>OX411880.1:1200000-2400000 GCA_948293265.1 Cheilosia impressa
TTCTTACTCCTTACAACAAGTCAGAATTTCGTCGCGACTTTCGAAAAGAATCTAAGGATAACATTCAATCTTGTTTTGCCTCCTGTTGATACCATTTTAATACGGAAGAAATCAAAACAAATGCACTTATAATGTCAAATAGGACGACAAATTTCAAATCAGCTGTTAGTTGTAAGGTGACTGACAGCTTTTTCAATTCCTACACCAAGGAATTTATTGAGTAAAAATTCGTAAGTCTTCCAGTGGAGGGGGTAATATCTTACTCTCTACACGGCGCTCTCTATTACGAATTTTTCGAGTTATAAGGAACGACATTGAGTAAAAATTCGTAAAAATGCGTAAGATTTAAAAGTAAAGGAACAGACCTAATACTTAGTCATTAGCATTCGTGCTCAGATCAAAGACAAACGAACGATTCTAGATCAAAATGACAAAGTAAAATTTTATTGCATGTAAGAAGTCGAAATGTTTGATTACAAGTAAAAAATTTAACAAAATGTTGCATTTTTGTTCCGATCAAATTATTGGTAAAAATGGCGTTGACTGGGCGTCGGTAGGTAGTTCGGTTTACAAAGTCCACATGTACACACTTTGGCATAACGAACACCGTGCACAACAATGAAATTTTTAAACCCAGCTTATATTCTTAACGGAATCAGACCGTATATTTCACGGCAGTGGGATTTCATATGAGCATGCACACAGTTACCTACTTCGAAAATCGTAATCTTATTAAATGAGGGTCAGCGAGAATGATAAATAAATCCCTACTACATTTATATAAATGTATGTTTGTAGTTGATCCGTGAAATCGGATTATACATAACTTCGTTCTCTGTCGTGTTTGAAAAAATATTTTTATTTTTTTTGGGAATAACAGCTTAGGGATTAACAAGTTTGGTTTTTTATTTTGTTTTCTGAAATCTGTATTAAGGTTTACGAGCTCAACGCGCAATGTGTGACATTCTGTGTTGGTCGCCGTCACTGGGAGCAACGATATTTTGGGTAATAAGAACATAGAAGGGACATTTCAAGGATGTGGCAGAAAGTATGACCTAATCGTATTGCAATTTCCAGAGTTATCTCTAACATGGTATGGCTTCCAACCTTAGAAGGAAGACCCTCTGATTTACAATCGTACATTCGAAAGTATTAATCACAGGAAATGACCTTTGGAAATATTATATTGCGAATGCGAATGGTCTTTTCTCAGTCATATGTAGGTATGAAAGTATTTGTAAGGATTTAATTATATTTTGCGTGTATTTAGCAAACCCTGAACATTACAGTTGGGCAGATTATAAAGGCTACTTTCAAATTACTAGATACTTGAGGAAACTCGCTTCGCAAAGCTGTTTCTTTAGGTACTACGCTTTTGCAATTTTATCGCCTTGCAATTAAATGTTTTATGACGAAGTGTATGCGTACATTTTGTCATGAGAAATACAGCTTTTTTAAAAACCCCAGCTTTCGTTAAATAAAATCGTAAACATTTACGACTGTTTCTCGTAAACAAACTTACATTCTTGCGGAAAGTTTCGAAAGAAAAAACTCTTGAATATTTTATGACTCTTCACTATTGTGATTTAAAATGAGTCGATCAACCCCGTAGGTTGTTTTCCAAAGAGGGTAGCCATAAGCATCCATTATTATTCCGGATTTCTCCAAAAGTTGGAGTCCTTTTATTTCCTTTTATTGTTTCAAATGCGAATATAGGTGCACACAAAGAGTTGAAGACTGTTTCAAACTGAATAATCTTAAACAGTAAGTGCGTATATGGTCGCAAAAAGTATTGCCAGCGTTCAGAAATCGAATACCTACTCAAGTTGAGCGTTAATCCTTCCTAAAAATCAACAAAATATTTCTTCGCGCACATTTCTGGAGGTTAAAAAAATTATGCTGTCTATAGTAATGGAATGTCATTTCATTTCAAATGACTACCTCAGCTGAAGCTGCTAACACAGTTTTGCAGTAGATATTTGATTTCAGAAACAGCTTGACAAGTACTGTGCTCAATTGAGAAAATCGTTCCACCATTGTCGGCCGAACACCGATCTTAATCGCAGTGGACCAGAGCTACCTAATTTTTGACAAGGAAAAAAATCGCTTTTTAATCATGCATCGGTAATGCTGCTTAACATTGTTGCCAGCAAAATAGGTGTTGCTCTTCGAGAAAAATGGACCATTACTGATAACGCTCTAAAAGCCAGACTTGTAAAATAATGCAACCATTTTGAATTCTCTTCCTTTTGAAACACTGAAACACTCGCAAATAAAGTCTAGCTGACGCAGTCACAGAACTGAATTCATTGAATGATTGCGTTCGCCATAAACCACACCCAACAGTCGCCCCGGGGAAACATTTACTGAGCACTTGGGACGAACATGTAACTGTCAATGCGGCTTTAGAACATTCACTTTTTAGAAGTAAGTATGCAGTACTTCGAAGCCTTCAAGTGTACAGCAATCCATTTTGTACAGCGGTGATATGTTGCTGGTTTCTCATCTGTCACTTTGAAGGTGAAGTTGTTGGTTTTCAAGCGCATACAAGTGCGGAAGTCTTACACGGGGAAAAACATGCGTAAGTCCCTAAAGTTTATTTTCCTTTTGACATAACCAATTCTACCGTCTGCTAGCATGTAAATATATGGGGACGTTCAAGTATCCAGTTTAGTAAGTCTGACAGCTGTGACTTAATGTTTCTCGTTTTCTTTTTATTCTGCGGTGATATGAGCAACTGTTTCAGTTGACGTTTATGGTGGCTGGTCGGCGAATCTAGTCAACTGTGACTGAGTACTATACGTTGACAGATCGCATTTGTGGCCGAGGAAAAGTGACGTTCCCGACCAATCCATTTTTTGCATTCAGGTCCAGACCAATCTAGTCCACTTAAGATAACTAGATTTTTGAATGTGCCCTATGACACCTATTTCACATACGTATGCCAGCGGCACAGAGAGGTACTGTGAGGCAAACAGCGTTGCCACTTCAGGATTATTTTTCCGCCGCAAAAAAATAAAAGGCAAGTCTGAACTTTTTTACAGTCCATTTTCGTCTCATAACAGAATTTAACTTCACTGCAAAAATTACATAGTAATAAGGGAGTCGGCAGAAAATGCAGAGCTACGAATATAAGAATGCACTCGTCTAGGACTCCTCTGTCGTATCCGTATGTTGCCTTGGTAAAGTTTATTGGTTAACGTATTATGCACGAAAAGACTTTATCGAACGCCCTTTTGATATCGATAAAAAGGCAGACGTTTTTTAAACGTTCAACAATGATCCTGCTGGCGTGGGCGACAGATCTTTTCTTTGATTTCAATAATTCGAGTAACTTTCGGTACCAGTGAGCTTACCCAAGTACTTACTTGAATCGAACGACTTACTGCTAACATTAGGCACAAATGATCCAACTGATGGGCTATGTAAAGCTGTGGCAACCGCCACAAGGGCACCCATTTGCCTACCTACTGGTATAATTAGGCCCAAATGTTATCTCTTTTAAATCTATATCTGAAATGTGAGAGCTCCCGATAATTACATGGTAATCGATAATTTTTCGAATTTGCCATTAGTTTTCTGACCATGTCACTTTCAACATTCGGTGCTTGCAAGTGCGCAAATGAATTCCATACTCGGAGTAAAATGAATCACTTTGAACTGAAAAGCCCTCCTGCGCGCTTACTTCAGCTTGAAAATCAGCTAATTCAGCAGATTTCTGAAGGTGTAAAATGTGCATGCGTCGGCTTTCACAAAAACAACAAGTGAACCCACCAAAAGCCTAGGCACTTAAGTGTACCACCACTTGGAACCTAAATATAACCCGCATGCTTGGGCGGAAGCCTACATAAAACCGCATAGACATGGGCGAACCCCCAAACCACATGCCCTCAAAAGTTGATGCCGCCATGTGTTATAAAAAAAAATTTAATTAACTAGCGGAATTGAATTTGGCAAATAAAAATGTGGTACAGGAATTTATTCTTGTTTCTCTTTAGTTTCTACCCACTTAGGTTTCGGCTTTGCTTTAGTTCGGTAATTATAGCTATGGCTATGATATGAATGTATTTTTTCTTTGAAATATTGTAAAAGCGACCGAGCTTCCGCCTACAACTGAATTGATTGTCCCCCCCTTGGATGGTAGCTGGCGACGTTGCCGTTTTTGAGAGAAAGTATGCGTGACTAAGATCATTTTTGTTTGATGTAATTGGACGGAGGTTTAGAAGATTAATTATACTGTGGATGCTGTTGGGCTCTTGCATATATTTGGCAACAGCAAACGTTTACCAACAAACTCCTACATAAAGTCCGTTTAATTATATTCATTTTCTAATTTTGCCTGAGTTTCTTGCACATGCAAAACTCGTATTTAAAGAGAGCAAACGAACATTTTCTGACCAACTTTGCATGGCAAACACCAATTTTACGCCATCTGATTCTTATATCTTAAGTGGTAATGTGCCGTTTGTTGTATATCTGTCGCAATAAGATGAAGCATCTATCTCCATTGTCGGGACTTGTAATTTACCTATTCTAGTTCTGTTGTCCGTCGATTATGTGAAACATTTGGTTGTGCCAGCTTTATATTCTTACCTGCAACTTGCTAACGCATTTTTTATGCAAGGTTATGAATTTTCCATTTACCATTGCAAGTTTGTCAATATAAAAGGATTCATTTGAAGTATGCACATGACACAAGGCAAAGATGCATATTTTCTCAACAGAAAAACTACTGTGCTCATCCAAATTTCAGGCTTCGATGTTTGCAATCCTTAAATTACGCGAGTGCTGATGTAGAGGGAAAAATAAAGAAAACTCTACAATTTCACGATGTTTCTTCACTTTTGGCAGCTGCAACTGCCATTAGTAATGGTTTTTTATTTTTTTTAGCATTCATCGCATATTGTGTGTGCATGAGAAGGTTTTAGAGTTTGAAATTTTGCTCCTTTCTATATTATGCTCGCGCGAAGGCGAATCAAAGTTCATATGATAAGATTCTTCAGAACTCAACCTTTATCGTACTATATGTAGGTACGTCTTACAATATGTAAATGTAGGACCGACTTTATACTAAAGTTCATATAAATACTTTCGAAGCTGCCAGAATAAATGTGATTATAGTAGGAGAGCCGCGAGATGTCCTAAGAAAAATAAAAAGGAATGATGAGTTGAATATAAAATGAAAGCTTGCTTGAAGACATAGGCAAAACGCGAAAGATTGGCGGAAATTTTTGCCCAAGGCCTTTAAAAAATATGCACTACCCTTATTTTGTATTTTCTGAGGAATAGAAAAGAAAATTGAATGAGTAGCCATTCGAAAGAGGGCCTTAAATAGAACCTAAAGACATTGGGCCTTACTAATAATCATATTTAGTGTCCAGTCTAAATTTTTCGGACTCACAATGGCGAAATTTTCCCAATAAAATAACCCATTGTGACCTACAAACTATTTAGTGTGAAGTGTAATGTTTGAATTTCAATAGCTCAAAGGGAGCTAGTAATAAATATACTACTACTTTTATTAGTAAGGCCCCATGGGCATTAAATGTGTTGTAGGTCACAATATGCAATTTTGTATGGCAAATTTCGACATTGTGAGTTCGAAAAATTTAGACTGGACACTAAAAATGATTGTTAGTATTGCGGATCGGGTTTGGCAGCCATTTAATCAACTCGATCTAAAGGCGTTTGTAAATTGCGTTGAATAATTTCTTGCTATTTAATTTTTCAGACTGGTTGTGCGAAGCCTTGTAGTTTTTTTTTACACTATCGTGGAGATAAAAAATTGTAATTAATGTAAAGGGCGACATGAAAGAAGTATGCGTTTCGACAGATTTGTCCCCAGGCTAATTATATTGGCGACAAGAATGCATGCAATGTCATCAAGTTATGTCGATTTTTTGCTGTCAAAATATGTAGCTGCAAACGTCATGTGGTCAAAAGAAACGAGGTTATGTGCCGACGGTCATTGGTTTAGTTTGTGGATTAGGTAACGCAGTTCGCTGTCCTTCTATTCTTCCTTGTTTTGCGATGATATTGCCCTCATGTTTCCCCTACTTTCCGGCAGATTTGTTTGTAACGCACAGCAGTATGTATCTCGTTCCTGGAATCACGTAAAAGTCTTGAAATTCCTTTTTTTCGGGTCAATCCAATATCTGGTTAAATATTTGATCGTTGAGTACTGACAACTTGATTTATTTTCAATCCGCGATACTAATAAACATTTTTAGTGTCCAGGCTAAATTTTTTGAACTCACTGGCGAAATTTTCCATACGAAATTGCATATTGTGACCTTAAAAACATTTAGTGTGGATGTTGAAAATGACTATTGGTACGGCTCAAAGTCCCGCTAATTCATTTAAAGAGTCGTGGTATCGGATGGTCTAACGTTGTCTAGCTTTTAGATTTCGTGTGCATAATCGAACATAAAAACGTCACTTGTTCTTTTGTTTTGTTAAAATTCTTGCGATTGGAATAAGTGTAGGAATCTAAACTTTTCTACGTGTGTAGCAATAACTCGAAACTTGCGCCCCAGTCGATTTCTGAACATCTGTTAATAAATAATTAACAAAGAAGATTAAGCCGATGCAATGCCTTTCTTTGGAGTTGAAAAATTTCCTGAAAACTCCACGAGTTGTCAAATTCAAACGCACTTGTATTCGTTAATCTCGGGCAACGCTAATAAAAATTCGAGATGCTAATGTATATCGCAAAAGTGCTC
Source organism: Cheilosia impressa (assembly GCA_948293265.1). NCBI lineage: Eukaryota > Metazoa > Arthropoda > Insecta > Diptera > Syrphidae > Cheilosia > Cheilosia impressa. Next base: position 1,206,723 of record OX411880.1, read on the forward strand.
TGAAATCGGAAAAAGATTGCTTTTCTTCGTACCAATCGAACATAAAAAGTGACCTAGAGTAAAAAAAAAAGTGCTCTGAGAGTGCCCAATCGAATACCTTTTAAGACATATATTTAAAAAAGAGATATTAATTAAATGAAATTTAGAGCATTTAGTACCACTCTCTATAAAAACGATGAAATGATCTGCGCCAACGGCGTGATTTATTCTGCCTTCCCTTCCTGCGATTCGGTGGTCCTCGCTAGTCGTCTCTTCTATCTGCCTCTTTCTCTCGTTACACGCTGAATTGTGAAGTAAAAATCCACATACCTTAATTTGTTTGTGGACACAACAAGATTTTGTATGTTATTGAGTGACTTAGCTAATTGAAGTTTCCTTGTTTAACATTTTCCTCTTAGCAAACGACATGCGTGCATTATGTACTGCTTTCCAAGCTACAAGGGTACCCTATGCTTCGACAGCTTTATAAAACTGTTTATATCCTATGAGTCCAAGGAATATAGTTTCGTAAGATCTAATTTTAGGTAACCGCGTGAACAATAAACATTGTCGTTGAAAATAACATAAGATTAGATAACCAGTAGATTAAAATTATCTTGAGGCGACTTATATACCTATCGAGTAACACACGGGAGCGCTATTACTCGATTAAGAAAAAATTGCTAGTTATCTCTACCTATATAGAAAGGACGAATATTTAGCTGCCTTATTGCGATGGACTTAAGAGCCCATAAAAAGTTTTCACGTGATTACACCTTCATTTAGAATTTGTTAAAATAAAAGCTTGCGGCTTGATAAAATAGTAAGATGATTGTATCACCTCCTTGCAAGGAACACCAGCAATATCTACAATTCCAATAGATTTATTTAGCTATAGACTCCAAACAATTTGTATTCTATGCGAATTTTTTGTGAAAAGTTTGTCGGCAACATTTTAAAGTGGTTGCATGTCTTATAAATCTCATATGCTCAGTATACAAAATCAAAAAAATTCAAAAAACCAAAGAAAAACAACCTCACTAACAGCTTTTAATTTTTGTATCACTTCAGATTGAAAACACATCAAATGCGGGCGAATCAAGTTCGACAAAATGCGTTTGGTGTTCGCAATTTCTGGCGGCCACCGACCGCCCCAAACTGTTGGAGTGTCTGCACGTCGCCTGTTGTCAATGTGTGACAACGAAATTCTCCGAACTCGACCGTACTATGCCTCCTCTTATCCATTGTCCTGTCTGCAATATGGCTTCACAAAACGAGTTCATCATCGATAATCATTTCCTAATAGAGCAATGCAATTCGGGCGATCTGAATGCCAGCACATCGGCAAACGATGCAGACAACAAACAAAGCGCTACATCCGCTATGATCAAGTGCAGCAGTTGCAGTGATGACGCGAACGCAACGTCATGGTGTGTTGATTGTTCGGAATACATATGTGATAGTTGCGTGCAAGCACATCAGCGGCTGAAAATCACCAAGGACCACACGATCAAGCCGAAAGAGGAGGCAAACTGTGAGACATCGGTAGCTTCACAAGCGGATCGCAGCCTCATGTGTCAGATGCATCCGCAAGAAAAGCTTTCGCTATTCTGTGAAACATGTGACAAGCTGACATGTCGTGACTGTCAACTGAGCGATCATCGTGATCACAAGTACAAGTTTGCACACGAAATCGCCACAGAGACGAGGAACACTCTAGGGGCGCTACTCAGCGAAATCAACTACAAACGCTTCCTATTAACTAGCGCGAGTAAGGTAATTGACGATAGGCAAAACCTAATAACGGATAAGAAAAAAGAACTCATCAAGGATATAACCGCAATGGTTGTGAAGATCACGAATACGGTGAATATGCGTGGTAAGCAGTTGGTAATGCGATTGAACGAGGTTTGCGATAGCAAGCTGAAAGTACTGAACGAGAAAAAGGAGGCTTTGCAATTGCTATCGGAAAACACAGATCATTGCATTGATTTTGTACAGGCAGCACTAGACAAGGGCAGCGACTGTGCGATTCTAAGCAGTAAAAAATCTCTTGCCAGACACTTGCAAAAGCTTAAATGTCAACGGGCAGACATCCCAAATCCCGAGATTCCGGTTCGAATACAGGTACAGCTCAATCAAGTGAACGAGCTGCAAAAAGGTATGTTCTGCTATGCAATTATGATGAAAACAAAATCTACATAGCCTAACGCCGTTTGTTTCAGTTATTTCTCAACTCGGTACAATTATTGTTGACGGCAAAGCATACCCTCCACCGCCAACAACTAATGGGCCACCCCGGCAACAACCCAGTCCGAACATGGCACCTCCTCTTCGGCCGGGACTGCCACCTGGCATGACAACAGGGATGTCACCCGGCGGACCGGGACCCGGTGGATATGTTCAAAACGGGCCACCGATGTACAACAGCACTTCGCCGCAACAGCAATTTAACAATATGCCAATGAATAGACCTTTTCCAACAGATGGACCAGGTAACGATAGAAGTAATTTATGCCTTGTTCTTCGACTGCAGTTAAATTGATGCCTTTCGTTGGTGTTTTCTGTTTGTTACAGGGGTCAGATTTGCAGGGATGCCACCAGTGGGTATGCAAAGACAAGGCCAGCCACATGTCAGTTCATCAACGCACCCACAAAATATGGGTAAGTTTATGCCAATTGGATCGTAGCTCCGTTAAGATGTCGACACACTGTTTGTTTTGCTCTCAAATTTAATTGTACCCACTTTTTTCACAAGAATAGAAGACACTATTGACCAGTTCCATTAAATAATGTGACATTTGGCTTTGACTATGCATATCGTTGGTGGTATTTGCCCTCCTCAGTATATAAATTGAATTTTGTTTAGAATAAGTTTTGGGATAGGACTACTTTTTTTCTCCAAATAATAAACACATCCTCATAACCTACCGCGGTTTATCTTGAAAGTACTTGCAGTCAACGTTTGAATGAATAAATGATATCTCGTTTGTGGATTGTAGGAAGCTTGATAACACTAGTAGAACTATTTCAAACACTTCTTACTTTCAGTAATGCAAGTAAAACAAGCGCTTGATAAAGTGTCATTGAATCGAAACGAAAGTATTGTGCATAACCAGTTAAACTAAGTTCTGACAGTAAATTTTGTATATATATATTCCTCTTGAAAAGACATTATTCATTTTCCTCGGTTTAGGAAGAGAACTTTTTTTCGGTTCGTCGTCAATTGTCCAAGCGAGCGCCACTTGCGCCAAGTGATGAGCACTACGCCAGCAATTTTTTATTTAATTTTTCACAAACGCTACTAGATTTTACGCAATTTCCTGTTGTTACACGATAGTTTGAGGGCAATTTGTTGCCGTTGCATTTCTGACTACCCACTTCGTTTTGGTTTCACAACAGACCACTAGATCGATCGACAAAATTAACAATAGTTGTCAAGTCAGCTGCCAATTGAGATTGCAGATTTATCAGCCAGTTTTATTCAAGAGTAACAGAGTAGATAGATTAGGCTTTAAAAGAATTTGTATGTGACTTTTGTTCAAGATGTAGCTCTACTAACATACAAGGTCTTTACCTATCGATTTTTCATTATTTATTTAAGATATAAGCTTACGTGGTCTTCTCAATAATCAAGCAGCTGGACAAAGTCCCAACCAGCCACACATGTCATTCAATGGTCCACCCAACTATCCGGGCGGAGGTCCCCAAGGCGCGCCTTCACCACTGCAAAACATCGGGCCACAGATGAGGCCGCATTTTATGGCAGGTCCACCGGGACAACAACATCAAAATTTCCCTCAAAACCAACCTGGTGGACCGAACACTCCAAATTTTATGAATAATGGGCCAAGATTTCAGAATTTCCAACGCATGAGCAACCACCAGCAGGCGATGGGCGGCGGCGGACAGATACCATCACCAGGTGCCATGCCACGGCCCACAATGATGCAAAATCCAATGCAGAATGTAAACAAGTGCTGTTACTAAAAGTGTTGTTTCCCTTTTTATCCCTTGTTGTTTGTCATTTTAGAATTTGGGGTTTCCTGGGAGCCAGGCTGGCTTTAACGCCGGTCCACAGCCACCAAATCAGATGGGAGGAGGAGGCGGCGGCGGAATGGGCATGCCTGGGATGGCCAAATGGCATATACCGCAATCCGCCCAACAGAACAATGGTACGAAGACACTTTCCCTCCAATAGAAAGTACATATAAACTAAATTTATTGTTTTTGCGCAGCATGCCAACCGCATGGCCCCCTGATGCAATTTGCCAATGGGAGGCAAGGTGAAAACTTTAAAATTTCACTCAAATCACCCAACACCCTGAAGAATACGACACCCAACGGCCTAATGCATGGTCCAGGGAGTGTTTTGCCAAATGTAACGTCAACAAATCCCAAAACACCGAGTCCCAGTACAAATGAAGTGAGTATAACAACTGTTTTCACCGGCCAGGTCTGAACCTTTGACAGCATTTTTTTTTATTTCAGAACTCAAAAGACTTTACCGAACCAATTGACAAAGTTCGCGACGACTCCATAAACGATCTTATGGCCACAATAGCCAAACTAGATTCCAATGGGGTGCAGGTTCTGCCAGAGGGCAGAACGAAAACAACCTCGCCACAGGTTCATAGCTCCACAGATCTCTCCAATACCCAAGAAGGTGAGTCACAAAAATACTACTTAACATTACGAGAGTAGAACTAAACCACTGGGTAGTAGAACTTTCTTGTGTCAAAGACCAAATTAATGCCCTAACACACATGTTTTGGAATTTTAATAAAACGAACAAACTCTTTTTCTGCTTTTATTCTCTGTTGTGGCAACTTTTCAACTATTTATCTGTCAACTTAAACAAAACAAAATTTTTCGAAAACAATCGAAAACTAACGTTCAGTTAAAAATGATCAAAAAGATGACCCAAACGAGGATTGGTGTGCTGTTTGCTTGGATGGCGGTGAGCTGATGTGTTGCGACAAATGTCCAAAGGTATTCCATCAGAATTGTCACATTCCAGCAATAAGTTCGCTGCCAGATGAAAGCGAAAGCTGGCAATGTCTGTTGTGTGTTAACATGGGAGAGCTGGCGAACAATGTACAAATCCAGCATAAACCGGTGGGAGCCGGACTGAGTCCAAATGAGTTGCAGATTATTCAACGAATTTGTCTGGAATTGTACTGTCAGTATGAGCAGAGTTTGCATTTCCGGGAGCCCGAATCACCAACAAACACTGCCTACTACGAGATAATTTGCAGGTGAGTGGGAGAGGAGTTTTTATATAATAATTTTGATTAATTTGTTGATGGCATGTACATTACACATAGCGCGGGGATGTTCTTCCAGCATTTCGTGAGATTTGACTGAAGCCAGATTTCGTATAACAACAACCGTCGGGACGATATCGTTTTTGAAACTTTGATGACCATTAGGGAGCTGCCACGCAGTGAGCGAAAGAGCGATTAAGCGACGTCGCTCTGTCTATAACTATCGCTAATCGCTCAGGGCTAACGTGTCCACCGCCATATGCTTTCATTTGTTTTACATTTTTAGAGTGACGTCGCTCAATCGCTCTGTCGCTTGTCGCTCACTTAGTGGGTCGTGGCTGCCCGAATTTCGTTTACTGTCGCCAACTTTCATTGCATTGGCGGAAAATGAATTGGATTGAGGTGTCAATCTCGTAATTTTTGCACTTACTTGCTACTTTTGGAGGTTAATCATTTCGACGATAATCGTCTGAAAAATTACGGAATGAATGCCCGGTCATTCTGGCGAGATAAGGTTTAAAGGACAAGCTTTCAATATTCGTATCGAGTTATTCTAGTAACACCACGTGTCAAATTCTGTATTTAAAACTGTAACGAAAAGTTTTTCGTTGTGGATAGGCTTTTCGGATGGAAATATTGCCCTTCGGTAGTTACTACAGATTTTTGACAGCCGACTGCGGCCATATTGAAAAATGTTTTGCTGTCCGTTCTGTTCTTTGGTTTAAATTTGATATAACTCGTTGCCAGCCACCAACTAGTTTCATGTGCACATTTATAAACATTATATTCCGGCGCCTCTGTCTTAATTAAACAATCCTACTCGCTTTCTAATATCACATCTTGCAATGTTGCGTACAATTTCAGCCCAATGTCATTGGATGTAATCCGGACAAGATTGGATCCATCGAGTCCTAATCACTACAAGGACATCGCCGGCTTTGTTGCCGACGTTCGATTGATCTTCAAAAATACCTATCTGTTTTATCAGGTAAGAAAAAGCCACTTTCCTTGCACCAACACCTTTTATAATTAAAAAAGTCTATGCAGGAGGATTCGAAAACCTACCAACACGCCCGCTATCTAGAAATATTCTTCGAAGAACAACTTGGAAAATGGTTGCCCAAATTCGCACACAGTAACCATCCGAACACAAATGGCGCAACCCCAAATGCAGCAGCTTTGGCGGCGGCGGCAGCAGCAGTTGCAGCAGCTGCTGCTAGCCTTGAGAATGGCAGTGGTGCGGGCACCTGCAGCAGCGGTAACGAAGATGGATGCAATCCCCCAAAACGCATCCGAAAGTTGACCGAATAAGAAGCGAAAAAATGATTTTATACTTTTTAAAAATGTATACACTTAGGTACTATTATTAATCAATGTTGTTGATATTTTTGTTGTAGAATTCTAAACTTATATATAAATGCATATTGTAAGAGTGTACTCTACTTAACTGAGCTGCGAGATTTTGTTTATACAAATTTTAATTTGATTTGGCCCAAACTCATACGATGTATCTTCCAGATTATCTACCTATACATATAAAAGATGACCTGCTATCTTTCTCTACTCATGCATTCTTTATTTTTATTTCTCTTAAGTTGTAGTTCATGGAAAGACACTATTTTTTTTTTTTTTTTGTTTTGTTTAAATATAGGAAACGTAAAAAAGAAAATCAAACAAAAATGAAATTATCAGTAAACTGTAGACTTAAGTAAAGCATTAAAGATCAACAAAAAGAAAACTTACGCATACAAAAATATATGTTGTAGAAAGTAATTTTAACTGTAAATAAACATAAATAATAAAAAAAAATTATATCAATTGACACTATAATAAAAGAGAGAAACTAAAACATTTAACAGTAAATTCCGAGCACAATAAGTTACGTATTTATTTTCAATGCAATGTATGGCTTTTATGACGCCATTCACCTTTCCGAGGCGTCACCGTGTCAGTTTTGTTTTTATAACAGCAACATGATCATAACTTTTGTCTACCTTATTCGTTGGAGATTTTATTATTTCTATTAACCAATAATTTACCTATAATTATGTGATATTTGTTACGTCAACTTGGATTCAAACCATTCGCGGATAAGTTAATTAGCAACGGGCAGTTGTATGGTGTGTTTTTTTTTTATTTCTATTTTGTTGTTCAGAATCTGAGGATAGTTCGAAAGGTGTGTTCTTTGTCGTGAACCCTTTAAGCTAGAGGGCGGCGTTGAGCACTGTGATGTACAGAAATAAGTGGCCCCCAGGTATGATATTGATGGTAATTATTTTGATATTTTATTAAATGACTAAATTGTATGATAAACAAAAGCAATGGCTACATACCCACACAATGTATACGTTTAACATAAATACTTTCCAAAGCTCAATGATCAATGTTGCAAACAAGACCTTTTCCAAATAAATTTTTCTTTTGTTCTTCTTATTCAGAAAATAAAATAAAAATAACACGTTTGTTTTCAATGTCACCGTTTTGTCAAAATATGAAACTAATAAACGATAAGAAAATCAATTAAGAATATATTAATCATGACACTATTCAGAAATAAGTTACACATATTTGAAAAGAAATAAAACCGATTATAGTTTATCCGTTAAACTAGCATCTATCATTAGCGTATATTGTATTTATACAGAATAAATATTAAATGAAATTAAAAATTACTTAGGAGCATAAATATAGAAACAAGAATAAGATAAAATACGAAACCGTACTTGTAGAAAATATAAAAATAAAATTTTAATCATACTCCAAGGGGATGTTTGTTTTAATTTAAATACGGTGGGTCCAATACCAGAGATGAATGATTAAGAGAGATTGATGTCTTTCGTACGTCAAATTCCATTTGTTTACATTGTTGTTTTTGTAATTCTTGTAATCCCCGTCTGAATACGTATGGCTTGAAAAAAACATTTTGGTTATGGCCAGCCACCATTCCTTTTGCTTTTATGAGCATCGCGCTGTTCAATTGTTTTGTGTTTCGAAAGGAATTTGTTTGGTTTTTGTTAAGGCTTCGATTAAAATTAAAACAATTGTGAAATACACATTTAGGAATAGCGAACTCTTGCATCAAAATTCCTATTCATGAACCCACATATCCTAGAAAAGAAATATGCGTGACTTCATGAATTTTTCGGGAAAACGGCTTGTTGGCAACATCCTTTACACTGGAAAGTTATCTCTGTATTCTCTGTATTATCTTTGCCAATACTCCCATTATTTTATTTGAATTTGACTCAATGCAAACTGGGGCTTAAATCGTAAACTGTAATTCTGTAGGGCGAAACGTTCAAACGCTTTTGTGTGCACTAAGAAATTTGCTTGTGTAAAAAAGGGTAAATCACTCGTGCGGACGAAAACGTTTGATCGTTTCGCCTTACAGAATCTGAGTTAACCGGTCACAACATATGGGAGATTTGTTCTTTGGAGCCATTTTATGGGGTACGAAGACTTTTTTGATAAAAGAGACGACGACACCAACGTACGTACATCACGAGAATTTGTGTTGACGAAAATCGAGAATCGACAGAGATAGCGAATAGATACGATAAATGAAACGAATGTCTGTAACGTTCCTACGTTTCTCAAGAGTATTCAGGGCACTCATTCCGTAACTTTTCAGACGATTATCGTCGAAACGATAAACCTCCAAAACTAGCAACTATGTACTAAAATTACAACTCTGAGAGCTTAATCCAGTCCATTTTCCACAAATATAATGAAAGCTGATGTTTGTCAAAAACATTCCACCAGAATATGACTTATTTTGGGGATCAAAGTTTCAAAAACGATATCGTTTAGACGATCGTTGATATACAGAATGTGTCCCCAGGTTAATGGGATTGATATGGTCTGCGTACTGCGTATGGAGGTAAAATAAAAGGACAGACCTCGAAACGAAAGCCAAATAAAGCAACGTAGGACGTTCTCAGTTTCTAAGCACATGAGCTTGTTGAAAGGGAGACCACGCTTGAATAGCGTACTTAACGAGGGGGGCGAAGAAATGCAAATGCTAGGTGCGCTAGTAATGTTTGATATAAATACGTATTGACAAAATGTCACGTAATCTCAAAAATTCCGGCTCTCACCAACTCACTCGCGTCTAGAATATTCCACTTGTGTTGTGGACAAAGTTGCCGGCAGCATTCATAGAATTTTATCCGTTAAATTTGAATTCGTTACGTTTGGATAGGAATTTTTTTAGGAATAGTTGTTTAAAAAAAATTAACAATCACCCCTATCGGGAATAAAATTTTCCTGCGAATGTTTCACATTCAGCAATCTGATTTACATTGCTGTCAAGGGAAACATTTGCATCGGAATTTATTCGCGATAACCCTGAATATGTGTGCTTTTTAAGAGCTTCGATCCCAGTAAAGTAGGATTTTCAGCACACAATTTCATCAACAACTGCATTTTTTTGTGTGTTTTTGCATGTCACATGGATTTTAATTGACATTACATCGATAGGAAAGCAAAATGGCGGAATTAGAAAAAAACTGAGGAGACCAGCGGCAAGAGTATCATTGTGAATTAGGGGTCTCAGTATGATTTTTCTATGATTCACGATTGTAACACAATGCGGTTTGGAAAAGTATGCACTGCATCATGATAATCCGCTTGCGTTTTCGAATGCTTGATTACGCAGAAATACACAAGTACTGCGTTTTGGAATTCAGCAGGGTTGGATTTTCGTGATGTTGAGCTTTAAGCTATTTTTTTAGGCACCAGGTCGAAAAACGATCAAGTTCTTGTTGGAAAAAACGGAAGTCTTGCGGTCCAGACATGATTTTGACATCCAAGAGGATTAATTGATGATACACCTAGTTGAAGGCCTTATTGAAGTCAGTGGCCATAACGTTGACTTCGTTTCCGGCCTCTCAGTTTGCGAGAGCAAACGATACGAATTTCGACGAGACGGGCATGGGGGATTCATTTTTGGAACTTTGTGAAAGTTGTAGAGATGAATGCGGATGCGGAAGAAGTGAAGTTGTGTCAAAATTAAAGAGGGCATGAAAGTTATCAGTATTAGATAAGAAAAGGGCACAAAGCGAAACTGAGGAGTCAATAGGAAATCGCACATGGATTTCCTCTACATCTGAAGTTCATTCAGTTAGATAAACTAAACGATGGTGATACTTACACACAATTCCAAAGAATAAAACAAGTCTACGACCAGATGTTTGGTCAGTTCCCCATCAAAACAGATAAGACGTAATCTTCTTGGCTCATTAGAAAACTCTCTTGACCATGCCTTGGAAAAAAATTTATGTCGAAGCAACTCTGAAGTGAAATAATGCCGATTACATTGCCGTCATGAATATTTTATTTAATCAGTTATCTTACAGTTTACACGCATCTTATTGTGCTGTTTCTCTATCGTTTTTATCATTACAAATAAAACCTATTGTCGTTGTTGCTTGTCGTATACGACTCATGTGTCAAAAGGATAATCCAATTCTGCTAACGATTGTAATTCGGTTTCATGTGTCCGCTGCTATTTCGTGCAAGACGGACCCAGAAACGAAATAAGTAATTAGCCGCTTACGACAAACGACAACGGCAATAGGGATGAATATTCCTTTAGGACTGGTATCCACCAAAAATTTCAATTTCGAAATATAATTAAAGACGGCCGGGATACTTAAACTACAACATGGTATCTTACAAGTACAGCTTACGCATATAATTAAATTACTTAATATTATTGCTTAGAAATAGTCTCAATGTGTTTTCGGTTCTCTCTCTCTTTTTTAGTTGTATTAAAATGAATGCTTTATTAAAGGTAAATAAAAAGGCCATAAATGTGTGCAAACAAAAATGAATTTAAAAAAATGGTAAATATAACTTAAAACATGGTTCGTTTTGTTAATTTCTACGATAGGTATTAAGCAACTAATGTGGTATTTGACGTTTGGGGACTACAACCTGTTTCAAACAGATGTGTTTCTATTTGCTTGAAATAAACGAAGATTGTTTCGTTAGCGGGGAAAACGCCAGATTTATTGGTCGGCCTGAATCATTTTCATAGCCATTTTGGACACATGGTTGTAATTGCTCTCGTCTAGAGACCTCTGGCGATCTGTAAGGGTTCTCTGCGGTTGTTCCCCGCTCTGCCACATCATTTGACTCAATTGACTCTTTAGCTCGTCGGTTGGTGGCCGGTTTGCAGGTACGGAAGATAGCATTAACTTCAGCAACTCATATTGCATTGGGAATTCAGTTGGAAATTGCGTTGGAAACTTTCCTTCCCTGAGATCTCGAAGGGTAACTATGCGCTCCATTTCGGTGCCAAAAAAGACAAGCAGCTCAAAGAAAATCAAACCAAGTGAGTAGATGTCGACTTTGAAGTCGTAATGCTGGCCACGTAACTGTTCTGGCGACATGTACAAGTGGGTGCCGACTTGTTGAGTATGCTTTGCGCATTGCGGAAGTCCACTGCCATCGCCGCATGGCGTTATTAGATTTGGTATGTCCGACATGTCTGTAACTAGTCCGAAGTCGCCAATTTTAATCTGTCCATCTTGGGAGAAGAAAATGTTGCTGGGTTTGAGGTCACGGTGAATTAATCCCTTAAAGTGCACATAGTCCACAGCGTCAACGATCTGTTCGAATATACTTCGAATCTGGAAATGACGGGCTTCCAACTTGTTTTCACGTAGCCAATCGCGAAGACTTTCTTTTCGACACAGTTGCATCTGGATGTAGAGAAACACTTTGGTTTGTGTTTTCGGCGGTGGGGCTTGGTTATTTTTGACTGGCAAAAGTGCCTTCGAGCGACCATTTAAATCGAGAGATAGACTAGTTTTACGTTTCCTAAGTGAGGACAAATCGTCATTGTGATTGTGACTAGGATCGTCTTCCTCACCGTTTGCGGAATGAACAAACTCGATTTGAAACGAGTCAGATAAATTGCTGCAATCTAGATCGCGCAACATTCTTCCATTGGGCTTGCCCAGAAGCTCATTGGCATGAATGTCAATGGCAATTGAATCTCCACCAGCGCCAAACTCTTTAAGTGCCATCGATTGGCTCTCGGAACGGAAAACAATACTGGAATCTTCGTCGGCCTCTTCCTCTATGACATCACAATTATCGTCGAAAAAGCTGCTATCGTCATTTTGTCCATTGGTTGTTGTACTGCATTTAGTACTGTTTACATTTGAGATCCATGACTCTAAATGTTGTTTCTGGTCCTTGGTAGACATCATATTGTGGCCCGTGTTTGGAACAAACGAAGGCAATGTTGTGCCGTCCGGTGTTTCAATCTCAATCGAATGGGACAGCCCTTTGGCCAACCAGCGGCTGTCTTCTTCTTCTTGCCAGCCGGGCGGCGGCGTCTCTACCCAAGCTTGAAAGTACCGCACTATATTGTGATGCTCGCAATTGGCTAATGTCTTAACTTCGCGCATAACTCTCTCTCTGGACTCTTTCTTATTTGGCAGCGTAATTCTTTTTATGGCATACCGACAGTCATCTAGTTTATTTTTGGCCTCAAACACAACGCCAAAGCCACCGCGACCTAGGCATCGTTCCAAATCGAAATCTGCTTGGAATCGTGATGAGAAATGTTCTCCAGAGTGTGACGTCGATTCGGAGAGTGTTCGACGGCCCGAGTAGTGCACTGACCTAGTTACCGAAGATTCCGTTGCTTCGACTGCAGTAGGTACAGGAATGTGTCGTTCGATGACGAGAATCTCTCGCTCACCCCGGTTTCGCGGTCCGAGGAAGAAATTCACCAACACAGCTGTCGTGAATGCAATCATTGCTATTTCCTTCCACCAGAACCAGAGCGATAGGATAACCACCTTGACTGGGGCGTCAACATCATCGAAACTGAATGCAAACTCATCGGTTAGGGTGCCATTGCTTGTGGCAGATGTATTATTTGACGATGCTGTGTCTACTTGAGAGTTGCATATGGAGTTGCTGGTTTGATTGAGTTCCTCGCTAGCATACAGGTAGAAGCCATTGCCGTTGACGTATTCAGAGGCATAGAGCACGGAAAGTGCCGACACTGCGTTGCTATCTTCATCGAAAGGCACCAGTTCGTTACCAGCTATCGTTGACTGTGCCTCTTCTTCGCTTGGGACAATCACATTCTCGTCGCCGAAGATGATCAGTGAGTTGCTGCTGGCCGCTATTGGTTTCCAAGGTATTTTCGGCAGCTTTGATTCGTTGCTCATGAGGTGATTGAATACATTCGACTTGTCGGCAATCTCCTTCCGAAGCTTGAATGACTCCTAAAAGCACAAGCGTTGTGTACACATTTAAGAAACTTCAAATGTCCGAAATAGTTTATTCTTACCTGAATATACAACTGTTTGTGGTACATTCCCAGGTATATTGCTGGGTTCATGGGGGATGGTGCTCCGGATCCATTGCCGTCCCCATTCCAAAGCCAATGAGTTGTTCCTAGGAAGTCTATTGATTGAATCATGTCACTGGAGTCGACTTGCCACCCGCTAACAATGGGATGATCGAACTGAAAACACAAAATACACATCACCTGAGTTTTGCAGAAGTTGCAACTCAATTTGCATACCTTATGCTTCCACAAAAGATTGCCAGGGTTTGACTTGCTGAACGCGCACACAATTCCCTCCGGCACCACCACCTTAACGTCTAGATCCAGCACTGCCATGTCCAATTCAGAGAACGGACGATCGTGGCACTCGGCACTCTTAATCATATCCAACTCGTGTTGACCCACACTAAAATTCCACCGCTCAATACCAGTACGTGATTCTACGGCACGCACAGTCTGAGTTTGTCGTCGAACTACGATCACATCATCCAACAATGGATCGTGTTCCGATACAAGGTCCGTTTCGATATTTGCCGACGGCTTGCTCTCCTTCATCGAATCCGAGTCTGTGCTGTTTACACACCCATTCATCGAGCACTCGTACAACAACTGGCCGGTACGCGCCGATACACCATACGAGCGTGTCTCTTTGCCACCCGAAATGACCAAGTCTTCAGAAAACTTAAACGATGAACTGAGAAGATTTTCCGTGGTTATCGGGATGGGGTCGATTGTGTCGCCATCAAACTTGTAAATGCCGCCACTAAGCGAGGGAATCATTCGGACAAACTGTCCGTTGTTAGTCAGCTCCAAGCGATGAATGCTGGACGAAATCAAGGGTCCTGGTCCAGTGGGCACGCTCCATCGCACCCTACCTTCCCTCGTGATATCAAGCGCTGATAAGGTTCCGTCTAGAGTTGTTATATACAAAAGTCTGAGAATAATAGATTAAGCCAATTAGTAATCGAAATAAAAAACACTAGTACTGGGTTGTGGAATCATAACTCTATTGATAAAGAGTAGAGAACAATAACAGTTGATTAGATATATATGGAGCTGTGAAAGGGGTGCAATATCGTTTGTAATTTTGATTTGGTTCTCGGCATTTGGACGCGTATAATTAATTCTTTGTCACAGCTATACTTTTTCCGATAAGACGAAATTAATGAATATGTGCGTGTCCTTTTTCTGGGAAAATCCTAATCTAGCCAAACACAAAGCGAGTATGTACCTACTTATTTGCAAAGCTGTAGCAGTGATCAAGACCTCAGTAATCGAATAGAGAGACAGATGTTATTTTCTGTTGCTATAGAATTTAATCAAAACAGATATTAATTGTTGGCACGTTACTTTACAATTAGCAGGACACAACAAATGTTTACTTAAATGTTGTATTTATGTTGTTTTTCTTTTTTTTTGTATGCTTTAATTTGTTGAACACAAAGGTAGGAAGGCAGATATACAAATAAGATTGTCATCCAAACGTGTAGGTAGTAAGTGTGTTGTGATTTAGGTTGGGTTAGGCAAGGTGGCTATCTGCAAAGACACACTAAGACCAAATTAGGAAAAGGCCAGAGTGTTGTCTAAACCGGACATTACCGTCTAAATGTTTTTTTGTTTTCGGCTTCAATCCTCCTACGTCTCGTTGAGAGAATCGGGGCGGTTTGTCCTCGGATAAGGGAAGGGTGCCGAGACAGTCTTCCTCTCGCCTGTGATTGTCGGATTAAAGAGAGAAGACTGGGGATAGCTTTTGGACGACATGTTTTCGGATATACGACGAGTGACCGAAACAGTGTGCCCCTCTCATATAATCCTGCGACAACTCGTCAAAAAGACGTAAACCGGTTGCGTCAGAATCGGTTATAAGTAGATTGGCCCTTTCGTTGTGTACCTTACTTGATGTTTAATAAGGTTGGTCAAGGAGGAGGTGGCCGGTCGACAGTGTGCGTAGGAGCGTACGGTTCACTGTTGTTGGTTGAGTGAAGGCCGCTTCCTTGTCTGGCTAGTTCGTCCGCTTTGCAGTTGCCAGGAATGTAGCTGTGACCTGAAACCCAGCACAGGGTTACTGAACATCTGTCCGCAATCTCGTTCCCAACATTTTTTTACCAACTTTGATCTGGTTGTTGGTGTATTCAGGGCTTTTATGGCTGCCTAACTGTCTATGTAGAGTACGATTTTAACGTCTATCGCAAACAAGACAAGTCTGCAGGCTGCGTCGCGTATTAACCATCATTTCAGCCTAAAAAACGCTACAGTGGTCTAATATACTAATTTCGGTGGATAGAGAATAGACTCCCGCCATTTTGGATCCATCTGTTCAAGTGCATGGTTTTTTATTACTTGGCAACGACTATCCACGAACAAAGTTATCGGATTCCCTCAAGAGTTTTGAGCATCAGACTAATCGCCTTGAGATTTCTTTGATAACCTATACAATTTAAACTTATTGTTTAAACATAGTTGTTGCTTATTAGAGTTTATTTCATTATTTCACAAATGTGAATAAATTTTTAAGAAAGGGACTGCTAACAGCACTGTATGCAGGCCAATTTAATCAACACAAACATTTAAGGCGCAACAATTCCATGCAATCTGAGCTTTTAAAGCACAGGACACTTGCGAAATATCAATTCTTCATTGCATCATTATAATCTCCACACATATTCACACAGTCGTTGTCCCTTTTTCAAATTGCTATTGCCAAACAAGTTTGAACACGTAGGAACCTGATCCCAAAACGCTGGCTTGGTACTAAAACAAACACAAAACAAAAGCATACCTACTAAATGTAAAGAGAAGAAAAGAACAAAATGTAAACATCCAACAGGTGATAGATGAGTCATCGCATGTGCCTGCGCTCTCCATTGGTGTTATCAAATTAAAAAAATAGAAAACATGAAAACATATAACAAAACTTCTAAACATACACTGCAGGCATGGAAATTAAGAAAACAGACGAATTGATAAATTTATAACCTTGACATCGCATTTCTAGATAGTTCCAAGCTAAAAAATTGAATTATACCTGCGGCCAATGGTGCGTTCCAATTTCTCCCCGCAAAAAGGCAATTGCTCGATAGTAGGGCCCAATGTCGGACTAGAATTTACATCTAATCCAGAGACCACAGCAGCAGACGCCACTATTGATGTTAGCATAGCGATGGATAGTAAAGACTTTTGATAGCTTCTTACAACATTTAAATCGAACAATATTCCGAATATTCCCATGATACGTTTTGGACCGACGACGATTGCAACGACGAAAACTGCGATTGATTAGCGCCCATTAACTCCGGTTTAACACTGCTCCGCATTACTTTTTACAAATTATTCGGGTTAATACGGATTTTCTGTGTATGAATGCAACTAATAAATAAATAAAAATATTGTTTTCTTTTTTTTTATAATTTTTGCAGTCCACAGCGCGACTGACGAAAACTTTTGCAAAACCACGCACTCATACAAGAAACGAAACGTCAATTAAACGTCAGGAAGGCAGAGAAGTTAAAAGAGGAATATACAGCTTTCCAGTGGAAAGACAGCTGCCAACAAGATATATTTCCAATAAAATTGACGAATTTATACATTCTTGTTCATTTTGTTGCAAAAATGGGCGGATGAATATTGTGGTTGCGTATCTAGGCCGCGTTCAGTATTCGTATAGCTGAATTTTGGAATTTTGCAGGACGCTGTTTCTCCATCCTTATTTTGCAATCATTTAGGGGTCCGATTTGCACATTACATTTATTATCATCATTTTCGAATGAAAAACTAGAAAC
This sequence comes from Cheilosia impressa, assembly GCA_948293265.1. Classification (NCBI taxonomy): domain Eukaryota; kingdom Metazoa; phylum Arthropoda; class Insecta; order Diptera; family Syrphidae; genus Cheilosia; species Cheilosia impressa. The sequence continues at coordinate 1,224,065 of OX411880.1, forward strand.
CTATCAATAGGTCTGTTTTAATGAACGTTTGTCAGTGAAGTAGCGCAAAGCTAAATAGAAGAATGATCAATAAATTAGTTCAGGCTGATACGGAAAATAAAACTGTTACATTTTTTCTGCCTCGGCTTTAGGTTCGATTCAGTGTTCACATAATTTTCGCTGGTTGAAAGTAAATAGCGCTGAAAGCTGGGTCGGCATTCTGTAAGGCGAAACGTTCAAACGTTTTCGTGTGCACGAACGATTTATTTCTGAAACTTAGAGCAAATCAGTTGTCAAACGTTTTAACGTTTTCGACTTATGTCGTTTTCCATTGAACAAAAAGAAGCGTCCGGGAGAGTCCGGAATCGAAAAAATGCCGTTCCATTGGCACAAAAAATACTCCTCTGGTGATTCTGAGGAGAGAATATCGCTTCTCGATTTTAAGTCGGAACAGAATCCACTCAAGAAGCACTCACACAAGTGTAATTTATGTATTTTATACAAGTCAGCTGACAGCAGGCGTAGATTTTTTTTTGGCATTTCACCAATACTTTTGTGTATTCTTTCAGAAGCAGTTTTGTTAGTCCATTGGGTTTCAGAAACCAATGGAAAAGGACATAACACAGTCTCGACTTTCAATTTACGGAAGCTCACAATTGCGAAATTTGTATGGAAAATACATGTAGCCACTGTGAACTACTAAAATTTAGAGTCGAAGCTAAAAATGTTTATTGGTAAGGCCCAAGTGTAGCCTTATGTAGCTGAGCTGCAAAGTCATAACAAGATAACTGCAGTGATCACCTGCATTCACCTGTGACAGTGCAGTGCCTACCTTACAAGTACATTATTATACAAAAGATATAGACCTATATTAAACTACAAAGGGCCCTGCTGCTTATGCAAAAGTAACAAAAATTCATGTGTAATAAAAGCACAATTTTCTGATAACACTCCATGGGAGGGTAATGGTGAGTGCCTTTTATCACAAGACTATTTTAAAGTCAAGTTATAAATGAAATTTACTGGGCAGTCTGCATTCATGTTTAAGTGAGTCAACAATCATGTGGGAATCGTTCTTAATGCTTGTGCTAAGCAGTTGCTTTCAGCCCATGTTAGCCAAGTCTAACTTGAGTGAAGTGGATATAATTTTAAATCCGATTAACTTAAGTCAACTGACGTCTAAGATCTATGGTGAGCCAAATATTGAAGTTGGCCAGATGTTAGAAACAATACAAAACTGGAAACAAAATCCTGAGGAGCTAGGAACATATTTCGAGGGCGACATTCTCCACCCAATGGGGCTAGAAAGAAACGGATTGATAACACAAAGTTTGCGGTGGAAAAATGGAGTTGTTCCTGTTGAGCTACGCGGCGAGTTTAGTAAGTCGGTGTTGTCTATGTTCGTATATATTCCTAATACATATATTTCAGAACCTAACGACCTGAATGTAATTAATGCAGCATTTGAAGAGTACCATAAGGTGACTTGTATTAAATTTGTCCAACATTCTACTGAAACTGACTACATTACAATTTTAAATAAGCCAACTGGCTGCTGGTCAAGTCTTGGTAGGGTGGGGGGCCGGCAAATAGTTAACCTTCAAAGCCCAATGTGCTTTTATAAACTGGGTACACCCCTTCACGAACTCATGCATGTATTGGGTTTTAACCATGAGCATACACGTGAGGACCGAGACGCATATGTAACGATAGATTGGAAGAATGTACCGACTGAAACGCACGGAAATTTTGGAAAGGCACTACCAAATACAACAAACGATTTCGAAGTGGAATATGACTATGGAAGTGTCTTGCACTATTCGCCATACGCATTCGCTGTAGATACTTCGAAGCCAACAATCAGGGCTTTGGTAAGAACTATCTTAAGGACCAACAAACTTCCCCAAGTCTTGAAAATATTATTTTTTATTAGAAGAAAATTCGAGCCGAAAAAATGGGACAACGCGAAGGATTTTCGAAATCAGATATCGAGAAAATTTGGAAGATGTATAAATGTACAAGTCCAACAAAACTTCAAATGGATACGAAGGGCAGTATATTATAAATTAGTTCAGTTGAAATAAAAATTTGCATCAATTTTTCTTGCTACATAAAACAACTGCAATGGTCTTTTTATTAGTAAAGTTAATGTAGCGGCGAATGGTAAAAAAATTGGTTGGAATTCTCCAAAATTCATAAGTAAAAAAACAAGGCACAGTTTCTTGACCTGTAAACTATGTTTTTATTTTCAAGTTGGAGTGAGAAAGAGCTTTTTTTGTTTTGCACTTTGTTTCACAGAGACCCAAAACCATCTACATAAATATATTTATAAATGTTTGAGAAAAATTATTTTATATAAAATTTAGCTTGAAATGTGCCACCTTATTTTTTTCTAGTCAGCACTCTCACCGTTCCAATTCGCAGGATTTCTAATGAGCAACCTACTATAGCTGATTTTGACAACTACAATTTGTTAAGAAATATGACATAACGAGGACAACATAACGCAAAAAATAAAATCATCAAAAACCATCATGAACTTACAATTAAACAATAATTTCTGACGAATAAACTCAACGGTCTTTAATTAAAATAGTTTCCCCAAGTCCGCAATGTTTTCTGCACGATGTCATACAATCATTCGTTCGCTATTAAATATTCAAAACACTGTAGCACTGCAAGCTGCTTCACCTTCTTCTGCACCCAAAAACAGAGGAATATCGACCTCCAAACCACTGTACGAAAACTACTATGAATCCCTCGGAATAGAAGCTAGTTCAACACAAACCGAAATCAAGGCAGCATATTACAAGCTCTCAATGGTATACCATCCGGACAAAAACCAAGGCAGCGAATCAGCAGCCAAGAAATTTAGAGAGATCACTCAAGCTTATGAAGTTTTAAGCAACTACCGACTGCGGCGACTCTATGATAAAGGTAATCAATTCCATTTGATCCAAGACAAAACTATTTTATGTCTCTTTTGTAGGCATAATTCACACTGCGGGCTCGCAATATGCCCGGGCGGAAACTAGTACACCCGGTATGGAAGATGTCGAAGAGGAGGACCCACAGACAAAGTTCTACAAATCGCGTTTCAGTAAATCAAAAGTTACCGCAACACAGGGTGGACAAAGTCCCATATACGACTTTGACGAATGGGCCAAAGCACACTATGGCAAGTCTTTCGATCGCAGAAAGACTGCCAAGGAGCGGTACGAACGCAAAACAGCTCGGGAGGCAGACCGCACGGTAGGCCTAAAGAAGGATATCAGTATATTCGCAATTGTCCTTGGCGCCGTCGTACTCTACTTGATTGTATACGCGGAGCAATCCTACGATACCCCAAAGAACATCAAACAAAAATCGGAAGACTAAAGTGCGCCGACTTTGAACAATTGTTTTGGAAAAAAATAGTTAATTTGTATAATATAATAGTGTAGGTATTAAATTAAAAAATAAATGTTGCATCAGAACCTCCCACTCCTCTTGCGACCAGTGTACTTGGTATCGGGGCGGGTATCTCGACCCTGTCGACGCTGACGTTCTTTCTTCGCCAAGATCCAGTCTCTGGACTTTTTGGGCGGTTTGCCTCGAATATCCCTCGTCATTTCTCGCTTTTTGGTGTAAGCTATCCGCTTTTCTTCCTCCTCCGATCCTGAATATGCAAGTGCTATTTTAGTCAGTAGAAATAAGTATGCACAAGCCTTACCCAACGCTTGTGGCATAGGTCCAACACCGCCGGTCATGAGCACCAAAAAATACTTCTTCGCCTTTGTCGAGTTCGGATAGTCAACGACAAGGCCGCCAAAAAAACCTGCCTTCATCGCCTGCTCAGTAACCATCTCAATTTGTGCAGAATTCTCTGGATAAAATTGGAAGACTGCTCTGCCAGTTCTTGTCAAAGCAGCAAACAACGTGGAAAAGAATTTGTAAAGCCTCTTATGCGGTTTGTGTGAAGTTTTGTCTGCGTTGCATAGCCATTGGAGGGCAGAAATTGAAATTGCCCCATCAAAGGTGCCAGCTTTGAATGGTACTCCTTGTCCCATGTCACTCAGGATTAGATCTCCATCGACTTCTCGTTCGACTGCAATATTCAACATTGCTTCAGAAATGTCCATACCAATCCATATATGGTCATTATCTTCCAGAACGCTTCCAGAAAGTCCGGAACCACAGCCAATGTCTAGTATCAGGCTGGTCTCATCTTCTGGTAGCATTAACAGTTCTACGGCGCGCTCTGCCATTTCCACTTGGATCTCGATGATGCGTGTATTGCTGGAGTATTTCTTTGCTTCATCTTCGTTGTAATACTTTGTGTGTGGAAAGAAAACCATTTTGAATAAAAACAGAATAAATCTTTTATAGTATTCTTACAATTTCTGGTGGGGCTGAATGTTCCGGTCTTCTGGCCATTATGTTCAAATTAAATTATTTGTTAAAGATATTTCTGTTAAAATTATGCATCAGCCGAAGAAAACAAAAACACGTGTGACATTGTGGCTCATTTTCAAATGTTCCCCTAACGTCGAATTTATTTTATCCTGACAAGAAACACCTGAGCCTCTGAAACATTCTTCAAATAAGGAAAAATGTGCTAAAGCCCGTTTGACACTACATTTTGCTTGCATTTTCTCACACTTTTAAAATGAAACTAGAGCAGTACGAAACATTGTGACGAAAATTCCCGAAAGGAGTGAGTGCGTACACACCAACTTCATTAGATACGTTAAAAAAATTCATAAAAATGTATTCAAATCACATTTTTCAGCTCCTGGCAGATTTTTTTTTTGACATTTCAAGATTATTTGAAAATAAATTCGTTTGGAAATTTGCGGTTGCTTTGCAAACAATTGCTACCCCTTTCGTAATACACTTTTGGTCTCTTTCACACACTGCTGACTTTTTTATATTAAAAATTTAAGAAAAAATGTAGTGTCATATGGGCTTAAGGTGTTAATATTTTCTAGTGGGAAATTATTCCTTTCGGTGTTAGAGGCACTGGTGTATAGAAATTATTTCCGAACACAGCATACGGGATTTGTCGGCCGTAGCCAGGAAAACATATGATTTTGACATTTGTTGTCGATTAGTCGTTTGTTTTCCTTTTGTTATTTCATAACGATTTCGATTTGTGGAAAGTATAATCCAAATTGGCCATTATTGTATTATTCATTTCAAATCAAAAGTACACCAAAGTCCAAATCCATGGCTCACATCTTGCGTAGATTCATTGTACCTACTTTGCACAAGTAAGTACTTACAAGGAAACTCAATTTTATTGGCCTAACGAGAATTATGATCTACTAAATGTAGAGGTAACTGCGCAAGGCACTTATCAAACAACAGCAACCAACATGTCGAATCCAAACGAAATGCAGAAAACCTAAAAATTGATATAAGCGATTCTTGCACTAAGCGTCTGGAAGAGATTTGCAAAAACGGATCGTTCCTACGCATTACAGTCGAAGGAGGAGGATGCTCGGGATTTCAATACAAATTCGACTTGGACAACAAACGGAATGACGATGATCTAACATTTGGCAAAGAGAAGGCCCAAATCGTCATAGATACTACGTCGCTAGAGTACTGCTCTGGCGCAATTGTAGACTATCACACCGAGCTCATACGTTCGGGCTTTCGAATTATCGCAAATCCAAAAGCCGAACAGGGTTGCTCCTGTGGATCTTCGTTCTCAATAAAGCTGGATTAAGTGAGATGAAAATGGGCTGTGTAACAAATGTGCGTGCGTAGAAAATAAGAATTAGAAAAAGGTCGTGTATATGATTTTTATTGAACATTAATAAAATTTTATTAATATAATAAATACACATAAAAAGTATTCTTTTTGCTTTAAGTTACAATTATCATGTATATACAAATGTATTTATGTGCGAACATAAATTATTTCGTATATAAATATGCACGTATGTAAATATTTAGGTTTTCTTTGTTATTTAATTTTTACTCGCTAGAACTTTAGAAACAGAAGAGAAAAATACATATACTCGAATTGTTGCTCCGTTTCCTAGTTCAGAAAATATATAGATAGGTAGGTATATATGTATTTGTTTAAAATATTCTTTTAGTAGTTAAACATCGCACAACAATTTGCTTCTCTGCAATTTTGTAACTTACTGCATACATTTATTTAATTTATTTACTTGTTTGTTGCCTTCAAAAGAGAATACATAGTAAGTGTGTATTTGTTTTTATTGTTTATTGAGAATTAATTCATTTACACGAAGCCAGCTGCTCGCTCAGACTTATAACTTGCTCCGTAAGAATACTAATTTGCTCTTCATAGTTGATACGAGTAGTAGCCTGGAAACGGGATCAATTGGTTAACATACTTGCGTAATAAGGGCAATGCTTACCAAATCTTCTTCGAGTGTTTGTATTGTTCGGCCAGCGACTACCAACTCGCTTTCCTTTTCTTTGATCTCCTGTGAAGAGTTTTCCAGGCATGATTGCAAATGCTCACTCTCCACTTGGTAGGAGGACAAACGGGACTCTGACATACATTTGGTCTTTAAAAGATCTTCGAACTTTTTGGAAAAGTTGTTAAATATTAATTGTTCCTTCATGGTTGTTTGTTGCGTGTTATTATCATTTTGCAGGCTGGAAAAACAAAGACACTTTTAATAACAACAACTACTTCGGCAGATTGTGAAAAGGAATTTGTCCTTTGTCACTTCCAATAGACTCAGCAGTAAGAAAAAGGTAAGCACATTCATTGGGCCGCCTATTTTATGATACACGACAAGTTAGAGAGCTTCCATCGATGGGTACTGTCTAAGTGTGCATAAGAAAACCTGCAAATCAGTTGAAACTTACCCCTTCGTATCACTTCCGACAGCATTATTAGCTGCAATCACAGTCAAACCAGTCGCAGCTGAGCTGCAACAACTTCCGGCGGCCGCCAATGGTCCATTGTATTGCTGTTTCTCCTTAGACAATCGAGACATTTCAATTGGGAGGGAATCACTTATCCGTGAGATCTCGTATTGAGTTCGCCAATGTGAGACCTCCTTCTCTAAGTACGCAATTCTTTCCTCGCTCGATATGGAGGAGCTGGTAGCGGTGTGCAGTGGAGTGTTGTCACTCCCTGATGCACTGAGCGCATCTTCACTTCCAATCTAAAAGTAAATCGTTACTCATATTCTAAGCCGGAGTAAGTTGTTACCATGCTGGCCGCGTCAACAAGTTTCGATTCTAATTCCGAGACTCGGGTCTGCAGCAAATCTATTTCTTTGCGCAACCGTCTTTCAATTTCCGTATTCTCAGTGTTTCGTTTTTCTAATTGTTTTTCCAGCTCGTATATACGCTCAGCGTGCATTTGAACTTCTCGATCTTTATCGTCGATCTATAGGCAGGCGGATATTAGCGTGTTAGACATTTTTTCGAGTTCACTTACCAATGAAGTTAGCTCGGCATTTTCGAGAATTTTTTTTTGCAACTCCTCGAATATCAGCACTTCTTGTGTATTATCAAAATAGTCGGCGAATCTAGATGTGGTGTTGCTCGCATCTTGTTGACCAGCTGATGCACTGGACTTGGAGGCATCAGACTTTTGATTTTTGTTTGACTTTCGATTCTCTTTTAAGGCGATATCATCTTGAAGCGATGCCACTCGTCGCTCCAACTGTTTATTGCGAAAGCCCAAACTGTCTACTTCCTGCTCTGACCGGCGTAGCGAAGTCTCCTTCTGTCGAAGCGATTCGCGGAGGGAGGAGTTCTTGCTTTGTTCTTCGAGCACTGCTGTTTTTAATACACTGGCCTGGGCTCTAAGCTATACCAAATAGAAGGATTTATTGATTAGTACCTACCTAAAGCTGGGGGCGTATGCACAAGAACATGACTAAAATTAAAGTACCTTTGAGTATTCACTTGCTAGTTTTCGGTATTTGGTTTCCAGCGAGTTACTTTCCATCTTTTTTGTCTTTGATAAATGTTTTCGTATCGCAAACTCTATGAGTAATGGCAATTTATCGAATGGAGATAGCAGAGACAGAGAGCCGCTTCTTTGAGGTTTAATATATCATGTCGATGTCGTATTCTTGCAGATGATCGCAGCTAGTTGAAAAATATTTGCTCTAAAGAACATCACCCAAACTATGGTAGTCCTATGAGAAGGCTTATGATGTTTCTTTATCTTTCGATGGTATGTATTGTTGTTGTACCTTGCCTATATTATTTACCAAACAGACTTTTCTATTTATTATTAATGCATAAATAATAAAATTTGACCACAGAGACCGTGGTATCCATTGTATTTCCAACTGACTAGCTGAGCCTGAGTGGGAGAAAAAAATGTATAGGATTCGGAAATGTCAAATCGGCTAGATCGAGTTTCAGGTGTTAAAAAGTAGATGGCAGTTCGAATGCATTCATCCACAGGGTGATATTGTGGTGTACAATTTAAGTCATTTTTCATTAAACTGCATTTGCTCTCACAATTTCATGATAAATTTTTTTCAATTTTTCGCGCTTCACAAAAGTGATCATCTCAATCTGAAAAAGTTTTCGGTGAAAAACCAAAAGCAACTGATTTCTAATGCCCAAAACACACATGTGCAGAAATTCTGAACGCAGCGCACAAGTAAAACAGATGAAGCGAAAAAAAAAACGATCAGCAAATGTCAAAAGCCGATGATGCCAAATCCTTTAAATTGCATTTATTCTTTTTTTGAATTTTGAAGCAAATTTAGAAATAGAGACATGTTGCAGTGCTGCGGTGAGTGCAGAATTTACGTGTGCTTATATCTATATAAAGATTAAGCAGAAAAACTGCTCCAAATCTTAAAATTAACGAAATCCTATACGTTTTTATAAAAAAAATAACAGAAAAAGAGTAATAAGTGCTAAAACGACTATTTATGACTAAATCGATCGCAATCGCACAAGGTCTATACTAAATCTATACTACGTGTATAGACTTTGTGCGTCGATTTCAACCAAGTACGCGAATAGACCTAATATGTGTAGTAGTAGTTGAAAACAATACGTAGGTACATACCTACCTAATGCAAAAATTTAATATTAAAAGTTTCGGTAGAACTTCAAAATAAAATGTATTCGTTCCCCACCCTGTAAAATAAAATGCTTTCAGGCGAACAGCGGCAAAGTTGTTTGTCGCTTGTATTTTGAATTACAGTTTTCTCTTTCACTCTTTCGCTAACTTTCCGCAATTCGTTTTGAATCGTTCACAACACAAACGTCAAACATTTCATATCCGCGAGAGTTTTTTTTGTGGCCATTTTTTCATTTGGTTGAAGCAGCGTTTTTAAGAAATTTTTACAATATTTAAACATATAAATCCAGTAAAAGCATAAAAACAGAATGCAAGTGTTACATACCTGCGACAAACTCACAATGTTTTATTAATTTTCTATTTGGTTTCTCCATAGGGCTAGAGACCGGTCTGCATCCCCCGAAGCCGAAAAAGAGAAGGAGAAGAAACAAGTGAGCCGTGGACGGGAGCGCGATCGAAGGCGCCGCGGTTCAGCTTCTAGCAGTAGCGATAGTAGCGCCAGGTAAGTCAGGGTAGAAGTTTTTTAGATGTTGAAGTCGATTGTAGGTAATTTGACCAAAAAATTGTCTTAGCGGCAGGTCCATCTTCCATCTAGGAGCTTGATTTTTCTAAATTTGTTTTCTGGTATGTTACATTGTTACAAATGCTAAGGCCCAATGTTTGAGGGACGGTAACCTAAAGAAACATTATTTTATACGTTTGTATGGAAACCATTCCTGTAAATAAAATGAACAACTATTCGTATTGATAAAGCAAGCGGCCATATTGAATGTGTACATCTACCTATGTTCCCGCACTCTAAACAGAAGTAGTCATTTGTTAATTTTTCAATACCCGGACCCGATTTTGTTTTACCTTATAGACCTAATTGCAATTCCAACAGTTAGTCCCAATCTCGTGGATAACACTTAAGAGCTATTAAAACTGCAGTTTTTTGTACATCATTGTTTATCTGATGTTTGCAGGGCCGCCAACTTTCCAATCTCGTTTAAATTGGTGTATGACCCTACATTCTGTTTCCCTAGTTGTTTAGACTCGCGAATCTACGTTATATACCTATACAATTTGTTTTTTTTTTATGAACGCTTCTATACCATAAAACTCAATTTAAATTCAAACAGCTCGTCAGATAGCAGCTCATCTCGTAGCAGCTCGGAATCTGGATCACGTTCCAGTTCATCAGACACTTCGTCATCAGGAACATCGTCGTCTAGTTCCTCTAGCGGTACAGATCGCGGTCGTGCACGTAGGAAGAGCGCATCTCGTTCGAAATCTCCCGCCACAAAGGCGCCAGTGCGCAAGGAATCCAAAGAACGCGATACAGCTCGTGCAAAGGATCGGCCTCGGGATGACGACCGCAACAAAAAACGCAGTAAGACTCGTTCAAAGGAGAGGGTACGTTCTAGGTCTCGCAGTGGATCACGGTCACCGCGTCGCAAGCGTCGCGAACGTTCCCCAACACCCAAGCCAGTACGCATCCACATTGGCCGACTAACTCGCAATGTTACAAAGGAACATGTTATGGAGATATTCAGTTGCTTTGGAGAGGTTAAAACCATCGAGTTTCCAACTGATCGCTTTCATCCGACCTTTGGACGCGGAGTGGCCTTCATTGAGTTTGCTACTTCCGAAGAGTGTGAAGCCGCAATGAAACAAATGGATGGTGGACAGATTGACGGACAGGAGATAACAGTCGCCCCTGTTCAACCGCTAAAGGCTCGTCCGCCAATGCGCCGAATGTCGCCCATGATGAGACGAGGACCACCACCTCGTTGGCGTTCACCATTTCGCTTCAATCGGATTCGAAATCGTTCACCGCTAAGGCGCAGAAGCCCACGTCGTCGATCCCGCAGTCCAATCCGCAGACGAAGGCGCAGCAACAGCTCCGACAGTTCACGCTAAGAATTAATTAAACACACATTTTACAAGTAAAATATGTTTACTGTTCATTTTATTCTAAAAAATAAATAAATAAATAAAATACTTTGACCCACGCATCTATTCCTGTTTCACTACCAAAATGTTCGATGTCCTCTTCCTAGAGCTAGTACTCCGGCTGCTACTGTAACTCGGTTGAGTTTGCCTAGTTGCGTTTCTCATCCTAGTCTTCCCTCTCATTCTACGGCATTACTGGACCATTTCTTTGCTGGCTTCATACCGATCTTCTCTGTTTAGATTCCCCTCTAGATCAGAATGGGAGGAAAATGCTGTCGTAAACGAATTCGACATACCTATCTTCACAGACGGTTCCAAAATGAACTGTGGAGTGGGAGCGGGCATTTTCTCAACAGAACTAGACATCTCCAAATCTTTCCGCCTCCCCAACGCAGCCAGCGTCTTTCAAGCCGAAGTACTTGCAATCAACGAGGCGTGTAGGCTGATCCTTAATATTACTACAACCAGAAAAAAAATAGGCATCTTCGTAGACAGCCAGGCCGCGATTAAGGCTGTCGGTTCTACTAAATCAACGTCAAAGCTTGTTGTGGATTGTAGGGAGATATTGACCAGGGCTTGCCATCGGTTTGAAATCACTCTCGCCATAGGAACATAGGCGGGAATGAAAAAGCCGATGAACTTGCCAGACGTGGCTCTGCTCTATGCGTATCTCATGCGGAGGAAGTATTCCCTCCGCTGGGTTACGTTAAGAGAGTAATCCTCCTATACTGCACCTCAAGAGCGAAGACCAGATGGTTGAACCTGACGAGCTGTGTCATTTCGAAGAAGATCTGGCCAACCTACGATGATGCCAGAACAAACAACATCTTAGCCATAGATGTCGCCAGACTAACGGCAATTAGTACGGGTCATTGGCCTCTAGGAACCCACGCAGCCAAGTTTGGCATCCCCCATAACACCCACTGCCGTAGTTGCGCTGACACAAACAAGAGTGAAACAGTGTTTCATCTTCTTTGTGAGTGTCCGGCCCTAGCCAAAACCAGACGCAGTGCTCTAGGTCATCCCTTTTTTGATGACCTTTCGGCCATCCATAGTATTCATTTCAATAGGATAATCAAATTTCTTAACTCCTCAGGCTGGTTGTAAGTTTTCCTATCGTCCGTCTCCTCCTTTATTTTTCAGGTTTTCCGTGAGTTGTGGTCTCAAATCGGCGCTCTATGCGTTATTTGTGTTTTTCCCTCGTTCGGGAAATACAGCCACTTAAACCAACCAACCAACGTCAGGGCAAAACAAACCACTCCACAGTATATTACAGAAGAGTACGTACTTTATTTTTACACTGACCACGACTAGAAACTAGTAAATTTACAAATCAATACAAACATCAAGCCAGAACTGCTACGTCTGAAAGAAATACACCCCAAATGCATATGTACAGCTAAACAAAGTCTTATTTTTTAGGAGACGATTTCACAATTTAAATGAATAAAAGTACAATTTGGTGCCGTAAGAGGGCATCCGTCGGGATGATAAGTCTGGAAGAAACACACTCGTTTCTTGATTGTGAGTTTGGCAGTGCTAGTGCTTGGATCCATGGGTCTTGGACGACGAATCTGTACAAAGTCCTGGGGAAGGAACTCGAACACTTCATGCTTGTTTCTGAGTAAAGTTTTGATGCCTCCGCACTCGGATTTGACGTTCCTGAGGTCCTCCTGGGAGAGATGTTGGACGATTTCTTTGATCGTTCGCTTTTCGCCTGCATTCCAACTGGTAGAGCTGCCTTCCTTTTCCGGACCGATTAGATAATAGAAAATCTTCTGGACCAGCCGGTTTATTATATCGCTGTCGATTTGTGTGCAATTGCGAACGGGTTCAACTTTTTCTCGTAATTTCATAGAATTGTCTTGCATCTCTGACGTGAGGAACTCTTGGATTCCAGAGCAGACCGAGCTGTGACTCGGTTCGCCATAGGTTCTGGCTATACCTATTATGGCTATCCGTTTGGTGCTTGGAATCTTGAGACGATCTCGTAGCGTAAGGAAACCACACTTTTTCGAAATTGTTTCCACATAATTCAGGAAATCATTGTAGGAACTCACGTTCGAGTGTCGGCGCTGGAATTTCTGTCCAGAAAATTCAAACGGACAACAGGGCAGCAGGAAATATTTCATTCTTGAAGATCCAAGGGCGGCCATTGTCGGAATCCATGCGGACAACTCATCCGAATGGTTGCCAATAATCCAGTCGATTTCCGGAGGGACCTTGAATTTACTGGGCTCGATCGTTTTCTCATACAGTAGCGTTGTTTTCGGGAAGGTGCTCCATATTTTACGACTCCTTACGTCGTAGCCGCAACCCCTGAAGCCCTCTTGATTGAGGATGTAGACCAACAGGCCGTTCCCACAACCCAGATCAGCAAATTGTTTGGGATAGCAATGGTGTTCTTTCCACAAACAAATGAGATATGCTGCTATGGCCAGGTCCTCGTAAACGAATTTAAGCGGATCTGTACTTTCTTCCCAGATCTGAAAGAAACTAAATTACCAAAGTGCATGGACTAAGCCACGGGACAAGTAACTCACATTGACAAGGGCCTTAGAGTACCTGTCCTTTAGTTGTTTGTACAAGGTGTTGTAATATTCCACATCAATCAGACGGAGGGATTCAAAAGCATTTTCAGGTCGTTCTGCGCAATTCGCCCAATTCAACAGTTTCGGCTTTAGAACATAGTTGATCCACCTATCGGGTTCGTCCTCCTTTCGCCGATTGGTCAGTGAAGTTACGACCAGCTCCCCGTCATTGAACTCAACTCGAAAATCATCACATGTGTTCGACATGAGTGTGCATGTGTATTGCGTATTCACAAAGTCTGCAAGAAGTACATTCTGTTAAAGGTGCACAATGGTACATCCATTCACACTCACCCACGATTCCCACTGCAATGATATTCTCGGAATCATCTTTTGTTATGAACTTCATTGATAACATATAGCCCTCGCACGTGTCCATACCCATACTGTCATAAGAACTTAATGCTTTAATCACATCTGCCTCCGTTGATTCCACGGTTTTCAATTCCGTAAGAGAAGACTCGTCGTCAGTCTCCTCGTCGTCGTTTGACTCAATTTGAAAGTTAACCTTGGCCATTCCTTCGAGTATCTGATTCACTAATACGGTCTTGCACGCGAATATTTTCTTATTCACTGCATGATAGTTCTTTATCAGAATGGAAATGGATTTCCAGAAATCACTTAAATCCATGTTGATGTCCATGTTCGTGTCTCCGAAAACGATACACGACCGCACGAATACACGGAATACACACTTTGCAACAAATTGCAACTGATGGCGACAAATGTCAAAAAGAACAGTGTGACAAAGTCACAATAGTGACATCGAAACTCAAACCAACATCGAGTTCACAATTGTAGAATGATTAAAAATGTATTCCATTATCTTTGGTAGGAAGTAAGAAACATAACGGATATCCGGTTATATTTGAAAGTGTATTTATGTTTCCTTCCCTTATATCTTCTCGGCGAATGTGTTCTTCAAGATTCGTTCATCTACCACCAACCTAACCTCTAACCATCCTGGCAAAATGAACAACCAAATAGCAAAGCTTCGTTTTTGATAACAGAGGCAAATCCTTGGACTGTATGTAGTTGTTGTAGCAGCTTCACTCATCATTCGTCTCTAGTTCTAAGTCCGAATTGAGCCACTTCAGTTGTGTTGGTCCATAGGATTTCTGGTGCGGTTGGTTCTGTTTGGCAGTTGAAAAGGTGTTGTACGTCGCGTGCTGGCCCCGTTGCGGTTTGGACATTCGTTCTCAATGTTGTTGTCTAGGCGAGTCATGTAGTTGTTTAGTATGTGGCTCGGACTGCCGAGCGAAGTTGGGCCAGAGTTGTCCGGGTTGGTCGTGGGAGTTGTTTCTCTTCGGTGGGGGTCTGTCGCCGAATACTGCATTTGCTGTATAGCTGGTGATCGCGTTGGTTACAAAGGTCTGGCGAATGTGTTTTTTGCCTTCAGTGTGCTGTTTTGAGTTGAGGTTAGGTTGTTGTGTGAGATGGTCTATTGGAAGTCTGTGATGCATCTTGGAAGTGGTTTAGGAATAGAGACTAAGCCAGTAAAAACTGCTACTGAAAGCATGGTGTTATGCATTTTTATCAGGGGCCTCATTGTTTTCGTGTGTAGATTGTCTTCGTTTGCCATGAGGGTGCATCCTGTGATGGTACGCATGACTGTGTCGTGGCTTGAAATGCTTCCAGTTGTCGCTGAACTTCGGGGTCCAGATGGGTGCAGCGTAGTTGAGTACGGATCGACCGGTCACTTTGTATGTGGCGACGAATGTTTCTTTGTCTTCACTCCACGCACTTCCGGATAGTGACTTGATGATGTTATTGCCGGACCTGAGCCGATTTTTAACCGTGTGTGTCGAGAAGCTGGACATGTTGTCGAATGTGACTCCCAGCAGCTTAGGGTGGTGGTTAAACGTCTTCCGGTTATTGATATCTCCAGTTGAAGTCAGACTTCTTTCGTCCAGGATGTGAACAGTGTTGCAGTGGATTTTTCTGATGATCTTACCTTATTTATCAAGGTAAGAACGTCTATACCGTTCCTAGGTACGCGTTTATCCATGCAAAGAGGTCTTGAATGTTGGAGCCTGAAGCTAGGATTGTGCAGTCGTCTGCATATGAGATGAAGTTTAAGCCTGCCTGAGGTGGTGGTTGACGAGAACAGGGGACATGACATGAGCCAGTGAAACAATTTAGTTTTTTGTTTAAATGTGGGTATACATATATTTTTAAATTTAATAAAATAATATTGAATTAATGCAATCAACAAAATGAACTAAAAATTATGTAAGAGGCTAACAGTACTTTGCACTTAACTATAACAAACAGTAAAAATGGTATAACAGAAAAAAAATATAACAATAACCTTACAATTTATTCATATTCAATTTTTTCTCGCACAACTTCTTGATATGCATCTGATTTGTGGCTTCAGCCTGGCGCAAAATCTTCCGAATATCATTCAAGCGATTGTGTTGTATTGCCAACAGATAGGCAGCTTTCAGCTGTCCAATAAAAATGTGACTCGATATTCGTAGCTCGACGCTGCTTATCCTCTTTGCGAGATTGTCCAAACTAGTCTTGACTTCTGGTTCGTGATTGTTGGTTGCTGAGTTGACGGCAATTGTGAGAATTTCATCAATTTCTCGACTGGTGGTGCCGTTGTTGCCCGTTATGCAACTGAGGAGCTTCTCAACTTCAGTGAGTCGATTGTTGCGCGCTAGATATTTGGCAGTTGCACAGTACACCTTCATGTATGGTAGTTTGTAGTTCTGAATGATGCTGGCATAGAAGAATGCACAAATTAGTGATTTTAGAAGAACAGAACAAAGTTTAACTACGCACCGATAGGCTAAGCCGAATCCCTCCTCTATGTTCTTGCCGCTGAGCAAGACCAAAATACAAATCTGAATCTTCTCCTGCACAGAATCGAAGAGAGTAGGGAGGCTGACGGAATCCATGCGAATCTGAAAAGAAGAGAAGTTCAAATGAATGTGTGACGAGTAAGGAAGGTCCTATTGTCGACCTGTTTGAGAATGTGCTCAGTGATTGATCGGCCGTCGCCCAATGACTGCTCACGCTCGCACTGCGCTAAGAACTTAGTAACTTCCATTTGCCTGAGGATTGTGTTTATGTGTGCATTCAGGCATTTCGCATCCATTTGCATCAGAAAAGAGCTGTTCGTCGGTTGGCGTTTGCAGTCGACGTTTATGTTCTCCCACTGACACAACTCGAGTTCGGATTGCAAATGACGATGAGCGTTACGAAGGTGAAAGGAGTTGTCGTGCAACTGCTGAAATGTCTGACAATTCGCTGAATAGAACTTGACGCACGTCATACTCGCGCGCACAGGATCTTTAAGAAGTATTTGCAGTTCGTACAGACAATTGAACAGGCTCTTAGTCTCGAGATATCGACAAGTGCCGAGGACAACTTCCTTCCACACAACCAAACGTTCGTCGATCTCTAACATATGTTGGATAAGTTCACTGACCGAGCCCGTCTTGAGGAACACCAGAAAGATGTGATGGATAAAGATGTCCACATCCTGTCCCTGAACCAGGAAATACCTGAGCGCCGTGTTGACCTCCTTGTGCCGAATGAAAAAGTTAATAATATCGAAATGAGACCCATACGTGAACACGTAGTGAAGGCACTCCTTGTACACCCATGATTGGCGCAAAATTTGTCTTTTATTATCGAGAGAGTGCAGAGTAATGTTCTCATTATAGTGGCCCTTGCTCAGCTGCTTCAGGTGGGCAAGTGAATTCAGAATGTTGGTGGCGGGCTCATGCAGTGGAATGTGTTCGCGACGCTTCGACATCATAGACGCCAGCGATGTGTTCGAGTTACGAATGATAGACGCCCTCGCAAGGGTTTCCGGCTGCGGTTTGGCATACGGGAAAGATTCTATGATTTTTAGCACTTCTTGCAGCAGAGGTTGGCTTCGATTAGGCCGTTTTATTGTCGGAATATCGATTTTGTTATGAAAGTCCACATCCGTATCGGTGGAGATTATTCTGGCGATCGCTACATTTTCTTGTTCGGTGCAGAGTTTTGTCATACAGTGCGAAAACTTATCCCTAGCGGTTTCAAAGCTCCCTGCACGCAGGCAAGCTAGTCCGTGCGCAGCCATCACACCGGCTGTTGGGAAACCACATTTCCAATGGATCTCCAGTGCCAACTGCCACTTTTCCACTTGGACTAGCGAATCGGCCAGCTTTCTTAGATTGTGATTGTTGAGTGGGCCAGCGGGGATGAGCGCTTCGCAACCATTTTGAACCACTGACATAATGATGTCCGAGTGTTCGCGGATTGTTTCTACTTCAGGAGGTCCTCCGCGTACCTAAAACACATAAATTGAAAAAATTGAACATGCAGCATGCGGCTGTGGCTACTTACCTTGGCAGCCAAGGCCAGGCAGTTCATCATTTTCGCGATGAGCTCATAGTCCACCTCGGGGTTGGGAACCAGCAGTTTTTCCAACTTCCCGCAATGGTACAGCAACAAGTCCACACACTTGCGGTTGTTGCTATGGTAGGATAGGATTGACAGACACAGCGCCACACTAGGAGCATGCTCGTAGCAGAATTCTTCACGCAACAGCTTGTCGTGGGTGATGTTCCCGCTGAGTTTCCACCTGGTGTCTCCCTCATCGTACTCAGTGTACTTGATCCGCTTCTCGGCTACCGCATTCGGTGACTTAGCTGCACTGCTTTTCGACTCGTGTTCCTTTGTCTGCTTTATGCAATCGCTGCACACCCTGACTGCAACATCTTCGTAAAGCTCAGGAATCTGCATGCGATTGGAAGAACATGCGAAACAAACTACCCTCCCGCATCGACGACAGTGATGACGCCTCATGAGCATGGTAAACACGGCTCGCCGGCAGCACATACAATGTGCAGCCTCGGAATCTTCCACCCACTGGTCCTTGGTTGGCGGACTTTTTGGCATCACAAATGCCCCGCAAAGCGAGTCCAAGGAGGCCATGTCCGTGGATTGGGAAACTCGTTCCGATGATGTGGTCATTTCGCGAACCTGGTAGTCCAGCGCTTTGGTAGCGTATATCCGCAGCAGCAGATCCACGCACTCCAGCGTGATGACGTGGTCCTTTTGGTACAGATTGAAGTTGAGCAATATGAAGGCCGAGCTACTCTCGTTGCCCAGCGTAAAGTTGACGGAGTTCTTCGAGTGAATGTCGTAGATATTTCCACGCTTGTCGAAGCAAAACTTGCACAACGATCCTGTCGCTAAACAATCAAGTTGATTATCCTCTAGCAGTGGTCGAATAGAATCCAAGACCTTGGCGAGGCCCTTGAACTTGGCATTCATAATAAACTGCTCGACGATCAACAGTGGCTTGTTCAATAGGTTCCAGTTCTGGTCACGTTCATCAGCCGTTAGCTGTTCAAATATTCTCAACGAGACCTTGTAATTTCTCAAGTTGGCTGTGTTCCGAAGGTGTTTGCACAGAAAATCAATCGCGTAGTTGAGCAAACTCACTGAACGAAACTTGTCCTTGTGAGCGTCGTAAAAGTGGCACACTTCTATGGTTGGGAACGTCTCAATTGTCTGCAGTAAGTGCCAGTCGATGTATTCGTCCACCTCAACTAAAACATCGAGGAAGGTGGCAAAGAAGGACCGCATCTGGTGAGCAAACGAACTCGCCAGCTTCACCACGTTACACCACTCGTAGCAAAGCTTGAATTGTTGCTGAGAGAGAAGTTTCTCGAGAATCATGTTCGGTGTTTTCAGACCAAAATCGTAGGCCTGCGGCCACGATTCCAATTCGAGCACTGACGACACCTTGGAATAGATGTTAATGTCTTCTAAAGTTCGCTCCAAGTTCGATCTTAAATCTTCGTCGATATGCTTGGCGTCGCGATGCAGTAGAGTACTTTCAATGAGATCTTTTGCCACGCGCGAACTTGGGACTCTGGTGAAATTTCTGTAGATTAACGAAGCTCTAACGTTTATGTTGGCTATATGGGCGGCGAGATATACGTATTTTGTGTCCTCCGAGATGAGGTCGGCGATGATTCTGTCTTTTTCGTTGTGGTAGACCCTTGGGTCTTTCACTTGCTCCTGACAACTGTGCAAAATATCGTAGATGGCTTTCTTCTTCTGCAGTTTGCGTATGCGCTCTTTGTCCAGTTTATTCGAGAGAATGGCAGCGACAACTTCGTTGCCATCGTATATCTCCGACAAACACTTGACGCTGGTGAACTGCACAAACCGCTGCAGATATTCGTCATTCATGCACTGACTTTGAGGTGATCTCTTGATCTTCTGCAAGAGATACCCAAGCAGGGCGTTCTGATTCGATATGTAATTGAAAATGGACTGGTATTTGTCTTCGGTAATCTTGTAGCGGCGATCCTTGCGCTCCTTTCCGCATATTTCGGGACAAATATTCAGGGCGATCACATGGATCAGATTGAGATTAAGCGCAACCACCTGCGGTTCGATTTCCAATGGCGTCAGGTTCTCCTCAAAGATCAGTTCGCCAATTATATCGCTGGGATCGAATTTCAACAGAGCGCCGGTTTGGAACTCGATATTCTTGTCCCTCATCTGCAAAAATTTCGAGAGGTTTCCAACGTAGGAGAGAAATCTTGCGAAATAATTGCACTTGGACTTGAGATCGGTAAAGTCGTTGACCAGGACCTTTAGGTCGTCGATGCGTTGTACATCCGCCTCGGATTTGTAAAATATGTTCTGAAAGATTCTGCCTCGCTGCAGTTCTACGGCCAGTTTCTTCGGCTTGAACGAGTAGAAACTATTGCAAAGCATTTCCTTCAGGCCGATATCAGCTCGGTTGATGGTCTTTATCAGTCGCATGCATTCACAAATGTTGTCCAGGAAATTGAGGCACCCCATGTCGGTGGGTAGGCTCGACTTTGCTGTCAGCGACGACGACAGTTTCGGAAGCTTGCACATTCTGCGTATGACCGGTATCACATTCGCAGTAATATCGTAGTTTATGTTGAGGTTTAGTATAAGATCGGCCGCAATAACAGCCTGAATATTCGATCCCTGGTAATGCAGCAGGAATGGATAGTTATTCGAGTACTTTTCCAGCAGAGCTTGGAATTCTTCGCCGCGCTCAACGGTGTTTGCGTGTGCAAAGTTATCTATAATACTGATTATCTTTGAGGCCTCGAAGCCTTTGGCTGCGGCTTTTTTTATTTGCTCGACTGTTGCCTGAGAATCTTCTGTGTTGATCTCCTGATGCAAGTAGTTGTCGTAGATAGTTTCGAGCTTCTTCTTAATCTGCTGTTGGTTTTCGACAAAGTTCAGCTCGCGGTCTAGTTCCGTATTGCGCAGGTTAAAGGTCTGTCGGGTAGGGGAGAATTGTTTGTAAAAATGCGGAGGAGAAGAGAGAAAATATTATATCATGTCGTTACCTGTATTATGTACTTGACGTCGTTGAAATTCTTCATCGCAAGTGCCATTATGGCCAGATTCTCTGGTGTCGCTAGCATATTGGGAATGATGCTGCGGCGATTTGTTATCTCAGCCAATTCGTTCGCTTTTATGTCTTTACCTGGCATCCCCAAACCTATTCGCTGCTGGTCACCTCCGCCGAAGGTTGCCCTCCTGCGCTTTCTGGCTTTTCGTCTTGTTAAGCTCGCGTAGTTGCTCCTCTCCTTGCTCTCGTCGTCGCTGCTTGTCTTTTCGATATTTTCCCTATGCAACTGTACCAATTGCAGCAAGTCTTCTGGTTCCATCTGGAAGCTGCCCACCTCAGTGTCGGAGATCTTTTCCAGTACCGAATATTTCCACAGACCGTCGTTAATGCACTCCATGATGCGCGTAAACCGTCGCTGGATTCGCTCCGAGCAAGTCTTATACTCCTCGCTGTGGAGTTTCTTCATGATGAAGTTTTTCAAAAAGCCGAATATGCACTTGAGCGCTGCTCCGCGGCAAATGAATCCATGGCGACAATTACCACTCTCCGTATGCGTGTCAACGTCTGTGCTAGATGGAGATTTCTTCCTTACGCCCACAATATGCGGCGACGAGTCAAGGTGTTCCCACCGCAGGAAGACCAATTGGAAGATGTCCTCTATAAGATTGCAGAGAACGTCGATATTCTTCATTTGGCGCAGCATCACTTTTACACGGTTAATCTTCTCCTGGGAGAAGTGGCTAAAGTGCTCGGACGCTTTGTTTTGATTGATTATTATTTCGTAGATTGCGGCCAAAACGAAGAAGTAAGTCAGTGTTTCCAGCTCCAGATCCCTCATCTGCTTGAGCACAGTCGCTTGGCTCTCGAATAAATTGTTGTTTTCGATCACTTGCCGGATCTCTTCGTAGCCAATGAAAATGATGTTCTTGTGCTCGTAAATGAAGGGAAGAATGCCATTCGTCTCGACGAGATGCTTAATCGGCACCAAAGAGCTACTGTACTTTCGCAAGAAGTGAACACTGCTATCCAGTCGGCGGAAGTCGTAATAGAATAGTTTTTGAATCTCTGAAGCGAGCTGCAGGTCAAAGGATTCAAGCATTTTCTGGAGATTTCCCAGTTCCTCTATGGACTGGGATGCTAAGTCAAATTCGTTTGCAACTTTGGCAAGAATCAGCGCATTTCTCATGCAGCTGTCAGTGACATCAGCGAAATTCTTCTGCTTCTGAACAGCTAGGCTCACAAAGTG
This sequence comes from Cheilosia impressa, assembly GCA_948293265.1. Lineage (NCBI taxonomy): Eukaryota > Metazoa > Arthropoda > Insecta > Diptera > Syrphidae > Cheilosia > Cheilosia impressa. The sequence goes on from OX411880.1 coordinate 1,246,210, forward strand.
CGAATTGTTCCTAACCGTCTCATAGAGAATCAAGTCATTTGAGAAATAATCGACTGCTTTGTTTTTATATGCGCCATACAACACGGAATATAGGTCAAGGGAGCCTTTAGCTAAGAGACTTATATAAAAGCTATCACCGACTTTCCTTCCGACTTCCACCATTTTATTAGAGCAGTCTTTTATCAGGGGTTCTGGCAAATCCAAATTGGCTATGAAGTTGGTGAATCTGAGCATACCCTCTTCGTCGGTGGTGTTTTCTATGAACATTTGCAGGGCTAAACATTTGGAGCTGGTGACGCATTTAAGTCCCTGCGTTTGGTTTGCAACGGAGTCTAACAACTTTAGACAGGGATACGGATGCTGATAAATGTACTTTGCCAAAGTTGTATGCAGTTCTTCATTTTGTTTATAACTGGAAAAGTTCCCAATAAAATTCTAAAAAAATAATAATAATAACTTAGAAACTGTTTAGTTGCGACCATTCGAAATTTTACCTCAAAGAACAGAGCGATATCTGTTTCAAGAATACTTTGGTAATATTCCATTTTGAATCTGCTTTTTCTTGTATTCAATAGAACATCGTAGAGGAAATTTTCTTCTCGATGACTGGTCTATATGAATTTTCTTGGTTCCTTCGTTGCCTGTTAATGCTGATAAGAAAGCGATTATAATAATTGGAAAATCATACAAAAATAGGAAAAAAGCGTAATGGAAATAAATAACAATACAAAAAAACAAAGAAGATGTGTGTTTATGTAAAAAGAGAAATTTGTTTTTGTAACTAGCAGCTGATTAACTGACGTTGGATCAGCTGTTTTTCCATATGTGCACACAGCGGCTGTTTAAATGCATAGGTTTGTTGGATTTCGATGCGACGTGTTGAATTGAACCACAAGCGTCGAGCAGAGGCAAAGGAAACCGGCTTCAGGGAAAAGTATTTTCGTTCTCTGGCGACGGTATTCAAAAGTCCCAAAATGCTAACAAGCAGGCAGTATAATTTCTAATTAAAAAGCAAAATCGATAATTTAAAAAAAAAAACAATTGCTTTAATTTTAAGGTAAAGTGGACTTTTCGTTTATTTTGTGTGTGAGCGTTGTGACAATAAGTTGGGAAGAGAGCAGTGGGAAGAGGTCACGTCGACAAACGAACTGTAAAACCTAAATCTACCACTGAATACAAATAGTTGCAGATGCACTATACAATTGGCAGAAACAACCAATATTTTTTTTTAAATCGAGGGCACTAAATGCTATTCCCATGCTCAACTTTTTTTCGTTTGTAGTTTCTTTACCCTTTCGCTGTATTATTCGAATACAGACAATAAGCAATAACTTTTTTTTTGTGAAAAAAAGGCACATGGCTTCATCGATTAGTTTTATTTTGAATTATACCGCCTTCTAGCTTTCAAACTACGAACTTATATGTAATTTTCTCTTGGAAGCGTCCGTAATCGAGAAAATCATTTGTGGAACCGTTCCTTTGTCACACAAAATACTCTTTATATGATTCAGAGAAGATTTTTACTCTACCGAGGTATGCAACGTGAAATGATAGATAGCCGTGTCAACCATGGTTTAAAAAACCGAACGGAAGATCATTTTCAAAAAACAACTTGGCAGTACCTACTTATTTATCATGCCACTAGCTACAAGCGCTTAGCCGTCCACAACTTCCACAACAACAAAACCCGATATCTTTGTCATGTTGGTAGCAACTCTCGGCTATGATTTTAGCCGAAAACTGTGAGATGTTGTAAAGTGCGAATGAGCCGACCGAGTTAAAAAAAATACACCCTTTTCACAAAAAGGAATTTCTCGAGAAATTTTCATATTTCGTGTACAAATTTGCAACCAAATGGATTTAAAACTTTTTTTTTTACAACCCAATTGACATAATCGATTGTTTAGTGTGTGTTTCGATTTGGTGAGCGTAAAAATAAAATCGAAAAATCGCGACGCAAAGCTAAAAAAAAAAAAAGTTGAAATTCTCATTTCCCCAGTGTGCAAGGTGAAAAGTCATGTTCTAATAAAAGTAATCGCAAATAGCACATCAATTTTCAAATAAGAAAACCAAAAAAGACAAGAATTCCATTTCATTTTTTCCGCAGTAATTCAATTGCATAATAATAAAAAGAATTGCAACCACAATAGAACCAGGAATAACACGAAATTGTATATTTATGTTTTCAAATCTAAATCGTGGCAAAGAAAGATTTAATAAATTCTTTCATCTACTAGCGGTGCGTAGCAATTGATGGTGTTTGTTGAATGTGTCGTGCAAGCAAAAAAAAAATGTCCCCTCTTTCTTCATATCTACATGTTTTTTTTTTATTTTCTGCACGATATGTGTGTGTACGCTCGTAGACATTTTGTGTACAAAAAAAAAAGAAGAAAAATACCAGAAATAAGTTGGCCGTTTCTGAAAACTCTTTTTTCCTATTTTCGTTTTTGCTATATTCCGAAGCTGAAGCTGAAGCATTCTGCAGCCCGGTGCTGTCTTAACGATGTCTCTCTTGTTTTCCTGTTACAAGATTCTCCGCTGTCATCTCTAGTCGAATGCTGCGTAAAATAAAGCGAATATCCCTTGTTTGCTTAGTTGTTTTTCTGTGGTCATGATCACTTGAAAAAATGTCGGCAAGGAATGAAGTCTAAAGAGGAATATAGTGAGATAGTGTTTAAATTTTTTATTTTACTAAAGTAAAACAAAAAATAAAGTTTTTGTGTTGAAACGAATCCATCTGAGCCCTCATCTCAGCTACGCACCTCATTACCCCAATTGCAAGTTATTTTAAACCAATGGTAGGTCTAGGCTGCCTGCGTTCGTTTGTCATCGGAAACTTGTACTATGGACTCCAACAACTCTGGGCATCTTTGGATATTGTTTTCTCATAGATTCTGTCATTCTATGTGCACGTACCCACTTAAGAAACAAGGAGGAGAAAATGCATTAATTAAAAAGCGGATTTTGCTACATTCTCTTGCACACACCTTCTAAAGACTTTCAGTAGATAGACATTGCATAAAGCAGCGATCTTAGACTCGTGTTTCAAGTAGTGTCATCTTGGTTTGGCTTTTGTAAACGAATGGTTGCGAACGTACGTATAACCTTTTTGTGGCTTTAGGGCGACAGATGGCATTGGCATTGGAAATGTCATGCAAACATGCAGTAGTACAACTCGCTTCAAGATCCATGTCGGATTGTGGGCATGTCTTGAAAATTTATCTGCTAGATGGGTAGGTACCAGCGTTATCACATGTTTTATCAAGGGCGCAGTCGCTCAGTGGTTAGTGTGCTGAACTGTTGAGCGAGGGGTCTCTTGTTCGATCCCCTCAAGGAAAAAAACAAATTACATTATTTATTTCCACTGCGCCATCTCTCGCGGACGTCTGACAAACATCCGAGAATATTACTGTCACGAAAGAGCTTCTCAATCGGACTCGGCATAAAACTGTAGGCCCCTCGCATTCGCCCCACAACTTTGTTTGTGCGAACAAATGGTTGTGAGAAGCTAGGCTTAGGGTACACGAACCTGTTAGGCCAACGATTTTCTATTTTTCAGCAGCGATCTTCCTGTCCCTGAACCTGTTTATAAAAGAGTAAGGAACTAGAGCGAAGGTAACTCGTAACTGTCATCAAATAGCTAAACTTGAAAATAGCCTTGTCACTAAATTGTTCCTGACAAGTCTTTGAGGAAACAAATATCCTCCACGTAAATTTGAAAATGATGGACCAGGACAACCTTTCTCATCTTTAAGAAGACTTCGTATATAGAAAGGCGTATTTTTTGGAGCTTCGATCTCAGCAAAGCAATGTAGAGTAGGATTTTCAGCACGCATTTAAAGCAACTACTGTAAGTCCTCGAAGTGTCAAGTAGAGCGTAGTTGTTGTAGTTGCATGCTGATAATCCCACTTTACTTTGCTTTGCTGAGAGTGAAGCTAAAAGAGGGCCAGGTCTTGAGCAAGATTCAAGCATGATTAGAAGTGCATTTAATCAAAAGCTAAAAATTGGCCACTCGGTCTATTATAGTCGCAACTTGTGTTACTTCAGTGCTGGCAAGGTCGGCTTTTGTTCCTTCCCATTCTCTCTTAAGGCAGGCACAGCCACTAGAATGACAATCGAATCGGATGTAAAACCATTTGGCGATTTGAGCTTTTAGATTGTACTATTGCTAAACACTTGCGTTCGTACTTTTGGTTGACGATGACGATACCTAAGAATTTATTTCCAAATTTTAAACTCAGTATGAAGTGAGTTTTGCTTTAGTATATCGTCAGCAAAAGGACAGCCTATAGAGCGTATAAATAACTTGTTTTTTTTTTTTAACTCTTTTCATATTTTTATTTTTTTTTTTTATTTGAAATTTGAATTCTAATTGTGCTGAGAAAAGAAATACGTTCTTCAACAAAAAAAAGAAAGAAAAAGGAAAATTGTGAAAAAAAGAGTTGTTGTTATTGTGTCGTCGAGTTTCGAGTTTCTCCCTTATTCTGTTCTGTTTATATATAATTTTTCGTTGCGTTTTTTTGTTGTGGTGTGTGTGGAAAGATTCGATAAGAAATACGAAATCAAAATATAATAACAACAGCAGCAGCAGCAAGAAGAAAGGGAGAAAAGAACACAAATTATGGATAACACGACAACGACGTCAGATCAACAGCAGCAACATAACGGCATCAAAGAGAATAGTAATACTGGTATTCCAATAATAGCACCAACATCAGCTAGTGAGGTGAGTTTTTCTTTTTCACTAATAAATTCGTGTATACTAATTTTTTTTTTTATGTTGACGTCGCATTGAAATACATATAAACTTTTGTAATGTCAAAATTGAATTACATATCTATTTGGTTAAGTTGAACTTTACAATTTGACTGAAAGTTCAGTCATTGTGGTTATTTTTAAACTGGTCGTTGGTCAGAAGGATGCAGGTTCTATTGTTTGACCGGTTCCTAAGATGGTGATTCAAACTCTCGGTTTATTTTAATTTTATTTCGCAAATTCTTTTACAAACTGATGATGACAGGTGGTATTCAAGGTGAATAAATAAAATGTTTGTACTATTTGAATTCCGATAGCGCCGGTAACAGGATTATGACAAAACCCGGCGGACATGAAAAAAAAAAAATATTCAAAATCAATGCACCGAATTGTTCAACTTGGTGCTAGTCACACAAAGTGATTAATGGGCGCGTTTCATTGACCACTGCATGGCATAACAAACCCCCTGCGGCGCTAGTGCTCTACTGGTTGGTTAGTTGGTTCATGAGACTGTTTCCGATCACGAAAAAACACAATTAGCGCTTGAGCGCCGTTTAGGGGCCGCACTCGCAGGACTTGTAGATATAAAGGGAAAGTTATGTTGCAGAAGAAACTCAAAACCAGCGCGTGGAATTCAGAAATTTGATGGTGTTATTGAAATGGACACATTGTTTGGCCGAGAGGTCATCATAGAAAGGCTTACCAAGTCCACTCTCTGGCTTTGGCAAGGACCGGACATTCACAAAGAATATGGAACTTTGGAGTCAGATTCTGTAAGGCGAAACGATCACAGGTTTTTGTACGCACGAATGATTTGCCCTATGTTATAAAGGGTTGTCCAATAAGAGGTGTTATTTTGGTATTCAAAGAAAAATGTCATTTTTTGAGATATATGATCGGATGTTTATTTCATAATAAAGAGGAAGGTATGCCGTTAATAATGAAAAACAACATCAGCCAAATGGCTACCACGAGCACCCATACAGGACCATATCCTTTTCATGAAATTTTCCATAACCAAATCGCAAAGTGGCTGCCCTATGTCCTCGATAGCCTCACGAATTTTATCTTTGAGGCTGTTGGCGTAGACCTTATCTTTCACATGGCCCCAAAGGAAGTCGCAAGGTGTTAAATCACAAGATCTCGGTGACCAATTTTGATCACCTCTTCAAGAGGTAACACAGTCCGAAAACTTCCCGTAAAAGATCAATGGTTTCGTTGCTTGTGCGGCACGTAGCGCCGTCTTCTTATAAGTAAACGTTGTCCAGATCAATATCCAAATCCAAAATACGGTGTAATGACGTTTGTGGAATGCCCAATTCCAAGGAACGACGAGGAATGGACAAACCTGAGTTTTCTTCAACACTTTGGGCTACAGCAGCAATATTCTCAGTTGTTCTTGAGCGACGTGCACGGGTTTTATTCTTCACATCACTAACTTGTGCCAACAGCTCGAATTTTTCCACCAATTTCTGTATTGCGGTCCGACAAGGTGCTTCACGACGACCAAAAAATGCTTTAGTTTTCCGAACTGTGACTGCAAGATTTTCACCGTTTTCGTAGTGAATTTTAATAATTTTAATGCGTTGTTGAAGCGTGTATCGTTCCGTTTTTAGTAATGGCGTAGTTTCTACTTGTCAAATGTCAAAGAAAAAAAGTTTCAAAAGTGACAGCTCTCATTGGAAAACCCTTTACAAGCAAATTTCTTCATACACAGGAAAACGTTTGGACGTTTCGCCTTACAGAATGCCGACCCTGTTTCACTCTCGTTTGTATCAGCTCAACTACGGCAGTGGGTGTTACCGGGGATGCCGAGCTTGGCTAAAGACCCTTAATCTAGCGACATCTGCACAAGTTCTGGCTAGGAGGTTATTTGTTCTTGGGCCGTCACAAGTTGGCCAAATATTCCTTGAAATGACGCAGTTCGGCAATTCCATCCACCAGGTCTCAGTAAAGTGGAAGTAAATTTGTTTCTTTATCCGTATCCCAGCGGAAGGTGAAATTTCTTTGCATAGGACACGCATTATTATCGGCTTTCTTATTTAACTCTATGTTTCTATAGGGAACCCAGACGAGAGTGATTTCAAAACGACCTGGCCAGTGTCTCCCTGCAGTCCACAATACTCTTGGACGTAGACTTGCTTGAATCGAGAGCCTTCATCGCAGGGTTACTGTCGATGAAGAAGCCCACTTTTTTCTTGGTTTCGCTAGGTTCAGGAGCAGTCTACACAGCCTCCAGTACTTCTGCCCAAAAAACTGTGGTTGGTATAGATTTGCAAATGCGCCCGCTCCCAATTCACAATTTATTCAGAGCTCTACTACAAGTGTTCAAATTTGACACGGAAATTTCTCAATTTACCGCAGTACTCCCCCTAAAAAGAGAATAAAAAACTATCGGTTTATGCAGTTTCATTAAAAGTTATCGCAAAATGTAAGTTCGTAATAAACTTCGGAATAAAGTGTCTTATCTAAGTCGATAAGATATGTTAAGACTTGATTCTTAACCTCTTTCCTAAGGTAAAAACAGCAGCAGTTGAAAACAAAATGTTAAACCCAGACGGGAAAGACAGGAATGTCACCCAAGAGCTTGAGTGCCCTCCCTCACAACTGCAGAATCGGGTGTCAATTGAATTTGAAGCAAATGACAACAAAAAACTGACAGTTAAAAATTACGCATTTTCCACTGATGAAAAGATGAAAATAAAAAAAAAATTGTGAACTCAGGAAAAGAAGGTGAATTGCACTCGCGTTAATCATGACATCAACACAAATTATTGTGGTTGCACGTGAATTTGCGCGCGTCACATGGCATCCGACAATTCACATCCATTCTTCATTTATACAACAGACAGATAAACAACAGTCAACACTCAAGACTCAACACAGAGCCAAGTGAAACTAAATTGTTTTTATTTATAGTCGTTTAGCTGTTCGATTGTCGTATGCGGTAGGTGGATGGGGATGTGCTGAGCAATTTTGTTCTTCTGTCTACCAGCTAAGGTAGCACTTTCACTAGAAGGTCATTGTTAAAATTAAACTGTCAATCTATTCGCGGCGTTGCACAGTCGAAAATACCCGACATAATGTCCGCTGTAATTATAATGTTCTTCATTTAACCAGAACTAATCGGTGTGCAAGTTTTTCTTTCCCACTCATTTGTGTACTCGTACATTGTTTGCTATCGTTCATATCAACGCGATGTTTGTGGACTGTTCCTGTATGATGCATGCCAGTCGTAACATCCAATGATAAGATAAGATACGCGAAATCTAAAAGTATTTATTTAGTTTAAAAATATCAACTTGAATGTGTTGCGATAAAATGTCACAAACACTAAGTATACCCTAGTCTGTTGCGTTCTGTTGTCAACTTGAAATTGGTGAATCTTTTAAATAGTATGTAATTGTAACTTGCAAAGAAATAAATATTGCTGACTAGATGAATCTCGGTTTTTATTGGGGGAAAACGGTCAAATGAGCAGCTGTTTCAGTTGACATTTATGAAGGGGGAGGCGACGAATCTAGTCAAGAAATTAGTGACTGAGTACTAAGTTGGCAGTTCTCATATGTGGCTGACGCAGAAAAAGTGACGTTCCCGACCAATGAAGTTTTTGCGTTCAGGTTACATGTCATCCAGACCTATCTCGTCGAGATAACTAGGTTCTTGAGTTAGGCCGCTGCATACCTATAGTAGGATTGAACGTCAGTGAAAAGCATAGCAAATGTCTATAATTGTTGGCACTGTTTCCTTAGAATTAACATGTGCAACAGATGGCAACTAGGAGAAAGCTAACCTATAGCCGCTCGACAGCACTCGAGCAATTTTTGCAACAGACGATCATTAGGTTTGTTTGACGTTTGCCTAGTGCGCACTGGGTTAACCCTAATGCGTTCGATATAGCACTGAACTCGCCCTGGTACTGAAAACCCGTGTTTGACATGGCTTCTAGGGCACCCTAGTTGTGGCCTGAACTGACCCCAGTTAATTTCTGGGGCAAGAATTCAGTGCGGAGTTTTGCTGTCATTTCGCTTGCTGTCATTCATTTTCAAACTCGTCATCTACATTGTGAACACTTTTATCAACTATTTGCAATATACAAACCCAAATTCAGAATTTAGTTCACTCATTTTTAACTATAAACAGGAAAAAGTGTTACCAAAAGATAAATATTTGTCAATATCAACAGCTGACAGACTTCAGGGCAACATTTTTAACAATTCTAACTAACCAATAGCAAAATAGGATTTAGCAATTTTTATTATTTTTTGTATGTTTTTATGTGTCACACGAATTCTAATTGACATAAAACCAATAGGAAAACAAAATGGCGGAGTTAAACAAAACATTAAGAGGGCAATCGGCAAGAGAATTATGAGTTATGTGTCTTAAGGCACCAAGTGACAAAGAACAGAAACGTAATCCCATACATTTGCAACGGAAACTAAATTCGGAACAGATCATTTCTTTTTCAGCAACAGAATTTAGCGACAGAAAAATGGCTGTTTGACGACAGAACGTAAAAAGGTCTATATTGATTGTTTCTGTCAATTTATCATAAGGGGGATGTTTTTTTTGTTTGCATTTTTCTACATTTGTCATCTAAATAAGAAATAAATCGAAATCGTATGCAAACTGCCGCGCTGCCTGATTATAGACCGCAATTCGACAATAAGCTTCATGTAAATCGTCCTCACTAAACATTTGCAAAATCTGTTCCATTTTTTCGTTGAAGTCAAAGCTAAAAATGTAATCAAACGATTCACAATTTGACAGAATAGGTGGCAGCCATGTTTTTATGGATCTGTTTCTGTTTCAGTTTTGTGTAGCTGAGCGAGCAACGTTTACAGAACCAGAATTTACTACAGATCGAAAAAACTTTCTGTTCCGTTGCAGTTTCTTTTCTTTGCCACTTGGTGTCTTTAGTATGATTTGTCTCTGGTAAAAAGAGCCAGGAAATGCATGCTAGGTGTCGAAGCGACAAAAAGTGACAGATAGCTCTGTTTCTTTACAGAACTGTTTAGGGTGGAGACACAAGATTTATTCATGCCTGCCGGGTAGATGGCGTAACGTAAACAGATTATTACGTGTATGGCGTTTCCAAAGATGGACCACTGAGCAACGAGTCTCAAGTTCGATCCCCGAAAAAGACACAATCTTAATCTTGACGAACGTTAGGCCTGTTTTTTTTAGCTTCCATCTCAGCAAAACAAAGTAAAGTAGGATTTTCAGCACGCAATTACAACAACTACAGCGAGTCCTCTCAAAGGGTGAAGTAGAGCGTAGTTGTTATAATTGCGTGGTGAAAATCCTACTTTACTTTGTTTTGCTGAGATGGAAGCTAAAAAAAACACGCCTAACGACTGTCAGACATACGCGAGACGCGCAGAAAACCTTAGATTGTGTTTTTTTCGGGGATCGAACTTGAGACTCGTTGCTCAGTTGTGCATCTTTGGAAACACCATACACCTAATAATCTGCAACTACTCAAAAGGAACCGCATTTTCGCGGTCACCTTCTCTTTCCTGTTCGATCTACGAACCTCTTCTCAAGCTGATTGTTTATTACTCGTATGTGCACACAGCACCCTAACCCCAAACAGATTACGACCACTGGATAGATTTCACAATTATTCAAACATTGGCCACATTGTACCATTTCTATATTTGCGTTTATTTTTTTTTATGTTGGGATATATGTATTTCGAAACCAAAAACAAAATACACCTATGAAGGCAGAACAAAGTACGCAGAGATTTCATGAAGAGTACTCGCCTGACAGGGCAAGTATTTTTAGAACCGCAAATTGTTTCCACCAACAACCATAGAAAACGAAACACACAAGATGTGCATATTTTAATAAATGTTCCTTCAGACAACTGGTGCCAATTAAGTTTTCGAACTCGACAAATTAACAATCGGTGGGCTAAAAATAGCCCAATCCAGCGTCATGAACGAGCCAGCACATTACTTTGCCATGGATTATTACCCCCTAGCCCTAACGCGCTGGGGTTATTGTTTATTTTTAAAATGTAAACAAAATTCTTTTCATATGGCGTCCATGATCAACACCGAGAGCAGTGATGTATGATGTAGAACCGAAATGGATTTACCTGCCAAGATCAAATCCTGTATTTCGATGTTAATCGAGTGAAACCGAGTGTATTGCTTTTTTTTGTTGTTTATAAGTTTTCAAAAATAAACAAGACATTGACACAATTTCGAGTGAAACATTGACGCCTGCAGGCTGGTCCGTGCGAATATCGCAGCTTAGCGATGAACATTCTTCCATTTTGCGGATCATCTACAATATTGTGTGGGCGATACGTGACTATACTTTGAAATGAGGAATTTAAAATTTAATTGGAGCGGGCGAACGATACGTTATGACTGCCATGTCCCGTATGTGTGTGAAGCGTCAGACAGCGACAATAAAATGCATTTTCGTGGTTAACGAAAGCGGAAAATGTACTTTGCATATTCACATGCGACAGAGGCAAGTGACATGTAAATTTGAATTTATTATTTTCCGCTCACGGCGCGATTAGTTCAATTTGACACTTGACGAATATTAAAATGTACTTCGAGTCTTAAGTTTTATTTCAGTATTTCGGGTGAAAGTCGATATTTGTAGGATTTTTAGTTAGGTTATGTGAGTCGGAAAATTTGAATTAATTTTCAGCTAGCTACTTGTACATATTTTTTTTGGAGGTATAGAACTTAGGTTAGGTTAGGTTAGGTAAGGTGGCTGTCTGGAAAGACACACTTAGACCAAAAAGAAGTAGGTCCTTTGTGATACCACATGATGAGGGGAGAAGAAATAGAAGTCCAGGGTAATATACTACACCGGACATGCTGGTGGGTTCGTTGTTGCTGCCGAATACTTATGGCGATTTGCCTACGGCTGTGAGGGAGCCGGGGTGGTTTGTCTTTGCATCTGGAGAAGGGTGCCGATACAGTCTACCCCTTGCCCGTGAACCTCGGACGACCCCGAGTTAGACGATATGTCTTCGGATAAGCGATGGGTGACCGAAACAGTGTACCCTCCGCTAGTGATCCTCCGACCTCTCGTCCGAATTGACGTCCGAAAATTGACCAATATCTGTGAACTAGATCGGCCCTTTACTTTGCGATAACTTGCTAGGTGTATAGTAAGCTTGGTCAAAGAGGAAGTGACCGGTCGACAGCAAGCCTTCACATAGGCGGTTGGTAACCGAAACGGTTGTACCCTCGCCTGTGTCCTCTGGTAACTTATCGAATAGAGTATAATTAAAATGAATTGTAGTGGTGGTTGGTGTAAGATAGGATCGAAGGGGAGACCGATGCAGTTACCCCTTCGCTACCATCCATAAGCAAACCATCCAAAATAGTAACTGATGGGGCCAGCTGCTAAGTTATTAAAATAAGTGGAAGATTATTGCAACCATTTGGTCTTGGTAATATATTTGCTGATTTTGCGTGTGTCTGTGAGAGACAAGTCACTAAGGTCTACGAAAAAGTATTTTCCTAAGTGTGTTTTGCGCATATTTGCGAGAGCCGGGCAGGTGCACAGAAGATGGAGAACGGTTTCCTCTTCCTCCTCATCCATGCAGCTCCTGCAGAAATCGTTGTAGGGGGCTCCTAATCTACGAGCGTGCCTACCTATCAGGCAATGTCCTGTTAATGCTCCCACTACGAAGCTGATTTTGTTTCTACTAATGGAGAGAAGTTTCTGAGTCCTTTTAGCATCCAGGTTTGGCCAGATTTGCTTGGATGTGGCGCAGGTGTCAATGCTGTTCCACCTGTTATTTGCGACCCTTATTGCCTCTTTAGATAGAAGGAATTTGATGGATTGTATGGGAGCGTACGGTTCACTGTTGTTGTTCGAGTGAAAGCCGCTTCCTTGTCTGGCTAATTCGTCCGCTTTGCAGTTGCCAGGAATGTCACTGTGCCCTGGAACCCAACACAGGGTTAATGAACATCTGTCCGCAATCTCGTTCAGAGATTCCCGGCATTGTCTTACCAACTTGGATCTAGTTGTTGGTGTAATCAGGGCTTTTATTGCTGCCTGGCTGTCTATGTATAGTACGATAGCTTTTTCATCTATCGCAAACAAGGCAAGTCTGCAGGCTGCCTCACGTATAGCCATTAATTCAGCTTGAAAGACGCTACAGTGGTCTGGGAGGCGTAGGGCAACGTTGATTTCGGGTGATGGAGAATAGACTCCCGCACCCGTACCCGTCGCCATTTTGGATCCATCTGTATATACTTCAATTGCAAAGTTGTTACCTATTGTGCAATTCACCCATTCTGAACGTTCTGGGATTATTGCTCTCTATTTTATGTTAAAGTCATCAAAAGGAATAGTATAATCCGTTATATTTGGGATTGTATCATGAAGAATGTCCGTATGGCCCATATGATAGTTGGTCCATTTCTGAGATTCTCTGAGTCTTAAGGCCGCCCTAGACACGACCAGTTTCCCGTAGATGTCTACAGGAAGAAGGTGTAGTATTGTGTCTAAGGCGGCCGAAGGGGTGGATCTGAGAGCCCCCGTGATGCATATAGAACTTTGAAATGGAATAAAACAAATTTAAAATTGACATGAAATTTACTTTGGAAGAAAGCATGCCCGATGACTGGACTATCAGTTCCATTTATGCCCCATCTACAAAAAAGGCGTTTCTATGTCTTGCAAGAACTATCGAGGCATATCCCTGCTTAATGTCGCATACAAGATCCTATCCAACGTACTGTGTGGACGTCTCCAACCGTTCTGCAACACACTAATCGGCACGTACCAGTGTGGCTTCCGGCCCGGCCGATCGACTATAGACCAAATTTTCACACTGAGGCAAATCCTGGAAAAGACCAATGAATTTCAAGTCGAGACTCACCACCTATTCATCGACTTCAAAGCCGCATATGATAGCATTCATCGTCAGGAGCTTTATGTGGCGATGGCCGAATTCGGAATCCCGGAAAAACTGATCCAGCTATGTAGCGTGACGCTGGAGAACACACGCTGCAACGTGCAATTTGGAAGTAGTTCCTCCGAGCTATTCCAAACATGCACCGGATTTTGGCAAGGAGACGCACTGTCATGTGACTATAGTGCGCAGGGCAGGTGTCAACACGGAAGGCACTATCTTCAACAGATCCGTCCAGCTGCTGGGGTATGCAGACGATATTGACATCATCGGTCGCTCCCAGCGTGCCGTGATAGAGGCTTTTACGGCGATTGAAGAACAGGCGAAATTCGTTGGTCTTGTAGTAAATGAGGACAAGACTAAGTACATGCTATCAACAAACAAACAAGCATCTGTCCACCGCCTAGGACAGAACGTCACTATTGATAGCAACAATTTCGAGGTAGTTAAGGAGTTTATCTACCTCGGAGTAAACATGAACTCCACAAATGACATCCTAGTGGAGATACGGCGAAGAATTACCCTAGGAAACCGCTGCTACTTCGGTTTGGCAAAGCAATTGGATTCAAAACTCCTAACTCGAAGGACAAAATGTATGCTTTACAGAACCCTTATCCTGCCAGTTCTACTTTATGGCGCCGAGTGCTGGACGATAAGCAGGAAGGGAGAGCTGATACTAGGCTCCTTCGAAAGAAAAATTCTTCGGCGGATTTTTGGTCCTGTGAGCGAGGAGGGCGAATGGAGGAGAAGATAGAACCGCGAACTCTATGAGCTGTACCAAGATGTGGATGTAGTCCACTGTAGTCGCTCGGCCACATCGAGCGAATGGACAATAATGCTCCAGCTAAGAGGATCTTCGAATCCCAGCCGTCAGGTTCGAGACGACAAGAAACACCGATCCTCCGTTTCAAAGACCAAGCCATCGCGGATGCCAGAGCGCTTGGTCTGGATAACTGAAAGCAGCGTGCCCGGGATCGCAGAGGATGAAAGGCTACAGTGTCTCAGGCAGAGACTCTTCACGGGTCGGGAGCCCGTTAAGTAAGCAAGTAAAAAATTTTCGAAAGATAATCTTCTGGCATTATAATTTAAATATGATTTCTGGCATATGACCGCCACGGCTGACTCTGACGTAGTATAATCTGGATTTCCAATTTTCGATGACTTATTCCAACATTTTTGGCGTATATCGGCAATAACGCGGCGTATGTTGTCCTCCAAGTGGTCAATCGTTTCGGGCTTATCGTCGTAGACTAGCCACTTCACATATCCCCACAGAAAAAAATCAAGCGGCCTTAAATCGGACGATCTTGAAGGCCAATTCACAGGTCCGCAACGTGAAACTATGCGGTTACCAAACGTTGCAATCTTGTTTTTGGCTTATTCACCGAAGCTACGGCTCGCTAGGTGATCCTGTGGCTTCAATTCTTGCACGAGTTGGATTTTGTTAAGATCAAAATCAAGATCTTTCCGCAAAATCATCCATAAAGTGGATGGAAACTGTGCACGATGGCGGATAGACTGATTCGGGTCTTCCTCTACGCTGCGCTCTACAGCAGCAATGACTTCTTCTGTACGCATCAGTGTACGACATCTCTGTGGACCCGTATTTTATCATTTAGAGTAAGGCCTTCGGGTTGGAATCGAATCGGGACGAAGCTTTGGTGTCCATTCGCTCTAAATGTCCTATAGCCATCTTAACAACTGATGGGTACTTACAGAGTTCGTTGCAAACGGGACCGAAAATCACTCGTAGAATTTGCGTTTGAAGCGACCAAGCGAGATCTTCATCCGAGTTTGCAGGACTGGACTCATGAGCGTCTTGTAGTCGCCTTAGTGTTTCCCGGCAAGGCCTTATTAATCAATTGACTACTTAGGCCAAAGTAATAGCGATTGGCAAGTGTAACTCTTCGCTTGATTCCTGCTGAGATGTAATTTTCAGAGTTCGAGCCGGGGTAGAGAGAGCCCCTACCTCCCTCAAAGGTATATCTGTCTATCGTGACGTTCAGTCTGATTCGTCGATGTTGTGTGTCCCTTCTTGTTGCCCGCAGAAAAATCTTGTTTAATTGCAAAAATTTCCTTAAACTTCCCCGGGTAGGGATAGACCCTCGCTTAATTGCGTTCCTCGTTTAATTCATCTTTAAACGGAGCAAACATTTTCCAGGACCCAATAATCCCGGGATTACTGTACCTATAAGACTTAAAGAAACTCAATGTTTAGGAAAACATATCGTAAAGCTAACATAAATATTCCTTGGCCATCTGTTTCAACCTTTACCTGCCCCACAGTGACAACCACACCCACTGCCCAGAGTTTTTCTTTCGATTTTTATAGCATGTGGATATTTGGCCCCACAATTCGAGAGCATAAAACAATTGTGGAAACGTTTGTTGCTTGTATAATATATACAACCAATTAAATAATTAACCAATCAAAATTATAATGCAATTCAACTGAGATATGCATGGAAGTGTGTAGTTGAATGTAAACAAACACTTGTTAACAACGGGGTGTGACTCCGAGCTGTTCTTTAAGTTTTGACAGCATTAACTAGAAGCCTCTCAGGTACATGGAAGGGAACAACTATTTCCACCTATAAAAGGTGTAAATTAAATCCTAACACATGCAACGTATTCATATTTTGACACCCTAATGTTAAGCTTAAAGCGTGAAAAAAAATTATTAACTTGCTCGCCAAAGCTACCTGTTAATTTCAAATTTAAATTTGAAATACAAACGTACACACTTCATAATAAGGTAGGTACTATACATACAAACAAAAGCAAAGTTGACAAATTCAGCGCATTATTGTCAAATCAAATTCAAGCAGGCATGAGTTGAGTTGATAATTGGGATTGCGCAGATAGTACTTATCTCCTTTTTTTATTTTTTATCATAGTATGCGATTTTTTCATGTTTTTTAATGGGTCTGTCAGACGATACTTATACCCGTTATCAGATGTATCAATTTTATCGGCGATCGACTTGAACATTATGTTTGCTGTCATTTTGTTTCAAAATGTAATCTCAAGTGTGTAACTTTTTAATTTGTTGCCTTTGTTGCACTTAACACCATCCCTTGATTTTGAAGGAATAAAAAGAGCGTAAGGGGCTTTTTTCCAACTCCCCAGGGCTTTCAGCCGAAACCTAAATTATCAAAACCTTAGGTGAATGTTGCATTCCTGAGAATTATTTTCAAATTGAGAGTAAAATTCGCTCAACTTCTGTGGAACGGGTCACCCGTTTGAAACATACGACCTGCACTCTGCCTTATGCTGAATTACTCGCATGGAATTCTATTCAAGATGTCCATTCCCCTTAACCGTATGCTTCAAATAATTTAGCTAAACACACGATTTTACAGTAGAAAATCTGACTAAAAACTACTTTTAGAATACTTAAAAAGCACTCTTGGCCTTGACTCAAACTTTCACCTTTTTGTCGTCTCCTTTCTGCTGGTAAGAAATCGATTGGTGGATCGCTGCTGTGGGGTAACTTCATTTAAAATTACTCTGTTCATAGAAGCTGTGGATAATCTTTCAAGTTGCCAGAAAGTGGGCTTAAGAACCAGTCCTAGATACTTCACTGCTTTCTTGTTTCTTATGACTTTAGGTCCGATTTGGTTAATAGTGAGAATTCGCTTTATTTATGGGCGGAATGACTATCATAGAATTTTTTGTACACAGGTCAAGGCCGTGTTGATCTCCGCTTATGTTCAACCGTCTTATGACCGGGTTCAGCTTCTTTCAAACTGTAACATTTCTGGATCCAGACTTGCTCGAAATATTCTCTATACGAGTATCATAGGCCGGCGGTACTTCAAAGTGTCCCAATTATAAACGTTGACGTTAGGTACATATAGTTCCCTAACAATCCCTACAACTTCCTTTGCGTCGACGGGTCCATCAATATTGACGGAGCGAGTAGTTCCATATTCTATATTCTATGGAACTACGTTGACAGATGACAGCCGATGACAGTTCTCAATATTTCCACCAATGAAAGTGATTTCTCTCACCACTCAGTGATTGCAGATCGTGGGCAATTACCCATTTCCTGGGCATTTTACATTTTAAAATAAGCTAAAAGGGCGACAGACTTTTTCTTGTGTGAAAAAGTCTGTCATCACTGCGCTGTACCAACTGTCAACGGGTGCAACAACGGACTGAAAAGTGGAAAGTTAACCTACTTTATTCGTCGCATCCGGCACGTGCGCTGCTTGCGGGTCACCTTCCATAAGCTGCTGTCTATTCTATCAACCGAATACGTTGCCGCAACGGTCGCGACCAATGGGTTGTGGCCTTTAGTTTATTTAGGATGACCGCATTGCAATTATTTTAACTGGCCTATTAACTTGACGTCAGGTTTTATTAAGCACACAACGAAAACTTACAAACATGTGCGATAATGAAAATAATATTTGCGAGCAAACGGGGAACGTGATCCGATAACTAAAAGAATCTTGTAGAGCTTACAGAACTGGATACCTAGGCATTCCCTTTTCTTAAAATGCCCATTGGGCCGAGTTGAAATTGGGTAGTTTGCGACAACGTCAGTGTCAAATAAGAAGAAGAAAATACCAAGTGACAGCTAAAGAACTTGTAGGGAAAAAAAACAAAATTTATACGGCTGTAGCTGAAAAGTTTATAATAATAGGGGAAAAAACAAAAAACAATTGAAAAATGATGTTTGTCAAATGTTAGGCAAGAGACAAGAAGTTAAAGTGAGGGGTGGTGCGCTTTTTAACAATAATTGAAGAAAACACTACTCTGGACATTATAAACTGGCTTTATTATCCTACAAGCTTTTTTGACGTTTAAACCAAATAAAGGGTGATTTTTTAAGAGGTTTAGAACTTTTTTAAAAAAAAAAACACAAAAAATTCGAAAAAATGAATGAAATATTTATTTGAATCGATAGTTTGAACCTTGCAATTTAATGTTTAAAGATAATTTCATGCAAATGTTGACCGCGGCTGCGTCTCAGGTAGCCCATCCGCTGAGTCCAATTTTGGCATACTCTTTCACACATATCGGCCGGTATCTCACGAATGAATGCATGGATGTTGGCTTCCAGTGCGTCAATCGAAGCGGGCTTGTCCCTATACACATTAGCCTTGGCATACCCCCACAAAAAATAATCTAATGGTGTCAAATCGCACGATCTAGGCGGCCAATTGACCGGCCCGAAACGTGAAATTAACTGTTCACCAAACTCGCCTCGCAATTGCGCCATTGTTTCGCGTGCTGTGTGGCATGTGGCACCGTCTTGTTGAAACCACATATCATGCAAGTCAAGAACTTCCATTTCGGGCAAAAAAAAGTTTGTTATCATCGCTCGGTAGCGTTCACCATTGACAGTAACGCTGCGATTCGCATCATCTTTGAAGAAATATGGCCCAATAATGCCGCCGGCCCATAAACCGCACCAAACAGTGGCTTTTTCGGGATGCATTGGTAGCTGTTGCAATGCTTCTGGCTGATCTTCACTCCAAATGCGGCAATTTTGCTTATTTACGTACCCATTCAACCAAAAATGAGCCTCATCGCTGAACACAATTTTTCGATAAAAAAGCGGATCCTCGGCTCGGATGAACATTTTGAACCGAGCACGAATTTTGATAGTAAAATTCAATAATTTGCAAGCGTTGTTCATTTGTAAGACGATCCATGGTTAAATTGCAAACCAAACTGAAGCTGTTTGACAGTGACACAAGGTACTAAACACACGTCAGCTGTCAAAACCAGTGTTGCCAAAACCAAACCAGCTAAAAAATAACCCTATATATAGCCTACCTGTGAAAGGATGAGCTTCGCGAAAAACTCTATCGAATTCAAAAGAAATTCGAAAGCAAAATTCTCACCATTTTGATGGCGAACTTTCTTCCAAACATACATCACCGATCACCCCAACCATATCGACTTCAGCCAGATTGTGAACGCAGCAATCTGCTTTACCGTTGTGTTTCGAGTGTAATCATTGAAAAAGAAAAAAGTACATCCGTCTTTTACCAACGGAAAAGAAATGTCAAACAGAAATATGCTCCCTTACTGTCGCTATCGCTTTGTTATGTATAAATGCCCCTCTGTTTTTTAGTAGAATTTGTGTGCAACAATGAGGAGGAAACTAAATGACAGATTTAATGAAAATTTAAGTTCTTGGGTCTGGCATCACTGGACTTTAGTCAAAACAAACCAAGTGCTGAGAACAACACATGCGAGCGTTCCGGACGTGTGTCATTTGAAGGGGCCACTTCGATATACATAGATCGTCTCAAAAGGTATGTTACATATATTTATTTCTGATATGGATTTGATGTCAAAAATGAAAGTGGCTTAGAGTAGCTCGAAGTCTATCCACGTTCTTTTGCGTATATTTTCAGCTCTCTGAGAGAGTTTTGCTTAATTTTTCGAGTTTGACAGATTAGTAGTCTTTGGCTCGGGAAAGTACGCGAATAGACCTAATGTCACTTTTATTGCTACTACAAAGAACCTCTACAGTGTTTCGTAGTTCTGTCAAATTTATTTTCTACCCTCCAATTGGCGGCGCAGCATCAAACGTTTCATTAGGAATTTTCTCTTACGCCAACCTTCTACGGAGGTGTGTTATTACTTTCCACGAATTCCCGTGGATGTCATAAAGTAAACACAAAAGTGAATTCCCCAATTCCCTACAGATCAGTCACAGACAAACTGACGTAATTTGCTTAAGTTAACGCAAATTGGCAACGTTTAGATTATTCTGACTCGCCCATCGGCACTAGAAATAGAATACAAATTCAACTGCAGCGGTGTGTGTCGCCGTTACCCCAAACCAATAATCACTTCGGGATGAACGAAAACAATATTAAATTTATGTAACCGCAATAATAAATTACATTTCTACATCTACAGAAAGTATTGTGTTTGTGGTATTGCGTGTGGCTCTCTCTCTCTCAAAATTGGTTGGTATTGCTTGATAAACATCGCTCTCAGTCTCAGTCTCTCCTGTCATTCAGACTTCAGAGACAAGGAATTTGTTTGAATTTGTTTTTATTTGCGAACTAGAGTTTCTTCAATTTGACTGAGTGCAGTCATTCGTTTGTATTACTGTGAATAAGTGAGTAATGCTTTGCGTAGTGTAGGCCATCTCGCTCCCACTCGTTAGTGTACCGATGATAGTATGACCATTCGAATGTGTGACTATGGGTGAAAAACTACGATGACCCCTAGCGTAAATAAAAACTACCTTGAATACAATTCAATGGCAGGTTTATTTGTTGAATTCGCCGCAGCCGACGCCAAAATTAAATAAACTAACATATTGTTGAGCGTGCGGAAATAGTTTACGTCACAGCAACAGCACAGTACTTATGTGCGATCAGGTGAGCACTTGCTCAATTTCATTCATGCATAAGTATATTATACTGTCGGCGAGTGTGAACATTTATGTTGATCAACCAAAGATACCAAGGAAATCGCCACAAACTGGTAATGAAACGCTCTGTCAGTATTTAAATGCCTGCCTTCACATTCTGCAAAATATTTCACCCAATAATTTGTGGAAATTAGTCATTTAGAGAGTTTATTTTTAAACTTGTTTCTCATTTGGACCGAATCTGTTTGGTATGGTAAAGATCGGTGCTCGCATAGATAAAAATACGGGAAGTAAGAAAATTATGCATGACCTATCCCATGTATTTATTTTAAAGTTCAGGTGGGCTGTTGATTTTGTTTTGCTTTACGCCCACTTGTATCTAAAAATACTGTTTCATAAAATTCAATAATCGGGAAGGAGAGTTTGACAAGACTAAGAGTTGAATTTTTTTTTTTTTAATTCTCAAAAGAACTTGGAAAATAAATAAATAAATAAATTTACTTAATTAACAGGCGACCATTTTTGTATTTTTAAATGTATTAATTGAAACCGATTAAAAGGAATAAAATTAACTTTTTATTCTTGTGTGCACGCATAGTTCCCGAACGGATCGTTCGCTTTTCACGATCTTGGGCTTGGGTTCCTATTGACCCAAGGAAGGCCATGGACTCCTTTTTGTATAGCGAAATCAAATCTTTAAGGGGATGAAAGTTTGTATGGGGAACCGCACTTTGAAAAGCATAAACTGGATAGAAAAGCGTTGAGTGCCACTCACATGCAAAATTGGTTTGTGAGTGAGGTACCAGAACTACTTGACCGACTTAGCCCAATTTTAATACCAACCTGACGAAAAAAAGTCCTTTCACCAAATTTCATTGGCGTTTGTCAACTCCTTTGAGCGCTATCGTGCTTTCAACAGACAGACAGACAGACATACAGTCACAGACAGACGGACATGGCTAAATCGATTCAGAATGTGATTCTGAATATATATGTATTTTATGAGGTCTCCGGTGACTCCTTCTTGGCATTACAAATGTAATGACAAAGTGAATATACCTTCCTGTGAAGGGTATCGAAACACGCCCATTAATGATTGATTTTGACAGATCCCAGTCTCATTTGACCATGCTGCCAGTGAGAAGTTCAAACATTTCACGTCGCAGTCGTAATGCTTCGTGGCGAGGGTGGATGTTTCGCGAAAAAGAAAATCCAGTCTCAGATCCGATTAAATTCCGCATTCATTCACAATCGAGCGAACATGTCGCAATTTCGAGAAAGATAATCACCAGAACAGCTTGCGGTCGTCCAAACTGGAGACCGAGATAGACAACAACTTAATCAATCGGAATCAGCAGAACACCACATACATACTGTTTTTAGTATCGAAAACAGATGACACTTTGACATTTGTTGGTGATTCGAAAAACCGCCTGGCGGCGTAGTTGATCCACTTACCATTACGCAATGACAGGATGAATTGGACGGACTTGCTATTGCGGCCGGTCAGATATCTATCGAAAAACTGCAAAGAGTGTGAAGAGTGAGGTTAACCATTAACCAACTGCCGTTCCGGGTGCAATTGGATTTGGGCAATTTGCCACATAATTTGAAGTTGAAATTGAAAGTCGACTCAATTATAATTTTGTTGCGCAACCTCAATGCACCGAAACTTTGTGACGAAACGCAATTTATTGTGGAGAATCTCAAATGAAACGCAAGCGACGATTTTTTGGGGAAAATTCAAAGGCGAAGATGTTCTCATTCCGCTTATTCCCCGTGGTTTGACATTTGTATATAAATTTTCGGTGCGTCTCGCTTTCGCTATGACAATTAATAACTCGCAAGGGCAATCGTTGTATGTTTGTGTCATCAAGAACTCCCACTCCCACGTTTCTCACCTGGTCAATTGTATTGGACCTGCTCACGTGTCGGCCAAGTTTCCGCTTTGTACGTGTACGCGCCCGAGAGTAGAACGAAAAATCGATAGTTGTTCCTTCGTGTACTTCACCATGATGAAAATGTTGATTTTACTGAATATTTTGACATTGACAATGCGGTAGCCGATTTAAGGGTGCGTTCACACTGAAAGTTTGAAGTTGTCAAGTCGCTAATGAAAGACCCTTTACTTATACTTTGAAGAATTGTTTCCCGAAAGTTTTCTAGAGTACATTCCAAACAGGGTATATTGAAAATCAAATTCAGAGGCCCTACTCGGTATCTCGTTCCGAAAGTAAAAATTTTTGGAAACGAATGTTTTGTACTCCCTATTTCGAAAGCGGAATGAAATGTACTAAAGGGTTTTCCTATGAGAGGTGTTATTGTGAATGACCCGCTACTTCGGTAGCTGTCACTTTTAAAGCTTTTATTCTTTGACATTTGACAAGTAGAAACTACGCCATTACTAAAAACGGAACGATACACGCTTCAACAACGCATTGAAATTATTAAAATTCACTACGAAAACGGTGAAAATCTTGCAGTCACAGTTTGCAAAACTAAAGCATTTTTTGGTCGTCGTGAAACACCTTGTCGGACCGCAATACAGAAATTGGTGGAAAAATTCCAGCCGTTGGGACAAGTTAGTGATGTGAAGAATAAAACCCGTGCACGTCGCTCAAGAACAACTGAGAATATTGCTGCTGTAGCCCAAAGTGTTGAAGAAAACCCAGGTTTGTCCATTCCTCGTCGTTCTTTGGAATTGGGCATTCCACAAACGTCATTACACCGTATTTTGGATGATATTGATCTGGACAACGTTTACTTTCCGATCATTTATCTCAAAAAATGGCATTTTTCTTCACAAGACTACAACTGTCGGATTTTAAATTTCGAAAGTGGAATTAATATTAATTGATAAATGGCCACGTTCCCTTACCCGCTAGATGTCAAACTCCATATAAAAAAATTGACATTTCACAAAAAGCGCTAGGTGTCTAGCGCAAATGCTGAAATATCAAGTTTTTTTTTCTATGGAGCTTGACATGCCGCTAGTCATCTCGCTGGCATTATCTTTCGCATTTCGAAAGTATTATGGATTGCCTACTTAAAAGCGGAAGGGAAAGCAATTTCGAACAGGATTGACTTTCGGAACGAATAGGGCCCCAGAAAGTCGCAGGAAATGTCAGAATATTGCTCATTTCTTTCAATTGTAAATTTGTAATTGTTTTTCAAGTCTTTGCTAAATCTCGTCAACTTGACACACAACCTATCACACAACACAAAATCATAAATTAGATGGTTATCTTAACAAAAATATAGAATATCTCATGCCCAATAAATTTTCATTTAATTTTGTACACCACACTTATCTATATATAAATGACTTTTGTTCTGTTTCGTCCTTCGAAATAAATGTGCGTCTGTCAGCTGGCAAAAACGAGACGACGAGGATTCGCATCAAAGGTATGAGAATTTATCATTCATAGCTGCTAGCTGAGCTTCTCATGTAGGTCATGCGTCATAGGACGAACGTACTCCGAATGTAGATTATCAGTTACCAACCCAAAAAAAAAAAAAAAATAAGAACGCCTTCATATAACCACACACAATCCAATTATTGTTGTCCGTGTAAAATGACAGAACAGAAACTTAGATAATAGACTCTAGTATAGAGAAAAAAAAACGATAATGTCCTGTCTCCAGTCCATTAAATTCCCCCCCAAAAAAAACAAGAGAATAAAGTCATTAGTGGGAAATGCCTATGTACATCCCGGCCGCACTCTATTCCCTTCTTTATTTGTTTTTATTTTGTATGCTAACATGAAATTCAACTCCATTTTTGCGATAAGAAATATAATATTAAATGTACACCCAGAGATATATTTGTATATTTATGTATATTGTTTTTGTTTAGTCCTGTTTTCGTTCCCAATTGTGGCTCTCAAATCAATAGCTGAAATTTACAATATACTTGTTTTTTCTTCTAGGCAAACAAAGAAAACAAAGGCACGCCGCCACGTGATGCTCCACCACCAACGCCAATCACGAAAGGTATAAACTTGAGCACCACCCCCATCGTCAAAAAAGAGAAACGTCAGAGCAGTGCTCGATACAATGTTTCGAAAAATTGCGAATTGACAGCGCTGAGTCCTTTGAATGAAAGTAAGTAAAGCACGTCGTACATGTACATCTTGTTTTTTTTTTTTTTTGCATAAATAATTACTTCTTGGTCTTTTGTACAATGTCATAAATAGAGTTGTTCAATTACACATTCAATTCACGCAGTTTGTAGGTTTCTTTTCTATTTAAGTGCCATTAATTTATAGTATTTTTTTTTTGTTTGTTAAACGGTTATTCCTTCTTTCTACTTGTGTGACTTTCTCACTTCAAGGATTTCAGTCATTTATTTTGTGTTTGCTTTTTTTACGAGATGTTGTTATAATTATTTTATGATTTTATTTTGTCATGCGCAAGATTTGCGAGTGATTTTTATTACTTGTGAATTTCTCTCTGTATATTTATTCGGCTTTTGTTATGCAGATTTTACCCATCGCCATGGCAAATATCGTGCGTATAGTTAAAGGCAAATGGTGCGGCGATAAAAATTTGTCAGTTCTTTGTTGTTGAACTTGTGGCAATAAAACCACTGATCTGCATATTATTTTGGCTCTGATCAAAGGGATTCATAATTCAGTCAATGGTGGCGTTTCTACTCGAAGGCTCTTAGGTTTTATTGAAGGATTTTGCAAGTCCTGATGTGACAGCGTGAATTTTCCACTCGCAAAATGTGACACTTTTGTCTTTTTGTAACAACTTGTTTAAACATTTGATAGACATTGCAAATCTGGGCTTTTTGAAACGTACCCACTAAACAAGGTGGAATATATGGCAAACAATATCAAACATTGGTTATTGTGACCAAAATTGAAGTCAGCTGTCAGACGTAATAAACTAAATACTTGCACTTCCCCATTGAAATCATTTTGAAAGTGAACTCAGTCCATTAATGTAAGAGGTCCAAAATTGGGCACATTCAACAATCTAGATTGACTAGGTTGGTCTGGACTAGATGTAACCTGAACGCAAAAACTAGATAGGTTGGGAACGTCAATTGTCTCACGTCAGTCATTTGTGCGAACTGTCAACTTCGTATACTCAACTCAGTCATGAATTTCTTGACTAGATTCATCGGCTACCCGTCCAAAAACGTCAACTGAAACAGCTGTTCATATGACCGATCTGAGACAATCAAAACTAATGTCGTTTTCCATTGGCAAAAAGAAGCGTCCGGGAGAGTCCGGAAACGAAAAATTAACTCCTCAAACCGTCCCATTCCATTAGCCCAAAAAATACTGGTGATTCTGAGAAGAAATTTTCGCTTTTCAATTTGAAGTCAGAATCCACTCAGTTGACACTCACACAAGTGTAATTTATGTATTTAATACAAGTCAGCTGACAGCAGCCGTAGACTATTTTTTGGCATTTCACCAATACTTTTGTGGATTCTTTCAGAAGCAGTTTTGTTGTTCCATTGGATTTCAGAATGAGTGGATCCCCGAGTGAAACCAATGGAAAACGACATTAGATACATCAAATCAGACAGCTGTCAGACTTAATAAACTAGATACTTGAACTTGCCCATTGAAATCATTTTGAAAGTGGAGTCGAACTTAGCCCACCAATGTGTGAGGTATTCTTTTTTCTCGACATTGTTGATGAAACTTTAAAGAAACATAAAACAAATGATGGGCGCAACACAACCCAAAAATACCATAGGCCTTTGAGTAGCATTTCCACAACAAACAATTTCCTGGCACGGAAGTGATAAAAAGTTTGACCTTCCTTCTCGTATATCTGTCTGGCGCTCGTGAAAAGTGTCAGTCGATTTTCTTCTTTTATCTGAAAGATGACTCTTCAACTGTTTAATATTGAAAAATGATTTCTGGCTCATGGCCAAGTCTATCGGTGCGCAGCTGCGGGGACAAGTACGCGTCAAACCACAAGTTGTTGGGAACAATGAACTTGAACCTTGGACGAATTGTAAAAATCAGGGTTAGTTAGCCTTAAAAACAAGACACGGCTAGACATTTGATGAAACTTCTCGCTGTTTGTGAAAAGATTTTCTTATACTAGGAATTTTTTTTTATACTTTTCAAACCATATTCCTGTGTTATTTTTGTTTTGTCAACATTTTTTTAATTCCTCTGGAATTTCTAATTTATCGCCTGTCATAAACAAATTTAAAGGGGCCCATACACTTCCCACAAATTGGAAGGTACAACAGCAATCAATTCAGTCAGTCGATATTCGCGACAATCAGCAAGAGTTTGTTGTTTTTACAAGCGATCACTCATTTTTTGGATAAAAATCATTCGGACATGGGGAATGATTCTTAAGGCCTAAACACTGAAAACGTACGATTTATTTGCAAACTCGATCACGTCAACCACGATCTTTGCGTACAATTTTCCACTAGGCCACAGCCATATTTCAAGTTTTTTCCACGCCGACTTACTGCAGCCATATTCACTCCGATGTGCATTTCTCATATTCGGTTTGGCTGTTTGACATGTCTAGATTTGTCAGTAATCGTATGCAGATTTGTTGGTTCATTTGTTTAATTGTTTGGTCGAATACGTTGATCTCAAATTGCACGAAGCTATTTATAAGTTTACCAAGATGTCAGGTTGATAACAAATTAAAAAAAAAAATATGGCGTCAGTTGTAGGTTATGTTGCAATAAACATTTTTCCTATAAAAGCAAAGTTCATTAAAAAGTTCAGCATACAGTTGACACTTTGACAGTTTTGAGATTCTCTTATAATTAGAAGACTGTTTGAAGCAAGTTGGCGTCAGTGCTGCCACAAGGGAAAAAATTTGCGTAGCAAAACTTAATTTGTGTAGCAAAACTCAAAAGTCCAAAATATAAATTTTTTTTCGAAAATAAACAAAAAACACTTAATTCTTTATTCAAAGTAAATATTTTTTTAAGGACTAGTACAAGTATAGTTGGTAAACTATATATTTTACAAAACTATAATCAATTACAATTATTACAATTACAAGATTTTTGTTCTCATTTCGTGCTTAAAAAAAAAGTAGCAAAATAGGCGTTTTTAGGGAGAGTGCGTAGCAGCGTAGCAAACGGGCAATTGCGTAGCAGTTTTGCTACGATCGTAGCAAAGTGGCAGCGCTGGTTGGCGTTTTTCTTTTTTAGTTCAGAGCACAACTTGAACTGTTATACAAAAAGTTCGTATTTCTTTTTTAGCTCAGACACATCAGAGCTCAGAATTGGTGTTTCTTTTTTCGTTCAGAGCACGATCAGAACGCGCTCTATGAGCTCAGAACAAATTTACTGAGCAGGCTGAGTGAAAAGGTGCCTATACACTTCCAGTCACATTTGACAGAAAAAAAAAACAGGATAAGCAACATAGTTGAAATGGCGGACGAACGAAAATTAACAAATTTAATAAATAGCTATTAATAAATATTCAATTTATGCATTTATGACAATTATGTGCTCAAGCATGTTTCATAAATACCTCAGAACAATCTGAGCACGCTCGGTTCAGAGCAAAAGGAGAAAAAATGTAAAGTTCTTGTTGACACCTCTGTGATATGCATGGGTTTGTGACACTGCTAGTACAAAATACGTTCAAATGTCAATTTCACGCATAATGCATCGAATATCGAGACGCGCATTTCAAATATTGGAAATAAAGGGTGATTTTTTAGCTGGTTTGGTTTTGGCAACACTGGTTTTGACAGCTGACGTGTGTTTAGTACCTTGCGTCACTGTCAAACAGTTTCAGTTTGGTTTGCAATTTAACCATGGATCGTCTTACAAATGAACAAAGCTTGCAAATTATTGAATTTTACTATCAAAATTCGTGCTCGGTTCGAAATGTTCATCGCGCGCTGCTTCCATTTTATGATCGGCATTCTCGATCTTCTGAGCAGTCTATTCGGAAGATTGTGACCAAATTTCGCACCAAATTTACTTTGTTGGACATTAAACCACCAACACGTTTACGTACTGTGCGTAGTGAAGAAAATATTGCGGCCGTATCAGCTAGTGTGACAGAAGACCGCGAAATGTCGATTCGGCGCCGTTACTGTCAATGGTGAACGCTACCGAGCGATGATAACAAACTTTTTTTTGCCCGAAATGGAAGTTCTTGACTTGCATGATATGTGGTTTCAACAAGACGGTGCCACATGCCACACAGCACGCGAAACAATGGCGCAATTGCGAGGCGAGTTTGGTGAACAGTTAATTTTACGTTTCGGGCCGGTCAATTGGCCGCCTAGATCGTGCGATTTGACACCATTAGATTATTTTTTGTGGGGGTATGCCAAGGCTAATGTGTATAGGGACAAGCCCGCTTCGATTGACGCACTGGAAGCCAACATCCATGCATTCATTCGTGAGATACCGGCCGATATGTGTGAAAGAGTATGCCAAAATTGGACTCAGCGGATGGGCTACCTGAGACGCAGCCGCGGTCAACATTTGCATGAAATTATCTTTAATCATTAAATTGCAAGGTTCAAACTATCGATTCAAATAAATATTTCATTCATTTTTTCGAATTTTTTGTATTTTTTTTTTTAAAAAAAGTTCTAAACCTCTTAAAAAATCACCCTTTATAGGAGCTCATACCCATTTTAAAAAATGCTTGCATACCCTTGGGCTGATTTGGAACAAGTAACTCTCGATCGTTTTATTGAACTAGGTATGAAATTTGTCCACATTGCAAAATCTCGAAATCTTCAAAACACCACCATAGCCACCTTTGACGAGTTCATGGTGTCAATTTCATTGTGGCAATTTCGGCAGCAGCCCCAATTAAAAATTAAAGCAATGAACCAATATCCGAAAGCAAAAGTATTTTAGTATTTTTTTAATGGCTAGCTATCGGAAAATAATCTTGTATCCCTATTTTAGGTTTTCTTATACATACTTCACCTCTCTCACTAATTGGGTAGAGCGGCCTGCACTGTTTCTTGCAAGTATTTCGGAGGTTACCTGGCGACATTCCAATCAATGGCCTCTTCAAACTTACCTTGATTTCACTAATTAGGGCAATGTTATATTTGCTTTTCTGTGCGCTGGGTTTAGGGCATCAGTTTTAAGTTTCTTAAATCTCTCACAACACTTTACCGTATATGCCTCACCAAATATATTGGGGGCACTATCTTTAAATATGTCGACGCATGTGAGTATCTACTAACAAAGTTCGTCGGTATGTAATATATTTGGCATTTATCAATCGATTGACTTGAGTATAGACTTGCTTTTGAAACGTCAATTCAGTACCATGAATCGCTTCACACCGTCGAAATAGCGACGCTGTACATTGAGAACATTCGTTCAGTTGTGTTGGCTCAAAAATATCGTCACCGTCACCCATAGGTTTCCAGATGACCCCTTCGGACTTCTTTTTGTGGGGTTATTTAAAGAGCAAGGATTACGACAGCAAATCTCAGACAATTGACGATCAAACATTAGTGCATAAAAATTCGCTCTACCGCTCGAGATGCTCGAATAAGTGATATAAAACGCAGCAAAAATGTCACATTTTGCTTTGGTCAATAGATGCCGCCACTTAATGGATGTTGTGTTCAAAAACTAGTCCAAATAAATTGTAAAGAACCAAGTTAAAATAAAATTGTTTTTTTTTTTAAGTTATTCATACCGACATGTACATTATGTAGATATTATCATTTGTTAAATATGAAAGGGTGTCCCAGATTTCACGCAAGATTTCAATTAAGCTTAATGCTTCTTAGTTTTTTTTTTAACTGTCTGTACGAGTATTCATTTAAAAATTAAGCAGATATGGGATAGGGTAATGTATGCAATCTTTCTTTCTATCAGATATACCTAGTGACCATATTTTAAAATTCCAAATAATGAATAAAGAAAAAATTCAACACAATTTTCAATTATGTATTCAATTCTTTTTTACATAAAAAAAATCTAAAATAGAACGCATATTCTAGTACTATCAGATTACTTGCATGCTCATTTGGAAAGTTATGGCACTTTAGTGTTACCATTTGATTCATTGAATTTTTGTTTTCCTAAAGTTTTTGCTTTAAATTTAAATGAATACAGAACAAATATTGAGCAACTTCTGATATACAAAACAAAATAAATCATAATGAACAGCGTCTTCAATTACAGGGGCCCTACTATGAAACTCGATTGTACTATTGATTCTATTCGAAAGATATTTGCGATTCTACTTTCAAATGGTACTCTATATGAAAGTAGAATCGAATGCCGGTAATGCCAAACTATTTGCCAACAAAGTTGCGATTTTCGAACGATTCTCGCATTATGTTTGACATAATCCAAACGAGTCTCGCATTATTTTTGAATATCCCAAAAATTTATCGTAAAACAATCAAATAATAGTAAATAAACATGGACAGTGTCCAAATTTGGTTTGAGTCTGAAGAAAATCAGGAAAAAATTCAACAAGTTGAACGAAGGCGGGTGTTTTTAAATATCCCTTGGATAAATCTGGATGCCTGGTCATATATTGCACCATTATTTCAAACTGTGACACGTTTGTGTTTGAACTTAGATGATTCCCTGGTACAAAAAACAAACATGTTTATGAAATATTCATGAATTATTAATTTACAATTTCTATTTACTTTCATTCTGAGAAAAAAAACTTCTTAAATCGGCCTTCTCGCAAACACATTTGATGTAGAATGATTATTTGCGAATTCGCAAATTTGACATTAACTTTCGGAAACGGTAGTACCAGTTTTGTACCAAGAATCAAAAAAACAACTTGGCAGTACTAGAGCTGTTCGAATTTTGATTTCATAACATACTTATAGAATTACAGAGTCGCGATTTTGCGAATTCGAACAGTTTTACTTTAGAATCGAGTTTCAGAGTAGGGCCCCAGAACTGTTCATTGTCATAATGACAGATGGTCA
The DNA here is from genome assembly GCA_948293265.1 of Cheilosia impressa. Classification (NCBI taxonomy): domain Eukaryota; kingdom Metazoa; phylum Arthropoda; class Insecta; order Diptera; family Syrphidae; genus Cheilosia; species Cheilosia impressa. The sequence goes on from OX411880.1 coordinate 1,278,130, forward strand.
CCGTACCACTCGTTTGTTGGAACTTTCCATGACCGAATGACTATGACTATGACATTCGACCCGAATGAATAGTAAAATAGTCTTCAGTGAAAATTGACGAAAAATTCCCCCCCGATGAATAGCAGAATAGGGCTGTATGCCATGGCATGGCTCCTTCATTGTCCTTAAAACAGCTGTCACCAGCAATTTAATTTATTAATTATTGTTACAAATTAATACGTGCACAAACAAAAAATCCTTGTCGTTGTCGCCATTAAGGCTGGTAAAATTAACTAAAGAATTTCCCAATCATGAGTTGATTGAAAGCATTTTTGTGACATTAAATATAAATAATCTTAGATTGGAACCAATTTTCGCCTCATTTGCCCATGAGTATTTATTCGATATCTAGATGTCGCTTTTTCGCTTGTAAAAAACACAATAAATAAAGTATAAGGTAAAGAGAGAGTGAGGCTTTGCAGCAAATTTACGACAGTCCATGGCGATGACAAAAGTCAACTACTACAGTAGCAGTCCACTCTGTTGCCCAGCATCGAAATTCACTCGTACGACTAATTAGAATTCGTCCAACAGTTATACCTCAGCATTAGTAAATTATTATAAGCGAAAACAACAGCTTTCGCTAATGGACTGGAGGCGAAATATTTCATTTTCGATGTAGTTTGAGTCAATTACAAATAATAATTGATATTAATTGTACTGTCGTACGTTTGACTCTTTATTATTGTTGCAAGTGTACTTTCATTGCTAATTACATATTCATTTGTTACACTAATGATCCTACTTGGACCCAAGTTCACGTAACGTTGGCAAAGGAGCCCAAGGAGGTCATCCAGCTGTCTACTTGGCTAATACTTACGTAAATTAATAAACTTATCGTGACATGCGGCATCACACCACCCTACCCAGCCGCAAGTTGTTGCGCTGGCTGTTCCCTTTCATGTTTGTCAAAGAAGAAGGTTGTTTTTTTAGTACTTTATTATGCACATAGATAGCGTGCGCAAAACAAGCTGCAGCACATATAGATGTTCGTATGCTGTTACGCACGGTTTGTTCCCTGGAGCTTTTTTATGCGAAACGTTTCTCAGGAAAAAAACGGAGAACAAAATTGAATTTCAGTCAGACTCTAAGAAAAAGCTGCAGAGGACAATCTTCTTTTACAAGTGAGAGAGATATCGCTAAAGTTATCTGTTCTGATTTATGTGGCTAAGAATAAATTTGCTATTGGCACAGAGTTTGTGATAATGGCAAGAAATGCCTTTCTCTGCGACTTAGCTCGTTAGCCACTCCATAACGAGTACATTAGCTCAGCCTATGAGGGCTTAATGCCAAGCATTTGACAGTTTTATGGTCTGTAAAGAAGAATTTCGTGGCAGATAGTTAAATGGGGTATATAAGTCTCATTCAGTGATGCCAGACCCAAAAATGCCCCATTTGCTTATGCCGACGTTAAAAACCAATATGTACACCATTTTTTGTTGTCTCAGAGTTATAAAAAATGGCCTCTCTCGCCCTTTTAGCTTATTTTGAAAGGCAAAATGCCCACGTGCCACTTCATCGCCTTGGTGTGTCACATGTTTTTAAAGCCGGCAAATCGGCTGCAATTTGTAGTGAACCAGTACCTTAACCACCCGTCCTAGATCCAACTAACCCAGGAGCTCAAAGTTAGTAATGATGACAACAACGTTTTTTTCCCTGACTGAGCTTTACAGCGTTTTGAACAGGACCCAAATTTTGTCCGTAAGTCATCTCTTTAGTGACGAGGTGCTGTTTTGGGTGAATGACTATGACTATGACGTAAAAGTTGGAACAGTATAAACATGTGTTCCCTTACGAATAGGCGATCCGGCAGAAAAATGTACTGTCACTTTGGTGTCAGTACAAATTAAATTTCATCGTTCTTGTGTTTTCTTGCAAATTTTACAATTGTCTGGAACAGGATAGACAGCTTATATAGTCATGGAGAATATTTTTCATTGATATCTCGGTTGGAGATGTATCCAGTGAAATTTTTGTCAATATTTTCCCATGAGCCAGGGCATTTGTTTTTTTTTCTTTGCTAAAACATTGCCAAACAAACCACCAAAATATTTCCTAAAAAACCTAAAAAAAAAAAATAAACAGATGGAACAGTAACGAAATGAAATATTCCAGTGGAATGATTTGGTTTTTGTTTGTGGAATTGACTGAGAAAGTTTTTCGTACGCAAAAATTAATAAATAATTTTTCCAGATCATTTTTTTTGATAAACTAACCTTACAATTCATAAGCAACATTTAAAGACCAAGATTGAGTTTAACCATTAGGTTTAAGTGGTTAAAAAAGAGCAAAAGAAAATATTTTCGGTTTCATTTAACATGAAAAACCTAACCTAACATGAATGTATAAGGAAAATTTACGACGCCAAGTCAAACGCAGGTAGCAATGCATACACGAAAGGTTACTGTTTGGTGCGGATTTAGGGGCGGCGCGCGGCGGCGTCATTGGTCCGTCCTTTTTTGTAAAAAAGACGTCGGTAATGTCATCAGTCATCACTCATCGGCATCACCATCAACGGCGAACGCTACAGAGCGATGCCAACTGATTTCTTTTGACCCAAATTGAATGATATGGAGGTTAAAGTACATATCGATAACTTCCCGGACATTTTTACTTACCTAAAATAATTGAAATAGACTGGTTTTGTAGAACGAAGTAGGTACTTTTAGTAGTACATAAGATGCAGAATACTTTTAGCGAGATATGGACACATAAAATTACTTTCCAATAAAAATAAAGTGCACGACTGGGTCGAAGTGCGAGTTGCTGATGGTGTAAGCTCCAAGTAATTGGAAATATTTTTGGGGTACATATTCAATTTTGTTAAAAAAATTTGACGTTGGTAATATTTGCTAAAAAAAAGTTTTACGTAGCTGTTATTGGATTTTCATTGCAAGTAGGGGATTGTTATTATTTCAAAAATATACCGTGGATATGTGGACACACATCGGGCTTTGGGTAGTCAAATTGATTTGTTCGAATTTTTTTGAGTAAAACTAAGTACGGGATCTTATTAAGAATACTTATATGTATTATGTATTTTGTCGACGCAGTGGCTTGTGTGCTGGACTAGGGTCCCAGCTTCGAATCCCGAAAAAACCCAAATTCCAACGTAAGGTTTTTTTCTACTGCGCCACCTCTCGGAAACGTCTGATAAAAAATATCCGAGAGTATTACTGTCATGAAAGAGCTTCTCAATTAGCTGATTGGACTCGGCATAAAATTGTAGGTCCCTTCCATTCGTCTAAAAAATATCAAACGAATGGTTGTGAGAAGCTATAGGCTTAGGGTCCCTACGGACCTGTTGCACCAAATATTTATTTATTTATGTGTTTTGATTAAAATCATTAGAGCGATTTTTGTAAAATTTGACAGACAAAACAAAAACATTACCAAATATTGCAATGTTTATCTCTTAACGAGATAGCTGGACAGTACGACCTCACCCTTTGCTGGGTTCCGGGACACTGTGATATCCCAGGGAACTGTGCAGCTGACGAAGTTGCGAGAATAGGCTCCTCCGGCGTTGATAGTGTTAATCTGCATAACGTGCAGGTACCGCTCTCATACGTTAAACAAATTATCAAGGCGGACGCAACAAGAAAAGCAAATCATAGGTGGAAACATCTAGGATATTGTGACGTTGCCAGGCTTACTTGGCCGACACTGGATACAAAAAGATCCAAAGAGCTTCTGCGTCTCAACAGACGTAGTATATCACTAGTCGCTAATATCATCACCGGTCATTGTGTTCTGGGCAGACACGCTCAAAGACTTGGGCTGCCACAAAATGACTTTTGTAGAAGCTGTAGGGATGAAGAAGAGGACGAGTCCGTCACTCACCTCATCTGCAGCTGCCCTGCCCTTTCCAACCTAAGGATGGCGCATTTAGGAAGCTACTTCCTCAATGATCTCAGCGATCTATGCTACCTCAGCGCTGCCAGCATTCTTGGCTTTATCAACGGAAGTAAATGGTTCAAAACGAGTAACTAGTAAAGGAACCCCTAAACGCCAGTGGTACGCACAATGGGCCGATTAACGGCCTAATTGTTTCTCTCACCGAGAGCCACTTTAACATAACATAACATAGTTTGAAAAATACTATTGCTTAACTCTTTAGCTGAAAATCGAGTAACCTACTAGTTTCGTTCGAGATGTAAACATTACTTGGTTTTTAAAGTCGAAAAATGGGGTTTTCGAGATATGAACAGGTTTTAAAATTGACGTTTTCGGTGATTCGAATTGAAAATTAAGGACGCAATAATTTTGGAAATATCAATTTTACTCTAAGTTTGCATTTTGGTCAAAATCCGTATCGCCGTTTTCCGGTAAATTACAAAAAAAAAATTTTGGAAAGAGTTTTGCCTTTAAGCTTGAAATGGCCAAGGTACCTTGGAAATGAATTTTTTTTGCAATCGTATGGACTGTTTTCGAGATATGTACCTATACATACAGTGGAATCCGGATATAGCGACGGTCAAGGGACCGGCGACATTAAGTCGTTCTAACCGGACGACGCACAAAACGAACTGAAAATTTTATATGTAAATATTAACATATCTGTATGTAAGGAAGTAACGTCATTGAAAACCAAATAAACCTTTAAATCAGAAACATTTTTCTTTTAATTTTACTCAGAATAGCTATTAGTACATGCCAATTACAACAAAAGCAATATTTTAATATATGTAATTAAATACATACATATGTATGTACATAAAAACTGCACCGTCGCGTAACTCTATTGCATAAAAACTGTCGCCTGTCGCGCTAATTGTGCTACCTATTGCTATTGCATAGAGAAAATTCAAAGAGTGGCATACTACGATTGCTTTATATTTTTTAAACAACAACCACTCGTCGCTGTAACCGAACGATTTATTGGAAAATTACGTCGTTTAAAGCGGTTGGTCGCTCAAACCGGAGTCGCTCTAAACGGATGTTCGTTCATAGGAAGTAGTATGCAAACCTAACAAGTTGTTGTGTCTACGTCGCTTAAAACGGTTCGTCGTTATAAACGAAGTCGTACTAAACGGATTCCACTGTATGTCCAAATTTCAAAACTACCGTCATTAGATTTTTCAGCGGAAAACTGAGTATGGAGCCATGTTAACCTCACCTACTTAGGCTTAAATATCATTTTGGTTGAAATCGTTAGAGCCGTTTTCGAACAAATCAAACTGGTATGAAAATTCTATATGGAAAGTACCAGTAATAGGTTACCGTGCAAAAAAAACTGGGGCAAAACTCCAAATCCGAAGTTTGAACGATATCCGTGCAGCCGTTTAGGCTGTAGGCCTTGGGACATACGGACAGACAAACAGACAGAATTTTGCGACCCACTTTTTTGAGTTCATCCATCATCGTGAATTGATCTCGAGTTCGAAATTTTGTACGAATACAATATCTTTCCCTTACTATGTAATCGAGAAAGTTAAAAAGGGGTTTTCATTACACCATTACTTGTTTAATTTTATTTCAACATAGACCCGTCCTTATTGAAAAACTTTTTATTTCAAAAACGAGCAGCTACTGAGTTGTATCTTAATATGGGCTTGTTACAGGGCGTGAAATAAAAGTAGCACATTTTCCGTGTCTCTCTCTCTGAACAGCCTTAAAACGGTTATTCAAAACGTATACGCTTGGTCGCAGTTTTATTTTCCTTTTTCCTTTTAAAGGTTTTGAAACACGGTATCGAATTGAGGCGATAAGTACTGTCCTTTCTGTATTATAACACGTCCCGAAAGACCATTAGTTAGACATTGAAAAGTGCTTCCATTGCCTTAAATTTTGTGCTCCGAAAAACTAAACTGTAAATATGTTGTAGCACATACCTACTAGTACCTATTCGCTTAAGTAAAAGGATCAGAAGGTCATATTCTAATTACAATGCTACGATGCAAGGGTAATATCGTTCTTTTCCAACAGTTGGCAATGCTCTCATGTCGGTTCATTCATACCGAAACCATTCTCAGCCAGAGAGCTTTTCGATATTTTCCATCTGCGAGCCATCTCCTTTCCTAACAAACCAGCTTTCCTCCCTGTTGCCGTGTTTTGTTTTTTTTTACGCGACGAGAGTGTAGCTTTCTCTCTGAAAACTGAGAGGGCGGATAAAAAGTACTTCCGTTTTGATAGCGCTGGCAAAGCCCCATAACCGCGATGCCGATGACGGTAGTTTTACGCCCGTCGCCTGTTGGTAGGGTGCCTAAAAGAGGTTACTCACTACTCAGCCAGGTTTATTGATTTATTTTATTTCACTTTGTTTTGTGCAAGAAAATCGAATAAATATTTCAATACGAAGAAAGTCCCAAAGTGCTTTCATCTCCAACAACGGAAACAAGTGCCGGTTAGTTGCGTATAGTGTCGCGGTTGCTAAACAAATAGTTAAACCTCGTTAACAAATTACTGCTCTGTGATAAGGATACCAAAATAGAGCACTTGAAAGAAAATGTCCCAGTGAACATTGAAATGGAAAAAGTCTTCAGAAATAAGTTCAAGGTCGTTTAAATGTACGGCAGCGGGCGTCTTAGATTTTGTTTTACTTTCATCAATTTCAAAAGTGTCGCGTCGAACTTTTTAATTTAATTATCATTCAAGTACGTGATATGTGTTTTTATTTTCTATTTTTTTTTCTATTTCAAATGATTGCCTTCGCCTTCCTTGGCTAACTTGCTTTATCGATTTTCTGGGCTTCTCCAGAAACGTTCCTTTCATTTCTCAACCAAAACCATCCGCAGTAGAAAATAAAAAGAAAAGAAAAAAGAAGAGTCAGTCCTCCTTTTCCTTTAACTCGGTGTATGGTGTGGTGTTGTTCATCTGTGTGTTCATCTGTCGCTTGTCTTCCAGTTTTCAGTTGTTGCCTTCCTCCTTTACTTGTTTGTTCAGTTGGTTTTGTTGTTGTTGTTGATGTTTGTTGTTGTTCTATTCTGGAAGTTATCATGTGGCTGGCTGTGCAGTGCTTCTCCCTCTGTTCATATTTATGTGTTTTTCTGTCGGTTTCCTTTGGTATTTCGCCATAATGTCTTTACACCTGCAAATGCACCTGTATGCAAGGATGATCCCTTTTGAAAATAGTCATTCATAATGGATAAGCTGGAAAATCGATAGTGTGTGACTAATTCAGACCAAGTGGTCATGTAATTCCCCCCATAGGGAGGGCATTGCTATAACAAATTTAACTTTGCTTTGTTCCGTTTATTTGATGAACGCACACAGCTGGTGTGTATTTATAGTTTTATTACGTCATAGTAAGTGGATAACCTGGATGTTGTTACAGACTTTAAGTCGTACCGTCTACAAAATGTTAAAAATTAAATCTTTCTTTATTAATCCTCCAATATTTGTTTAGAAAATGATAAACCGACCGTCTCTACACGCCCTTAAGTATGTTGAAAAGTTTCTGTTAGTAAGAGTTATACATTTTCCTATGAAAAATCTCTGAAAGCTGTGAAAGACCTTTGGATAAACGGACGATTTAAGATACTGCTGTCTTTTAGTGATCATTTCTAACCTTTATTATACCGGAGGTCGAAATAGCCAGTTATATGGTAGGGGAGAGGGCGCAAATAGGACCGTTTAAGATTTATTCTCATATCTGTTTCAATATTTATTTATTTTTTTAATTATTTAAACAAATCTTTTTGCATGTGATCCTGGCACTTTAACATACACAAGGATGAATTGAGCTACAACTTAAATACAACACAACCTCAAAAATCCATTTTGCCCCAAAATGCATTTAGACTCTGTCTATGAGGGATGAAGGGATGCTTTCGCAAATTAGGCTTTTAACTAGCTGTGACTATTGAAAATGAGATGGAGCTAAGTATTGGTTTGGTCCTTTTATTTTTTGCAATTGTGATTCAACGTTGAACCCTAAAAACTGTTATTAGTAGTTGAAGTCGGCGCAGTGGCTTAGTGGTTAGTGTGTTGGACTACTAAGCGACTGGTCCCAGGTTCGAATCCCGAGAAAACCCAAATTTCTACTCAAGGTCTTTTTCCACTGCGCCACCTCTCGCGAACGTCTGACAAACATCCGAGAGTATAACTGGCATGAAGAAGCTTCTCAATTAGCCGTTTGGACTCGGCATTCGTCCCAAAAATGAAAAACTCACGCAAAACGAATGGTTGCGAGAAGCTAGGCCCAGGGTCCCTACCGACCTGTAGCGCCAACTATTTATTTATTTTTAGTAGTTGAAGTGAATAGGCCCTTAGGAGAGGCATATTGTGCTGGCCTACATTCGTTTAAGAAAGGAAGGTGACAGGCTCCTTACCCCAGTATTCAAGTACTCTTCGGGATCCATATTCCATGTGGCATATCTTTTCTGAACTCGAGCTACGATAGCCCCACTAATTGCGCCACCTCTGTTTTGTGTAGGCACATCAATTTCTACCTTTGTGGCCGCTATAACCAAAAGGTAAGTCTGATGCCTTCAGTCATATGGGTACAGCATATTAACAGAACTGCTGTAACCAATAAAAAATATTTGAAGACATCCAAGTAAGCTGTCAGAACCGCATGCAGAGCTGCTAAAACCTCCTCGTAGAGCTAATGCGCGCATTGGAGGCTGCCCCACAAAAGATTTTTAGTACCCAAGTACAGGTAGAACTTAAATCGTTAAGAGTTGTATGAGCAAACGGCACTAAGTAACGGAGCTGATAAAAGATAGTTGTAAACAAGCATAGCAGGCTTAGCGGGTGACAGGGCATTAAATTGCGGTGTTCACACCCGACCCAAATTAAGTTAGTTGACAACCGCGTTTTAAAGAGTTGTGGTAACTTTTTGTTCGCCACAATATCCTCGATTTAGGAATGACATCCAAGGTATTCGTAAGCTTACTAAGTGGGTTGGGTTTAGAAAAAAAATTCTCGTGTTTGGTAGACATATATTTCTAAATTTGGTTTTCTCAGTGTGCTCTTAGAGCTGGCGTCCTCTTCGGATAGTGGCCTTTTGGAAGATCCATATTCCATTTAGAAAACCAGTGACCTCAACCTCTAGGCTGAGGTTTGCTTTTTTTTTTCAAAGCTGTAGGATTTGAAATTGAAATAAAAAACAAAACATGTGCAAACACAAAATGAGCATTTTTCGTAGCTGATAGAAAACCTCTGAATTTTGCCCTCCACAAATTTTGTTTCAAACTATTCAAGTAGAGGACAACATTTGGATCGACTTCTAACTGTTGGTCTGTATTCACTGAACTCTCGTCAGATGATTTGCCAAGTAAAACTGACTGAATGGATGGTGTCAGCTTTCAGTTCCTTTCGAAAGCAGCATCTCCTGCGAGAACTGTTTAGGACGTGTGCTTACATTCCACCAACAAAACAAGCCTCCAATATTTTTTTTTTAATATCTACTCTTAGAGGTACGAGCCAAAATACCTACGATTGAGGACTAGAGTTTTTTGTACTAGTGCGCAGTTTCCATCGTTGCTTGCCAATGGATTCTTGATTGCAATAGTAAAATCAAGGTTGATGCTAAGGCGCCATTTCCGAACCACTTATTCTTCCCAACCACCGTTGTTGCGACGTTCACCAAGAAGCGAAACGATCGCCAATATAATATAAGGGTTTTCCAATAAGAGGTGTTATTTTGGTATTCAAAGAAAAATGTCATTTTTTGAGATAAATGATCGGATGTTTATTTCATAATAAAGAAGAAGGTATGCCGTTAATAATGAAAAACAACATCAGCCAAATGGCCACCACGAGCACGCATACAGGACAATATCCTTTGCATGAAATTTTCCATAACCAAATCGCAAAGTGGCTGCCCTATGTCCTCGATAGCCTCACGAATTTTATCTTTGAGGTCTTGAATCGACGCTGGGCTGTTGGCGTAGACCTTATCTTTCACGTGGCCCTAAAGGAAGAAGTAGCAAGGTGTTAAATCACAAGATCTCGGTGGCCAGTTGTGATCACCTCTTCGAGAGATAACACGGTCCGGATACTTTTCCCGTAAAAGATCAATGGTTTCGTTGCTTGTGTGGCACGTAGCGCCGTCTTGTTGAAAGTAAACGTTGTCCAGATCAATACCATCCAACTCCGACCATAAACAATCATTAATGACGTTTGTGGAATGCCCAATTCCAAAGAACGACGAGGAATGGACAAACCTGGGTTTTCTTCAACACTCTGGGCTACAGCAGCAATATTCTCAGTTGTTCTTGAGCGACGTGCACGGGTTTTATTCTTCACATCACTAACTTGTCCCAACAGCTCGAATTTTTCCACCAATTTCTGGTTTGCGGTCCGACAAGGTGCTTCACGACGACCAAAAAATGCTTTATTTTCCCGAACTGTGACTGCAAGATTTTCACCGTTTTCGTAGTGAATTTTAATAATGAGGCGTAGTTTCTACTTGTCAAATGTCAAAGAATAAAAAAAGCTTCAAAAGTGGCAGCTACCGAAATAGCGGGTCATTCACAATAACCCCTCTTATTGGAAAACCCTACCTAACGCCAGCGTCAATTCAAAACCAGATGTTGTGGTTATGTGGGCGTTGAGAATTCCCATCTCCCAAAATCAAACTATCAAGAAAGTTGTTCCATGTCGGTATTGCAATAGGTCTGTTCGAATGTAAAGACGCATCCGATTCCTCTCTAAAATAAGTTTCTTTTGAGCTCATTAGAGTTGTTCGAAAGTAATGCGCTTTGAAAGTTGTCAAGTGTGCAGTTAAAGTTCCACGAAAATGGTGTTTTTCTGGTTGATACAGAACTTGTGCAAATAAGTCCCGCACATGTGTAAGTGCTAATATTTGCTTTTCAACTTTGTGGACTTAAACTATTAAAACTTTATTTGTTCTGTCTTCAAATTGTTCAGCCACAAAGTGAGTGTGGTACGTATACGAAAATGCAAACAAAATGGAAAAAGTTGTAAAATACACATTTTTTATTCATTATGACAGCAGTGGCTTAAGTTACAAATGGGACAATTCAATTGCATACGTATTTCGAGAACTCATTGCACGATTGCGACTAACGTGTGGCCTTGGCGTTTATTGTTTAGTTTGGGATTTAATTGTTTATCCGGTTCCTTGCTTTATCCATTAGTCCATCTATTGCTGGAAAGTTTCTTCCTGATCAGTTCCATGCAACAGTTGCCAATACATCTGACCAAATGTTTCTTTTCGATTAATATTGCAAAAATTAGAGCTCAATTTAAATAATACCTTAAATCCGGGATGGGAAAACTAAGCGTCACTCTGTTTTGATTTACCAGGAAGTATCGCCATTACCTCACTGCCATTCAATGGCAAGATAAGCAAACACAAAAAATGTCATTAAAAAATCATTCATCAAACCACTAACCCGCCGGTTTATAAGCAAAATAATCAAGCCGACCAACACTTATTCGTAATCGAAACCCTCACCCAACCACCTGATGTTTGCCTACACGTTTTCAACAAAACGAACTCGTTGTATTCAAATGATTTATATACTTTGAATGCAAACTCAACTCCGAGGTATGTTTGACATACGCATTCATCGCTCCCTCTGTCCCGTGAACGTGTTCCAAAACTGATTTGAATTCAGCTCGAACCATGAACCACTTCTTCTCTGCTTAAGAGATAATCAGCTTACGCACCACCAAGCCGTTTGTGTGCTGTCAAAAAAAGAAACACTTATTCGTACTCTACATTTGGAGTACCCACAGCCACACAGCCAATTTCGATTCTCGAAATAGATCGAGGTCAAGCAACTTTGATCTAATTTGCGAACGTACAAAGATTCCAAGGAAGGCAGTTATTGTATTTTGTATTTAGCTTTTTGTTTTCAATTAGTCGTTGACACATTCGCCGGGCGGCACAATCGATGAGACAAACAAACGCTGCATGTGCGAGTGTGTGCGCCCTCATCAAAGCCTACATAGACTTGGTTCGTTTTTGACAAGCGAGTGAAGTACGTGTATTTATGTCATATTCCATTGCGAGAATGTTGCTTAAGGTGGTGGCTTTGAAAATGGTGGGTGGTTTTTAACCCATTTTAAATGGTTTTGATTGAACGGAATTTCAGTGTGAAACTCGTGTAGGAGACGCGTGACTATTTTGGAGATCTTATCTCGGTATGAAAATAAACGCCACTTACATGAACTAATTGTGTGTTGTTTGCGTTCTGGGATATATATTTACAAAAGGCGAGCGCAAACTAAGCCAGCTTTCAATGACGGAAAATTTGAGAACATAGTGGGACAAAGACATTTCTGTCAGTTTGACACTCACAAACAAAATTGGAAAGTAATCCTCTTCGGTAATAAAATGTAAATATTGTTCGATGTGAAGGCACAGGAGGACACATTTGGCCTTGATGAAAGCGATGAGTCAGCTAATGGACGTGTCCTGAGTAGTGGATTTTAGAGCACACATTTGGCTCCAACCGAACAAAAGGACAACCCCACGGGATCAGCATCTTCTGAGAGTGTAGACTAAACTCACGGAAAGCGAGGGTTATTTCGTGTTAAACTTTTTTTTCGAATCTTTCAAGGTTCAGATTCTTTGCCAGTTTAGGATTTGCCTCAGATTTCGGCTCACAGGAACCTTCTTTTCCGCAACTAATTCTCGTTCAATATTGGCTCTGAGCTGTCCCATAAGAAAAGTCTAGAGGCATTAAATTACAGGATCTCGGCCGGCCAATAGACGGGTCCGTTTTTCGAGATAACACGTTCACCTAGTTGAGACTTTTATACCTCAATTGCACCCGCTGTGTGGCTTGTGGCACCATTTACCGTGGGAAAAAACGGTCCAATGATGCCATCTTCATGAAAACCGCACCAAACATTGACTTTTTGCGGATGAAGTGCTCTAAGCACATGAGGTTCTCTCCTGCCCAGTAACGCATGTTTTGCTTATTGACAAAGTCGTTTAACCAAAAATGCGCTTCGTCGCTAAAGATGAGGAACACCGACTCGGAATTTCGTTGGTTAATTTTAATTATTTGTAAACGTTGTTCCCCGTGATGAAAATGTTGAATTTTACTGAATATTCTTCAACATTGACAGTTCGGTTGAAGGGTGCGTTCGCACTAAAAGTGTGAAGTAGTCAAGTCGCTAAAGAAAGACCCTTTACTTGGTACCTCTAAAAGTAAGCTCGTGGGCCTTACTAATAATAATTTTTAACCTTCATAGGTAACAAATTTTATATGAAAAATGAGTTCGAAAAATTTAGCCTGGACACTAAAAATTTTTATTATTAGTATCGCAGAACTTTAATCTATAAACCTACGCCGATTGTGTGAAATATGAGTTGTAAAAAATGTTCTGAACGTAATTTTGCAATTTAATTTTTTCCAGTGCACTTTTCTATTTTACTACAAGAGATTCTCTTCTGTTATTACACGAGTTTTTGTGAACCAACGCTTCGTTTCAACATAAAAAATGTATATAATGTAAAGAGAATAAAATGATGTGACTGTGTGACTCATGATTCGCAAATTCATCTCTCATAATCCACGCCCGTAAATTTGCATATTGTCCCCTTGGAAGTTTGCAAAATCTTCGTAAAATCATTCGCAGTTTGCTCTTCTAAGTGGATTTTACACATTTTGGCGACATTCGCCACAACACGTCAGCCATTTTGCACAAAACATTTGATAGAAAGGGATTCTGAAAAGAACTCGCCGGCGAAAAAGTCTTCTTCGAACAAAGTCTTCTTCGAACTCAAATTGATTTAAATTTGTTGTTTTATGATTTTGTAAATACATGAGTTTGTGGGTTATTTTGCTGGGTCAGCTGTTGAACCTGAAATTATTTCCTTCCGTTTCATTTAAGAAGTTTAATAGAAAGTTATATTCCTTCTGAATGGCCTTAAGCTTAAATCGTTTCAGCCATCATGCATCAATGTCTCCAGACTATCGTTTGGTGTATCGGACTCTCATTCCGAGAATTTGCAGATCAAGTATACCTACATATTCCATAAGTGAGCTGGAACGTTTAGTTAGTCTGACAGTTGGCTGACTTGATGCGCCGCACTAATAACCAATTTAAGTCTCGGCTTTAAATTTGCGTAAGCTCACAATTGCTAAATTTGTATTGAAAATACTACTTAAATTTAAAGTCGAAACTAAAAGTGTTTAAGTCATGCCCAATGTGTCTCAGTTTTATTGGACTAGATCGATCACATTGACAGTTTTTTCAGTTGACGTCTATGGAGGGGTAACCGACGAAACTAATCAAGAATTTCGTGACTGAGAATTTAGTACTAAATTGACAGTTCGTAAATGTGTCTGACGTAGGAACGTGATGTTTAGTTCACGTTCACGGTCCATCTAGTCCAGACAAATCTACTCCACTTAAGAGAACTAAATTTTTGAATGCGACCAGTTTTATTTGAAGATGTTGAAAATAACAGCGAAATCACTTTAAGTTGGACCGTCCATCTGCTGTCAAAGTCACTGATTTGCTAAACAGTTCTGACAAACAAAAGTAATACCCACTACGCATTTGAAACACAAGAGTTGAGGTTGTATTTCCTTATCCCAAGCAGACATCTTCTATATAAATTAATATCTAATTACAGCTATGAGTAAGTTGACAATAATATTTACATTTAGTGATGGAATTACTTGTCGGTCATCAGCTACTGATCCACCGACTTCTTACCGCCAAATCGATCAAATTGAACTTTACAAATTACAATAATTGATTCCATCTGCGAAGTTGTGACTTTTTTTTTTTTCAATTTATATCAAATGTATTCCACTAAACTTGTAGGCAAGAGAAAATCCATGTCTAGCTGCCAAACTAATCTCGTACATGTGCGTAACACAATGTCTGCGTCGGCATTTGACAAATTGACGTTGACATGACACCAAGAAGTCTTTACCATAAAAGTTAACTGCCGCTGTATGTGTACGGCATTTACAATGAATGTATACCCATGAAATTGTGACGGAAAATATGCAAATGACTAAAGCTATTATCTATTTGCATATTTAAATGGGTAAATCAAGATAAATCTTGACATGTGTATCTGTATAGTATAAACGAATTGTAGGTTAGGTGTATATACACAGATGGGTGTCGTAATAATTCTATCTATACGTAGAGTGTCTCTCTGGCTGATTGCATCTGCCTATCTGTCGTTACAAAGGTTAACTTAATGGACTTCTTATCTTCGTCTGTAAGGTTGTTTCAGTTGGGCAGAACACGTATTTGCTGCGCATTCTTTTAAGGTAAATACGCGAAAATTTCGATTTTCTTCTAAATGACTATTATCGGTTGAAAGTACTTTCCTCTGCACACCCAAAACAGGTTGAGCTTCGCTTTCAAGTCCAGTGATCCCATATTGAGGGGGAAAGAGGCAATTTTGGCGCTTTTAGAATGAAAAGGGGGGTAAACGAGGGACAAGTTTAAAAAAAAAGGGGAACAACTTAAAGAAAAAACTCTATGAAACATAAATTGTTTACAAATTAAATTAAAACGAAGATATTTCAAAGAATGAAGAAAACAGCCCATCGAACGTCCGAATTTTCGTAAGAATTTTCTGAATGCATTCGCTCGTTTTGATCAAATAGAAAAGGAAATTATTGCAAAATATTATTTTTATGTTAAATGCCAATTTTAAGCTTGCTAATAAAAACGGTTACATTTTTTAATATTTTCAAATAAAAGCAAAAGCAAATTTCACTTAAGGCGGAAAAGGGGAGTTTTTTCTGAAAAAAAGAGGAAAACAGTCTTCATAAACTGGCAACACTGTTCCGGCGCTTCTTTCAAATCGTCTGAACTGGAACATTGGGAGGGGGATCGTCCGAATGACACAGATGAATGATATCGAACTCGCTGTTCTGTTTCGCTTGATGGTTAATTCACTGGCAAGGTCCGTGAGCTTTGCCTTTTATAAATTTCTGCAGTTCTTTGAAAATGGAATGAAAAAAAGTACGTTCGTAATTTAAGCAAATACGAGGTTCGAAGTACGGAAATCTATTCCAATACGCTTCATAATACTGGCTAGGACGAAATCATCACCTCTTCATGAGGACGTGACATCAGTGCTCACAGTTTGAGGGGAAAAACGCCAAAAAAGGCAAATTTCACTAAGGGGAAAAAGGGGAACTTTTTGTAAATTTAGGGTAAAATTGTTGCCTTTGCTGATAAAAAAAGGGGAAAACAATCTTCACAGTCTGGGACCACTGCGTGACATTCATTTCTGACTTGCGATATAAGTGGATATATCAAACCTCTCTCTCGCTATTCCCCTAACGTTCTTTTGGCTTGTTGTACTTGAACTGAAGCTGAGCAATACTGGATAAAGGCATCATACACCTCCTGTAGCTCGCTCGCCAATAGTCATTTGGCAGCATTACCGCGATCCAGATGATGTATCCTCTCACATCGTCCTAACACCCGTAGAGCTATTTTTCTTATTAATGCCCATGCCATTCAAATATGAGAATTGCCACTTTAAAAACATGCATATTTTTGAATAAGGATTCTCAAGCCCGAACATAAATATGACAAGTTCCAGCAACCAATCACCCAACACACGTACACCCGCTAATAGGCGTATGATGATTTATTTTGATTCCTTTTCATTTGTTTTGGGTTTCCTTTTTTGTTTCACTGCGCTGATGAATGTTAAACGACCTTGTAACTTTTTTGTTTTCGAGGTACCAACTAAAATCACAACGAACAAAATTCCTCACAATTTTATTTGCAGATTTAAATTAAGTAAAATCCCTTTTAAGAACATTTCAAACCTAAAAGAATTGGGACAAACAAAGAAAAAAAAACACATTAGAAACAGAAACCACATAATTCGGAATTTTTCCAATTAAACAAAGTGCATAGAAACAATAAAAAAATTTCGAAAAATACAACAAAAAGGCGTAATCGACTAAACAAACTCAATTTATTAAGTAAAACGATCAATGCCAATAACAATAAATAAGACGAGAAAACAATAAAAACGCCAAAAATAACAATTAACGCGTGCAATGAAATTAACGATAATCACTAAGAGTGTGCTAATGAAATGGTTGTCAGTGCTATGTTATATTCCGGCAATGTTGCCGGCAATAATAATATTACAAACACAAAATCCAACAACAGCAACAATAACAACGGTTACGGTCTAGGAATACCAAAGTCACCGTCATTTCACAGCGGACTTGATTTATTGGCTGACGATCACGACGACGACCAAGACCAACAATTACAAATAATAAAGAAACACCAACCCGACGAACACAATTTAGACGACTACTACGACGACGACGACGAAAACGAAGAAAATCAAGAAAAACACTCACCAATCCACGAACATTTTAAATTTCCAAAAATTACATCACGCCTGACAGGTATTTTTACAAATATGCCATCATTACAACAGGATCAGATCACATCATCGCCATCAACAGCATCATCTGCTTCATCTGCAAATAGTAGTAATAATAAGGTTAGAATATTACAACAATTTTGATAATCCATAGAGATTTTTGTTTTGTTTGATTTTCTTTTGTGAATGAGAGTGGATGTGTTTGATTTCGCGTGGACATTTTATTAGTGATTAGTTTTTGTATAGTTATACATATTTTTAAATATTTTTTGTTGTTACCCAATTGCTGAAAGATTTGCTTGGAATTTTAGAGATCCTAAAAAGAATTTCGAATTTTACATAAATTACCTCGATGGCAATAAGTAAAGTGGGAACCCTGATTAGGTGTGTTCGATGACAAATCACCTGGAATGCCTCATTGCACTCTAAAGAGTAAAATACAAGGTGGGGGCAAACGTGACCAACCTCTTGGAAGATGCTTTAAATTTTGCAAATGGCGACAATTGTCGTTTCTGCTTTGACGTTTGTAAACAGATACAAAATACAGGTCAACAAAAATGAGTGGCTACATACTTCTAAAGAACGCGGAAAATTCGATAATCCAAGAGCAGAACCAAAGTTTTTACTCATAAAAAAAAATTGCATCTAAAGAACTTCGGTTGACAACCCTTGCGCCACATTTTCTAATAAAACTATGTGGGCTTATAGGTGCTTTAAATGCTATTGACCCTTTCATGTTCACAATTTCAATGAAATCGCACATTGGCCTAAGCTGGATTACTTCCAAGGTAGCCTGTTCTGTAGCCCTCTCGAACACATTTCGGGAGCTTCTTAACGCTACCAGAAAACCCCACAAATTCGGTTTTAAATGTAACTTTAAACTGTGGAACTGTTGCCTTTTTAAATTTATAAAATATTTTAATTGTGACAGTCCCACTTTGTATTTTGCCTTCCACACAAGCACATTTCCAGTTCCAGCTAAAGTACCTGCCATTATTTGATTTTTTAAATCCGCAAACGACTGCGTAAAATATTTCAATGCAAATCTTTGGGAACATGTTTACTTTTTCCCTTAACTTTTTTTTAAGTTCCTTATTCTATCAATTATCGCTAATTATCATATAAATTAAAATAACATCATCGTCTGTTTTTCTTTTTTCACACACTCGCGTTGCTAATAACAATCATACAAAAAAAAAATAACTCGTCAAAAAAAAAACTCATCATAACCCCAAAAGTCACCCTCACAGAATAATGTCATAAAATCCAATCAACAAGTTAATTTAAGCTCTAAAAATGGCGGCGGAGGGGGCAACGGTGAAAACGGCAACGCGGCGGGACCGACTGGAATGAACCCTTCAAAGAACACTTCACCCAGTTGTGGCATAGTCGTCGGCAATTTTCCCAATGGCAACGAAAGCGTTCTGTCACCTCAAACGCTGCAGCAAATTACTGGAAGTCCTGGACGTGCTCGTGATCGCAATCTTTTTCATTCACCATCGGCAGCAGCAGCTGTTTCATTGGCATTGCTCAGAGGTTTCATTTTATATACATTTAGACTTGAAATCACACTACATAAGTACTATATATTGCATCTTAATGAATGGTGAATGTGTATATTAAATAAAATATGTATACGTGTTCTAGACTTTTTTTTCAGTTTGTTCTTATTTCTAGTTCAATTAGTATTATCTATTATTTGCTTTAATTGGTCGACATGCACGAGTGACACTTTCTTTATTTTATATAAAGGTTCGATTATGATTTTAAATGTGCGTCTTTGAATATTTGATAAGTTTTCGAATACGTAATCGGGTTTTTCGAAATCGCATAGCAAGTCCAGCAGCATTTTGTTTTTATTCGTTGGTACATAATAAAACAATAATGACAAGACTCGCGTAAACATTTGACAGTAAATTCACATTTTTTAAACACGCTGGTGACTTATATAAATTGTGCCTTGAATGCGTTTGAAGTCTTTTGACAATAGGCGTGTTTTTTCGAACACCCATCTCAGCAAAGTAAAGCAAAATAGACGAATGCGCAAAAAACAAAACAAAAAGCGCGCACTAATAATCATTTCTAGTGTCCAGGTTAAAGTTTTTGAACTCACAATGGCCAAATTCTCTATAAGAAATTGCATATTGTGAACTAAATAAAATATTTAGTGTGAAGGTTCGAAATGATTATAAGTAACAAAATGTTTCTTTTTGTTTTAAATATGAGCAAAGTACTGGTGCCTGGTCTTTTGTGAAGATCTCACAACCCCACTCAACCTAACCTAACCTAAATATGAGCAAACCAAACGTTGATTGTGCCTTTCGTAAGCAGTTAACTTTTTCTCTTCGCCAAAATCCATCGTTTCAATAATTAAACACGAGTCGTAAATTGCTCACATAAAAAAAAATAGTTGGCGCAACAAGTTCGCGTAGCATAGACCTAGCCTCTTATAACCTTGCAAGGGACCCTCAATTTTTATACCGAGCCCGAACGGCTAATTGACAAGCGTTTTTATGACAGGTTAACTCTGGAATATTTGTCAGAAGTTCGCAAGAGGTGACGCTATAAAAAACAATCCCCTATATCGGGAATAAAATTTCCCCGGGAATGTTTTCTATTCAGCAATCTGATTTACATTGCTGACAAGGGAAACATTTCCATCGGAATTTATTCGCGCTAACCCTGAATGTAATTATAATTTTTACGGCGATCGAACCTCACTTAGTAGTCCAGCACACTAACCACTGAGCTACTGCGCCCACTGTACTCAATATCTGAGTTTAAAAAACACCACAATGGGCACATTCAAGAATCTAGTTATCTTAACTAACTGTAGATTGCTCTGGAGGAGATGTAGCCTGAACGCAAAAACTAGATTGATCGGGAACGTCACTTTTCCTATGTCAGGCAATCAAATATGCGAACTGTCGACTTAATACTCAGTCACGAATTTCTTGACTAAATTCGTTGGCTACCCCTCCAGAAACGTCAACTGAAACAGCTGTTCATATGACCGATCTGAAACTGAAATACATTAAATAAGCCAGCTGTCAGACTTTCTCAACTAGATAATGGAACGCTCCCAGTAATTTTCACATACGTCAAAAGCTAGCCAATTTTAAAATGACAGTCTCTATTGCTTACGAAACTAAAGGGTGATTTTTTAAGAGGTTTAGAACTTTTTTTAAAAAAAAAACACAAAAAATTCGAAAAAATGAATGAAATATTTATTTCAATCGATAGTTTGAACCTTGCAATTTAATGTTTAAAGATAATTTCATGCAAATGTTGACTGCGGCTGCGTCTCAGGTAGCCCATCCGCTGAGTCCAATTTTGGCATACTCTTTCACACATATCGGCCGGTATCTCACGAATGAATGCATGGATGTTGGCTTCCAGTGCGTCAATCGAAGCGGGCTTGTCCATATACACATTAGCCTTGCCATACCCCCACAAAAAATAATCTAATGGTGTCAAATCGCACGATCTAGGCGGCCAATTGACATGCCCGAATATTCTTCCGAATAGACTGCTCAGAAGGTCGAGAATGCCGATCATAAGATGGAAGCAGCGCGCGATGAACATTTCGAACCGAGCACGAATTTTGATAGTAAAATTCAATAATTTGCAAGCGTTGTTCATTTGTAAGACGATCCATGGTTAAATTGCAAACCAAACTGAAGCTGTTTGACAGTGACACAAGGTACTAAACACACGTCAGCTGTCAAAACCAGTGTTGCCAAAACCCAACCAGCTAAAAAATCACCCTTTATAATATTTGTGGATATACATTTTGATTTGTATATTTTTCTTTATAAATAGTATTGCATCTAATATTTCTCAAATCATATAAATATCGAAATCAGTAATCGTCATCCTGCTTGTTTTATTAATAGTTTCATTGTCTTTTTAGCGACTTATTTTGATCAACAAAAATTAAATCTTCGCATTTATTCCAATGGAGACAAGTAAATATTGTCTGTCCTGATTGAAATAAAATAATTAATTAGCTATGCCATTTGATATTAATTTGCAAATTAGTGTTACTAGTTTTGTACATGTTTATTTATGTTGGCTTGTTGGTATTTGATGTCTTTTCTTGTTTGCAATTTCATAAATGACTCTTGACATTATACACACAAGTGGAAATCATCTTGAAGAATGTACTACTACACAGCTGGTGCACGTTTATAATGATAATGACTTCTATATAGGTTCTATAGGTGTGTGTGAAGAATTGTTTGCGTTTCTTTTTTTTTCTTTTTTCATTGGCAGTCAAATTTTACAGATGGCTGGCTTTTTGTCACAGCGAACAATTTTGACCGGTTTATTAGTCAAAGCGACAAGTTCAAGTTCAGGGGTACAATGTTTGGCTTGTTACACATACATTAATTGTTAGATATGTTTGCGTGCTTTGCATGTGGTCTTGTAAAGCTAACTGTGGAAACAGTTTGGTGGAGTAAATTTCCTGTGACTTAAGTAAACGTACGTCTTCAGAACTCTGCACTCTTATATTCTACGAGCTCCCGTCCAAAATTTCATGAATTTAAATTTGAAAGGTACCCTGTAAATGTTTGGCCGTCACATTTTTAAGATTTTATTCTAACTAATCTTGAATAAGCTGAAAGTAACTGAAACCATAGCTCAATGGACCTAATGTGGTCTGAGTGAATAACTGTAGGGTGTCGCATAATTCACGCAAAATGTAATTTTGATAGAAAAAACAGAATTTTAGTTCGAAAGCTTGAATTTTTTATTGATTCAAAGAGTATATACAGATTGGGGTTATGTATGGAATAGCAAATCGGATAAATGGCCGCCACGGCTTTGCTGGCAAGTACTTTCTCTTTTATTGAAATTTTCTATGACAATTTCGCATAAAAGTGGCTGAATTTCATAAATACACCTCCCAATTTCCTCTTTCAAGGCGTTGGTGGTCGTGGGCTTGTTTGCATAGACCTTTGACTTCAAAAAACCCTAAAGAAAAGAGTTCAAAGCGACAATTTAACGATTAACGAAGCCATCAAGATGAAAATGAGCTTTGTGACTGAAGATGATTTTGTTCAAAAAATCAGAATCCACTTGTTGTTGTTCCAAAAGCCATTCAACAAACCCTCTTCGCGCTGCATGGTCAGTAGCCTCCAGTTCTTGAGCCAATTGAACTTTGTAAGCATAAAGTTTCAAGTCTTTTGTGGGAATTCGCTCTAGAGAGCTTCTCGAAATGCCCAATTCTTGACTACGGTGCTGGAATTGATGTTCCTGGACTGTCAGCAATACTCTCGCGAACTGCTTCGATGTTTTCTGTTGAACGACTTGTGACAGGACACCCAGAATGTTTAAGATCACTAATTGATCCAGTCGCCCTGAATTTTTCAATTATTCTATTCACAATATGGCCGTCATAGTGATTTAAAAACATCAATCACTATGACGGCGATATTTTGTACGAAAATTGCGGACTGATCATGATTTTTAAAATATTGTTCAACAATGAAAATGTGCTGTTCTTTCGTATAGCGCTTCATTTTCACGAACTGTCAGCTGTCACACTGCTATCTTTTTTCCCTTGGTACTATTAAATGGCGCAACTTTCAAATTTTGCGTCAATTGTGTGACACCCTTTACGAATGCATCGGCCACCTAACCTAAAAACACCTCGTAACTACCGCTCATTTAATTTTAATAGATGCACCAATTCCGAGTCTTTATGGTTTGGACAGAAATCTTTCGCTTAATCTCTACATAGTGAGCGAGGAAAACCCTACTCACAAACACATCTGTTTTAGATAGCAGGCAATTTGAAAAACGTCACTCTAAACAAAGAATTCGACAAACACCTATTTTTAATTTAATAGCAATAAAATCAAAAAAAAGCATTCATTCCAATTTACGACCACAATTTGATGTGTTGTTGGATTGAGCAGTAAAGCTAAAACAAAGAATTTTACTGTGTACAATAAACGAGTACGTCATTGTTGGTTTCCCATGGAATGTACTACCAACCAACACACGAAAAATATTGCTACCACCAGCAACAAGGATATAACTACAGCCATAGAACGATAATGCCAAGGATTATATTTGAAAACACTTGAAATATTTCCCATGCCTTAACCGTTAAACCAATAAAGTCCTAGCTTTGACCTTCCGAAGCATGAAATCCTTTCGTTGTCGTTTCGGATAGCTGCTATAGCTACAAGCTGCCAACCTAACAAGAATGCAGCGCCGTCCGATATAATTACCTTCTGACCACACTCTTGCCAGTAGCACCTTGATTTACGATTCCAAGTGTTGTTTTGTGTCTGACTCTCTGCGGTGTGCACTCCTGTAATTTCTATCTTTTTTTTTTTTTGACATTTCAATATTTGAATTCGTGCCAAACTTTTGTTGTGGTGTCGATAGTCTTAACTCGAAATGAGTCAAATTGAATATTCGTCCGCCTCGTCGTCGTGGCGATTATAGCGATTTCTGACTGTGTGCGGAATGATGTGGATTTGTGCGAAGTGCATTCCGTTGCGGTGGATTGTTTTTGTTTAAGACTTCTTTTAAATTATTATTATGGTTAAATTCAACTAAGTGTGTAAATAAAGAACAGCAATTTTAATTTGAAATTATTGCGTGGGAACAAGTAGACGAATGGATAGCTTTCGCAGATTTTCAATTGTCCCAGTTTTGTGTATTGCCGAAGAGCCACCAGGAAGTGAAGGTGATTTTATTTAATTTTATTTGGGTTACGTCTCGGCAGGTTTATGGATTTTTTTCCTGATGTCCGGTCATTCGAATGGGGTGGAATATTTAATAAAAAAATGTTTTCTGTTTCCCTTAATTGGGGCTGATGTATGTCTATTTTTGTCTTGTACTACCTTCGGGTGTGTAAAGGATATTTAATGGAATTTGGGAATCCTTTTTATGCTCAGAAATAGCATTTCTCTTTATATAATGATATGATATGAGTTTTTTTATGACTGTCAAAAAACTCAAATTACCTGATACAGGGTGTTCGTTTCTTGAGCTACAACGCAAATGGGCAAAATAAAATTTTAAGACTACGATTTAAGTATGACAAAGTGCATAAAGAGCAATCTGAAAGTCTTATTTTCTGGCAGTTCAGTCCATGTATCGTATGTCTATATTCATGGCGAAATGTTATTGTCATTAACGTGTTTGTTGTGGCAATGTTTTCAACTGACAGATGCATATAAAATGACAGCTTATAAAAGGCGGCCCATAAGAAACGCCCGATTCTGCCGTGGTAAGGCCTCACAAGTCGCAAGGTCTTGTGAGGTTGATTCGTTGTGAGGTTTGTTGTTATTCGATAACATTTATCGTATTCGGCAATAATGCTCGCAACAAATTCACCTCATAATGGTAAGATTTCAATTACACAAAATTCTTGTTTTTTAAAAGCGAATTTATAATACAATTTAATAATAATATAAAACGAATACTTTTTTAGACAAAATACGCGAGTTCCCGACCACAAATATTATGTTTCTTTTTAAGAACGAAAACATAGTATTAATGACATCTGACAGAAATTAAATTCCCCACGTTCCTAAGTTTTTGTTATAGAACTATCAATTTTTTCCGAAATAAACGCATTAAATAATGTGTAAACGTATAAATCATTATCACTTTTTGTGATTATGACTGATTTTGAGTGTTGTGATCGTTCCATAAGAGATCACAATTTCGATTGTTTTTGTGAGCCTCACAAGTTCTGAGTTTGCTGCCAGAATACGAAAACCTCACAAAATCATTTTCATCCCACGTCGTGAGGGTTTTGTGACTTGTGAGGTATTAGTAAGGTTTGCCAGAATCGGGATGATAGATAGCGAATGTTAGTCTGACAACTGGCTGACTTGACTTGTCTCAGTTTTGATTGGCCAAGATCGGTCACATGAACAGTTTTTTTCAGGGGGCGTCAGGTAAGAATTTTGTTACTGAGTACTAAGTTGACAGTTCGCATATGTGGATGACGTAGGAAACCAGTTCATTGCATTCAAGGTACATCTAGTGCATGTCAATCTGGTCGACATAAGATAACTAATTTCGTTTTCATTGGGACAGAAAAAGCTCTTTTTTTCAGATTCAGAACAGTTTTCCTGCTCTCCAAATCAGCTGGCTGTCAGATTTCATGTTCCATTGTCCGCCAAAAAAACAATTTTTTCAGAGTCAGAGACTTGCACCTACTTTCACTAACTCCGAAGCCTTTGGCATTTGTCAAACTTTGAAGTGTGTCTGTGAAAAATAGTGAAACATTATCATTTGGCCGCTGCAATGGATATCAAAATAAATTGAATGGTTTTATAAACACAAATTAAAATTTAGGAACAGCTGACTTTTACATCACGCTCCACATAAATGCCAAAATAATCTCATTTTATGTTCCATTGGAAAAGAAATCTGAGAGCAAAATCTGAAAATCCAAATGGAAAGCAACATAAGTTTTTTAATGTACCTACATTGACTTGTAATTTTTGTGTCTGTTGACAGTTCAGAAATTTAGAAACACCGATGAGAGTTCAATCACAAAACATGCTGTCTGTGGACGTGGACCGTGGAGTTATTGAATTGACTTGTGCAACGGTTTAATTTGTTTTCAATTAGAGGATTTTCTTGTAATTAGAAGATTATTATAAATCAAACATGTTCTCACTGTCACTGTCTGCATAAGCAGGCATTCACTGGTCATAGTACTGCTGACTGCTTTTGGTACCTTTTTTAGTCAATGAGTGTAAACATTGAAAAGATTTGCTGTGGAAATATAAATAAAGTTGAACTTTAGTTTCGAGGGCTCTTGTTCTATTAAATTTTAAATCAGTATTGATAACGTTTGATGTTTCCAACAACTAGCTGCGTGTTTATAAAATGTTATAAATGTTGTGTTACAAATAAACTAGGAGAACAAAGGACTGTGGTCGAAACGTCAATTAGCTGGTATAGGTATACGAGAAAGGAAATCTCAAGATGTAATTCCAACCAACAACATGATTTGCGTTCGAAAATAGTCTTATGTTGTCGCTGTAGGCAATGTGACCGTTGCAGTATTCTGAAAAGTCGCAAGAAAATGGGTCAATTAGTAAAAAAAAGTGCCAACTCTGAAGGAGAATAGTTTATTTATAGTTTTTGAACGATGTTTTCGATTCTTTTCGGTTTTGTGTTTATGGGACTTGCATTTCCCTTTTTTCCACTTGTCTGTATACAATGTTCCACTTGCATGCCTTCTGTTTATTTAAAGAACTGAATTGAACCTTGAGAGGAACCGATTCACTCCTATAATTCGACTCATATAATTAACCTTCGTCAGAACATATTTGTCTCTATCAGTTAAAGGAAACTTTTCCATAGTGTTTTTGTTTTAGAGGTGTAGAACTTTGAATTGAAATAAAACACAAGAAAATCGTTTTAATGTCCATCAATTTGGCTTTATTGGAAGGATAATTTTATGCCATTAATGTTTAAATATGATTTCGGGCATGTGGCCGTCGCGGCTGTTTCGAATAAAGCCAAGTCTAGAGGTCCAATTTTCAACCACTTTTTCGAGCATTTGGGGCTGTAGGTCGGCAATAACGCCACGAATGTTGGCTTCCAAGTCCCCTAACGTTTCTGCTTTGTTGGCGTAGGCGAGCGACTTCACATATCCCCAAAGAAAATAATCCAATGGTATCAAATCACACAATCTTGGTGGCCAATTAACAGGTCCATTCCGCGAAATTATGCGAATATCGAGTGTTTCCTTCAATAAATTGATTGTGACGTGCGCCGTCTTGTTGGAACCACATCTCATTCACATTCATGCCATCCAATTCAGGAACAAAATAGTCGGTCATCATGACTCTATACCGGTCTCCATTAACGGTAACTGACTCTCCAGCATCATTTCGGAAGAAGTATGACCCAATGACTCTACCAGCCCCTAGAGCACACCAAACAGTCAGTTTTTGTGGATGTAATGGCGTCTCAAGGGTCTCATGTGAATTCTCTTCACTCCAAATGCGGCAATTTAGCTTGTTGACGTAGCCATTCAACCAAAAATGAGCCTCATCACTGAACAAAATTTTGCGATGAAAATCAGCGGTAAACTTCGCGAACTGAACCATTATTTTCGAAATAAATTTGCACGATTTGCAAGCGTTGTTCATTTGTCAACCTGTTCATGATGAAATGGCAAACCAAACTGAACATAAACGACATTAGAGTTGCCAGATTTGACCACAAAATGTCAGTTTTATCTCTATACGAAAAACCAACCTTTAAAAAACACCCTTTACTATTGAAACCTAAGCTTACACGATATAATGACGATTAAAAGTCTTACAAGTGAACATTTTAAAGAAGTTAATTTTTTCAGCCTTTGTGTTTGCCTGATGCTAGTTAGAACCTATTGTTTTTGTTTAGTAGCTAAGACCATTACATCAAGTTCATACTATCATAGCTCACAATCATTCAAATGTAAAAGCGCGCCTCATCTAGTGGATTTTGTGTGGATTACATTCGTCGTATGCTACATGATTGTTTCAAATGTATTGATCTCTACTTGCACCTACACTCTTAGTTTATCATTAATTTCTATAACTACTAAGCACATTTATATGTTCTAAACTTAACCGACAGTAAACAAAAAAATATGCAACTACACATAACCTTAAAAAGGTACCGATTCCAAGCGAAAAATATTAACACAATACTCTCTCTTCGCAGAAACCTCAAATAGTGAACGAGAGGAACTCTTCATCCAAAAATTAAGACAATGCTGTACACTGTTCGATTTTTCCGAGCCATTAAGCGACTTAAAATGGAAAGAGGTAAAGCGTGCAGCCCTGCACGAGATGGTCGAATATCTAACAAATCAAAACGGTGTCATCACAGAAGCTATCTACCCGGAAGCTATAAACATGGTGAGTTTGTACCACTGATATGGCAATTTGACACTCTGCTCATTGATATTGTTTGTCGACAGTTTGCAGTGAACCTCTTTCGTACTCTACCACCATCCTCCAATCCGAATGGTGCTGAATTCGATCCTGAAGAAGATGAACCCACGTTGGAGTCATCGTGGCCACATTTACAATTTGTATATGAGCTGTTCTTAAGATTCCTAGAATCGCCAGACTTTCAACCAAACATCGCCAAGCGATACATTGATCACCAGTTTGTTCTGCAGCTGCTAGAGCTGTTCGATTCAGAAGATCCCAGGGAGCGTGATTTTCTAAAAACCGTACTGCATAGAATTTATGGGAAATTTCTTGGACTGAGAGCATTTATTAGGAAGCAAATTAATAACGTATTTTATAGGTACGTACATAATTTGTGTATTGTTGAGTCGAAATTTTGACGAAATGTATGTTCTCTTTGCAGATTCATCTATGAAACAGAGCACCACAATGGTATTGCTGAACTTTTAGAAATTCTCGGCAGTATTATCAATGGATTTGCTTTGCCTCTTAAGGAAGAGCATAAGCAATTTTTGCTCAAGGTTCTGTTGCCGTTGCACAAGGCAAAAAGTTTGTCGGTCTATCATCCGCAGTTGACATACTGTGTGGTGCAGTTCCTCGAGAAGGATCCAAGTCTGTCAGAACCTGTTATAAAGTAAAACCCCAGCCTTCTCCAAACCGGGCTAAGAATTTACAAGGTTTTCCTTTTTTCATTTCTCACAGGAGCCTGCTTAAGTTCTGGCCGAAAACCCACAGTCCCAAAGAGGTGATGTTTTTGAACGAACTAGAAGAGTTACTTGATGTGATTGAGCCGGCTGAGTTTCAAAAGGTCATGATACCGCTGTTCCGACAAATTGCCAAATGTGTGTCGAGTCCGCACTTTCAAGTTGCCGAACGTGCGTTATACTATTGGAATAACGAGTACATCATGTCGCTGATAGCGGATAACTCGCAAGTGATCTTACCAATTATGTTTCCGTCGCTGAATCGCAACTCGAAAACGCATTGGAATAAAACCATCCACGGGCTGATCTATAATGCGTTGAAACTATTTATGGAAATGAATCAGAAATTGTTCGATGAGTGTAGTAAAAACTATCGACAGGAGAAACAATTGTGAGTATAAAAATCGGTCCGTTTTAAATATGCATGAACGGGGTCGTCGCAATTGATTTTATATGAACGTAGTTTATATGAACGTAGGGCTAACAGAGCGAGCGTTTAATTGCAAAATTATCAACTACGCAGTTCTGCAAATCGTTTCCATTCTATGACAAGGTTCACTTGGTTGCAGACCCCTAAATTGCATACAACTAAACAAAACACCTTGTAAACAATTTGCACTTTAATTCTCGAAAATGTTTTTATTTCTTTTTCTTTTTTGTAATTTACCCACCAACTGTAGGGAACGGGATCGTATGTCACAACGGGAGGAACTTTGGGCACAAGTCGAGAACTTGGCTAAAACCAATCCAGAATGGCCAAAACTGTCCGGTCGCATGGAGAGCTTAAGCATTTCTAGCAGTCAAATTGAATTCGATCAATATCAGGATAATTGTGATTTAACCTATGATAAATTTGAACAGGAAGCTAGGCAGGAAACTAGAGAGGTAAGTTGACCAAGAGTCATTTCTTTCAAATCAAATCAAATCAAAAGAACACACATTTTCTTTTATGTTTGCTATGTTTATCTAGTAAACAAATCAATACAAACAGTTTATTGAACTAATAAAATGCAAAATAGGTGTCATATTATACGTGTCATTATCCTCTTGTTTTTATCTTCACACACACTATTGGTTTATTGTTTTCCTTATATTTTCTGTTACCTATTATTTTCTCTTATTTCACCTCTTTAATTTTCCTTAGATGATTAAGTGTTTGTGGAAAGCAAAATGTCTTCAAGAAAAAGTATTAGGTACGAAACTAGAATCAAAATCCGATTGGCAAATCTATGCCAAATGAGAACGTTTTCACTTTTGAATATTGGAAAGAGTGGGACGTTTTTGAAACAAAATATCATGTTTTTCTCAATATTACCTTTACATGTTGTTGCACTTTTTATTTTTCAACTGATAATAAATGTATGGGTGTCAATTCTTTTTTGTTTTTTGTTTTTTGTTCACATACTCGTACGTGTAGTGATTAACTTTGGTTTGATTTTTCGCCATACTTAAACAATCATGTTCAGTGCATTAATGTTTGGTTGCTGTTTGGATTATTATTTTCTTACAGTAGATGAAACAAACTGCTTGGCTAGTATTTTGGTTTGCACTGTATGAAGGCGGCCGTTATGGTAGTAATGTCCGCTACGAACGATGTGTGTAATATTCCCATAGCGATCTACAAGTAAAAAACTGGAATAACATCGAATTCTTTAAAATTAAAGCTCGAGAAGCGCCCGAACAACATCTTCAGGGATAAGGTAGATTTGTGGAAAAATAAACAGGTCCATAGAGTACTCTAGCCATAGCTGCTTGTGGGGTAACTGAACCACACCCACCTGCAGAATAAATTGGAAAAATGTGTTGCTTTCGGCAGAACTGAGAGCTCTAAGTGACAATTTGGTACGCTGTAAAACGATCGATTAATTCTCTGCGCAGGTCTGTGGTCAAAGAACTTTTTTTGGTGTCATATCTATGACACTAGGATCAGCGATAAGTGATTTAAGCAGTCAAATTTGGCTGTATTGAATGCAGATGTCCCCAGCCATTTGTTTTCGATACATGGCGTCAGATCGTCTGATCAGACTTCGTTTCGTTTTGTAGGGCAAAGTTAACGCTCGGAGCGTGCACGAAAAAAGAAACGGCGATGATCAGATTAACACTTTTCGCTTAGTTATTCAGAGAGAAGATGTTACGGTACTCTATGACATATTTTTGACCTGAAAAGAAAGGTTGATTACTACAGGTCTGCTTTTTCAGCTTTGATATCAGCAAATCAAAGTCAAGTAGGTATTTCAGCACGCGATTACAACAACTACGCACTACTTGACACTTCGAGGGCTCCCAGTAGTTGTTGGAATTGCGTGCTGAAAATCCTACTTTGCTTTGCTTTGCTAAGATCGAAGCTCAAAAAAACACGTCTTATGTACAGTAAAAATTAAAATTTCACTACGCTAAAGTCGAACACTAGTCCACCATAGTCCAACAGTCTGACTGTGCTAATGTGCTAAAAAGTAATCCAAAGTGTTACTACAAAATTTGAATTTCCCAACAAATTCAATGGCGGTCATTGAACCGATGCTGTATTCCGTTTAAAGCTAAATTTCACTGAAAGTTAAACGCACGTCCCCGAAACCACTAGGTACTAAGTGTTGCAAATTACTGATTTCAAGTTAATCCTACGAAACAAATAGTTTTGTTCGCACAACTCTTCGTAAAGGGTCATTCATTTTTCGGTTTCGAAAGTAAAGCTAAATAAGAGCCCATTCATAAATGCAATATTGCGCAAGATGTGCTAAGCAGAGAGTTCACAAATACATAAATTGCGTGCACTACTAAGCAGAGAATTCATAAATGCAGTAGATTTTTATTTATTGCGCAAATTTGGGAGCAATCGTGAAGATGTCGTATTGCATTTGCATAACCTCTCATTGGGCTGTTGATAATTTAATTTAAAATTTTTTTTGTTAAAAATGGGCGAACATACTACAGATAAGTAACCTGCTTTGAATTCATACCAAAAATGTGTTGCGACTCATCCGAAAATGATACCGAAGTCATTCGGAAGACGTTCTTTTACCCGAAAATAGCCTTTAGCTTTGAGAATGCTGCGTTTCATTTCAGTCATTCTTAAAATTATTAGTTTTATTAAAATTTTAGTTGTTTTGTTTTTCGTTTATGTACCTAATGGTTGAGAACAATCTATCATTTTATTCAAATGACAGCGGTCGACGTAAATTCCATTTTTACGCAGTTGTTCGTTCATAAATATCTGATATGTGCTTTGCAAGGGCATGCCTTGCAGGAAACTTTCAACTTCAATTTGCGCAGTGTTTGCAGTGCTTTGCAAACCTTGCATTTATGAATGGGCCTTAAAACACACCGCATTTTTGATGAAAATTGTATTTCATTACAAAGTTTGGACCTTGCCATTAAGTGTGAAATACAATATCATTCAAATGGCCGCCTCGGAAATCGCAGCATGCGATTCTTTTGAGATCATTTTTAACCACTTTTCGCACCATTACTACCATTACTTGAGTATTGTTGGTTTTTAGTGCGTATAGAGTTTGGGGATTTTTCGCCGCGTAAACCTGAACACAGAAACAAATCTTACGGTGTCAAATCGCATGGTCTTGGTGGCCGATTGACGTCGCCAAAACGTTCAATTACGCGACCAGAAGACTTCTCACGCCATAATGGGTCATGTTTTCTAGCTTGTTGCCCCGTTTTGTTATAACCACATATCGTCCAAGTCTTGATCCAAACCCAAGTCAAGCCAAATAAAATCTGTTATCGGATCATCGCCGAGTTTGACAGATGTCAAGTGCCAGTGCTACCAATTTGAAACTACGAAATGAACGACCCTGTTGGTTATTGTTTAAATTTAAATCGTAGTAATGAAAGACTGAGCTTTTTCTAATGCCCTCGTTCTCTGAATTCAAGGATGTACAGGTTTTTCGTCGGCTTGCTAATATCTTCGAATGCAGCAAAAGAAAACTTATGACATCGTATAGAACATTTTTTAGAGTACCGTTGATATATATGTAAAACTGAACTCTATTACAAAGTTTCGCCAGTTTATGTTGGAATGAAATATATTATTTCATTCGAATTCAAACGAAATCCACTACAGCATTTAACGAAGGTATACAGTACATACTTGACGAAGTATAGATATTTTTACTTTATTTGCCATCAATAATATTAGAGCTTCCACAAAATACCTAGGTAAAACTATTTGACCTACTATAAACTCGTATATATGTGTACTCTTTGTCTAACATTCACAAACTTCTACTAACACTAGACAGTAATTAATATCTCTGTCACATATTCTTACAAATCCTTTCGGCACTTTGGTTGGTCTTTTGTAAATAAATAACAAAAATCCTTACAAGTCGGTAGGTGTATTTTACAATTTATAATTTTTGCGCTGTAACAAATGATCGTTCCGTGTTATTATAGCTAATTCGCCTTTTATTTGTTTGTAGTTTAACAATAATTGTATTAATATCGTTCATGCTACATAAAGTATATATATACCACGCTTAGATCTCACCACTGTGCTTTAGAAAACAATAAAATAAAACACAAATTTTAACACGATCTCGAACAAGCCATCGAAAACCAAAAACAAATTTCTTCGTTTTAGATACGAGGTGAACGTAACAAGGACAAACCTCTAATTAGAAGAAAGTCCGATTTGCCTGCTGATACCGGCACTGTGCGTGCATTAATTGAACACAAACGACCTGATGAATATTTGAAAACACCACCTGATATTAACAAATGCTAGAACATTTCCTAAATTCTTTAAAGTTACAATTTACTATTAAAATATACAAAAAAAGGAAAAATACAATTATCATTATTAAACTT
This sequence comes from Cheilosia impressa, assembly GCA_948293265.1. NCBI lineage: Eukaryota > Metazoa > Arthropoda > Insecta > Diptera > Syrphidae > Cheilosia > Cheilosia impressa. Next base: position 1,311,918 of record OX411880.1, read on the forward strand.
AATATTACAACTACAATTTTATTTGCGTACACAAAAGAGCAAGGAGCAACCGAAGTAAGGAACAACTTGAAAACAAAACAAAACAAATAAGTAAAACTACAAAAAAGAGAACATACTGAAAACTAAATATTATATTTATTATTTTTTAAAACAAACGAGAAAGTTAGAAATATACATTAGCTATAGAATATTTGTATACTTATTATACACAAAAACACACAAATTTATAAAATAATTCTAACAGTACCAATAAAGTGAAAATAAATGTCTAAAAACTCCCAAAATTCGTTCTTAATACTCTTAAGTTTTATACTATACCTACCTTCTACAACTATGTTAATGTTTTTTTTCTTTTGTTTATAATTTTACAAAGTTCTTTTAACACGTCTGAAAATTATTTGCAATATATGTTTTATAGGAATCAACTGGTAGGTATACACAACTCTGTTTGTTTTTCAAATTAGAAATGTCTTTCTTTTGTACACAGACACAAATTTAATTGTGACAATTACCAGCTGATTGAAGAATTGCCGTCAGAACGGAACGCAAACAATTGTAACTCGAGATAGGGTCGGTTGATCAACTACCATAAGGTGGAGTTGCATTCCTTCGCTTAGTTTTGGGACGAAATCGCTGCATTTCTATATATTTTTGATGTCAATTCTGCCTGCGATACCAAAATAGAGTCCGTTATAATGTTGACGGATTATTTGTGTATAAATAGGCACTTTTTATAATGCTCACATGATCCATATAGATCATTGATTTCTATGGTTAATAAGGACAGTTGGATGTCGTACTATGGTGGAAATAAATGTTCTTTATGGATCATGCGAGCATAATGAAAAAGGCCTAAAGTAATTTTTTGTGGCAAATTTTGACAGCAGAAGTCACAAAAATTCGGCCATTCGGTGGTCACTGGTGTGTCTTTGCGTGACCAGACGCTTGACAGGCGATCACACGTAGTGACTAACTTATTACAAATGTTTACGTCATACTGACGTCGGCTTGTCAAAATTGACGTGAAAAGTGGCATGTGTAATCGTAGCTTAATATCTGTAGTCAAGTCTCCCACATAAAAAAAAGAAATTCCGTCACGTATTGCTCGTTCACGATTGAAACGAATCGACTCTGTTATACCAACTTGAAGGGAGTCACTTATAATGACGCTTTAAACACTGCACGCGGTGTATAAGCTACTTCTTTACAAGTTCTTTTTTTTAACTGATTTGTTGTCTTTAGTAGGTATCTACGGTTCAAATGTGTTTGACTCTTGATGATCCTTTCGTCTCCGAAATAGAGATAGTGTCTGTCTTAACAATCACTTTTTTGTTTAATTTGGGTTTGTTTTCTGGACATTTTCGAAATACTATGCAGAGGCAATCAAATTGAACATCACTTCGGTGCAGAAGAAGAATTGTTTCGAGTTTTCACAAGCTCCTCGGTTTAGTTATCTTCCATGACAAAAGATGCCATTTAGATCCCAGAATATTATTTATTGCGTGAAGGTGGTACTGTGGTAACCTAAGGCGTCATCCGTTTGAATGTATATCTACTGTGTGAATGATTTATTTAACTAGCAGAGAGAGAGAAATTCTGTTTTCCTATGTTTTTCCTTTCCTTTTGCGCATCGCTCATTTTTTTTTCGTCCAATGGTAATACCCTCTAAACCAGAGGTTTCCAAACTTTTCCTTCTCGTAGACCACCTTCAGAATGAGCCAGGTTTCGGTGGACCCCCAGCTGCTACATCTTCACCATATTCCGAAAACTCGTCAAAAAATGTGAAGAACGATGGAAACTTGAGTGGCGAATGAGTTTCAACCCTAAATTCGGAGTGGTAAAAATTTGTTCTTTACTATCGAAACCAGATAAATTTTCGTCGCTTAAAACTAGTAAACATTTTTTTCATGGCAACGTAGACCCCCGTCGAGTCTCTCGTGGACCCCTGGGGGTCCACCTGGACCACTTTGGGAATCACTGCTCTAAACTCACTCCGAAAACAGCTTGAATAAAAATCTACGGCGACAAAATTAACTTGCGTAATCGGCAGGCGGGCCATCTACGTCGGTCTGCTGTTGGGCTTTTATTTTTTAGTGGCACCTCGAACTTGGTTGAAAAGGCGGTGTCGTTAGATTTCTCATGCTGCTAGCAGACTCGTTAATTCTTAAGGTTTGAAGTTCTTTTTTCAAACTGAATGTATAATTTTATGCGGACTTTCTTAACATTCTAGTGCAAGGTTTACTTTACAAAGGGCCTTATATAAAACACATTCGCGAGTGGCCGACAACAGCCAGTGTCATCTGATTGGTTTGCTGTTCTACTCTTGGTGTGTGACAGAAAAGAAGCGCATAAAAGTCAGCTCATTGGCAATCGATTGATGGCCATAAAGTTGTTAAATAATAATTCGTTGTTATCGCTTTTTTTCAGGCATACAATGAAATCAAATCCGGTCAGTGGAAGAAGAGGTTAAGAGTTTTGTTTCAGCTTTCATTTCCAAAGCGCATAATACTTTTGGCATGGAAGGAAATGAGTTTTTTCTTTGAGTAGCGTCAATAGCTTTGTTTCAGTAAAAATTGGGGTCCTTATTACGTCTAGACTTGACTATATGGTTTTCACCTTTAAAAGCTATTTTCTGAATGTGTTCTCTTTTGTAAATGGAGTTCTTTTGGTTATCGGCAAATTTCATTTTATTTATGGAGACTGACCTAAATGGCGCTCTTCAAGGCTTAATTACAGCGCTGAGTTAACTAACTCTGTAGGTCTATGTTAAAAGCTCAGTTTAAAATCGAAAAAAAACCAAAGAATTGCATGAATGAGTGAATCTCTGCCTTTAAACTGGCAATAAAATACTACGGTCCGGTGAGTTTGAAGTTGACAACAACCCAATGGAGTGGCGCCCGGCATTTTTTTTTTTCTCTGAAAGTTAAAGGAAAAATAAAACGCTTAAGTTTTCAAAACCTATCTTGCTTTATGCACTGAAAACACTCCAAACGAGGCGTCCCTCATCCTTTTGCATCATCAAAACCGTCATTTCCTTTTGAATTGAATTTTATTTATGGTAAACGGAAATCGTAATCATTTTCCGTTTTTGTTGGTAGATATATACTCGTATATGACTATTATGTCGGTTTACACAAAGTGCTTAACCTTTATCAACAAATTGCTTTTTCGCCTTCCGTTCTCGTGACATTTTCCATAAACGACACGAAGTCGTTAACAATCAGAGAGTCAGTATACGTATGTTGAAAATTACTTTTACATATGCCAGGGATGGCTAACCTTTTTAGAGGTTTGTGCCATTTGAAAAAAATAAATAATTTGAAGTGTCTTTGGCGTGCCATTATACAGTCTTCATCTAGTTTTCTAGTGAGTACTAGCAACAAAAATAAATAATTTTAATAAGAAACAAATTTCAGATTAACAAAAAAACGGAGAAACAATCGATTTTCTCAATTAGTGACGTGCTAGTAATAATTCGTCGCTTGCCACCAATGGCACGCGTGCCATGGGTTTGCATGACTGACCTATGCGGTCATGTTCCTTTAATTTGTGGAGCCCTGATGTTGTACAGTAAAATGTCACACGTAGATATGCATTATGTAGGGAAAGTTTTAAAATATTTAGAAGTCTGTTAAACCCTTAAAACAAATAAGTAGGTGGCGCAACAAATCTATGGGCCTACGTTGCCATAATCTTTTGCTTCACCGGTTATATTTCTACAGACGACGTCTGTGGTTTACCTATATTTACCAGCGCAGTAATATGGCTGTTCCTTTGCTTTTAAAACTTATGAATTTTTACTAATTCTTACAAATTCTTACGAATTTTTACTCAATGCCGTTCCTGAGCTCAAAGAATCCGTAAAAGAGAGCGTCATCGATAGGGCAGGATACTCGTATTACCCCTCCACCGAAAATCTTACGAATTTTTACTCAACAAATTTCTTGGTGCAAGAATTGCAAAAGCTGTCAAACATCTGACATTAACAGATGATTTGTAATTCGTTACCCTATTTGGCATGCGCGTTCATAGGTTTTCATTTCCTTCGCATTAACTGGCGGCAAAATAAAATTTAATGTCCTCCTCAAGATTCTTTGCGAGAGTGGCGATGAAATTCATCCTAGCTGTAAGAAGTGACAATCTCCTCCATGTAATTTTTAATGCAGTGTCGCGTTTTCCTCTTATCGAATGCTTGTAGTTCAATCAGTACAAACTTTTCCACGTACACGAATTCATCAAAATGAGGTTCGATTAATTGCGAATCACTCTCACTTCTATAAATCAAATAATTTTTTTCAGTAAATTAGCAAATTCTTCGAGTTAATCAGATATTTTAACAAGTTTTCGACCACTGTTTTGAATTTTTGAATTTTTATTATCTGCCATTTTTCATAGATTGCTACAGAAGCGTTCCCTAACTTTTTTGTTAGTGTCACTCTCTCTCTGGGAAAGAATATATCCCCACCACTGCCATTTTGACAGTGGACCTTACTTACAAAATAATCATTTTTAACCTTCAAGCGTAGTACGCTGCTCGAGCTAAACTAAATTTTATCCTGGTCTCCAACTTTTAAAGTCCTTTCGTCCAGACACAGAACCAGGAAGTACATTTTGAAACAAAAGTTTTATTATTTAGCTCGAGCTGCGTACCATTCAGCTAAATGGGTTCGCTTAAATTTAGCTCAGCTAAATTCTGGAGATAATTTTGTATGGGAGCGAGAATTTAGCTAAAGCACCGTACTAAGCTTTACACTGAATATTTTTGTCTGGTAAATTGAAAAATTTAGCCTGGACACCGAAAAAGTTTATTAGTATCGCGGAATGTTTTTAATACTTCAGCTTAGTATGCTGGTCGCGCTTAATGCCCAATTCACAATGTCGCGTTGACGCGCGCGTGCGTTGACAGATTATGTAGAAACAAAGCGTTCATATGCTGCCACACAAAATACAACTCCAGGCGTTGAATCGACTTTAGATCGTAAATATCGTAAAGTTCAACGCGACGCCTGAGTAGACCTACTCTCTACTCTCACGCGCGTTTGACAATTTCAGAATTTTGAATTGTTCGATTCGATGTCGTGGGATGTGCCGTTCTTAGTTGGAGTGGCACAGAATCAATTATGTTTATCACACACATGTTTTAAAAAGCGATATGATGTTTTTTTTAATGCAAATTAATTAATTTGGTGTGTGAAAATGACGAATACCTTTATTTTTTTGTTAAGTTAATACTAATTTCTTTAGATTTTCTTTGATAAAAAAAATATTAATCAATGCTCTTGTATCTTTGTTAAGATTGTTTTTGCATTTCTGTTATGAATGATTTTTTTTATTTATTTTGGAGAATCCTTTTTTTATTCTTGCACAAAAATTACAGCTACAAGAAAAAAGAGAGTAGAATTGAAATTTGAATTCTGCTCTCTATTTGTGTACATTAGTTTAAACCAAACCGAACTTTTAATCTGGCATTCTCTACTCTCTCAACGCGCATTCGCTTCAAAGCAGCATTTCGTTTTACAAAATTGTTGCTCGCGTGCTTTGGCATCTAAAATCGTAAAGTTTCGATAAAGCGTGTCAAAGCGCGCCGACGCACGCACGCGTTCAACGCGATATTGTGAATTCGGCATAAATTAAGCCCCCATACAAAGATAAAACTAAGTAAAGCGGTTAAGCCAAGCAGTACGCAGTTCATGCTAAATTTGTTAGACACTGTACCAAAAATCTCTACATACCTAAAGTCTACCTAAAGCAAGTGTATTAATGCAAAATACATTTTTTATTAAGCGAAGTATTGGAGAGAAACATTGGAGAGGCGCTTAATTTTAGCTTTCTGGAAACAGCATACTAGGCTTTGCTACAAAAGTAAAGGAACAAACCTAATATTAATATACAAGAACATCTTCACGCGGTTCAGTGGTTAGTGTTCTGAAATCTGGACTACTGAGCGAGGGTTCTTAGGTTCGATTCCCTTAAAAACAAAAATTAAAAAAATTACATCGTCTGAGAAACATTCGAAAGTAAAACTGTCATGAAAGCGCTTCTAATTGAGAAGCCGTTCGGAATCGGCATACAATTGGTCTCTTCCAGTAGGCCCAAAAATAAAAAAGAAAAACACAAATCGAATGGTTGTGAGAATCTAGGCCTGAGGTACACAAACCTGTTGCGCGCATTTCTGTGTTTTTAGGAAAACCAACGTTGTTCTTTTTTGGAAAGGTATGGATTGTTTAAAATTACAGAATAATTGAATAAACTCTCCAGAAATTCATTTTATCTAATGAGGTTCTTAAAATCTTGTTTGGTCAAAGAACTTATTTTGTCATTCGTCTGTCAGTGATAAGGCCATTTGTCTTCTTGAGTAACGAGCACACAAAAACTGATATAAATTCAGAGTGCTTTTAGGACATTTTTCAAATCGTATTCGTGTATGTACTTGCCTATACCCCGTACCGTGTTTTGCCCCAATCAATATCGGAGGAATGTGACAACGCTCTTATATTAATAGAGCCACCCCGCATCGTTCCGTTAAGGTGGTAGCATTACTTTCTCTTTAGCCTTGCTAATTGTCTTTCAAATTGTGTTGTTTATTTTTATTTTTCGTACGCACTAATTAAAATCATTTAACATTTCTTTTATCTCTTTTCCAGTGAAACGTAAAAAAAATCGTATAACTTAATATAGGTAATTATTTAATGATAATTTTAATTTATTTGCGAAAGTAAAATAAAAACAAGGAAACTTTAAAAATCCCATATGTCTATAAGTGCATATGCATAGTTGTTGAAAGCTTGAGATAATATTTTTGAATAAATTAAAATAATAATATTTTTAAAAGCATTTGCATTAAGAATTACTGAATAAATGTAAAAAAAAACACACACACAAACGCGTTGTACATATTAATTTAGTTACATATCAAATGAGGAACATCTGTTCTAAGGGGACTACGAGTCTTTTGCTTTGCCTCAAAATTTATTACGTCTCTTGATTAACGCAAATATTTATATTTAGTTTTTTGACTGGATTGGCAATACTTGTTGATAGTTTGACGAAAGTCCTATTTCCGGTTGGTACATTGAGCGAAGCACCCTTTGGCTTACAACACATTGTCTATCTCCCTTGGAAGTGATGTTCCCATTAAAACTAAAATAGTTATTTACGGTTTATAACACATACACCCTCTTATAGTTGTATACTCGTATGAATCATTTTTAACTGCAACAAAACAAAGTTTAGTTGTTATTCGTTTAGTTGCTACTACTTTTTATTTGTTTATTTTTTTTATATTCACAAAGTAAAATAAACTTAAACGTTATATAATAGAAAAAATAAAGACTACAAAATAATTATAATCTTTGTTAACTTAATAAAAACAAACATTAACTGATATCTGATCTTACTAATTACTTTTACACCTAGAATTATGAATGAAACACTAATAAAAAAAAGAAAAACGTTTCAAGTGATTTTTATTAAATCGAAATCATTTGATTAATATAAAATGTGTTGTGTAAATATTTTATTTTTCCACAATAATATTAAGATGTTCAACTAAATCTTCATAAGGCGATGGCATTGTGTTAGCAAACAAGTTCAGCGTCCGTTATGTTGTCAACAGAAAACAGACGGAGAGTTTATTATTAAAAAATAAAAAAAAAAAATAAATAGTTATAGGAGTCATTTTAAAGATTTAATTTAAACGAAGCCACGCGAAGGAATGCAATAAAACTATTCACAATTTTACTAACAGACGTTTCGACTAAAGTGAAGGCATACAGCGTGCACCAATGGAAGAGTAAATTCGTTTGAAGTGAATCAAATTAGTGTCAAATATATTCAAACTTGAATGGTGAGAATGTCCCGACATAAATTTCTATATGTAGTTCCAATGTCGTAGTACACAGCGCACAATCTATAAATCTTTAAAATGATTATCAATTGTAAGAAATATTAAACAAAGTTGAAGTTGTGCTTTTCTATTTAAAAAAAAAATTAAAAGACTACACATCAACTGTAAATTCAATGATTTGCTAAGTTACATTATCAAATGTAAGTATATGCATGTACCTAAGATTACGATTTGATAATAAACGTTTACACATTTGTTAATAAATATTACTGAAAAACAAAAAAAAAAAGAAACAAATTATGCCGAATAATACGAGACAAGAAAGTATAGTAAACAAAAATTTGGTATACAAATTGCTTTAAATGTTTGTACTGAGAAATAACACAAAACTTAAGTTAAGAAATAAATAAAAATTAAAAACACAAAACAAATTTATTCAAGAGGCTTTTTTATTACCTGTTTGAGCTGGAAACTGCATACAAGTCATGTAAAATTGGTTTTGTATGGGAGGTACCATAAGGTTTGTTTGACGTGGCTAGCACTAGTGCCCACTAGTGTGCACTGAGAAATGTCAGCTTATTTTCAAGCCTGTCAAAAACCCTGCACTACCCTGAAAATTCGACTTTTATATCGAACGCAAAACGTTGCCCTGAGGTCTGTCAGCTGCTAATATTGACAAATATTTATCTTTTGGTAACACTTTTTCCTGTTTATAGTTAAAAATGAGTGAACTAAATTCTGAATTTGGGTTTGTATATTGCAAATAGTTGATAAAAGTGTTCGCAATATATATGACGAGTTTGAAAATGAAATGACAGCAAGCTAAATGACAGCAAAACTCAGCACTGAATTCTTGCCCCCACAAATTAACTGGGGTCAGTTCAGGGCACAACTAGGGTGCCCTAGAAGCCATGTCAAACACAGGTTGTCAGTACCAGGGCGAATTCAATGCTATATCGAACGCATTAGGGTTAACCCAGGGCCCACGTCAAACAAACCTATTACTACTTGACGGACATAGTCCAATTCGAATATCAACCTGACGACGATAAAAGTGAGTCCTCACACAAAATTTCACTTGCCTAGGTCGATGACGCTTTAGTGTTTTCGACAGACAGACAGATGAACATGGCTAAATCGATTCAGAATGTGATCCTGATTCAGAATATAATATACTTTATGAGGTCTCCGGTGACTCCTTCTTGTCGTTACAAATGTAATGACAAAGTGAATATAGCTTCCTGTGGAGGGTATAAAACGAGAAGTAGACCGATAACAATTGAAGTAAAGTTACTAATTAATTAAGAAATACAGTATTAGCAACAGAAACTTGAACTTGATTGAAGAAAGAAAAAGAAGACCGACAACAATAATAAAACAAATGATTGATTATATTTGTTCTGTTTAATAGGCCTATTATCGTTAGCGAGTTGAATTATTCGCGTAAATCGAGTCAGTTGTCGAAACATTCGCCTCGCATGATTATTGTCGGCGAATTAATTCATTCGCCTAGAAATCAAAGGCTACCTTTATAAGAAAAACGAAAATGACAGCACCAAAACGACAATTCGAACATTTATGTCAACAAAAGGGATTCAAAATAAAAAATTTGTGTCCCTTAAATATTAATATTCTTTATTGGATTTTTTTGAAGTTCTAAATTGTACCAACCCTTTGGCTATGTCTGGGTTTTGTTCCATATGCATGTAGAAATATGAATTGAATGGGTTTTATACGTTTTTCTTGAATTTTCATTCATATCTCTAGCTCATAAGTTACATTCGCCTCAGGTTTCGACAAATAGTTTTGTTCGCCAAAATTTGAAGTTTTAGGCGAATGATATTTCATAAATTCGCAAACCGCAATAAGGCGACTTTAAATTCGCCAGCGGTTTGACAGTTCAGGCGAATGAATTTTGTTCAATTCGCTAACCATAATACAAATAAGTCACATTCGGCTTTTTTTTTGTTCGACTCGCTAACGATAATAGGGGCATAAATTAAAATTGACAGCGAAGTACCTACAGATTCGTCCTTATTGGTTCAAAACTAAACTTGTTATAGACGGATGTATACGATATCTGAATGCAAGAATAATTCAAATGTAAAGCAAGTAGAACTAAAATTAGTAAGAACTTGACAAACGTGGTAAGTAAATCTAGGGTTTGTACGACAAAATGTTATTGTCATAAAATAATACATCTACCACAACTGATGTCAAGCTATTTTGATTTGTTGTTTGATCTGTTTAGCTTTTTCAGGACTATCGTGAACAAAATTCCCCCCGAAATATTTCCCATTTTTTTCAAAAATAGGTATCGACAATGAATTTCAAAAAAAGGGAAAAAATTCCCCCCGGAATAAATTGGTATCGTGAACAAAAATTCCCCACGAAATTTGACGGGAACGGAATATTTCCTTCGTAAATTTGTAGGCGGAATTTCAAAACGTAAGCAGTTTCTATGGGTCTTTTGGAGTTTTTTTTTTAATTTGGTTGAATTAAACCGAGAAAATAGAAGTGGCATAGGATTGGTATACTTCAAGCAACAGAGAGCAACAATTTTTAATCATGCATCAAAATCTTTCAAAGAACCGCATGCGCTTAGCTTGATGATGGCAGGAGTGGCAAATGGTTTGTGTTAAATTATGTTCATTCACTTTAGACCTACTTCTACTTGTCTTTAATTTAAAATTTTTTTAGTCATAATGTAATGAAAAATATTATTTATATTTCTAATTCCTTTCTTACTATTAATTAAACTTTTGCGATTCTCAATACAAGACGTATTTTATTATACAACGTCGTAAACGTAAGGCAACGTTTCCAGAACAATATTAAACAGTTTGTTGATTGTTGACAGGTTGTCTGAGAGAAAATCCAGCAAAACTTAAACATTGGTTTATTGACCCTGTAGTTCTGGTGAAATAAAATAAAGAACGAATATTATGTAATAACTAGGGTAGGTGCACCAGTACCCGGCCAGTCACTAGTATCCGGCCACTTTGCGTTAAATAGTTAATAATAAGTAAATTAATAGTCATTTTCACGGGCGAAAAATTGTGGCTATGATTTTTGGCCTATATAACTTGCTGGTAAAATTTGGCAGCTGTGAACATCACTAAACCGCCAAAAAAAAAATGAGCAGTCTATGTAGTTCGTCGACGAAGTGAAAAGTGCGTTTTAGAGTTCGAGAAAATTTGTGGAGGTATCAAACGAAAAACGTAAATTTCTGTGTTTTTTTGAATATTAACCAACTCGTTTATTGTTTTTCTGATAGGAAATTTAATTATTAATCATAAAATATTTAAAAAACACGAATTTTTTTTTTTATTTAATTATTAGATGGTGGCCGGTTACTAGAACCTAATTTTTTCAAGGTGTTCTAGTGTCCGGTCAAGGTGGCCGGGTATTAGATATTTGGTTGAAATGACATTTTTTGTTTATTTTTGGTTCAAATGAAAACAAATACTTTTCTCTTTCAGTCGATATAAATAATATGTGTTTAATATCAAAGGTTTCAGTATCCGGCCACGAAAAAACACACTGGCCGGCTCCTAATATATCCTGTTTCAGTATGCGGCCATTAGAGATAATTTGGTTTATTTTCCAATTTTCATAGGAAATAAACTAAGAAACTCAAGAATTCGGTTCAAAAAGCTTATCGCGAGCTGATAAAATTAAGCTTGCCTTGGAAGATGTTCGACAAAACTATTTAAGCTACAGAAAAGCTGCTTCCAAATACAACATCCCAAAGAGTACTTTGCAAGATAGGTTGCATGGGAAAGTAGACGAGTAATGTTTAAAAAAGACCCGAATCTGTTTTGTATCCTGAAGAGGAAAAGCCGATAACTGGCTGGTGCATAGATATGGCCAAATATGGCTTTCCCCTAAAGAAAACAGCTCTTATTGACACTGCTCAATGAATTTTCAAATCCGAAAAGCGTAAGAACATGGTTAAGATCATTTTTTCAAATAATTCCCTACCTAAGCCTTAGAGAAGCTGAAACAGTTTCAAAATGCATAGCGATTGTTACAGAAAATAGCATTTAGTGAACTATCTGACCACACCTACGTCATCAAAAAGATCGACGCTTGCCCCCCATAACTTTGACCGAGCCGAACATTTTTGAAAGTCCAGGTTCCACTTTCAATTTGACCGATTTGAAATCAACTGAAAATCAACCAACTACATGAATAACACGGTAAACTTCTCCAATAGTTCCTCTTTATATTAATAACCAGTCAATATGAGAAATATAGGATGGGCAGTTTCCGTATATCAACGATCGTCTAAACGATATCGTTTTTGAAACTTTGATCACCAAAATAAGTCATATTCTTTTCGAATTTTTTTTTGACAAATAATGTCAGCTTTCATTACATTTTTAGAAAATTAACTGGATTAAGCTCTCAAACTTGTAATTTTAGCACTTAGTTGCTAGTTTTGGAGGTCTATCCTTTCGACGATAATCGTCTGAAAAGTTACGGAATGAGTGCCCAGCCTTGCAGGTCTCCTATAGCGTGTTATTTTTCATTTATTTATGTATTATTAAAAATGTATACCTAGGAACCTATTTTTATTATTTGAATTGTCTTTGACAAGTCTTTAAAACGATTATTTATTATTTATTTTATAACTTATTTTATACCTACGGATACATACAGGTACTGTGAGGACCTACAAGTCACGGAAGATATCTCCCACCTCTATGCGAGTGTCAAGCAAGGAAGAACCTAGGCAGGTACTTCTTTAACAACTTAGAGGAGGTTGGTTCCTCAAATAACATTGGGGCAATAATTGAATTCTGTAGGGAAATTGACTGCTTGGGCGATTTGGTTTAGGTTTTTAACCGTATTGGTTCCATGGGGATGGCGATAGGCCGTCTTGTTGCCCTGTCTTTTGTGACAATCTCACAGCCCTAATCAACCTATACCTACATACGTCCCTTTTTAAAAAAGTGTAACTGAATTCGTATTATTTTGCTACATAATTATCTACCTACCAAAAATTTTTTTTTGTCAAGCTTATAAAATCGAATTCACCTGAACTGTATTGTGTACCAATATATATGATACCAAAATAAAAATGTATTTTTATTAAATAATCGATTTAAAACGAGTTTATATGTTTAATTTACTTTGTATTTGATGTTTTTCAAAAGCAAAAATAACCTGGCCGGATACTAGTGCAAAAGTGGCCGACTACTGAATTTTGCTGGCCGGGTACTGGTGAAATTTCACTTGTTTTAAAAAATGTATTTTAATTTTAGATACAAGAACCCAATTATATTCAACTATTTTTTTTTAAAACAAAAATTGCATTTGAAGTAGGTACAAAAAAAAAGAAAAAACATGATTAAATGGCCAGGTGAATTATATATCATAGACAAACCATACTGAGACCCCCAACTCACAATCCTCTTGCCGCTGGCCCCCTCAGTTTTTTTTTCAAATTCGCCATTTTGTATTCCTATCGGTGTTATGTCAAATATGAATCCGTGTGACATGCAAAAACATACAAAAACTACAAAAATAAATGCTGCCAACCTCGGCAACCGTGGGGAAATGTGAAAGAGTTCGGGAATACCACATTTTAGCATAACTGAATGCCATTGGTTAGTAATTATAAATTTTTTGAAGGTGAATAATTTGATTTGTGTGGTTAATAAAACTATCTAAATTAGATGTTTTACATACTAGAAATATACTAGGACAAATATGGTTGTGTATTTCCCGCTTTTGGATAAAATTAACTTCGGTTTCGTGTGTAATTTTTTCTTAAATAATAAAGAAAATTTGCTCAAAATGTTTTTATTTTCCCTCAACCAACCTACATTCTTAATTTTTCGTAGATATTTTAAGTAAATGTACACTTATTCCTAAAACAAATTATTATTCACACGTAACGAACAATTTCAAATTCAACGGATAAAATTCTATGAACGCTGCAAGGCATTTTGCCCAAAGCGGAAGTGGCATATGCAAGGTGCGAATGTATTTGGTTCTGAAGTTTCGTGACATTTGTCAATACGAATTTCTATGTATCAATACAAGCGCACTTAGCATGTGCCACCCCATAGAAATATAGCTTGTAGGCTAAGTAACGGGAAATCGGCCGAAGTTGGTGGTCTCAGTATTGTCTCTGTTATATATCACGGATCAAAGTACGAAAAATAGTTAGGTGGCCGGTTACTGGTACATCTACCCTATATTGTAACGCTATTTAGTTTCTACTTACAATGCCAGTGGTAACTCGAAGGGATTGGATTTATCTCTTAAAGTTCTTTTGTTCAGTTTCATTAATTTTTTTCTTGTTGAATTTGTTCACCGGCCAGCAATCTGCGCTGTGCACTATGTAAGCTTCATACAGGGTGGTCCTCCAGTCCTAATTCGTCCAATTGCGGCAGAAAAAAATCGGTTAACATGGCCCTATAGCGCGCACCGTCCACTGTTGTCATACATCCCATTGCTAAAACGAGCCCGTATGGCAACCAATTGTGACGGCGCTCATTTGGCCGATATCATCTTCTCGACTTGACCAATAAAATTCAAAAGGTTCAAATAAACATCATCAAAAAACAGAATCGAAGTTTTTCATTTAGAAAAAAAAATGAGAGCCAAACAACATCGGATGACTTCTTTTGGCCCACCTTGTATATTTTGGTTTTTATTTTGCCGACTCGAACACTTTCTTTACTAAGTTACGGATAAATCCAATTCGCGTCTTTACAATTCCTCAAATTAACAAAATTAATTGATTTAAAACAACTATTTCCAAAATGGTCCCAAAAATTAGCTAAATAGACAGTTGAAGAAATCACAAATGACGACTGTTGAATTCCGGTGGAAATAAATTTCGATGGAGATTCGCGATAGGACGAATATGTTCCCGGGAACAAAAAATGTTCGTGGGAAATTTTTCCTCGATAGCCGATAGCCCTGATCAGAGATGAATGAATAAAATTATCCATTAAATTCCATTATTTTCGGCCCTGATTGTCAAATATCGAAACATATGTGACACTTCAACGTAGTTTCAAGCGAGTAGTTCGGAAGTATGATGTCCATGCCATAAGTCAAGCGTGCCAAACCCAAAATGAGACAGTCGAATCAAGTAGATCTATCTACCCATGCCTTATGATGATGATTTTAAAAGTCCGCTGTGACATATCGAAAGTGATGAAGCTATTGAGCATGAGCATCCTACACGAGCGGCACTTGTGGACCTTTTAAAATAATGACGGTGGTCTCCGTTCACAGATAAGGATCTTAGATCGATTCTTAACGACAAGTGCTGCTGTGAATGGAGAATTTCAAAAGCGAGGGCCCGAGTTTGTATGTAACCCCCTTTTGTATCAACATCCAGGCGTGTTTTTGTTTTAGCTTCGATCTCAGCGAAGCAAAATAATGTAAAATTTTCATCACGCGATTACAACACCTATACTGTGAGTCTCGAAGTGTCAAGTAGAGCGTGCTGTTGTAATTGCGTGCTGAAAATCTTACTTTACTTTGCTTTGCTGAGATGGAAGCTCAAAAAAACAGGGCTCACATAGGGTAGGAGATACTCGGAATATTAGTTAAGCAACTGTGCCCCCTTCTGTTAAAATGAACACTTCTTTTAAATTAGTACCTTCTTTACTTACCTAACTGACGACGCGTGAAAGATCTCTGCACGAGAGCCTGCAGCCTGTTGCTTTTTATTGGTTTGTTTCGAAAGAACTTTGGTCGCAAAACAGTTTATAGGTTAGTTAAGGTTTGACTTGTTTATTTTACTTATTTCTTTTATGGTACATATTCATTTCAAACATATATTTAAAGAATAGTCTTAGAGCTGTCTTTTCCTTAGTGTTTCCTGCTAGCTGAAGATCGTATACTACACCAATAAACATCACTGGAGTACGCTAAATATTAAAAAAAAAAAGGAACCGTATGCTGTTTACAGAGATGTTGTCTTTAAGGATACACAATTATATACACTACACACACAATTTATATAAAAAAAGAGGAGCATAACATAATCGAGTGTATGTTTTCTCACTTGTTTGTTTGTTTTTTTAATTTATTATACAATTATCCATCCATCATTCGTATTTTACAATTAATATAACATCGTCTTCGCTCATCATTTTAAGAGGATAATACTAAAATGCTATTATCACAATTTTACGTCAATTTTACTGTTTGCCTTCTGTCCTCTACGTTTCGCAAGTAGGTGGCGCGACTCAATCAACTTTTTGCATTTCTTAAAATTATATATATATATTGTAAAGGAAATAATTTAAAGTACATACACAGAATAAGTAGTTGTTACATGCAATTACTTTCAAGATAAATATGGGACTCGTAATTGTGGTAAACCTGACAATGAAATACATAATGTGGTTATGAAATAGAAATGTTCACGTTTACACATAGCATTATATTATTTTATGTTGTCTACGATCTACTGTCTAAAAGGAATTTACTGATACTTCTCGGAGAGACCGCGTGCTTTCACCGCAAAATCATTCAGGTATTTCTGAATCAGACGTTTGTTGACTTTCTCTCTGCGAACAAAATGAAGAAAACATTTAAATTAACTGTGACAAGGTCATAACATGAGCCATTACTTAATGATCTGTGACATGAACGCGGACTTGTCACTATCGTTGACCAACGGTGTTGGGAAGTTGGGGTTGGATAGGACTTTCATCCATGCGACCAGCTCGGATGGGTACTTCTTGTTCACCGATAGAAATATGTCGGCGAATTTGTCTACTTGGGCGCGCGGTGTCACACAGCCGACGCACATCACTACTGTCCGAATGATGTCTTCGCCAGCGTCCAGTACAGCTTGAGTCATGGTCGGGTAGTTGCGCGATTGCAAAATAAAATGAGATAAAAACTGGACACTGGTTCGAATCGGGCCGTTCTCTGGCAGCGTCATTGCTTTCAGCGCATAGAAGATCAACTTGTCGTAGGCGATGCATTTGTCGTTGAGCGCAATGGGGATTTTCTTGATGATCTGCATCAGACATGCGTAGAACATTTCTATGGTTTCGGCGATATTCGAGAAGCTATTTTCCGGCGTGGACTGTTATACAAAAGTTTAAGTGTTTTTTTCTTCGTATTAAAAATGGACATGTCGTTACCTCAAACAGTTTAAAACTGTGCATGACAAACTCCACCAGAAGCTGTTGCATTAGGGACTTCACGCTTTCGTCCTTGAAAAATATGATTATGGCCTAAAAAGGTAAATTACGGCTATAGAAATCAATGTTCACTTTGATTGAAACTTGGCCATAGCTCTGACACTGGGAGCGACAGGCTAGCGCGGTTTCCTAACTAAAACCGCAGATAGACAAAGGTGTCTACACTCACCGTTTTTGAGATCTCCAATGTCGGTGCGCAACATCTCGTTTGAAAGATGGCCACAATAAAGTAGCACAAATCCTGCAACATTGGCTTGAAACTCGACTTTAGATTTGTGATCGCGTGCTTCAGTGCAGTGCAAGCCGTCTGAAAGCAGAATAAAACCAACAACTCAGTAAAAGTGCACTCATGGGCGTTGTTAGCAACAAACCTCCAAGACCTCAATCTCATCTACCCAGAGTTCGGCTATCTGCCGAAATATTGGCATCGTTTTCTGCATAACTATCAGCACCGGTTGCACATTCTGCAGATCCTCGATTTGTTCGTCGTCCTCCAAGTCCGTGTTTAGCGATGAGAACAAAGTCGATATCATATTCAAGCGGAAAATCGTGCGTATCCTTGCAGATGGGGTTTTCTTCAACAACAAAATAAGTTCAATTCAATCAAGTACCTAAAGAAGAAACGCCAAGACTCACAATTTCGCTTTGACAAATCGTTTGCAGCTCTTCGAAGCACGGACTCACGATGATGTCCAAGTAGGATGGAATGTTCTCAGCCGGCAATAGGCTCATCAGCTTCCCAATGCTGAACATTAGACGAACGCAGTCCGAGTTTTTCAGTCGCCCGCTAACCAAGCATGCTTGGCATGCGTTTAGCAGTGGCTCGGCGTACGGTTTCATTTGCAGTTGGCAATTGCGGCAGAGCTCCTTCAATCCGAGAGTCGCCTGTGATGACATTGTGGAGTTTAATCCGCGCACTAAGA
This sequence comes from Cheilosia impressa, assembly GCA_948293265.1. Classification (NCBI taxonomy): domain Eukaryota; kingdom Metazoa; phylum Arthropoda; class Insecta; order Diptera; family Syrphidae; genus Cheilosia; species Cheilosia impressa. The sequence goes on from OX411880.1 coordinate 1,329,878, forward strand.
GTTGGATAGCGGGCGCAATATACGCTGGGTTGTCCTTGAACCAGAGACAGTAGGAGCCGATGGTTTCCAGAGAGGTTCCCAATAGTTTCTCATTCATTTTCTCGTAGGGAATTTCGGATAAAACCCGAATAAGCTTCGGAATCTGTGTCGATTCGGTGGTGTCAATGTGCTCGGCAACTGAATGAAATGCATAAATGCAGGCTTCGAGTTTTGTCCATTCAGTTGGATTGGCTTGGATGCCGGCAATTGTTTCGTCCAGCACAGATGCGAGGATGTTGAGAATGAAGTCGTGCAAAACATCAAAACAGTACATCTGCAAGCAAACAAAGTGAAAATAAGACCTGGATGCCGTGAGGCACATTTCTTACCAAAGTGTCGGAAATGTCTTGTCTGTAACATCTAAACGACTCCAAGTCGTCGGAATTCCACTTGTCGATGGACGTTTCATCGGGTTGTTCGGATTTTCTCACTAAAATCCGCGTCAAATGGGCGTACAACGGCTTGATGAACTCCCAGCATTTGTTGCGCTCCTCTGTCACGCGCATAGCAAAGACCTCGTCCTGCAGTAAGTACCAAAAGCCCATAGCCAAGCTGCTGCACGACTCTTCTACCGGATAGATGCCGGGCTTATCGGTACACTGAAGAATCTCGTTCACTAGGCGCCTGTTTAGGTCAGCCAGCTCCGGGTCGGTGGTGGTGATGCCGTTGAGAAGAAGCTGCGAATGCCGCTCAATGGCCGACACAAATAGAGCGTAGATGTTCACAACAATATCCTCATTGTTGTTGTCTTTTTTCCACTCAGCCTTAGTTATTCCACAGAGGGAGTCAAGGAACATTTTGATTAAAATAAAAGCAGTCTTAGGGTAGTTATGGCAATCTGGTTGGATAATTATGCTTAGCAGAGTCTTCAGGCAAGTCTCGGACAGTTCGTTCTCGTCGGCAGACATGCATCCATCGGAGTCTGGATCCTGGACACATGGCCAGTAGCATTTGTTAACAACTTTCAGAAGTATTGCGGTTATGTTCTGGCAATTCTCGATTGAAAATCCGATATTCCTTTAAGGGGTAGAGTAAGAGCAATTGTTGGAAAAGTGTCCACGTTTCACTTACCTAACCCAGGTGCCGACACATTTTACAGCTCTTGTCATGTTGCTAAACACTTCAGTGTCCCAGTCTCGATCGATTTGCATCTGCAAGTAGGCTTCTGTTGTCTCCATCACCAGAGGAGCCCGTTTGGCAACCTCGCCACGTAGTGTGGCCCTCTTCACAGATGTGTATATAGCAGTCATCTAGAGCAAAAGTGAGGCGTAATGCAAAAGTCTATACATTTCAATGAACATACTTCTTCAGGGATAGCTTGCAGCACCTCGAGCATTATCCACAGCTGTATTTCCTTTGTCACATTTGGAATTTGTTGATTTTGAAACGTGTTGATCACGTCCTCTATAGCCGTTGGCCACTCCCCCAGCATATGTACTATGAAAGCGCTTAACTGAAATCAAGATCGTAACCCAGTTCGGCAGATAATTTCTGTACAACTCACCGCAATACACAACCTATTGAGCACCAATTTAGGTCCGGCAGCAAAAGTGATTATGCTCTCTAGAATTTTCTGCTTCAATTCTTCGCGGTTTTCCGCTGGAACTTCGTGCCAAAACTTCATCAACTTAGAGTGCAATGTCACTGCTCCAAAAAACTGAACTTCTTGGCTCTAAAAATCAAAAGTAAGTTAGCACTTGCCAAGCCACATAAGTTCTGTAAATTTTACTTTTCCAGGTTGCATTAGCTGCCATGAGAATGACCATGCTTGCGGGCTGGTTTGAGCTTTTGTTAGCCATTCGTGGGTGATTGCTTGCTCCTGAGAAGTGGAACGATAAAAGACTACAACAGCTTCTTCAAGTCTTGCGATATCGATAGGTTCCATGGTGTATTTTCAATGTCTGCCTTTTTGTCTTGTCTCTGATGATCGGGATAGCCTTTTTCAGAGGCAATTTAACACGTTAAACAGTTGAATTTTTATATAAAATCGTAGACTATAGGACAACACTAATTTTACGGTAGTTTTTTTGCAACTTTTTTATAATTTTATGTATTTATTTTTCTCTTTTAGAGCGGCATAGATGAGCAAAGGACTTCTTTTTGCAGAATACACCTTTTTTACCATTTGACATATGAGCCTGTTGGAGCGGAGGCGGACGGCGAATTTTTTTTGCTCTTTTTTTCTGACATTTGGAAAGGCGAATTGGATTGCCATTGGTGAAATTGCGACTATATGGACCAGTTCACAATAAGAAGTTTTTTTTTTTTTTAAATAATAGGTAGTTGAGTTTACGAAGTAGCAAGATTGCTAATACCTCAAATTTTGGAAAATAAAATAATGCAAATAGTAAAAATAGTGTGCTGCACCATTGTAATTCACCTCTGCAACGAATTACTAATGAATATGCAACGATCCAATTTATGAATTCTATAGCAAGGACTCAAGAAATATTTATGACCCTGAACCAGTATTTGCTAATTTTGAACCCAATCAGAACGTCCATTTGACGTACCTCTTATTTGACCAGGCAAATGGATCACGACGTCAAGTAAGAAACTACCGAAATATGTACCTATAATGGTCGTTGCCCAGTGCTGCAGAGCAAACGAAAACCTTCAAATAAAACGAAATCTGTTCCTTGCGGCACCTACACTTTAAACGAGATACGGGTCTGAGCCAGAGGCAAGGTGTATACAAAGCTGTAGGTATTGCCTGTGATCTGCGCTCATACGTCTTCTGGCACAATACCAATATGATTGTGCAAAGAAATATTATGTTTCATTCAACAGGAATAGCTACCTCCGTATTTAGTTCATTAACCAATTTTCATTAACTAATGCTTTTCCCGTTTTTTAGTTTGTAATTTTCACATCAACAGGTAAGTATCATGAGCATTTCTAACTGAAACATTCCTTCAGCAGCACATTAGTATTAAATTGGTACCACAACGTCCACGTTTGAATGAGTCTGTTAGGCGAACAAACTGTGTTAATTGCTTCAGTTTAAACTCGCAAAACCAAGAGCCGATTCGGACAGTATCATAAATAAACTCGAAATCATAAACCGCTGGTACTTGATAATTGATTATATTGTTCAATAAAACTTACGAAGAATACAGTCCCCGATCACCAGACTCAAATTTATATTTCAGTTTGTCTTAAATCTCGTGCCGATAACTATAGGAACGGAAAATTTAAATATAAAATTGACTGGCAACAACGTAACTACCTTCAATAAGCACAGACAACAACCGCAATAATTCATCAATATTATTGACATGACATTGACAGTACAAGTGAAAAACAATTAAAAATGAACCCAAATGTTTTGCTTTATAAACACCAACCAAACGAAGAGACAGAACATAAACAATTTTGTATTGACTCGAATACTGACTGTTTTTGCTATCCAAATGCAATGGCATCAATTGAGATCCACAAAGACGAAAGAGTAAAAGTTCGAAAGTTTGTCACAACTTACCGCGATCTACCAGTTCTGTGGGATTGTAAAAGCTTGGAATACACAAGGAAAGATAAGCGCAATGCTGCATACGATATTCTTTTGCAAGTCTTCCGAACAATCAAGTCCGATGCTACAGTCGAAGATGTAAAAAAGAAAATCAATTCTATGCGAAGCAACTTTCGAAAGGAATTGAAAAGAGTGACCGAGTCCAGAAGCAATGGCATGAATTACCGACCAACGTCGTGGATTTACGAGGAACTAATGTTCCTAAAGGACATAGAGCGGCCGCAAAATGACAGGAGGAAATCATTTGCTGTGTCAGATGACAACGACATGGTGAGTTGAATTTGAATTTTGCATTTTGTAGTCAACTCATATGCGATTTTAGACAAATAACCATGATGCTAGTCGTGTGGAGAGCGGCGATGTACATCGTGCATGCCCGCAGTTTCCAATTAATAAGAAGCCAAGATATGTCGATGTCAAACAAAAAAATTCCCATCCAACATTTAACTCATCTGAATACATGACTGCAAATGAAGGAGATATCGCAAAGGTGTGGACATCCAAGCTAAAGTATTTGGATCACATGCAGCGACTTTTTGCGGAGAAGGCGATTAATGATGTACTGTTCGAAGCGCAATTGGGAACCCTTCATAGGAATTCAGTGAGAATCAACGAATGTGCCGAGGTAACGACTGCGAACTCGTCATCCATTCAAAGAGCAATCTATGACCACCGCCTAGAGCCAACACAATCGTCGCCCGAGTACAAATACAGTGAATCAGACGAATTCAGATCGGATGATAATTAATCGTGCGTAGCTCATAAAAACCATTTCATCATCGGTGTAAACTGGATCATTTAATACTTCATTTTACCACCCATCAGTGCTTGCTCAGCATTATAAGTTTAGTCGTAAAATAAATATGTGTGTAGGTATGTTTATAAGCAAGAAGTACTGGTGTATTTATTTGAATTTGTAGGCTGTTCTTGCGTGAATGTAATAACAGATTTCAGATCCAACTATGGCCCAGGTAACGATGTCGTTTTTGAAATTCGATGTGCACGAATGATATACTTATTGGTTTCCCATTAAATTAGTACATATATTTTAAAAGGTAGGTACAAAACAAATAGCTATCGTTTAAGTTTCAATTCACCGAATCTCCCAACATGTTCTCAGCCAATCTCTCAATATCGTCCAAACTTAGTTGCTGCAGTTTCTTTTCAAAGTCATTCATGAATTCTTTCGTCAACTTCTCCGATTGTTCTTCATTGTAGTACTTTCGAAACGATCGGAATATAACTTCTTTAAGCGGATCCGGTTTCTTGATTACCAAATTTAGTTTTGTACCGTCTTTAATAGTGGGATATGATGAAATAGTGTTCTCGTCAATCATGGCACGACCCAGAAGCACTACTTTTTGGTGGACAACAGGAATTTTCATGAGCCTTTCGATTTGCTGCTTCATTTCGATTATTGTCGTCTCAGGGGTTACCTAAATGAAATTGATATAAATCTTCTAGGGAAGTTTTTTATTAAAAATAATATTTTCTTACAGTCACTGTGCATTCATCGCCCTTTAGAATTTTTATAATTAAATTCATATTTAACACTTTTTTCTGTCTGAAAATTAAAAATAAAATTATTACTAAAGAAGTCCGCTCTTTTATCTATTTAATTGGAACAAAATGACAGTTTTATTGGAATAGGGATGACAATTTTATTGGAACCTTTGCGAATCAACCTTGTATTCACAATAGTCATGTGGCCCAAATATATATTTTTTAAAAGATTATTGAAAGTTTATGTCATACAACAGAACAATATGTGTAATTCCCAAGAAAACCATTCAATTATGTATTAATAAAACCTGTTCCCGTGCCTTCTTCCTTATCGCAAAAACTGCGCTGCCGAATTGGTAAATTTACTTTAACCATAAAATCCTAACCACAATTACCTACCTTCGAAATGTCTCACCGTGACCCAGTTTCCTTTTCAACCATCAACAAAAATGTCAACAACAACAAAAAGGAAAAGAGAAATATAAAACCGCGTATCACAATTGTGACTGCAACCACTAACTGTCAATCGTGTTTTTTTTGCCTATTATCTCGGTTTTTTGTTCTTTTTTTTAATTCCTTACAACAAATGAAACTATTCGCTTTATTTAATGTAATTTTATAAGCTACAAAAGTCAATAATATAAAAGATAATCATTAAGCGAAACCTCCGTTATTCCTACACTCTCAGTAGAGAAGTATTTACATCGAAATCGTTGGATATTCGGGTTATGTTTATTAAAATCAAAATACTTCTTGTGAACGCTAAGTCAATTACCAAAAAAGTACAAAAGACAAGTGAATTATACAATTTAATTCAATAAAATCTCAACAGACGACCCCAACGAAAGCTACTTATAAATTTAAAGTAAAACCAAACAAATTACACCATGTGTGCTACACTTCTTGAGGATCTTGATACCTACAATCCAGACACACTCGACCTTAACAAAGATCTCGAGGCGGCCGAATATTGGTTTAATCGATTTAATGATATGATAAATAAATTTGCCGTGCAAGCGGCGGCAAGTCAACGGGATACAGACAGTACGGCCGAAGAGAGGGCCGAGAATTTCAAGAAATCGTATAAAGAACAACTGGAGAATTTGAAAAATGCCAAGAATAAGTAAGTTGGCTAAGGAATTTCTATTTGCAGGTTCGAGTATGAATTTTGGACACACAAACCACTTACGCTTTGTACATCCTACAAGCAGAGACAAATCATATTTTTTTCTGTCTCTGCCTACAACAACGAACGTATCAATTTCAAATAGAAACGTTGCTACAGCCTCCAAACATACTTATAATTCTTCTTATGAGGTTGCCACCCATTGCTCTTACAACAGCATCTTCTTATAAGCACTCGAATAATGTTACAGTTCCCAATTAAAACCATTTTGGGCTTGCACCTCAGACGTATTGCTCCGCTTGTTCCTTGTTTGAATGTGTTCCCCACAGTTCTTGAGGGTGGTAATGACAAGAATTAGTCCGATCTGTCAGAAAGTGACGAGGGAACTCACGTTTTTCCAATGATGATGAAAAATGGAGAGCTCCTCGTCGCAACATATATGCGGACACATCACTAATAAGTAAAAATTTTCTTACATTTCAGCAATAAATCGTTATCCATAAGAGATCTATTAGAATTAAATGAAACAACTTTAAGACTGTACGGTTTCGAAGATCCGTGGCTAAAGCAAAAATCCAATGAGAACGAGGCTTCCGTAAAGGTTTTCAAATCCAGATTAGACGAGATCGATAGTTTGCAGAACGATGGGCGATGGACGGAATTGATTCGTGGAGTGCTAGCGGGTAAGTTTTACTTTCAGTCGGCACATACCAGCGGTTGCCTTGACCTTGTATGCCCGCAAATGCAAAAAAAAAAAAACAAGCAAAACAACCCCTCAACTGGGAAATGCCATTGCCAGTGTTTATTTCTTTGTTTTCCTTTAATGTTAATCAGATTTGATTAAAAAGCAGTTCATGTTGTTATCGTGGTCATATAGCATACTTATCACCCGACAAAGGGGGTTTACATTGTTGTGCAGTATTCCCTTCGACAATGGTTGGTCACCGTATTGTTTCATGGAATTTGCCTTTCTACGTGTCGCTTAATTGTAATTGATTTGGATTGGATATTTTCCATTTTAGGTAACATTTTTGACTGGGGAGCGAAAGAAGTTTCCGACATTTTAGAAAGCAATGAAAACTTCGGCCTACATGATGCTTTGAATAAAATTCAGAAGCGACCTTGGCTGATAGACAATTTGAATGAATGGCTGCAGCGCATGCAGGTACACCGCATCTACTGATGATATCCACAAGTATATACTTATTTGCATTTTCACAGGCTACACCACATAAATGTGCGGTGATTTTTGTTGACAATAGTGGCGTTGATATTGTTTTAGGTGTCTTACCATTTGCCAGAGAACTTTTAAGGCGTCAGACCAAAGTGCTACTGTGTGCAAACTCTGAACCATCGCTCAACGATGTGACGTATAAAGAACTCGAGGATATACTGCAAAAGTGCAGCTGTTACTGTGATATAATAAATGCGGCTCTCAAGAACGAGCAGCTTCTAGTCTTTGCCAACGGACAGAAAGGGCCCTGTTTAGACATGCGGAATTTGACACCAGGTTGGTTTACAAAACACAAACAACTTACTTAACACTACCCAAACATGTATGTTTAATGTTTATGTTTAAAATATTTCTAGAGCTCTGCAGTGCAATAGAAAGCAACGAGACTGATTTACTGGTCATCGAGGGCATGGGTCGAGCTCTGCACACCAATCTGTATGCGAAATTTCGCTGTGAAACATTGAAATTGGCTGTCATTAAGAATAAATGGCTGGCAAATAAATTGGGCGGCGATATATTTAGTGTCATATGCAAATATGAAAGTTAACCGAAGAAGGAAACAAATTGCAAAGCAAACAGTTTGAATCCTCATATACATATGTTTTAATTTATTTTTATTTTGCCCAAGCGATTGACGAAGCAATCATTTATATCAGAAATCAATATGACTTGAATGCAGTTTGTGGTTAAAGCGAAAGTGCTATTTTTTCTATTCGTGAGAAAATTTATGTACACTTGTAAAATTGGTATTCACTTGTAAAATTGTATAAATGTATCACCTCAAAATCATTTTCTTCAAACTGCACATTAGCAGCATGTGCTTGTTTGTGTGTAGAAACTTTGTTGCCCTTACGTTCCGGAAACTGATTTAAGTAAAATCTAAAGAGCCTCACACCCAAGCACCTGATTTAAAAATTTGATTTGTACGTAGCTTTTGCAGCGTTTGCAATTTCCATTGGCATCGAAGCGTGAATATGCTTTAAAATTATATTAGAAAATAGACGACTGCAAAGCATAAATGGTTACGAATAAAATAAATCTCAATGACGCAGAACAATATTATGTTAAATTTGTGTTTTATTAATGGAGGTATTTTATAGTTTAAAGAGGGTGTTCGGTATTGGGCCGAAATACCTATGGTTCATTAGTTTGGTGGGAGGCGGTCAAAACCAAATCCTATCTTAAGAACCTGAACAAGGTGCAGAGAATCGCTTGCTTGGGTATAACAGGTGCAATTAAATCCACACCACAACTAGGCCTGGAAACGTTATTGAACCTGCAACCCATTGAGCTATTCACTAAGAACGTGGCAGCCAGAGTCGCTCTCAGATTAAGAGAGAACAAAACTTGGAAGCCTGGTTACTGCGGACACTCAAGCATACTTGAAATCTTTGATCGAAAGGGACTCATGTCACTTACAGATTACGAGAAACCCAGATATGACTTTGAGAAAAATTTCAGAATCACTATACCCAAAAGACAGGACTGGAACTCACCCAGTACCATCATTAGAGGTATAGCCATCTACACGGATGGTTCAAAAACAGAAAATGGTACAGGAGCCGGCGTATTCTCAGAAAGACTTGCTATTAACCAGTCGTTTCGACTGACTGATCACTGTAGCGTCTTCCAAGCTGAGATCTATGCGGTTAAGAAAGCAGCACAGACTATCCTATCGATGGGACTACCAGCAATGGAAATAACCATCTGTGTTGACAGTCAAGCAGCACTCAAAGCAATCGGCTCCAACCTTGTTAATGCGAAATGTGTTACAGATTGCCTTTTGGCACTTAGGGCTATACGCCATCACTCAGTTCTACTCTGCTGGGTTCCTGGACACATTGGGGTGGAAGGGAATGAAAAAGCGGATGAATTGGCCAGATACGGCTCTGATTTGAACCCTCAACTTGCGGACGGAGAGGTGCTACCGCCTTTCAAAACTGCTAAGACTTTTATTGACAGCGTCACCACGCAACTGGCTAAGGAACAATGGAGCAACTCCATCGGTTGCGTCATAACCCGCAGTCTGTGGCCTGTGGTTGACACCAAAAGATCAAAGCTCCTAGTCTCTTTTAACAGAAGCCAAATCCGGATGCTCGTCGGGGCTCTAACCGGACACTGCACCATAGGAAACATGGCTAAAAGGCTGGGAGTTCTTGCAAATGACTTCTGCAGAAGCTGCAGAGACGAAGAGGAAATTGAGTCCGTGGAACATCTTCTATGCCACTGCCCAGCTTTACAAGAACGCCGCTCATCCTGTATGGGAGCAAGGTTCTTCGAAAGTTTGGACGACTTGGCTGGGGTACCTCTATCAGACATGAAACTATTCCTCAACAGATCGAAGTGGTTTTGTTAGCCACATGTCCTTACATGTATGAACAGGGTATTCACAATGGGCCTGCACGGCTTCCGGGTGAAAATTTGCATCTGATTCAAAACTGCCCTCCCAACCTAACCTAACCTAACCTATTGGGCCGAATTCGCCATTCTTCAAGGTTGCCCCCACTGGCAAATGCCTCGACGCTGTCATCGAACGACATCAGTTACATCACCCGAAGCAACCCCAACTGGCCACCAAATCGAGGCACATTCCGGTCGCCAATCTTCGCCAGCAACTCAGGTCCCATACGACGTATCATCATGTTGATACTGGACACCATCCGACTGATTCGCTGGTTGGACTTGATCGTCGGACTCATATCTTGGTGATGGATGCTTGACACCTCGCACCGCCGTTGATGGTCTTATGCCATTGGGGATAAATACGGCAACGACAAACACTATTCTATGACGTTCACAAAATGTACCACCCACGTCTCCTACTCGTGTTTGCTGGCGTTGGCACCTTCGTCATACTGTGCCGATGGATATCATAGGCGTGAGCTTGGTATCAGCTGCTGGACTACCTGCACCTTTGGGATTTTTTAATGACGAGGCGTTTCGGTTCCATTGGGGGTGACTAGTGGTGGCGAGCGACTTCGACTGGCGGTGCTCGGTTCAGTTGACGATACACAATTGCCCTGGGCAGTAACCCTGGCAATAGAAGAATAAAGTTCTGCTAACTTAAAGTTTTGGTTTATTTTTATTTTCGTTTGTTTCGCTTGTTTCTCTCGTTTTGTTAGCTTGGTTCTGATCGGAAGATAAATCCCCGACAGAGGGTTTAAGGGCCGTTTGCTCATTATGACCTGAAAAAAGTAGCCCATAAGTATTTAAGTAGAACTTAAATCGTAGAGTCGTATGAGCCGTACGGCCCTAAGAGATAATGAGGTTACAAAGTTCTTAAAACTAAAGTTACAGCTAGGTTCCACATTTCACTTTCACTCGAAACAAAGTCGAAATCGATCCAAAAGTGAAATTTGGTGTTCTACATTTCACTTTTATCGATATCGATTTCAAATTTTTCGAAATTCAAACAAAGTGAAATTGAGAGGTTCCACAATTCGATTTTATCGATTTGAAAGTGATTTCAAATCGATCATATCCATCAGTGTGAAATAGTGAAAAGCAGACGGCAGGTGCATTGAAAATGTATAATAATAATTACATCTCCATAAATTTATTAAAATATATGTATAATTTAAGGGACAAGCCTAAGAATACTGCACTTTTATAACCTTTTCAAATAAAGAGTATACCATTCGCAATATGTTTTCTTATTTGAATGGCTTCATTAAGATTTTTTCTGTAAATTCGTTGCTTCTTCAATTTCACTTGTGTCGTTCCCCACCTCAAAACTTTCTTCATTTCCTAGCTTAAAGTGCCTTCCAATGTTGTGCAACGCGCAACAAGCATTAGTTATTTGTACCACCTTTTTTTGGCCGTTATTTAAGAGAACGCGCCAAGCGCCTATAACGGTTTTTTAAAACGCCAATTGTCCTCTCAATTACGTTCCGAGCAGAGGAATGTTTTCTAAGAACTTGTGTCAAAATCTTTGAAACTGTGCTTCGGCCCAAAACAACATCTGGAAGTTGAAAGTTTCCCTCGGCAAGAAAACGAAGAGCTACAGCTAACTGCAACGTACAAGAAATCGAAGATTGTTTAAGATGCGGCCTAACAGTTTGCAGCAATATTAAGAAAGAACATTTATTTAGTCGATAGTAGAATATTAAGAAAGAACATTTATTTAGTCGATAGTATGATATAAATCTATATGGAATAAGAAATAAGAGATTTGAACGTTCGTTTGCAATAATTGTAGTTATGTACGCAGGATCTGCAATTTTCAATGGATTTCAATGGTCTCTCAGCATACGCCTTTTAATATTTTCTTCTGCATACTTTTCTTTTTGGGTTTGCAACAACACGGCAATTAACACAACACTCATTATTAAATAAATCGCGAACACGAGTCGAAATTTAAAACAAGCAAACCATTTTTATCAAAATTATATTTTTGGAACGTTTCAAATGACAGATATCAGCCGTTTTTAATTTCACAGAAAGTGATTTCGAAAAATGTTTGATATTAGTAAATCGGTGGAAATGTGGAACACTAAAATCGAACTCACTCGATTTGAAATTTCGATTTCGATTTCATTTCGCTCGGATTCTGGAACCTAGCTGTTAGTACATAGTACCTACATAAATTCTACAACTGATACATATTTTTAAACAATCACATATTTTATAAATTTCTAAGTGTTTTTGAAACGAAGTAATATATATAAATAACAAAAGAAACTTCCTCTTTTTGAGTTCAACAACTTCCAATGAGAAAGGATTCAAATCACTTTAAATTAGACTTTTCTTTTTCATTTTACTTCCACCAGTGGCTCTTTCTTTAATTGGACAATAAAAGTGCGAAGTTGATAAAATACGTAAACCACTAAAGTTGTTTGATTTGGTGACCAAAACACTTAACAGAGGAGAATATTGAACCGCTCCGCCATCTCTCTAAGAGACGAACGACAGTCTATCGGCTTCGTCTGAAAAACGTTACTGTGAGTAAGCAGACAGAAGGAGGGACTGAGAATTAGTGCTTCGGAGAATACACCGCCACCAACACCTGTCAATCTGTTTCAATTGTATCTTTCAAGACAGCCACCTAACCTAACCTTACCAAACATTGCGTGCTATTGTTGGTTCAACACATGAATTTCCCACAGCGACACCTCTTGCGAACGTCTAACAAACAACTTGGAGTATAATAGTTCTGAATGGAGAGACATGCAATCCATAAAGTTTTATGGACGGATCTGAAATGGAATCCGGGGTGGGGTCAGGCGTCTTCTCCGAATCGTTGGGTATAGGTATCAAATTCGTTACACCTCCCCGACCACAGCGACAGCAGTGTTTTCCAAGCAGAGCTCCTGGCAGTCCGTGAGTCTGCGGTAAGGTATTACCTCCTTTATCGGCAGCCAGGCAGCAATAAAAGCCTTAATTGCAACAGAAAAAAATCTAAGCTTGTGAAATGCTGTTACGAAGAGTTCAAGGTACTCAGCACAAGATATTGCTCTGCTGGGTTCTGGGACATGAACGCATTCCGGGCAATGAGAAAGCGGACGAATTAGCTAGACACTAGGCAGTATCAGAAAAAGTTGATCCCCCTGTTAACAGCCCGTCTTGCTCACTTTAGCTTGAAGCAGGAAGAAAGACCATAAGAGAGGCGAACACTAGATGGACTGCACTTGAAACTTGTCTTACCACAGAAAGGCTATGGCCAACCTTCAAAGTAGCCAGAACCGAGAGTCTCATACGGAAGGGTAGAAAATATCTACAAATCGCGGAGGACATCTTTCACCATGTCTCGCTTAGTTATCTATGTTAGTAATCTTCAACCCTATACTCTAAGAAACAACCATGACTTCCACCTTCCATTTGCTAGAACAAGGGCTGCACAAAACAGCTTATTCAACAAAGGGCTTCGTCTGTTCAACACTCTACCTAATGAAATCAAATTGGAAAACAACTACATCAGATTCAAACGCCAAATTGTACATTTTGTAAAACGCCAAAATTAAAAACAAAATTAAAACTAAAAATTAATTCAAAACAAAAATATATGTAATTTAATTAAGAAATGTCATGTTATTTATTTTTATTTTATTTTTCTTGTTGTTTATATAAATTAATTATTTATTTTAGTTATAATTATCCGACACTCTAACACTAAAATTGTAAAATTAATAGTTCTTTTAAATACTAAATAAACAAACAAACAAACAAACAAACCTTCTCTGCGAATGTGAAGTAATTGCTCGGAGTAAAAAAGAGCACTTCGGTAGGTGCTTCTTTAATAAATAAGAGGAGGTTGGTCTTAGTGTTTTGGCAAACTCGCTTAGGTTTTGAGCGCAATGGTTCCCTTAGGATAGCGATGGGTCTGTCATGGCGCCTGGTTCTTGTTGTGAAGATCTCACAACCCTACTCAACCTAACCTAACCTTAAAGTTTATCCAATTTTTAATTACCTTACCTTAAGTACCTTAAGTGTAGCCAGTTTCGAAGGAAATACGGCGACGGAAATACGATTCTTAAAAAAATATCTACTCTCATATATTTTTTCCATTCTGTTTGTGGGTTTTGATTTTTTTACTTATCTTCACGTAATTTATTCGAACAGAGGACCCACAATGTATTCCAGTTATTGCTGCACAAAATCGTAAAAACTTTAAATTCCATGTAATTGATTCATGTGCATTTTTCAAGCTCAAATTAAACTAATTTGCACCTGCTAACTTTTTTGTTCTTCAACAGACGAATTCGTTTGCAGTAGATACACATGCACATTGAACATGCTGAAATTTCACTTTTTAGTATTGTTCACAATGTACACCCCACAATGCGATGAAACTGATTGAAATGGGCTCACAATTATACATCAATTGCTAGATAATTATAGAGCTGTGAAATAAAAGATTCGTTTCTACCGATAGTCTTGATAACGTTTTTGTATTGATGTTCTAATAAAAACAGTCGTGTTTAGTTTACTATTTAAGAATATTCAACTGCTGCTGAACGATCAGTTCTAATCAAATTCAGAAACAATTTTGCAATGAAAGCATCAACCAAGTTCCTTATCGTCCTTCTCGGGCTTGCCCTACTGATGGTACAAAAACACGAGAAAATAACTAAAATATTTTCGAATTAATTTTGTTGTTTCTTTTCTTCAAGGACTTTGGCGCATCTGAAGGTGGAAATAGCAATGGCGGAGAACAAGCAGGACCACCAGGGGGTATGGTGAAGAGGAATGCGGAAAATAGTGGCAAACAAGGAGGAATGGGTGGTGGGCCAGCAGGAGGGCCACAGGGAGGAATGGGTGGGGGACCACAAGGTGGTATGGGCGGTGGACCACAAGGTGGCATGGGCGGTGGACCACAAGGTGGCATGGGCGGTGGACCACAGGGAGGAGTGGGAGCTTCTATGGGAGCATCAGCAGGAGGAAAAGTCTAAGCCAATTACTTGAAATTGAGCAGCGATTAATTTTCTTTAACTATCAACAGTAAAATTTGGAACTTTGATTTTTGTGTTATATTTCGTTCTTTTATTTTCTTAAATGACAGAAGTAGTGCTCTTTCATTGTCTGTTGGTGTAGTGGCGAAGAAACTCATAGCCGACCGCGGATCAAACCTGCGCCATAGGTTTTTCTAAATAGTTCGAGCAAAGATCGGCAGAATTTAATTCGTTCTGAAAGGGATATAGGGTCAGTTGGGGTAAATGTGAACATCGGGTAATTGTAAACGGCGGTTATTCTATCCTTTCAAAAT
Organism: Cheilosia impressa; assembly: GCA_948293265.1. Lineage (NCBI taxonomy): Eukaryota > Metazoa > Arthropoda > Insecta > Diptera > Syrphidae > Cheilosia > Cheilosia impressa. Next base: position 1,345,011 of record OX411880.1, read on the forward strand.
TAATTGTAGTGGTCCAATAACAACCAAAAAGTCAATTTGAATTGCCGCCATACTGTCGCCGGACTTACTCGCCGGTGATTTTCGAATATCAATGAAAATTTTAGTCGTAAAGAAAACGTGTGTCATTATTACTTGTTTACATTCACCCCATACCGAGGTCCCTAGTGCCTACAGCAATCAAACGCACTGTTTCCATTTACCCCTGGATTTTAAAAAAAATTGGGGGAAATGTAAACAACGCCGGGGTAAATGTAAACACCACTCTTTTGCCCTTTATGGTTACCGATCAGCAGTGCAGTTCTTGGTGTTTTTTAATGACAATGCTAATTTTCAAAAGTTGAAAAGGCATACAAAAAACTTTTTTTTTTAATTTTTCAAAATGTTGGTTATAAGAAAAGCAGAAAGTGTTTCCATTTACCCCAACTGACTATAATATTGCGTTCTGCAAGTTGTCCAACTGACACTTTTGCAGAACTAACTCGCTACACCAACCGACACTTTTGCAAAATTTAGAACTTGATTCTTGGAGGCATATTTCCGGACTTCGCTTTAACAATTCAAGTGCAGAACTGACAATCAGCAAGCATCTGGAGACACCGGACACTGCTGGAGCGTCAAGTCTTTGCGGAGAAAGCTAATAAGCAATAGGGAGTGTGGGCATTTGAGTAGAAAATTTTATTTAAATTTTATTTTATTCCGAATAAATAAGTTGCATTTCTTCAACCTCTAGACTTCTCGCGCACTTTATGTGCTAAATGCATAAAAAGAACTATTATTCTTAGAAATTCCGCATTCCGCCTGATTTGTGATTCAAATTCCAATCGAATTAACTGTTGTTTGTGTTGGATAGTGCTGTGCTAGAATGAGAACTTTCAATTTTGAACACTTCCTAAAGCTCTAGCGAAACAAAGTGCTTCAGTAAATGGCCTCGTCCAATTGACCTTTAGACGTCTAACACATTATATATTCCACACGAAAAGAATGTCTTAAAACTTTAGCTCGATGTTTCTGCTTACGTTGTTTTTCGCGCATTAAAAATTAACATTTTCCCCATGGGATAATTAAACTTCAGACTTTAATTCACTTTATTCCAAAATTTGTCAGAGAACTCCATTCCACTTTTGGTAGTGCTTTCGCAAATTTGTTTACTTTTTAGACCAATTACATTGGCCCCTCGTTTTTAATCTTCTTTTTCTAAATATAAAGACTTGTAGGCAATTTTGCTCAAGATTAAGAAATGGGAGTGCGGCCTCTATAATTGTGAAATTTGACCGCAATGAAGTTTCCCCCATTTCATAAATTTTACTGCAACATTCTGCCTATCTTATGTCGTTTTCCATTGGGACAGAAAAAAAAGTTTTTTTTTCAGATTCAGGGTATAGCTTTTTTTGCTCTTGAAATCAGCTGGCTGTCAGATTTCTTGTTCCATAGAGTGCCATCTTTTTTGTTTAAACGTCAAACAACTTCTGGGATAGCAAAGCTGGTAAAGGCCAGTGTTCAAATATTGTTAAAAAGCGTCCATTTCCCATTAATTTAACTTCTAAGCTTTTACCCATTACGTTTGATAAAATTCATTTTTCAATTGTATAATTATTTTATATTTTTTTTTATATATTTTTCAGTTTTTTTTTAACATAATTATACTTCGCCCATATAAAATCTGTACTGTCTTCCTACAGTTGTCACTTGGCTTTTTCTACTCTTAATTGACACTGACATTGTCGGGAACTGCCCTATAGAGTGTTTCGCGAAGCCCATCCTTTCACAAATGGGCCACCTTTTTTGCTCAAACGTCAAAAAAACTTGTAGGATAACAAAGCTGGTTTATAATGGCCAGAGTAGTGTTTTGTTCAAATATTGTTGAAAAGCGCACAATTGTCATTACTTTAACTTCTCAGTTGTTACCAAATACGTTTAATAAACATAACTTTTTAATTTAACAATGCTTTTATCTTGTTTTTTGCACTTTGTTATGCACTTTTCAGTATTTTTTTAACTTAATTATACTTCACCCATATAAAATCTGTTCTGCTTTCCTACAAGTTTTGTAGTTGTCTCTTGGCTTTATCTCTTCTTAATTGACACTGACATTGTCGCGAACTGCCCTATTGGCGAATCTCGATTTCTGAGCGAGAAAAAATTACATTTAGCCTCTGCAATCGATATCAACATAAATTGAATAGATTTCTAAAAACATTACAATTTAGAATTTAAGAAAAGAAAGAAAAATCTCTTTTGATGTTCCATTGGGCACGAAAAATCTGAAATCTGAGAGAAAAATCCCAATGAAAAACGGGACTAATTGGAACCTGAGGCTGAGATCATTCTGTATACTGTCCATCGACTCACAAATCTATTACAATTTTGATCCACATTTTGTTAGGTATGTCTTTTATTAAATATATAAAAACGTACAAGTAGATACATTAGGGAAGATGTGGTTCCGCCTGTTTATTAATGGTAGTATTCTCCTCCAATTTGATTGGCCTCAGATGTTGCCTCAAACGCTAATCGCTCGGCAGCCTGCTGTTGTCCGATTAGAGCGTGTTGTTGTGCGATTTTATCGTATAAGCTCAAATGTCTGTTGGTGGCACGAACAACGGCCTCGCTTTCTTGTGGACCAACAACAGTTTGCTGAAAGAATTTTCAAAGTTATCAACGAAAATTATTTAAAATTGTGAATGGTGGTTCTAGTAACTGAGTCAATTTTTAAGCCCAGTATCCTACTCGCGCTGAACTCTATCTCAATGACAAAGATTAGCGAGGCAGTTAAGGGCTTTATCTACCTCGGCTGAGCTATATTTTTTGCTAATGACATCACTTTTTAAGTTAAAGAAATTGAACTTGTCAATCACAAATGACAAATACGGGAATTAAAAAAGAGCCTATAAATGACCATATCATCGACACAATCGTAAAGCGCAGAGGCATAGACTTTAGAATAATCGGGCAAATATATCTTTAGTCGTATTTAATGCGAAATGCTTCCAGATGTACAGTACAGCGACATCGGCATGGTGCCCTGTTCGAGGCCGTTTTTATTTTACCATCATTGATTCGCATGGTTTACAACAACAGATGGATCTAGTACAATTGTAGTAAACAAGAACTACTGTGAGTCTCGAAGTGTCAAGTATAGACCGTAATTGTTGTAATTGGTTGTTGAAAATCCTTCTTTAATTTTCGTTGCTGAGACCGAAGCCCAAAAAAACAGGCCTGTAGTAGATCATGTTGATACAATAAAAAAAACACTTTCTGTGTCTCATTCTGAAATTTTTTTCTCTCTATTGCGAAATATAAATAAAATCTACTACTTTCGGCGATTGAAAATTCCGAAAGTGGAAATAGTTCTGCTAAGTACAATTTTTAGCATTTATGACGAATCAGAACTGCTGCATTGAGAAGCTTCATCATGACAGTCATACTTTGGCGAGAGGTGACATAAAAGGAAAAAAATAGTTATTTTCCGGGGCTTAAACTGAAACTCATCCGTCAGTAGTATAGCAAACTATCAAGTGACTTCACTACGACTACGCGTTCCAGTACTTTCTGTTTAATTTTAATCGAGGTGACAGAACTACCACGCACCGAGATTTAAACGACATTTAGTTAGTTTTGGCTCAGAAAGTTCCCGAACTTGCCTGACTGAAACTTTAATCTGCATCAGAAAACGGCTGATTGATTTTCGCAACCATCGTCAGATTAAAATTTAAAAACGCTTCATTCCGGTCTTATGCTGAGCAAATTAATACGTATTTAAGAATTCTAGTAAATATTTTGCGACAGAATAAATTTTAGGAATGCCATTTGTATTTAAATGCGAAAAGTGCTAATCAAGTTTTGCAGATTTGTGTTTATGACGCTTATGGCCGCGTCAGCCGTACCCATTGGACTAACCAGAATAACAAGTCTTAAATAAATAAATGCGTTTAGTCTTCCTCAGCAATTCAGTAACTCACCTGCTGTGGGGCTTGAGGATTTGCATGTTGCTCGGCAATTTTATTGTACAAAGCAATGTGCTTGGCTGTGGCCAATTTGTTTGCTTCAGTATCTTCCGTCTGATGACTCAACTCTGGATGGAATCCATACTCATCGGCTGTATATTTTACAGTTCGCAGTTGTTGCCTCGGATCGACGTACGAAAATGCACCGCGAATCACACCAGAACCATCTGAGACCTCGGTGTGGGTCCGATCGACATGTCCGGGTGCCCTTCCAGCTGAATAGCTAAACACATATGGACTCGCTGGAGGCGGATGTGTTGTACTCGTGTATTCGCCCAGAATGTGCGATACATCGGCGACGGCAGATGAGACTGTGTACAACAGGGTGACCTTGAATAAACAATGAGATAATTAAAAATAACCACCGTCTACAATGTGCGATGTTGATATTTCTTGCTTTCGTTTTCTTTAACTTTTGCTCTTAATGCCAGAAACACTACTATTGCATCAGAGATAAAAGCTTAAAGTGCATGTACGCACGCCAAAAATATGACCCAATTTCTTTGACCAACGAAAACGGTGTGCGGCCACATCGATTCTGTCAATTCACATAATATGTACAAGACCACCACTTACCGCTATTAAAAATGATTTCATTTTATTTAAACAATTTAAGTGCTGCAATGGTGATATTCGATTCGATTGACTCTTTGATCTGGCTTCAACTAAATCTGATAGTTAACTGATGGCCACTGCGCTGTTATACCATTTCACCAGTGGAATCCGCAGAAGCTAAATTGCTTAAAAGTTAACACACATACCTGCGTGCGATGTACCCACACTACCGTCTGAATAGACCGGTATTTGCGAATTGTGATTAGTTTGAGGCGAGCTAGAGATGTTGTTTGGCAAGTTGGTAAATTGTCTGTTTGGTATACTGTGCTTGGCTTCATGGTGCTTTCTTTAAAGCTTCGCGGCTGTTGGGAATAGGATATACCTAAGGAGCTTTGGATTATACAAAGTTAGGGAAAAATTACTTTCGGTGCGCGATCATATGTTTAATTCACTTAATCGATTCCGTTGAAATTCAAATGACTTTCGGTTTATTTGGAAATTGAACGATCTTTTGTTGTTCTTTATTTTTTTTAGCAATTTATGTATCTCTATTATTTTTGAGTCATACTTATTGTCAAATCATGGTATCATTTTTGTTTCGACGCCGGTACTAAACATTCAGATTCGAGGAACCCATTTTTCGGCACAACATTTCTACGTTCAATAGACTATACATGTTCGAGGAAAAATGCATGCGAGTGCTGCCAGACATGAAAAATCATAAAAGGGTAAGGAATTGCAGCGTCAGTCAGTGAAAAAGAGTACTCCAAAAGAAGCCCAAAGAAAATCACTCCAAAATTTCTAAACTCGATTCTTCATCAAGTACATACTTCCGTTTGTTGATCATCATCTTATAGGGTAGAGTTGCCAATTGCTAACCCCTTAACGCATTTTCCTACAAAACTTGTCATTGCGGTTTGAATTTTATTGTTGAATTCTATTATGTTTCTGGACAATCAATTATTGCCACGCAAAGAAAATACCGTCAACATTTTAATACTGCGACGGTTCCCAGTTGAAACATGATAAGAAGTTTAATGACCCGTTTTCGGGATCGAGGTGCAGTACCTATTCCATGAACCACGAAGAAATGTTGCTCGGCCTGTTCGTACTGAACAAACCGTACGAGAAAGTGTTCACTCTGGGGCGATATACCGGACAATGTTGGGAAATTTTTTACTTCTGGTAGTTCTCAATAATCGCGACATATGTTTCCAGCAAGATGGAGCGAAAGATAAGATAGCGATTCTGCGAGAAATTTTCGATGACCGCATAATTTCAAAAAAAAGTGAATTTGCGTGGCAATTTGGGGAACATTTAACGGCCCTTCGATTGTTTTTGTGGGGTTTCTTGAATGAAACGGTTTACGCCAACAAACCACAAAACATCCAGAAACTAAAGCAGAGCATTCCTACAGAGATTGCAAAATTGGAGACAGAAACCAGAGACAATAGCTGTTTTTTATTATCAGCTATGATGCATATAGATCATCGATTTACATGCAATTACAACAACAGCACATGATCCTGCTTCTCATCGAGATCATGAAACATGATCTGAAAATTATTTCCACTATTTCCCACTAGATGGCTTGTTTCATTTTTAAGTGTTGGTGTGCCTGCAAACGATAGCCACACAATCACGTTGCCAGACTAAAAAGTGGAAAAAAAATCAATTGATTTTTTCGGATTCGAGTTCCGAGTTATTTTTTTTCGTTCTTTAAAGGTATATTCAGACCAGCCAAACACTTGATATACAATTAAATACCTACATATTTCATAAAAATTTTTTTAAACATTTATTAAACAAAACAATTTTTATGAAATGTGTTGTTGGTTTGAAAACATTTATGAAATGTTTAACAGTTTCCCAATCGTGATGGGAAATAATTTTTGTTTCAAGTTTCCCTGCAGAAAGTAAGTGCTATTTTTCGATTATTTTTTTTGTAAATAAAATACAAATGTCAAGAAAAGCTGGGATACCTACGTAATGAGAAAGTGATGAATGAACAATTATTTGAATTAAATTGCGTGCCGCGTGATTCCCTAATCTAATTATAATCCTACCACATACTTTTTTTCTTATCCAAAAAAGGATGAAATTTAAATATTTCATAAACATTTAATAAATTAATTTCAGAAATCTTTTACAAATGTTTATGAAATGTGTCCGATTTGTTTCATAAACATTTCTGAAATGTTTGGCTGGTCTGGACACACCTTAATATGCCAAAATAAACTCAAGTGCTAGCTGCAAAATATTGTTCATATGTTGCATAATTATAGATATATGAAATAAATTTGTTATTAAAAAAAAATTGGAAAAGATAAATTATCCAAATTCCATTAAATATGGTAACACCCCCGATATTTCAAGTGAAATGTCAAGTGCCTTGTGTGACGTCACGTTGAGCAGAATATTTGCAATATGGCTGGCAGCAATATGAAGTTTGTAATACCCCTCTATTATCTCCTTTGTTTTTGAAAGCAACTGTTGCCACAATTCAGAAATTAAACTTTTCAATGATCCGTATTGTTTTATTATCGTGATCTGATCCGGATCAGATCACGCTGATAATAAAATACGGCTAATACTGAGACCACCAACTTCGCCGATTTCCCGTTACTTAGCCTACAAGCTATATTCTTACGGAGTGGTCACGATTTACTGCGCTAGTATTGTTATATAGAAATTCGTATTGACAAATGACACGTAACTTCAAAAATTCTGAATGTAAGACGCGGATTCACACTTGGTAACGGATTCGAGTATTCCAATTTTAAATGACTCTGCCGCATAGATCCGGTTGAATTTAAGTGATGGCATTGATTATATCGTCCTTAAGAGCATCGATCCATTCTGGCTTATTGGCACAAACCTTTGACTTTAGCAATCTGCACCAAACAGTAGCTTTTCCACCTGGGTGCAGATTCCGTATATCAACGATCGTCTAACCGATATCGTTTTTGCAACTTTGACCGCCAAAATAAGCCATATTCTGCTCGAGTTTTTAAGACAAGCGTTAGCTTTCATTATATTTGTGGAAAATGAACTGCGGATTAAGCTCTCAAACTTGTAATTTTAGCATTTAGTTGCTATTTTTGGAGGTCTATCGTTTCGACAACAATCGTACGAAGTTACGGAATGAGTGCCCGGGTGAGGCTTGTGTCAACTGGGCACTCATTTAAGGCAATTTTGCTTGTTAAGATAGAAAGAAACCCAAAATTGGTTTCCTCTTCAAAACACTCCGAAGACCAGTCCAAGTTGAAGTCTGCGAAAGGCCGACTTGTTGCGCATGCCGAGGAATCTCTTGAACACTTAAACGGACCTCGGCGATATTCTCGGCCGATCTGAACTTTGTTCCTGTTCCTCTGACGTATGTTGATGGCTGATTGTTTACCAAATCGAAAGACGACCTGAAGGGCATAAAATGGCGTATAATGGGCGTGCTGTTCAATCGTGCAACTTGCCGTTGTGATTTGGCATCAGTCACTGAATAATAAACACCAGATTAGACAGACGCCACCAAAAGAGCATGGCGCCATTAGCATACCAAATCCTTTGCATTCACTCGAATTACAAAGTTTTCGGCTACACAAGGCTTCAGGTATTAAGCTTTTATCTGCGAACCCAAAGTGTATTCTACTTGCGTTGATCCTCTGATATCAACGTTGATCACTCATGCCCTCGCTATCTCAAATGCTCAGTTTTAATTTACTAGGTCAATGGCGCTTATAACATAAACTATTTCAGTGTCCACAATCCATATAATATCGTATATGAAGCTTTTGTGACTAAGGGCCCTTTGCTCATACGACTCTTAACGATTTAAGTTCTACTTAAATACTTATGGGCTACTTTTTTCAGGTCATAAACTGTCACATAACAGTTTATGTGGAACTTAGTTCGCTATGAGTCGCATCAGCAAACGGCCCTAAGAGAAGTTTAAGCAAGTGGTAATAACAAAGGCTCTTGGCTCTTGTTCTTTCTTTGACAAGTTTTCTTGGTTTACATTTGCAGGTTATACTCCATTACCAGTTTATTGAATCATCATGCAGAAACCCCTTTTTCAGTATTATATCGAAAAAAAGTTGAAATTGTTCGTGTCTTTTGCTTCATTAGAAGATCTTGACCTGTTTGACCTAAAAAAAAACCCCACTTAAACATATTTTTCGGTGCTCAGAATCTTTATGGTTTATTTCAAACAAACAAGCAATCAAATCGCATAAAATTACAAACAGAAGTCAGGCCTGCACCTTTACAACCAACAATAAACTCAATCAATATCCAATCTTCTAAAGTTTCCTTCGACACCGAAAAGGTCAGATGCGTCCTTCGGTTTGCCTGGACGGAGTTTTTCATCGATTTTGTGAGTTCTCTCGTGCTCCAGAATAGCTTCCCGGTTAAGGATCAGTTTCTTGTAAATTGTTTCTAAATGAATATTTTATATTTAAAATCTCATTTGATATTTTTTTATTGCAAAAACCTTTCATGATGTTTATTTCTGGTTCGGAGCCGCCATAATCAGAAGGCAGGATTTCCCTTGGGACATATTTACTAAATGAATCCAGGCTACTGTGCAATTGAATTAGGGACTGTAACTCTTTCTTCATAAACGGATTCATCAACGCCAGTATTTTGTCCATGAATGGAACAATGTTTATGAAATGGAACCCAACAAGCCGAATAGCGGCTGCTTCCTGTGTAATTAAAAAATGTATTGTTGGTAGTATGAGACAAATGTCTTGATTACTCATCTGCAAGTAAACTAAGAATTTCTTCATAGTCAATAAGCCTAGTCGGGCAACATGACCCAAGGTGATGCCTTTCATATCCATTACTATGATATGTCCTGCTTCAATGCCACCTTCAACCATCCAGAAATCAAATATCAAGCAGTAACTGAAAAATAAAAAAATAGTCCTCACTATGGTGTACATTTATAATAAAAAAGGTATATTGAAATGAGTTCTCTCTTCTTCAAAGGGTGTGTCCAATAAATAAAAAAAAAATTTATTTTGCGCCATTTTAATACAGTGATGCCAATGGAAAAAAGATCACAATGTGACAGCTGACAGCTCGAGGTTAGTAAAAATGGAGCGCTATACGAAAGAACAGCGCATTTTCATTGTTGAGCAATATTTTAAAAATTAAGGTTTGTCAATTACTGTCCGCAATTTTCGTACAAAATATGGCCGTCATAGTGATTGACGGCCATATTGTGTAGAGAATTATTGAAAACTTCAGGGAGACTGGATCAATTAGTGATATTACCCACTCTGGTTATCCTTTCACAAGTCGTTCAACAGAAAACATTGAAGCAGTTCGCGAGAGTATTGCTGACAGTCCAGGAACATCAATTCGGCATGGTAGTCAACAATTGGGCATTTCGAAAAGCTCTCTACAGCGAATTTTCAAGAAAGACTTGAAACGTCATGCTTACAAAGTTCAATTGACTCAAGAACTAAAGACTACTGACCATGCAGCGCGAAGAAAGATCGTTGAATGGATTTTGGCACAACAACAAGCGGATGCTGATTTTTCGAACAAAATCATCTTCAGTGATGAAGCTCATTTTCATCTTGATAAAAAGGGACAACCAACTGTACTAATGTACGTAACTGCAAGAAACAGATATAGGGGATCGTTTTCTAAGTAAGCCTTGGGGTAACGTTCCTGAAGAAATGCTCTAAAACTTCGTCCAATCGATTCGAAGACGATCACTGAAAGTTTTTGAAGCTTAAGCCTAGTATCCTGCTCTCGCATTTAGCAAGGCAGTTAAGCAAAGCAATATCCTGTTTGCCCGGTAAATTCTTAACTTGATACAGATGGGCCGATGACAAGCCTCCACATATTTAACTCGCGAAATAAATGTCTACATTAAATCAAAGATAAATTTTGACTTAAAAAAAAGTAGGAAAAAGTTTGTGTTGTGTTTGCTTTGGATTTTTATGGAAAAAATTGCAGAGAACATTTGCTAGAGCTAAGCTAAATGTTATCTGCTCTCCGACTTTTCTCTCCAAATATTGGACCAAATCTCAGATAAATATTGACATAGAGTGCGCCATGGATAAGTGTCACAGAGAACAGCTGTTCTTTAAGAAAATTTACTTTAAAGCTTAGTATCCTGCTCGCGCTAAATTTTATCTCCCATACAAAAATGTCTGCAAAGATAAAATTTAGCGAGGCAGTTTAGCAAAGCAGTATCCTGTTCGCACGCTAAATTCTTAACTTCATGTAGATGGGTCGATGAAAAGTATCCACTCATTTAGCTCGCGAAATAAATGTACGGTACATTAAATCGAAGATAAATTTTGACATAAAAAACGGAGGAAGGAGTTTGTGTTGCGTTTACTATGGATATTTGCTTGAGAAAGAAAAGAAAACGCAAAGCCAAAAAAAAACAGCAGTTTGTTTGTCTTTTTTGCAAATAGGAATTTATGGGACACGAGAGAATATGTCTTCTTCTCATTGCTATTACAGAAATTATTTGAGCTGCTGCAGCAATGATTGTATCTTCTTCAATTTTTCTTATACCATCGTTTTGAAACGATTCAAATACTGTAATTTCTTTGAACTTTGAAATTTGAAAATTGGAAAAATTACGTTTACTGATGAACAAATGGTTTTTGTCCCATCTATATGATGTTTTATAATAATTTAGCGAGCATTTATCTTTGGTGTGGAGAAACGAAGTGGAGACTAGGAACGCTAAAATTTAGCGCGAGCAGGATACTAAGCTTAAGCTTTAAAATTCAACTCGTTCTGACGATAAATTTTGACAGATACATGAAGTACAACCATTTCCGATTCTAGGTACTCCTCGTCGATTAAATTATTAAAACAACTTATCCTTGCTTACTTCTCCACAATACACAAACAAAACAGAACAACGGAAAACAACGATCTATCAAAATTTAGCTTGAGAAAATGTGCCGTCCATTATTCAATTTTGACAGATACATGAAGTACATTTCGAAACAAAAGTTTGATTTTTTAACTTAAGCTGGGCTAAATAAAATAAACTCAGCTAAGTTTTGGAGAGAATTTTGTATGGGGGTTAAAATCAAGTTCTGGCAGCGTACTAAACTTAAATAAAAGAAAACGCAAAGGCAAAAAAACTTTTTTCGATACACTGAGATACCCGATTTTCGAAGCTCCTCTGAACTCTTTGAAGCATATCGATGGGTATGTTCGCTATTGCTCACGAATGTTGTCCTTCAGATGATTTAACGCCCGATCGGTGTAAACGATAGATTTAAGGCAACCCCATACAAAAAAATGGCACGGAGCCAAATCAGGTGAGCGCGCCGGCAACGTAAGGTCGCCCTTCAAGGAGATTAGTCGATCGGGGAAATGTTCCCTGTGCTGTGTGGGCCGTGGCTCCATCTTGTTGAAACCACACATCACCAAGGTCCAGTTCATCGAGATTTCGGATGAAAAATTCTTCAATCATCTCTCTGTAGCGAGCTGCATTCACCGTAACAGTGCGTTCGTTTTCTTCGAAAAAGTAAGGACCAATTATCCCCACATTTGAAACAGCACACCATACGGTGACACGTTCACAATGCAGTGGCGTCTGATGAATTTCACGTGGATTGTGATCACTCCAATATCGCCTGCGAAATGGATGTTGAAGCGAGTACGGAAAGAACGTTGATTGGAAATCATGGAACGACAGTTGGAAAAGTAAGCCTAGCAGGCAAATGCGCGTTTCTCTTTCGTCCAATGCATGATGTCGATTGACTGCGGCGTAGATGAAACTTCAGGAAGTCCCCTAAAAATGAGACACTCCCCACCCACATCTGACCACTCCGCCCCCCTTGGCGCCTAAAACAAATCAGCAAGTTTTCTTGCCGCACCCTGTACAAGTGTACAATGTCATAAGTACTTGTCTTTGTTTATAAATATCTACAGCTACACCCAAGCTCAAGTTCAGAATCAACATTTCAGTTTCACTTCACCGTTGAAGGGCCTTCAAAACTTAATACACCTTTACAATTCAATTCAAATCATATAATTCAAAATATATTCACAGTGCGCCTTACTTATAATCATTTCTTACATTCACACTGAATATTTTGTAGGTCACAATGGACAATTTTATATGGAAAATGTCGCCCTTGTGAGTTCGTAAAGTGTAGACTGGACACTTAAAATGCTTATTACTAGTAGTATCGCGCAGTGTAAGTGTTTATTGTGCAAAAAAAGGGTCCACTCACTTTGCGAAATTCATTTCAAACGTTGAACAACCAAAAACATAATTGCGACATCTAACCACCTACACACTCGTAACTCCTTAACACTGATGCGCATACTCACAGTTTCATTATATCAGCAAAGTTGAAATTTGAGGTATCCGTGTCGGCCAGCTTTCCAATTATCACCCGATATCCCTCTGGAGTTGCTTTGGGCAGCGGCAGAATGGCGCTGCATTTAAAAATACAATTTGAAACGTACAACATTGAAGTGTTCATGAACATTTCCTTACACAGTGTGCATAGCCCTTTTCAAATCGGGTCGTTCAATGTCCAAGTTGTGAAAAAAGTCAGGACAATGCGTCCGGATGGTCAGATTGGTATCGATTGTCCGTTTGGTTAGCTCCATGCTGTAATGGCAAGCGTGGAAAAATAGAATAACATCGCCTTCGGACAAATTCGGCAAGTGCGGCTGCTGCTTGATCCACTGCGTCAGCTTGAGAACTTCCTCTCGTTTCATTTGGGGAAACCTTAGATATTGCTCGTCTACATTAGCAGGTATCATTTCCATACTTCACAATTTAGTCGGTAGCGAAATTAATTTAAAAAGCGGTGCGGCCAACGTTTTTCGCGAGCACTTATCAAACACTGCATCTACTTCGCTGAGAGATATCTGGCTCTGCCCAGAAATGTGAAGTGAAAATGCAATAGCTAAACCCGTTGTGGATCGCTTCGGTTTGTGTAATTATCGTCAATCTTGGAAAAGCTGCTCGTTTTATGCAATCCAATCAAGCCGAGTGTAAGGAGGCTGTGCTACGAGTATTGTGCGTGACTGCGGTTGGGGTTGCGAGTGAAACGAATTTCCACTAATAGCGTATTTCGTTCGTTCAAGTCTGTCATGATGACACTATGATTACAGGTAGCTATGTATTTGTGACTGTAGCGACACGTCACTCATCGTGTAATTTACGAACAGCTAAAATCTTATTTTAATACGTGCCGCTTCGATTGTATACTGATGACAGACTGACTTTGTTGAACCTTTAGACACAAAACGGAGTACTAAAACAACATTTTATTGCCCACCTAAGATTTATTGAAGCTTTTCATGGCGGGTTTCGTTTGGGAAATGTTATTTTATGAGCTCATTACCTTTTGGAACTCGAAAATTAAATAGTTTCTTAATAAGGTTTTGTGGCATTCATTCTGCGACACTTTTGGAGTCGCTGTAAATATATAAAGAAGAAGCTAACATATCCCCGCTTCAATGGAACCTCCCCTTATTCTTAGAGGGCGCGCGTGGTCAGACGAATGAGGGAAAGAAGAACGGGCGCAGTAGATTTTGCACGAACGAAACGAACGTTTAAGAAACAATGGGCCTTACCAATAAACATTTTCGGTTTCGGCTTCGAATTTAAGTAGTTCACAATGGGCCTTACTAATAATCGTTTTTAACCTCCACGCTAAATATTTTGTAGGTCGAAATATGCAATTTTGTATGCAAAATTTCGCCATTGTGCGTTCGAAAAGTTTTTTCTGGACACTAAATATGATAATTAGTATCGCGGAACGCGGAATTTTAAGTCAAGACAGGAATTAATTATCAGTACGGCGCAATAATTAACACTTCAAATTAAATTGAATTCATTTAATTTACAATGGTCGATATCAGAGACAATACTGAGACCACCAACTTCGGCCGATTTCCCGTTACTTAGCCTACAAGCTATATTTCTATGGGGTGGCACATGCTAAGTGCGCTTGTATTGATACATAGAAATTCGTATTGACAAATGTCACGAAACTTCAGAACCAAATACATTCGCACCTTGCATATGCCACTTCCGCTTTGGGCAAAATGCCTTGCAGCGTTCATAGAATTTTATCCGTTGAATTTGAAATTGTTCGTTACGTGTGAATAATAATTTGTTTTAGGAATAAGTGTACATTTACTTAAAATATCTACGAAAAATTAAGAATGTAGGTTGGTTGAGGGAAAATAAAAACATTTTGAGCAAATTTTCTTTATTATTTAAGAAAAATTTACACACGAAATCGAAGTTAATTATATCCAAAAGCGGAAAATACACAACCATTTTTGTCCTAATATATTTCTAGTATATAAAACATCTCCTTTAGATAGTTTTATTAACCACACAAATCAAATTATTCACCTTCAAAAAATTTATAATTACTAACCAATGGCATTCAGTTATGCTAAAATGTGGTATTCCCGAACTCTTTCACATTTCCCCACGGTTGCCGAGGTTGGCAGCATTTATTTTTGTAGTTTTTGTATGTTTTTGCATGTCACACGGATTCATATTTGACATAACACCGATAGGAATACAAAATGGCGAATTTGAAAAAAAACTGAGGGGGCCAGCGGCAAGAGGATTGTGAGTTGGGGGTCTCAGTATGGTTTGTCTATGGTCGATATGTTATGGTTTAAACGTTATCTTGGTGCAAACGCCATTCAATTAATTCAATGATAAAGTTTAGTACGCTGCTCGAGCTAAATTTTCGCTCCCAAACAAAATGATCTCCAAAATTTAGCTGAGCTAAATTTAAGCGAACCCATTTAGCTGAGTGGTACGCAGCTCGAGCTAAATAATCAAACTTTTGTTTCAGAATGTACTTCCTGCATCTGTCAAAATTTAGAGTGCCCATTTAATTGGTAGGCACATTTTCTCAAGCTAAATTGCGACAGATCGTTGTGTATTTGTTGTTCTGTTGCGGAAAAGTATGCAAGGATGAGCTGTTTTAATTATTACATGGACGAGAAGTACCTAAAATCAGAAATAAGAGAGAATAAAATTGTTGAAGGAAATTTTTTCAAAGAACAGCTGTTTTCTCTGACACTTATCCACTGCGTACTCTATGTCAAAATTCAGCTAGAACTTTAGCTGATGTTTGGAGAGAAAAGTTGGAGAACAGCTAAAATTTAGTTTAGCCCGAGCAGCGTACTACGCTTAAACAGTGAAACAACTTTGTGTAAAACGCGTTGATGAATATTCTTCTTGTTATTAAATTAAAAACAAAGGTGCTTTTCTGTTGGATTGCAAAAAAGATTAGCAGACAATTAAAATGTGCTCACTCGTTTATTTGTTTTTTTAATATTATCAAAACCGTTAAGCTCGTTCACGGAAGGGGTAATCCGACCCCAGATTTGATCGACGACGATTATGAGGAAGGACGAGGTTCGTTGCTTGAGCTGAAAGTTATATGGACGCATTCTGATTCTTTATTCCGTGAATTTTATTAGTTTACCGATGTATTTAATCTTCTTTTGAAGCCACATATGCGAACTGCCAACTTTAGTACTTAGTCACGAATTTCTTGACGTCGGCTACCCCTCCATAAACGTCAACTGAAACAGCTGCTCTTATGACCGATTTCAGCAAATCAAAACCGAGATACATCAAGTCAGACAGCTGTCAGACTTACTAAACTATAGATACTTGAACGCTCCCAGTTTAGCTTTTCGCTCGACTTCTTTCTTAAAAGTAATCTGGTTATCAATATTGTTCAGTAATAGAATTTATCCTTAGTCGTTCCATAAAACGCTGTTTTAAGCAAGTTGGCCGGTACTATTAGCAATACACACCAAACAACAAACATAAACAAACAGCAGGAAAGAAAAAAAAGATAAGTGCATAAACACATAAATTTCCACAATCATCTGCTCAGATGCGTCCAAATTTGAATTCATCACAGGACACGGAAACCGAGGAGCAAATATCATTACCTACGCTTATGGTTTTCCGGTTACTCAACCCTAATTGTGTTTAAGCACGCGATCTAATGCATATCCGTTGTGTGCAGTATTGGAATCTCTTAAGCAATCGCACCCTTGGACCGTATCGAAATTCGATTTTCCAGGTGTTTCCACATTTCTGGAGTCTTTGTTGCCACTATACCGCAGTAGATGATAAGGGGAGGACACTGTCCACTTAAAGGCTTCCTCAGTCGCAAAACATCTGAGGCGAAGGGATGTTTTTTTTTTTTTTAATGCGCGCATTTAGCTCGATTACACTACTATTAATATTATTTTACGATAAGGCTATTACGGCCACAGGAGAATCCTTAACCTGAACGGTTGAATTGCGTGCGAGTGCGGTTGTGTTGCCCGTGGTTACAGCTCACGGCTTGTCTTCGCCGTGTGTAAACACAGAAACACCCTCGCATTTATAATGAAAATGGAAAATTCGTAAATTCAATGAAGCGTACCGAGTCCTTTATGATGCAAGAGGCGAGATGCATATTAAAGTAATTATTCTTGTATGGCCCCTCGGGATAGAAAAGAGGGAAAGCGTGAAAACGCACATTTTTAAAATGACAGTAAGTGTTCTTAATTGTCTCATGCATGTGCGCCTTTATTGTGGATCTTTTCATTTGCAGTGGCATTTAGAACCCTTACCCTGTGCAAAATGCTAAAACCTAAATTGAATGTTTACACATAATTTAAGAGACTGCTGCCGCAGAGCGCATTAAAATGCATTTGTGCAATTTTTGCTATCGAATAAAACTAAATCCTGCCAATAAGAAGTACTTAGGTTAAGTCGAAGTTTCCAAACTCGATGGTAAGTCGGCTGCAGACGTCAGGGGGTGTAAAGTAAAGTCTTCAATAAAAATTCAAAATTCCTTGGTAATTCAAACGCTCTACAGACGTTTTACTTTGTCAAGTTTTGGAGGAGACGATTCAATGTCAAACTATAGGAGGCACATAGCGATATCGACGCAGTCCCAAAGCTCCACATTCAGTGTTTTAGCTAGGACATATGAAGCAAATAGACATCAACGCTCTATTCGGCAGAGTTACGATTCTAACCTCAAAGAGTCAACTCAGTGAATGAAACTTCCTTGACTAGGTATAATGTTGTATTACATATAGAAGTTTCCGGAAGCTTCTAGAAAGCGAGCGTTTACCGATGAGTTTCTGTAACTGTTTCACCAGTTCGTTGTGAAAAAAAAGTTATTGTGAAATTGAACTGAAAAAAGGCAAAATAACAACGCTTCAGAAAAGTATGTTACCACCGTGTGTCAGGCCTTTTCTAAACTGCGATTTTAGTAGTACAATGGCAGCACTGGTCTTAACCAACTTGGAATGTTCAATTAGAAGGCGTAAGTTGGAAACCGGGCATTCTAGGAAAGGCTTGGTACCTAAAGACCTGGTTCACTCGGCAATGAAGCGCGACTTAAGAAAGTAGAGAGCGAAGCGAATTACAAACTGCGAACAAGCGAAAATTCGTAGTTTCTGACACGTCATTCATATGAAACCTTTTTTTCAGTCGCATATACCCGCGATTCAGTTTAATTTTTAAGGGTAAAGTTCCAAATTCAAACGCACTTTTCATTCGTGGGCTTGTGGATCGCGACTGTATTATGTGGATTGCGAATAAAGTGTGACACTTCGCGGCAAGAATTTTCAATTTGCGGGAATTTGAACTTAAGAATTAAAGCATACAACTTGTCAAAGAGCAATACATATCCATATTTGTGAAGCACATTTCCTTTAGGCAGAGAAGTATAAGAATACAGCTACAGAATCTCATTCTCCTCTTCACCCTACAAATGATGAAAGTTTTAGTCTTCTATAATGTTGACCTATGGGTTCATGAGTAGTTCACAATAGCTGTATTTTCTTATACGAGCTCTGCAATTGTCAATTTCTGTAAATTTTAAATCAATACTAGAATTTATTGTTAGTAAAAGTCCGAGCATGGCTTCTGTGCTGCTATTTGCTGCCTTGCTATATTTTTAAAATCATCCATCTTATAGCGTTTTTCATTGAAGATCAGAGAGATTTGCTCTGAAATTCAAGATTGCTCTTTTTAATGATATTCGTCGGAATAGTTTTGCCATAGTGGGTGTCTATATGCACATCGGCGATCAGCATGTGAGATTTGGTTTTCTGTTGCTACTTTCTTTTCTTTTATGCTGATTTAGCATATTTCAATTAAAGTTTACATTTGTACTCGTTATTACATATTTTTGGATCACATAGCGCCAAATTTGTTTCTAACAACACAACAAAACATTTCAATTTGACATTTTGCTAGTGTATGTTGGTGAGTTTAGGGCAATTCTTTAAAAATACTCCGGAAAATTCTGACTTTCTTTTTCAATGAAACATAGAAAACATAGAAAGAGCACTTCTGAATTCTATCCTTCAATCCTTCTGGACTGTATCCTTCAAAAACTGTATGCATTAATAAATAGTAATTTTTGCTTTGTTTTGTCGATTGGCAACACCAATTTGAAACTAGCAACGAAAGTCATTTGTGGAGACTTTGTCATTCTAATTTTTGCTATTCATACCTAGTCCTGAGTATCACCCGTTTTTTTCCGACCGAAACATAAAATCAGCAAACGCACAAGTACACAACGGAACAGAGATTCCGCTACTCGATGGGGTGGGTTTATGATGGTAACAGAAAAATTACAGCGACGTCGATAGTTTCGCATCAGTAAGTACACAAAGTTCTCGCGTGCTTTATTTTTGAACGCGTTCTTTGATTTATCAGGGGGCAGAATCAGTATGACTAGAATAAACGTCTGGAAGATACCTTGGCTGAGTTTCAAAATGCAGTACTTTTGCAATCAAGCGTTCCAAAACACAAACGGATTACAGTGATGCAATGCATACTTTTCTAAAACGCATTGTGAACACATCAACTGCACAAACAAAAGCAAACAGAGCATCGGTAATCATTATGATGCGAATGACATTTGACATTTCAGCCAAATAAAATAGATTGATGGCCTGAGTCGAAAGTAAAATAATATACTTTGTAATAATTTGCTAATTTTACTTTGATTTGCCGTTAAAAATTGCATAATAAATGCAAAGCAGCGCATTTATAACCTAGCATCAGAAAAGCAGTGTGCATTCAAAATGCACATATTTTTTGACGTTTTGGAAATCAGCCGTTTTTTTGAAACTTTCATGACCAAAATAGGTTTTATTCTACCCGAATATTTGACACTACCGTCAGTTCTCATTACTCTTGTGGAAAATGAACTCGATTGAGCTCTGAAACTCGTAATTTTCGCACTTAGCTGCTATCGTTTCGACGATAATCGTCTGAAAAGTTACGGAATCAGTATGAGTGCCCAGTTTAAAAACTTCGGAATTTTATTCTATATTTTGAAAACGCAAATTTCAACTCAAGGTTTTTTGCACTGCGCCACCTCTAGCGAACGTCTGACAAACATCCGAGAGTATAACTGTCATGAAGAAGCTTCTCAATTAGCCGTTTGGACTCGGGGTAAAATTGTAGATCCCTTCCATTCGTCCCAAAAATGAAACGAATGGTTGCGAGAAGCTAGGCCCAGGGTCCTTACCCACATGTATAGCGCCAACTATTTATTTTTTTTTTTATTTTTTTTTTGACTCTATGTAATTTTTGCTAAATTAATGTCACCGTCCATATCGCGGTGTGCCCATTTCTTAGTT
This sequence comes from Cheilosia impressa, assembly GCA_948293265.1. Classification (NCBI taxonomy): domain Eukaryota; kingdom Metazoa; phylum Arthropoda; class Insecta; order Diptera; family Syrphidae; genus Cheilosia; species Cheilosia impressa. The sequence continues at coordinate 1,365,227 of OX411880.1, forward strand.
CAACATTCTTCGTTTCGTCGTTTGCGGTGGAAAATTGTTGCTTCCATCGGTGTTAGTTGTCACATCTATGAGTGTTGAAAAAATCTATTCTATTCTTTTTGTAATGTGATGTGTTTTGCAAGAAATAAAATCATTCATTCAGTTGGAAATATTTGTTATATGTGAAAAGGGGCAACAATCACCTTTCAAATATTTATTACTAGCTGGTACCCGCAACTTCGTCTGCGTGGAATTGGTACTTCAAGTAACTCAATTAAAATATTCATATCAACAACACCGCCACTCATCGGGTCCAAAAATATCCTATCTTTCAATCCAACCAATCAGCCCTACAAATTAAAATTAAATTGGTAAAATACGCAGCAAATGTATTTATTTCTTACCAAAACTATAGATACCCATGATGAATTTTACTATCCCTAACTTGAGAAACTTCATCCCCTTCACGTTTTGAAAGTAGCCTATGTCATTCTCAGAGGTCCCATCTATCCCTACAGCTACCAAAATTTATAAAAATTGGTTTGCGGTCGTGAAAAGGAAACATTCTGACTTTCGCATTTATAATATTAATGTGGTATTGGGCTTCTCGAGATTCTCTCTCCGATTTCAGATTTCCCGTGTGTCTAATCGAACATAACAACGTCACTTGCTCTTTGTGTTGATATTTGTGCGATTGGAATATGTGAAGCCTTCGACACTTTTCTAAGCGCTTTCCATTCACTGGCTAAGTTTTATATGAAAACATTCAAGATGCTCGCCCAGATTGATTTCTAAACATTTGTACATAAATAATTAACAAAAATAGATCCACCCGATGCAATGCGTTTCTTTGCAGTTAAAAACTTTCACGAAAGCGTGCACAAACTCAAACGTACTTGTATTGGTAAATCTGAAGCAAATCTGAGAAAAAATCCAGATTCGCAAAAGCCCTTTAAAATCTGAAAAAGTTTGTTTTTTTTTGTACCAAACGAACATAAAAATTGCTCTAAGAGCAAAAAAGTGCTCTGAGAGCGCCCAACCGAATACCACATAAAATTATATGAAGCCTACCTTGAATTTTTGGTGCAAATGACAACTGACAACAAAACTATGCTTTGAAATAACAAAGTGATGCCAAATTTGTATAGATATTTTGTGATCACCTTACGTATTTGACTATTACAAAAATGACTATTACTCATCACCTTACCTTACACAAATTTTGTTCATAAAGCAAGCTCAAGCGCACAATTGTCACACAAAATTTGGTGCAAAAATAATTGTCGCAAAAAATTGTCACAACGTAACGTAAACATAAACGTCATCATGAAAATGGCGTCGTAAAATCGCTCCATACAAAATGTATGGGAAAATGTATTTTTTTCGAGTTTTTTTTCCCGGTTTTTTTCTGGAATTTGCTTGGGTATTCTTCTTGTTTGGCCGGACACCAGTCCGAATTGATGCGAATCATCGAAATCGGTCCAGGCGTTCTTGAGTTATAAACGTAGTAACTAACGTCACTCTCTTTTATATATATAGATAAAATCTATATTTCAATTTAAAGTGTAATTTTTAATGGGGACATTATTTCTTCCTGCACTTGGAACAATATTTTTTGTTCTAATTTAAACGCGAATGAATAGGGCTCGATAATACGAGTACTACCTGCAACGTTATACATCTTTTTACAGTTTTTTGAGTGACATTCTAACAACATGCCATTAAAGCAAATAGACGCGTTTTTTCCAATCAGCACGCAAATGTATGCGGATGACAAGATAGAAATTTTAATTAGGCATTCAACAATCATACCCTCGAATCGGTGCAAAACAAACCTAAACGCGGTTGGGTACATGTAAATATCAATCATGATCACTCTGCTTTTAAGAACATGTCACTGCTAAAGACTGTAACCTTGACATTAATATCCTTTACAAATAAAATGGGCACACGATGTTTAATTTTTTTTTTATTTTACAAAACCGCGCTGCAACCTTTGGCTATATTCTTGGTTTGCAATCAAATCTGCAGTATTATGCACTCAGAACAGAACTCGACGCACGGGCATCTGAAATTCCAATTGAAAGCTTTTGCGCGCCCTCCAAGGGTATGGGCGTTCCTTGAAATTGTAATGGAAAGTCGTATCATGACATACAAAATACAATGGTGTAAATAGAACACAAACTCTCACTTTCGCTGTGCGTCTCGTTAATGGAAAAATCAGGGACATGAAGTATACTGGAGCTCGCCCTCTTCGCCAGGGTTTATGAGGCGCAATCTAGACGCATTCGTAATGAATAACATACACAAAGGAGTTATTGTTTGCAATGTGGGGTGTGTAACAAAACCCCGAAGAGTATACTCGTACACTTCATTGCGAACCGAAAATGACACTTTAGCGTAAATGCATTTCTGTGTCTGTTGAATTTGTGCGCTCTTGTAAAATGATGCAAATGCATCGGTGGCTGTATGTAAAGATTTTCAAGTGATAAGTGATGCGCGTGCCAATGTCGATGACGATAGAAAATATGTCGATATTAATATTTGCACATCATAAATAAAACCACTCGCTGTTTTTACATGGATGAACAACGATTTCACAGAAGGGAATCAGGAATCAGTGCAATTTAGAGAACAACCACGAACTACCTACCTTTTTCTTTTAAATAAAAATGCAATGTTAGACCTATGTATTTATTATATGTACATATATTTTAAAAATAGAATTGTTCATTGTGATCGATCAAGGGGAAATAAAAACAGAGACAAATCAAACCCGACTTACTAAACTCGATACTTACACGTTCCCAGCTTCCTACTGTTCAGCAGCTACACGCCCTTAAGATTATAGTCACCGGGCCTTACTAATTATCATTTTTAACCTCCACACTAAATATTTTGAAGGTCACAATATGCAATTTCGTATGGAAAATTTCGCCATTTGTTTGTGAGTTCAAACAATTTAGCCAGGACACTAAAAATGATTTTTATATCGCAGTTCGTGTATTGGGAGAGATTAGTAGATACTAAGTAACAGCTCTCTAACTTCAAAGCCGACGCCTAACTTTTTAGTTAATTATAAACGCTTTTTAACATCGGTACCTACAACTAGTACCAACCTCAGAGCGGGCGGAGGCAAGTTTTTGTCAAACAGACCCAAAAATTGTCAGTTTGAGAAACCAAACAAAGTTGGGGAAATTGGTCGCATTCAAGAATCTAGTTATCTTAAGTCGACTAGATTGGTCTGGATGAGATGTAACCTAAGCCCAAAAACTAGATTGGTTGGAAATCTCACTTTTTCTGCGCAGCCACGTATGAGAACTGTCAACTAGATTCGTCGGCTACCCCACCATAAACGTCCACTGAAAGAGCTGTTCATATGACCGATTTTAGGAAATCAAAACCGAAATACATCTAGACAGACAGCTGTCAGACTTACTAAACTAGATACTTGAACGTCGCCATTTTCTTTAAACAAATTTAATGAAATGACAGCAAAAACATGAACAAAAAATTAAAAGTAGGTAACTACAACTACAGGAATGGAAAGCCCGGTATTTTCGATCAAGAATTGAAAAGTTATTTCATCAAAATCTTAAACATTTCCATATCTTCAAAAATATTACTTTCCTGGGTTGAGAGCATAGACATACTAAATAATGGACTGCTAGGGAAAAGTAATTTTCATATACTTTTGCGAGAAAATATGTTCCAAAACATACAGGCGCTACTGTTTTACAGCGGATTAGCAAAGAAGCACATTGGGAAATCAAAAACAAACAGTAGTGTCGTTAATAAATAAGAGGAAGAGCAGGGGGCCCAAATGACTACCTTGAGGTACTCCAGAGGTAACATTAACTGGTGACGGAGCGTGTCATTTATCCGAACTACTGGAAGCTATCTGTTCAGAGTTTGCAAGAAGCACAAGAGATTTTGTAGAATCATAAGGTAAAGAAAAGATTGGAAAACATAAAAAGGATAGCGAATAGGTGTTTCTGTTTTTCTGAGACTGTCCTATTTTTCAAAAGAGATAAACTTCAAATAGTCTGGCAAATCGTCTTGCGAAGACCGAACACTGTTCACATTTCTTTTTTCTTAAATCGGAACTCAATTCTCTCAAAATTTCTAAAACATTATGCGATGAATTGGGGCAGGATGAAGTTCTAATGAAATTTATTTTACCTCAATTCGATGATCTGAATTGATGAAGTTCCATAAAGTGTCAAAATGTTCCCGAAGTTGCATTCTTTTTTTGAACTTATTTTAAGCTTCCAAGATCATCTCCACAGCCTGTAATTAGAACGGGAGAAACAGATTTCAATGTTTTCCCAAACATTCCTTAATGCAGATGTTAAACTGATCCAAATTTTCTATGTTTAGGCACTGCATTGCCAGCTGAGTCCCTATCCCAGTATTTGTCGTCAAATTGTTGTCGAAAACGTGCATAGGTATATCGATCACATTCAGAGGTAAACATGAATTACATCAGGGCGACTAAATAATTACCCTCTCTTCTAGACATAATTGTTTTTCCAGGGATGGCATATCCACATAACTCCCATAATCTAGATCTTTCTACGTAAAAGTTTTTCAAGTTCCAAACGCAAAATAGCCACTCAGCTGAGAACCCTTTGATGCCTCAATGCACTTTGTATTGGCCTTCCTAAGTAATTCACTAAGCTAAGGATGCTTTCCAAAGTGTTTTCATGCGCACAATATAATATGTACAACATATTCTATTCCATAAATATTAAATAAACTTTTTTACATATTTAAATTTGCGCAGTACTCTAACTAGTCACACACATGCAGTGTGCGGTGTGCCTGTGCACTCCTCAACCCACAGACATTTTGTTAAATATTAATTTCACATTTATTCAAATTTAAATGAGGACCAGTTTTTAATTTTGCCGGTGCACGCGCCGCCTCTTCAGCGTACCTATCTCCGGTTCACCTTTTACTTGAAACATATTGTAAGTGATTTTTGCTCGACATAGCGAAAGGGTTACCGCAAGCGCAAGCCAACGCATTTGCAGCAGAAGAATCAAGTTCTCGTGAAATCAAAGGACTTCAAGATTCCTTTGGTATTCTTTGGCAAATAAAGCCCATATGTGTTGAGATTGCCATGGCATAGAGACAGTAAACTTGGATACGCGCCTAAACACAAGTGCCCGATTAATTATTAAATTCAAAGTAAAATAACATTTAAGGAGCGGTGCATTTTAAAGCAAGAGTTTGCAGCAGGAACCAGAGAACACCTCGCCGGTGCTGACATGCTTTTGTCAAATGTATTTACAAACGAAATTTGAAGACAAATTAATTTACGGTATGTCAATGTCATAGCGTCAGTCCTACACCGGTTTTTGGCTGTCCAATGCAATCAGAAATTCGTGCAGTTCACCCCTGTACTATAGGTTTCTTTTATATTGTGCGTATGTGTACTTGCTCTTCAAGGATACGAGTATTATTCACCCTTTTCTTTGGTATAATAATTTTATTCGATTGCAGCTACAACTGGCAACGTGAGTACCAGAATTCTTGTTGTTCTCGGGTTTTGGGATTGGAAATGGAATACGATAGGAGTAGAGATCGGTCGACATTAGAATCGCATATTTCTGCCCTATGCCGGGTAGGTTTTAGGGATGAAGCATTTTGTTCACGGCCCGGTGGTATTCTTTGCTTTTAACGCATATGTGTGGAAAACTTATTTTGAGTTTAATGGTTGCACACGTGCCTTATGTACAGAACGGTGATAAATACCACAATAGAAGTGTGCTGGCGCTGGGTAACAATAACAACGGAATGCTGCTATAGTGCTACAAGCTGCACCACAAAATAGTATACTCAGTTTATTTTTGTGTACATAATCATAATATGTAGATATGTATATTTTGGAAAGGGGTGGCGGCTTTGAAATTGCAAGCAACATCAATAGCAAATGCCAATTTTTAGGTTAGTCGAACAGTAATAGTTTGGTAGCGATTTGCGGTTGGACTTGATCAGTCCAGCAGTCCAGCAGCCAGCAGAGCAATTAAGTAATAATGCGCAGTGCTAATAACAAATTTAAGTCGCGACTTTAAATTTATGGAAGAGAGTCATTGTGAACTATACTTAAATTTAAAGTCGGAACTAAAAACGCTTATTGATAAGGCTCAATATTGTTTCGTGAAGCCCATCCTATCACAGACGGTCTATCTTTTTGGTTCAAACGTAAAATAAACCTGTTGGATAACAAAGTCGGTTTATAATGGCCAGAGTAGTATTTAGTGAATAAGTCCCATTGTTATAATGTTTCGTTTTTGATAAACATAATTTTTCAGTTCCACAATGCTTTTATTCTGTTTTTTCCACAGTATTATAAACTTTTCAGCAATTTCTTGACATAATTCTGCTGCACCCATATAAAATCTGTTCTGTTTGTCAAGTTTTTTGGCTGTCAATCGGTTTTTTCTTCTACTTACTTGACACTCCGCGATACGATAATCATTTTTAACCTTCACACTAAATATTTTGTAGGTCACAATATGCAATTTTGTATGGAAAATTTCGCTACTGTGACTTCGAGAAGTTTAGCCTGGACACTAAAAATGATTATTAGTATGGCGGACTAATAATATTTTTTAGTGTCCACGTTAAATTTTCCGAACTAACGTTTTCAATACAAAATTGCATATTGTGACCTACTGTTTTTTTCCACAGTATTATAAACTTTTCAGTAATTTCTTGACATAATTATGCTACAGCCATATGAAATATTTTCTTTTTTCCTACAAGTTTTTTGGCTGTCACTTGGTTCTTGTTCTTCTTCTTATTTAACACTGATGTTGTCGCGAACTACCCTATGACTTCACTAAAAAAAGATACAGTAAGATATAAAAAAACATTACAATTTTTTTTTTTCAGTTGTACGTTCATAATGACTTTTAGAAATAAAAACAATGGGCCTTACTAATAATCATTTTTAACCTCCACACTAAATATTTTGTAGGTCACAATATGCAATTTCGTATTGAAATTATCGTGATTGTGAGTTGGAAAAATTTAGCCTGGACACTAAAAATGATTATTAGTATCGCAGAATGGGATTTGACTTTGAAGTCAACTTTTGTTTGAAAATTCTTTTGGTCCCAATGACCAATAATTTAAGTTTCGACTTTAGATTTCAGGAGTTCTGTTCGCAGAATAGTAGTGAACGAAAGCAAAAATTGGTAGTTAAGGCCTCCATCGGGTCGTAAGTCTCAACGGGCCTTACTAATAATCATTTCTAACCTCTACACTAAATATTTTGTAGGTCACAATATGCAATTTTGTATGGAAAGTTTAACCATTGTGAGATCGAAAAATTTAGCTTGGACACAAATATTGATTATTTGTACCGCGGAACGATTTTTACTTTTGGTAACTTTTACGTCCCTGTGCTGTTGACAAGTGACTTTCTGTAAATATTGAGTCCCCTCTATAGCATTTTATTCAAATAAAATACAATCATTAATTTATTTTCCATTGTGAATCATTCAACAATTTAATTTAATCGTCCGACAAGTTCCAAAAATAAAATAAATCTTTGCAATTAGGTTAAGCAGATTTGATTAAAACAGTCGCATATCGCCTCATGCTACATCAAGTTCCGTATCCGTAGCCTTTCATAAAATGAGAAGCAATCAGGCACAGAGTTTTTTATTGCGCAGTTTGGAAAAAATTTATAGATGATGCAGACGACGCCTGGCACTTGACAAATGAATTAAAGTGGCACAATGGTTAAAGCAGAAAACTGATTCACAATAGAGAATATAATTGTTGATTGTTCGTGTAACGTGTTTCGTTTCTATAAAATTCCAGAGGTTACAGTTTACAGAGTTGGCTGGCAAAAGAGACGAATGTAATAATTAATGTTTCCACAGACATAGATGTTCATCAGTGGTTTTGGTTGTGGTGATTGCAAAGACAGACGTAGTTGGGTATTTTAGTGTCTCAAAATCACTGAATGCACTAATTTTCCGTCCACGGTTTGAGTTCGATCGTCATCTAGCTTTTATCGGCTTGCGACAAATGTCGTCGTAGAGAATTTATTTATACCATAATTTGTATCTCTCAATGTATTTAAATCTATAATAAAACAGTAGTCTGCACAACGTGCAGGCACCGCTCTCATACACTAAAGAAGTTATCAAGGCGGACGCAACAAGAAAAGCAAGTCATAGGTGGAAACATCTAGGATATTGTGACATTGCCAGGCTTACTTGGCCGACACTGGATACAAAAAGATCCAAAGAGCTCCTGCGTCTCAATAGACGTAATATATTACTAGTCGCCAATATCATCACGCGGTCATTGTGTTCTGGTCAAACACGCTCAAAGACTTGGGCTGCCACATAATGACTTTTGCAGAAGCTGTAGGGATGAAGAAGCTAGCTGCAGCTACCCTGCCCTATCCAACGTAAGGATGACGCACTTAGAAGCCATTTCCTCAATGATCTCAGCGATCTATGCTACATCAGCGCTGCCAGCATTCTTGGCTTTATCAAAGGAAATCAATGGTTCACAACGAGTAACTAGTAAAGGAACCCCTAAACGCCAGTGGTACGCACAATGGGCCGATTAACGGCCTTAGTGTTTCTCTCACCGAGAGCCACTTTAATTTAACAGAGAATAAAAAAATAGGAAAGTAGAATTGCATAAGTGTTTCTCATAAATCACAACAGGTATTAACGACTCTTTGTTCTTTCAAACTTTTGAGGCATAAATGCCCACATCACATCACACATGATTCAAAAGATGGTCGAATCTACTTTTTTTCACTAGAAAAGTAAACTTCTTGAAGGTTTAAACAAATATTGAAATTTTTGTACAAAAAGTCGATTGCTGCACGGATTTTGTAAACGTGTAGCCACTCACTAAAACCAGAGCTAAAGCTCATCTTATTCCGCACTGTTTCACTTTCCACAATTATATTTGAGGAGTTCACAATAAGTTTGTCTAGATTTTCTTTTCTCATTTCGAAACTGGGAGCTTCCGCAAATTTTAAATCGGGAGTAGAATTTATTATAAATAAGACGTTTTATCGACTTTTGAAAATATATGTTGTAATATTTTTTAACATTGTTTAAGCGTTCGAACGTCAGAGATGATAGATACTGTCACTCCATCACTTCTGTAAGAACGAACAGTTATCAGTGTCAAAATAAAATGACTTTATTTAAAAGGTAAGCAGGTCCATCCGTTTCCGTTATAATTATAATGTTTCGTTAGGATATACTTTTTTTTGTGAACAAATATAAATTGTTTAAGAATTCGGAGATACCATAACCTGCTGCTGAAAGAGCGGTGATTGTCAGTAAAGAAGATAGCGCTCTTCCTAAGACGTGACCTTCCCTTGTCTCGTTTTTATACGTCAATCGCACAACACGGCGGGCTATTTGCCTACCTTAACCTCACAACTAATTATATACAGTGAGACACTACTCAACTATGTAATATGTATCATCATATCTCCAATTACACATTCAACACATAATGCTCAGAAGAACCCTTTCTCCAACATGTTGAGTCATTTCGAATTCCCTTTCCACTGAGTTTGATTCCTTCGCCTTCTCCTATTTCATGGAATTCTTAAAAAACAAACGTCACTCCACTCGCTTCCAATCTAGAAACTCAAACAATGTTTTCTTATCTAAATCTTTGCGGTGTCCCGGCAGTAGCGTACAATAAAATAACACACCATTGAAAATCTAAGGAGGACAAATTCCTTCAATTTCAACCCTCGTTCCTCGCATAAGCTGAGCGCATTCTCTCCCCTTCTTTACCGGTGTTGTTTTCTGGATCGTTACTTTACGGGGTTAGGGGCGCCTTTAAGAAAGTGAAATACGCACACCTCAAGACCAACAACTGAAGTACTGAAGATCGAAGGAATGTTAAACACCGCTGCCATTACGTATTTCGTCGCTCGGTGATTTGGACGCTATTATGGAATAGTGCGGTTAAAGTTTGTCGCTAACTTTCAGTTTTATAGTTATTAAAAAGTGATTCACACACGTATATGTGAACAAGTATACATAAAAATACTTCGATTCGCTTCAGTGCTTAAAATTTTGAAAAGGGTAAATAACAACCCACACCATCCCGTGCGGAGAAGTCACGCAATCTTTTTCGAAACAAATTGAAAATAAAAACATTTCTGCATTCGTTTGTTCCCCCCAATAATGAAAACGAATGATTTTTCTAGGGATTGCACCAAACTAATTGCACGGCACACCAGTCGTATCATTTGTGGTTACGAAATGTATAATTTGTTGTGGTCTCAGTTCGTTTATGATTTTGTTCAAATTCTACGCAGGTGTTTGGGAATAGTTGGCTGCGAACGAAGAACGGGAACAAGTGGATATTATTTGCCCGGAAATATGGTAAGAACTCGTTATTGTTTTGGAAAAATCTTGATTTAGTTGCCGACCAAAGCTATTTGGTAGTGCTCGTGACTTTATAAGCTTTCAGATCGCAGTGATTTTGACCACAAATGAGAATACATATAGTTAAAACGCATAAAGGGCATATGAATATGGAAAAGTGCATGACGGTGTATTGTATAAACATTTCCGCCACTAGTCCCTCACATCCTGCGTGTCTACGTCATAATATCGGAATAAACTACGTCGTTCAATAGTAGCACTAATCACCAACAGAACAGACCTGGTCTGGTTAGAAGGAAACAAGGTTTTGCCAACTTTGACTAATGTGTTCGCGAACAGATCGATTATTATATTTTTTACAGTTGGATATTGCCAGGTTGTCAACCTTTACAACAGCTATGCATAAAATTTCGACCGCATAAATTTAGGCTGCGATAATTTCTCTACCATGTCGTAAGTTTATTTTAAAAATAAAATAGGTCCGTCATTTTGAAATAAAACTCCACCGAGCTGTCTAAGTCCACCTTTCGATCGCTGCCCAAGTTCATTACATTCGATCAGATTAGTCAGCGCGGTCTAAATTCACTCGGCTATAATCACGGGAACCACAATATCAAGAAATCATATCCGCGTCGTAATTTGCATCTTACCTAAACACATTTCCTTTCAGTAGAATAATGTGTTTCATTGAATTCCAAAGCACGTCGACACACAATTTGCTGAGGTCTGTGATGAAATTGGTATAGTGAATCGCTTAGCTTATTTAATCAGTTCAACAATTCGTTTGAATAGTAGTGTCATTGGCTCCATAAATAGGAATACAAAATACAAACACTGAAGTCCTCTTATTTAAGTTACCTCAAGTCCCATTTACCTACCATTTCATAGAAATGAAACAAATTTAACAAAAGTTAATTTCTGCTCGCTATTGTGACTCAATTTTGTTGTTTAACCATCGAGTTCCAAGAACTAAATAAAAAAATATTTTTACGATGTGACAGATAAAGCAGGGGCCATTTTGAAAAAGCAAAAATATTTGTGAGTCGTGTTACCAAGAATATCTACACTCAACCATACCAATATTCGACTACTTGCACATAAAAAGTGACAAACCTCTTTCCGGACAGTTTGGAACTCGCCCCAATGTGAATTTCAACTGATTGAATTTGACAGGTGCCACTTTAGATATGACTTTATCGGCGGTGACTCCAATCTCACTGTTTCCTACCTTAAATTCAAATCTTATTCTTTATTTCAAATAATTTAGACTACAGGACTATTCACATGAGAGCGAACTGCGAACAAGCGAATATTCATAGTTTCTGACATTTCATTCACATGGCAACTTTTTTGGTCGCAGATAGCCGCGTAGCAGTTTTATTTTTAAAGGTTAAGTTGGATTCGAACAGATTTTTTCATTCGTGGGTTTGTGGATCGCGACTGTAATGTGTGGATTGTGAATATAGTGTGACAGTTCGCTGCAAGAATTGCTGTAATTGTAAATTTCTCTATTTTAAAACAAAGACTCGTGTTTTTTTTTAGATTAGATGTTAGACTAATTAAATATAATGCTGTTGTGGTAGAACAAATAGCAATTTTCAATTCATTAATACAATTGATTTGTTAATAATTCGCCTATTCGCAATTCGCTCTCATGTGAATAGTCCTTAAGAGTTGATATTTTGTCGAAAGTGGTATTTAAAGTTGTTTATTTCTAAGGGTCATTGTTGGTAGATTGAATGTAGGTAATCATCGTCGAAATGTCCAATCTCTCTACCAAGAGGGAAATTTAAATACATAATTGTGAACTAACCTGAAACCTTTCGGCTAGCAAGTCGGATCATGGCAGCACGTCTGGTTCTTAATAGGAAATTTCAAAGCAAATTTTGGAGCTCATAGCTCGATCTACGTACGCTCTACAAGGAGCTGTACTTTTCAATTGTAAGGATCTACATTTAAAAAAGAATCTTCCAACCGTGGCATTAAAAAAACAACTCGTAGATATAGCAATTCTTGCTGCAAGGCACACAAATTGACCTCTTTTTTGATTTTTATCAAAAATACGCAAGTATACGAAGGTACGCGTGTAAATTAATCAGTGTCCCCATAAAATAAATTCAACTCACCACCTGCATTGTGTACTCAAAAGGAACGCGCGTCGCCCAAAGTATGTCCTGAAATGTTAATTGCCAAACAGATTCACTAGCGTAATCGTAACCATAGCTACAGACTGCAGTACCCTATATAGCTATCAACCAGCTGCAACTTCAAATCGTTTTCAACCCCCAAAATTGCAGTTTATTGTAACACTGTAATCGAATCAGCAAAAATCTACCAAAGCAGCAGCCAAAACAAACGAATCCAGCTGTTCCCGATGAAATGCATTTTCCTATACACCGATCGATTTGGGACAGATTTGTTTTGTAGGGAATTTCTGTCTCGTGCCGGTTTTTACAAAAATAAGGGAAGCACCAGCAAAAGTTGTTTGACCCCGCCGGATACTGTGAATTCGGGGAAAACATAAAAAACTTGAAAATTTCCATATTCATAAGTGTCGGCGGCATAGTTGTACACAAAAGGGGCATTTAAGGGTAGTGGATATTACAGCCATGTAAAGGAAATCGTAATCGTCTCATAACGCACCGAGGCAGCCAACAATCGCGGTACGCAACATCCCCTAGTTGCTCAGAAGTAAACGGTAAGGACACTCCTGCAAAACAAAAATCTTTTTTTTTTTTTTTTCGTTTCGCCATAGCCGTAGAGTCGCGAGTCTCCCTTCTTCTCATGTGTGCACTTTGGGTCTTTCACCCATCGGCTTTGCGAGTTCCCTCAAATCGCATTATAAAAGACTTTTTCGTGAAAACTGCACCTGGAAGGATTTTTCATGCAGCACATGCCATAAAACTACAAACACGCGGAGTAAATTTGAGGTCGCGTGCTCGAAGTGCTCCGACACTCGTCGACGTTCGCATTATGTACAATTTTGTGTGTGCGTTCAGCCGTCACATAGACCTAGGCAGGGGTTCGCTTCAAATAAGGTGGTTACGAGGTGGCGCACCAAGAATTATAGATCACGGCACATATCACATAGAAATTCGATGGTACTATCAAAATCGAACGGAGGGTATGTGTGTTTGGATTTATTCTGTGTAGACACAGCTTTCGTTGGCGCAGTGGCAGCCGAATGGGTTTGAATATCGAATGTGCTACCAATTAGCTGCAATGGTAGTGTGTAGGTAGTATGTCAGCTTTGATTTTTGACAGGAGTTTTCAGGATGGCAAACGACTTGCTAAGTGATTTTTAAAAAAATGTGTGAACGGGTCATTTGTGTGGTGTCGATTAAATTTAACTTAAAATTTAATGAATGGAAAACGCTTAGAAAATAGTTGAAAACTACGCATCCCAAACGCATCAATATCAATAAATGGGGACGTTCATGTATCTAGTTTAGTAAGTTTGACAGCTGTCTGACTAGGTGTAGGTATCTCGGTTCTGATTCGCTGAAATCGGTCATATGAGCATCTGTTTTAGTTGACGTTTGTGGAGGAGTAGCCGACGAATCTAGTCAAGAAATTCGTGACTGAGTACTAAGTTGACAGTTCTCATATGGGGCTGACGCAGAAAAAGTGAGGTTTCCAACCAATCTAATTTTTGGATTCAGGTTACATCTTATCCAGACCAATCTAGTACCTACACTTAAAGACACCAAGTGACAAAGAACAGAAACTGGAACAGAACAGAAAGTTTTTTCGTTCTGTAGTAAATTCTGGTTGTGTAAACGTTGTTCGCTCAGCTACACAAAACTAAAAGAGAAACAGATCCATAAAAACATGGCTGTCACCTATTCTGTCAAATTGTGATTCGTTTGATTACATTTCAGCTTTGACTTCAACGAAAAAATGGAACAGATTTTGCAAATGTTTAGTGAGGACGATTTACATGAAGCTAATTGTCGAATTGCGGCCTATAATCAAGCAGAGCGAGATCAAGAGTTATTCCGATGACAAATGCAGAAAAATCCAAACAAAAAAAAAACTGGCAGCAATATAGACTTGTTTACGTTCTGTCTTCAAACAGCCATTTTTCTGTCGCTAAATTCTGTTGCTGAAAACATTTTTTTCTGTTCCTTATCCTGTTTCTGTTGCAAATGTATGGGATTCTGTTTCTGTTCCTGTTTCTGTTCTTTGTCACTTGGTACCTTTGGTGCCTTAAGATAAGTAGACTCTTGGATTTGCCCAAAAAACGAGCAAGTGACGTTTTTATGTTCGATTAAACACACGAAATCAGAGATCTGAGAGCGAATCTGAAGAAGCCCATCGAATAAAACAATAGCCAATCAAATACTCAAAATAAGGTCTGTTCAGTGACTCTGATTTGCACAGAAAATAAAATAGAAAAGTAGGGCTTTGCTTTCAATGAGTCTAAAGTTTTTCTACTACCTAATTCATGAGAAGCTGTACTCTACTGTCACTTTCTGCACCTACTTCTAAGATGGAGCACATCGTTAAAATTGTCAAAATCAGCAGCTTTTCTCGGCAGATTGGAGGTTCAGTTTGCTTTCAAAGTGGCAAAATTAGAGTCCATTTGGTTCTCAATTGTTTGACATTTGGAATGACATTTGGAAAGTGTCAGTATTTTTGTACTCCCACAGGTGAATGGGTGAAACATCATTTCAGCAATTTCAATTCTCGTTTTACGAAAATGTGAAACCAAACTTAAAAAATTTTAATATGAATAATTTTTTTTCACGTTCACATTTGCAAGTGAATGTGAGAATGTGAGAGTTTGAAAATTGAGAACCTGATATCATACAACACAGTATACGATATTTTCACTTATAGGACGAGAATCGCTTTTTAGTACTGAGTGAATCGAAAAAATGAAAGGAATGTGTGAGAGCTTATGTGAAAACGATTTATTCGATGCACTCTTTCACAGAACGAAAATTGACCCCCTGTTGCCTCAAGCATTACGGATCGGAGCTTTTCCGTTCTGACAGTTTTCACTAACGTGTGCTGTTCTGCTCCTGTCTTTCCATCTTAAACAGACCCAATGCGTATTGCATAAGAATCATCGCAAAAAACTCCGATGGTCGTTCAAAGAAAAGCCAACCAGTTCATACAAAAATTTAACAAATATTAGCTTGAGAAGTGAATATGGACGACGAGGTGCGTGCAGTGGGTCAGAGCCAGTGGTTAGTGTGTGGGACTACCGAGTGAGGGTCCTCAGGTTCGATCAATGGAAAACACAGATAACGTGTAAATATCCGAATGTTCTTCTTAACAACAAACAAACAAGCATCTGTTCACCGTCTAGGACAAAAACGTTACTTTTGATAGTATAACAATTTCGAGGTAGTTAGGAATTTCATCCAATTTGGAATAAACATAACTCCACAAATGACACCCTAGTGGAGATGCTTCCGCAAAATAATTGGGTTCAAAACTCCTAACTCGAGGGGTGAAATATATGCTTTAACAAAACCCTCATCTGTGCAGACGCACGTCGACTGCATTGGCTCAGGTAAGAGGATTTTCGAACTTCCCGACTGAACCTCCGTTTCAAAGACCAAGCCTTCGTGGATGTCAGTTGGCACAGATAGGAAGCAGCGTGCCCGGGATCAGGCAGATATTCTCCACGGGTTGGGACTTGGGAGCCCGTTAAGTAAGCAAAAGCCTATAGCCTGGAAGACTGCAAACATTTATTATGCCGAGTGCCAAAAGGCACTAAATCTGGCGTTTTTGAATGAGGATTGGTGATCAGAGTATGACATCAAGTGCAATAAGTCCTGGCCTGGGTTAAAGAATTCCCGTAGGAAATAGTGTTTCTGATGTCTTTAGGGCAAAACCGGTAAAGTGGTCGTCTTTGGCAGTATACAAGGTTTTTGAGCTCTAAAATATAAGCACTTATGTATGCAATTCGATGCCTCAAGCTTAAGCGTCGGGAGTATGCAAAGAATGCAATCTTTCAAGAGGTTTTTTGTGTATACGTTGTCCATCAAATTCAATTTTTGTCGATGGTAACATGTGTCGTATTGTTTCCCATACACAACAACTGTGTTTTTTGGGCACATAATTTCCTTCTAAAGAATCACTGTAAGTAAATGTCAAATAAAAGAACTCCATTCAGCACCTTCAGTGGCAAAGCTTACACTTTACTCCATTGGCAACACTTCAACACTTCCAAACGCAGGCGTAAGCAAAGTTTCACTTGACGCGCTGCCTATAGCAGGAGCAACCCCTATATATTCACTTTCTCTGTGGTACATTCATTTGAAACTCCCTGAATCACCGATCACCATCATCAACCAAGGTTGCAATCAACAAAAACCTCTATCGACGGGCATCTTTCGAATGTATTTGTTTAAATTTTTGTTCCTGCTTTGGTTGTGTTTGCTGCGCTGCAACATACCACCCCTAACGAAGGGAGGAATTGGAATAATTTTCAATACTGTTCTTAAGTAGGAATTCTCTAATCTAAACGCAACCAACCATCTTTCACTACCACAAAGGGAACTATACCAAAACGAAGTGCAACCCTGAGGGAAGGATTTTTCCACTTTGTTTTGCCGCTGTGCCTACCCCACCGCATAGAAAGTACTATAGGCACAGGATAACACGAGAAAAACACTGTGACGTATTGGGAAAAAGGGTGACTAATATGTCATTAACAATGCGAGATTCCTGCCAGTCTGACTGCGTGTGTATGTGTGCTTGTGCTGCGACTCAATAAAGGGGATGTTTTAGTTCGGAGTCAGAATTTTTATCCATCCATAAATGCAGGGCAACTAGATATTGAGCTAGTCATTCAGTAGAGAGTCGTGGTCCTGGAAAGTCCTCGTGAACGGGAACTCTAACATTGTTCCTAGAAGTTGTTACATTGCATTTACATATTTTGTTAATTTGTTACGAGGACCTGCAAGTAGTGCTTTTGTGTTTTAATCAGTTTTGTTCAACTGTTTGCTTCGATGTTGTGTGTTTAAGTGTTCCAAGAGTGCCGAGAAAGTTCTAGCGAAAGCATGCAAACATGGAAACCCTATCCCATCACTCACATCATCATAGCATCACCAGCGGTCTGGGCTTGCTCACTACTGTAGCTCAGCTGCCGCCGAAGTACCGCAGCCGCTATCTGAGTCTGAAGACGAAGATTGAAATTCCCCTGGACCTGTCTGTAAAGCAACTGTCGCCGAATGACCAAATTAGCTGCGCAAGTACTGGCAGTGCAAGCAGTTGCCACAACAACGACCAGCCACCCATCACACCCCCGCCGTCGCCACAGCGAAAGCGAAAGTTCTCGCAGGGATCTGATGAATCATCGATGTCCTCTTTGTCGGCTTTATCATCAGCAGGTGGTGGTGTGGCTGTTGATTCAATGCCATATCCGCACACGTCAAACTTCAGCAATGCCGCTAAAACGATGAGAACCGAAGTGCAGTTGACCATAAAACGTGATGTCACCCCTGCGAAACCGATTAAGTGTGATTCCGCACCAAAGACCGCAAAAGCCCACCCCGCTCAGGCGAAGCCGAGTCGAAATAAGGCCACAAGGAAATTGAAATTCGACGAGGACACGAGCTCGCCGGTGTCC
Organism: Cheilosia impressa; assembly: GCA_948293265.1. Classification (NCBI taxonomy): domain Eukaryota; kingdom Metazoa; phylum Arthropoda; class Insecta; order Diptera; family Syrphidae; genus Cheilosia; species Cheilosia impressa. The sequence continues at coordinate 1,383,197 of OX411880.1, forward strand.
GGAACAATAATTCGACCCTTGGAGGAGATCAATGAGGGCACCCTGCAGTACAGCAACGGCGACATCGATCCGAAGTACAACATCGTGGAGATAACGGAAGAGACAAAGGCCGAGTTGGCTGCCATCAAGAACGTCATCGGCGACTACGTGTGCAAGCTGTGTCGCATCAAATTCGAGGATGCCTTCGGCTTGGCCCAGCACAGGTGCTCGTGTATAGTTCTACTCGAATACCGCTGTCCGGAGTGTGGCAAGCAGTTCAATTGTCCAGCGAACTTGGCCTCGCATCGCAGGTGGCATAAGCCCAAGAAGAGCGACTCCAAAAAGGAGAACCAAGTGAACAGTTCAGCCGCTGCAACGCAGTTTCCTTGCGACGACTGCGGAAAAAGTTTCAAGCGAGCCGCGTACCTTCGCAAGCACAAATTGACTCACAAAAAGCTGGTCACCGGCCAGATTCCAGGCGAAATGAAAGAGGAGTCGCGCGGTGCTGACGGAGGTCAAAGTGTGCATTCAAACGAGGACGAAGGTGTCTACACAAACGACTACGACATGGACTCCATATCCGATTGCAGTTCAAGTTCGGGTCGGCTGCAAATTGTTGAACACAACCTCACCGAGGAGGAAAACATTGCGGCGACAGCCCTCACGAATCTGAGACACTGTACGTCCGTGATTCAGCACACAACAGTGATTGGAATGGCTCACTGAAACGGGACAGTGTGGTGGGTAACTGCTTAAGTTTTCAGTTTTTTTTTTCTATAGTTTTAGCCATTGGGAAATCGCCTCAAACTTTAATACTTTCTCATTTGTTTTTGTTAACGAATTCCGTTCTGTTTGTTAATCTTTTTTTTTTTTGGTTGTCGTTATTTTGCCCAGTTCTGTTTCCCAAATAGTTGCGCCAATCAGAAGTTGGTCTACCAGTGGCTTTGATATTTTTTTTATAGTTTACGCAGATCTGTATATTTTTTGGAAGCATTCCAACAGAGAGAATTGAGTTCAATCTAGTCATGTTTAGTTCGTAGTGCAGGTGTTTGTGCACAGCGCTATGATTAGTTATTTGTTTAAGCTGTTCGTATCCGATAAACGTTTTTGTCTAATTAAGTTTTAGTTTTATTTGAAATACACAAGTTCAACCAAAGTAATGCACAACTATTTCTAGTCTTATTTGTTAGGAAAATAAATATTTTCAGTGGGCCTTGCTAATCACCATTTTGAACCAGCAAACTAATTATTTTGTGGGTCACAATGGGGTATTTTATGTGGAAAAATTACGCCGTTGTGAGTTCATAAAATCCACTAAATATATGAGTATTAGTATCGCTCCGTATTTATCTCAACTAAATCTAGTCTTATCTAGTCGTTTTAGTGAACACATATTTATTTTATCCTTAGATTGCATTTTTATTTATGAATTTTCGGAAATCTGTGGAGTTGCCTGCACAGTATTATTCCAATCGAGTGAATTCTAGTCATATTAGTTCTTAAGCGTATTCAAAAATACCTGCTCGGGTTTTGTTTACTTATTCGTATTTAATTTAAATTATTTTCCACTCTCAAGTTGTACATTTTCAATGATACCAGCTTATCACTACCAACATAATGAAGCCGACAGCTCAGACCAAATAACTTAGATTTTAAGACTTAATTTAAAATATGAATAAATGTTCCCACTTGTTAGTTTTGGTGGTTGTACTAAAAATTAAATATCACAGCAAAATTGTTCCTTAAATTGCAAACAGACATTTTGAGAAAAAAACTTCTGATGAAAAGTACAAGGTTGTATAGTTAACAATTTAAGTAAAAGCGGAACACATCAAGAGAACTTTAAAAATGTATAAATATATGGTCATTGGTCATATTCATATCTCTTAAAATTTAATTTTACCATGGTTTGTTTAACGTAAATATAAGTATATGGTATACTTTGATACTTAAATATATTTTTGTACTAAAATATTTATTCTAATATATTTTTTTATAGGAAAATAAAAACTCAAGTCAAACGAAACGTAATTATGTGTAAAAATAAAATGTGATACTACAAATAGTGTAAGCGAATTTTAAATTTTAGTACTAGGTATACGTATATATTTTTTGATAATGTACCCTTATAACAATATAGATATTATTGACAAATAAATTACTTTTTCATGAGAAATATTCTTTTCGTATTTATTTGTGTTAAATTCTTGGATCTTTACCTTAAAACGTCTTTATGAAGTAAGTTTTACTGAAAAAAATATTAAGACTGCTTTTTGCAAATCAAAAAAAAATATCCACTTCTGGTTGCTACTACAATTTCCTGGTACAATTGTGGTTCAGTTTGCAAAGTGGGTGTTTCACGAATACACCTATGAAAAGGTACGCGCCTGGGTTAGCTGTGTTTGTGTTCTGGGGTTCATTTTTAACAAAAAACCGCATGAACAGAATGGGATCTAAAGCTAAATTTGCTTTCACAAAAATTGGACAATTATTAATGTAATAAAGCAACCTTCTTATTTTGCCAGGCACGCACTTTATTGTTCTACTCCTCTGGAGAGTGTGTTCAGTTAATATAACATTGAACTCATCTGTGTTTGATATTTGACAGTGTATGCGACTGGCAGCTTTATATTCAGTTGTGCTTCGTTTAGAAAAGTACTAAAGTCGTTTATGGTGCCCCACAAGAACAGAGTTAATAAATCTACAAAATTTTGCGCTGCATTGCGTTTAAACGACGTGCTTCTTGTTTTTAACAATGCAGCGAATCACGGTCACCTACCGTGTTTTATAAGCGTTAAGGACTGCTTCCAGATGCACCTTAGACGGTGCTTACAGCTTAAAAATTACCCGCTTGTCTCTCATAGTTACTCAAACAAAATCGACCTCCGCCTTATATTAGCAGTGCAGGAATTGTTAGAGTTTTATCTACTTGGTTCCACGTGAAAGGATGCCTTCTAATCCTAACGAACACAGATTTTAAAAGATATCTCTGCACCGGTGATGATGTCAATGGGCCTTAGCAATAATCATTTCTAAACTTCACACTAAATATTTTTGATTTTGATTTGGTTGATTTTCTGTGAAAAATTTGACCATTGTGAGTGTATTTACATTTAGCCTGGGCACTAAATATGGTTATTAGTACGGCGAAATATCATCACCATTTATGCAAGCATCAGCAAGCAAACATAACAAAAGTATTACCTCTGGATATTGGCGAAGCTAGATTTTACCTACCTTTGTATACCTACCTCGATTGAATTTGTTTGCCGGGTGGTTCATCAGGGCATTTTGGGCAAAACACGTTTCGTTCGTGTGAAATGGTTGACGTTGCGTTGAATTTAATAAAAGAATTAACGGCAAGTTGCCAAAACCCTCGCGGAAGATCGAAATGCGAGCATCTTGAGGAAGTATTATGTACAGAGAGGAACATTTAATGCGCCGCAATAATAATAACAATAAATTTAACACTTTACGAATTTTCACAATTGTGAAGTTTGTATGGGAAATATAGTCATTGTGAATTATTCAAATTTAAAGTTAAAACTGAAAATGTTTATTGGTAAGGCCCAATGCATGTACCTTCTGGGGAACGATATGGAAATGTTCAAGAGCGGATTATGCGAGCTTCTAGAAGAAGGTTGATATTTTGTACATGATTTTTTCATCTAAAACAACTCTTTGGCAAAAAGGAAGAACAGCATAAGTCGACAAATGTCAAAATTGAGTTAATGTTACGATGGGATGCACCATGCACCGTACCCTGTTCTCGTACGGTTGCTGTGTTATGGATCTGTGACAAACGCACAAGTCGTCTTCCTACATCTGAAGTCAAACCTTTAACCTGATGCGCTCCTGAAAAGTGGCTAAAAATTACTTATTCGTGGCCACGCGAATGGTTTTCTGGAAGGGGAAATTCGAACTCTCCCGTTAAACACGTTCTTCTGTCAAACACTTTCTCCTGTCATAGTTTGCTTCACTAGCATAGAGTACGAGTATTTAACGATCGCTTTCTAATTAAAAGAATGTACCTATTCATCTCGATCTAGAAGAAGGCGCTAATCAAAATAAAACTGAAAATGAAGACCCACAAGAACAAAAAATAAAAAAAAACACTCCTCCATTATGGACTTGAAATTACTTCCAATTGGAGGATATTTAATAAACAATAGGAAATTCTATCGTTCACACTTTGATATGCGTGCCGCAATTAAGTCTTCCCACGCCACTTCCTCTCATATACTCGTATGAGGACACTTTCATTTTCCAACCAAAAACGATACGAAGCATCAGAGGAAAGGGAATACCCAGTTGTAAACACTTTTACACCCCAAGAAGAAATGCCTATCAAATGACAGATGCAAGAAATGTTTCACTAAATTAAAAGTTCGTGAGCAAACAGAAAAACATTCAAGCGCAACCCAACAGGAAGTAAATAACGTTTCTATTTTTTTTGTGTCCTAGGGATGCATTATCCTGATTTTTAAGGGGGTGTAAACCATGGTTGCATGTTGTGTTTACCTTATACCAGGGACAGGGATGCTTTTTCACTATAGTTGGGGTTGGGTGTTGGATTGGATTCCTCTGCAGAAGTGAAACATCTTGAGGGAGAATTCATGTTGATAAAGTGGAAATAGTTAGTCACAGCCAGTCCGGACGCCGGTGCGAGTATTTCTTACGTTTTATCCTTTTTGGTATTGCATGCATGTGACTCATGATTAGTCAGTGGCATTTTTACACTACACGCTCTAGCCGCACATTTGTGTGCCAAGTTATGTGACCACAATAAATGACTGAATATATGTTTTCTGGTAAGCACATAATACGACGTTGTAAATCAGAGCTTTATGCGAGGGTCTTCCATTAAGGGCCGAATGAGTCAAATCAGGACTAAGCGATTAAAGTTTTATATAAGTGGTTTTGAAAGGCGCAGACTGTTACACAAGAAACTATTATGGAACTTAAATCGTTTAGAAAAGTGCCAACACATGGTCCTGGGTAACAAGAATAAAATCTGTAATCTGTATCTGTATCTGTCATTCCCTGACACCTGTCAAGTAAAAACCACACGGATTTAGGAAATGGAAATATGCGCGAGTTACTCACATAAATATTATGAATATTCACTACATGGTAAACATTTTGTTAAGTTCGCACTACTTTTTCTAGGTAAGTGTTGTAAAGACTCCCACTCACATATATACCACACCAGCGTACATCTCACATTGCATGAAGTGCTTGAAATGCATCTTTATGAACTTTAGCTGATGTCGTTTTCCATTGGGACAGAATAAACACTTTTTTCAGAGTCAGAGCAGTTTCGCATCGCGATTGTTTAGCTAAATTTACGCCTACTTTGACTAACACCCAAACATTTGACATTTGTCAAAGGTTGAAGTGCATTATTAATTATTAAAGTTTTTAGACGACGAGTCTGTAAAAAATGGAGAAAAATTTGCATTTAGGCGTTGCAATGGAGCATAAATAAGTACTGGATTTATTCTAATTATCTTAAGTCGACTAGATTGGTCTGGATAAGATGTAAGCCGAACGCAAAAACTCGATTGGCCGGGAACGTCACTTTTTCTACGTCAGCCACATATGTGAATTATCAACTTATTACTCAGTTACGTGGTATGTTCCTTTACCAACGGGTGATTTTTTAAGAGTTATGTTTTTCAGGTTGACAGCACTGGTTAGTAATGGCGTCCAAACGTCGTCTGTCAAAGTGAAAAGTTTTCAGTATACTCTGCCATTTAATCATGGAAAGACTTACAAACGAGCAACGATTGCAATTTATTGAAATTTAATATAAATTGAAAAATGTGCACCGTTTGTTACGACCATATTATGGGCTGGTGGCATCATCGGTCAATTTTTCTTCAAAGACGACCGTGGAAGAAACGTTACCGTCAACAGCGAACGATATCGAGCCATGATAAGCGACTTCTTCGCCTCAGTTGGCTGAGTTGAACTTGGTTTCATCAAGACGGTGTCACATGCCACACAGGTCGTGAAACAATGGAAATGTTGAAGGATGAATTTGGTGAGCAGCTTATCTCTCGAAATGGCCCTGTAAGTTGGCCGCCAAGATCATGCGATTTAACACCTCTTGATTATTTCTTCTGGGGTTATGTAAAGTCGTTAGTCTATGTGGACAAGCCGAACAGGATTGAAGCCCTACAGGATAACATAACAAGCGTAATTCGTAGATTACTGGCCGAAATGCTCGAAAAAGTGACGCAAAATTGGACCTTCCGAATGGACCATTTGAAACGGAGCCGCGGACGACATTTACATAAAGTTGTCTTTAAAACTTATATGGCAAAGGCCTATTTATCGATTACAATAAAAATTTTGAATATTTGATGCAAATTTGAGTATTTTATTCGATTTTGAAAAAAACTGCGCTTAAAAAATCACCCGTTATTAAATCTTACGAATTTTTACGAACTTTTACTCAATGCCATTCCTCAACTCTAAAAATTCGTAACAGAGAGCGTCATAGATAATTGTACTATTCTTACAACAAGGGTCAAGGAACGAACCTACGAATTTTTTGACTAGGTTCGTCGGCTACCCGTCCATAAACGTCAACTGTCCGACTTCAGCCAATCAAAACCTAGATATACATCTAGTCAGACAGGTGTCAGACTTCTGAAATCCCCAATGAAAAACCACATAACTCAAAAATTAAAAAAAAAAATGCTGGCAGATTACTCTCTGTTTCTGTCAAGAAAATTCTGATGAGCTGATAGGTCCTTTCCCATCTATGCAAGGACTCTGCAATAAGCAGTGCTGTCTCTGTTGAGTGTGAAAGTTGGCATTTGATAAACAAGAAAACTGGAGGTATCTTCGGAATCAGATTACGAACAAAAGCAGTTGTTTGTGTTTGTCTAAGAAGAACTACCGCTAAAATGTAAAATATTGTCAATGCCAACAAAAGGAGTGTTAAATCGTAACGACTTAATTTATTGCCGTCCCGCCAGATGGATTTTTAGAATTAAATGCGCTACCCACAGAATCATAATTTTCCTAAATATCACTTTGTTCTTGAAGCTCCTGCACACACACCCTCACTGCCCGAAATGTGCAACAAATATATTATGTAAATAATAATCTCTCATCCTATTTAATTCCCTTACGTAAATACAGATGATACTCTCGGCACATAATAAAAGAACAAAATCTCCCAAGAGACCGACAGCGACGAATGTCAGAAATCTCGACTGGCGTCGAGCAGCCAAATGTCCATTGTTCTTGTTCTTCGTCATCGTAATTCGTAAGGCCCCTTTGACGGAGTGAGCTTATGCCAAAGGAATTGAATTCCTGTATAAAGTTTCCCATGAACGAGAGTAACGCACGATGCCGCAATTTCATTTCACTCCCTTCTGGTGAAATCCTTAAACAATGGCGGAAAAAAAAATCCCAATGCATAGTCCCGTGTCCCGGCTATTGTGCTGGATATCACCCCCTTCAGTTATTGTCAAAAAATCTAGGTGGGTGAACTGCTGCTGGGGTGGGAAAACACAACCAAAAAGGATGTTCGTGCGCGACCGTGCCACAACAAAACACCAAATGCATGCAGTGCACTAGTACCCGAGTACGTTTACTGTGAACAAAGTGATCTGAGGAAATAGGTGAACGAAAATGAAAATCGGAGTGCTTGAGATTCGGTTTCATTTATGCACAGTATCAAATTATTGATTTTACTGAGTTCTTCAGATCTCATTTACCTGAACAACAAAGTGAGCTCGCACTTATACTGTACTTTCAGTATTTCCAGCATTGACATTTGGAGATGAATACGTTTTCGAGTTTGCCTGATGCCATCGTAGCGCTCAGGGTCAATTTATTTGACCCATTCTATCTCATGTTGGAGTTGAGAATAAAAATGGTCTTCTGTAGGTTAACCGGGTACCTATTTCATTTACTAAACATTCAAAGCACCATGTGTTTGGTGTCACTTTGGGTGGAGAATCTTAAATCCAAGTATACAAGCATTGTACGAGTATTAAAACTAAGTAGGTGATCTGACAGGTCACCGTTGGCGCGTGGAAAATAAGTCGCTGTCTGCTCTAAATGTACTGGGCACATATAAGAATCTAGTTATCGTAAGTCGACAATATTGGTCTGGAAAAGATGTAACCTGAACGCAAAAACTAGATTGGTCGGGAACGTCACGTTCCTAATATGCGAAATGTCAACTTAGTACTTAGTCACGAATTTTTTGACTAGATTTGTCAGCTACCCCTCCATAAACGTCAACTAAAACAGCTGCTCATAAGACCGAATTCCCCCAATCAAAACTGGAACACAATTGCTCGAGCTCAGTTCAGCGCTCAGCTCTAAACTAAAAAAGAAAAACGCCTAAAATGATCGTTCAGTGGCTACGTGTTGGATCTATAGACATATAGTTCTAAATGTTCTTTAGCTAGATGGAAAACTAATGGGAATGCGGACGAAACTAGTATTTTTGCAGATGAAACCTTGCTCAAGAGTGGGAGTGAAAGAGACCTATAGTCACTGCTTCAAAGAAGTAAAATTCGTGTTAAATTTCATCAATACGCTAGTTTATTCAATCATAAGTTATAGTTAATAGTTATATTGCAAGCCGATCATTGCACTGTTGTCGTTGCGACCAAAGTGCCTGGCAGCTTCGGCAACAATTGCGTAGTTCTTGTCCAGTTGCTGCGTGTAATATATGCTTCCACTTGTTCCCGCAGCGTCCTGGCCGAGTGATCCGCCGACCCTACCCTGTGGGGAGCGAGTATTTCTTACAAGAACAACGTTATCTTCCGCTGGCAGCTCATCTACAAAGGTTTGCTAAAAAATTATGATGTAAGTAAAGGCATTTCATTTGAATCAACGAAGCAAACTTACTGCATCGTAGTAGTTGTTGTAGTTCTCTTGTTCCGGAATGGTGAATCCCAATGCGATGCCGACGATTCCGAAAAGAATGATAAGCTTTACTGCTGCCATTTTAATTGTTTGTAGTTTGGAAGTTGTCTTGGTAATGCAAGTTTACGACTGATGTCTATCTGCTGTCGGTTGGGAGATTATATACGAAAATTAAACCGAATGTACATTCCCGCGCTTTGCACACAGATAAGAGGACGTGTATTTCTTGAAAGATGTTGTCAAAGTTTTATTCCGTTGTGATCCCCACATCAATCAAATAGCCGAACGACTATTGCGAAGGTGCTTTACTTTTTTTGAATATTTGGGAAAAGTTTAATGATCTCATGGGCTTTAACATTGACAAGTCCTAAAAGTCCCCATAGAATATGAAGAAAATGTTGATTTATAAAATGAAACGCGAGTTTTATAATGGTGATGAGTATAAAATAAGATGATTTTATTTAAACGTAAAGACTTCAAGAAAAATAATAAAGCCAAAGGGTAGAACGTTGTTCTCGCAGAGAACATTCGGGAATAAGTAATGGCTGCGTTCAACCAAATTGAGCGTTGTAATACTTAGTGCTGCCAAATCAAGATGTATATTTCAACAGAGAATTGCAATGTTCTACGAATATCTAAATATCTATTTATTTATTTATTATTTAAACTATTAATAAATTAAGAGCTAATAAAAAAAAAGAACTTATAGCGCTAGCTACCAGGGCTTTCGGCTAGGTTTAAATCTAAGCGAATTACAACTCATCTATTAAATCTAATGAGTGCAGGAGAGAATAAACTTTTTTGATGTTGGATTGGGAGGGGAGGGCAAGAAGTTGAGATAGTTGGGAGTTGGGAGATATACTACTTAGTTTGGTGTGAATTGTGGTGCATTCATAGGTTAAGTGTTTTATGGTGAGAGCTTCGTTGGAGTTGCATAGTGGGCGATTGTCATTGTTGAATAAATGCCCGTGGGTTAGGAGCGAGTGACCTAAACGAAGTCTAACGAACGGCTTTGTCATACATGTTCTTGGGATAAATTGCTGGTGTGCCTTCCGGGTCAAGCGATTTATAGTGGTGCGTATATGCGGACCAGTGTTCCATTTTTATGTATGGGCGTAGGCTCGGATATGTCTTTTAATATCTCTTCTGTTCAGTGTTGGGTATAAGAAAAGTGGTTCGTTAACAGTGTGCTTTGCTGCCGCATCAGCGTGTTCGTTCCCCTTTATGCCTGCTTGTCGCGGGACTTGGACTGATCATAAGGAAAGCTGCCTGCAAATAGCTATCTGCAAACTTAGTTTACGTATTTTTAGCAAAAAATAAACGAAAACAAATTTTACTGATTATGATTATGATTCACTAATCATATTGGGGTACCAGGTTCATTTAACATTTTTTTATAAATCACTTTAAAAGACAAATTCAAGAACTTTTGTTTTCAACCCACGTCACTATAAGTAAAGCACAATCTCCCAGCGAAGGAAAATACATTTTCAATAGATGTCTGAATCACCGCAGGTTAAACCACCGGCGACAGATACGAGTACTAGCATGTCTTAAATGTACGAAAACTATATTTCTATGTAGACATTCCAATTTATTTTATTTCATACACCTTCCTTCCTCAAGTATCGTGCGAAATTTTATTCTTAATAATTTTAGACATCACATCAGAAGTAAACGATAGACTTTATTGCAGTCAGACGATAGGTCTCTTTCCCTCCCACTCAAAAATACTAGTTTCGTCCGCATACCCTTTATTACTTTTTACATCTAGCTTAAGAGAATTTAGAACTAGAGGCGGACCTGTCAATATATGCAGAATGTAGCCACTGAAAGGTCATTTTGAGAAAGTTTAAGTAAGGACTCCAGAGAAAACAATGGAAGGTATTTTCAATTTTGAGAAACTGGTTACTTGTTAATTTTAAATGCAGCGACCACAGATGGGGGTATTTGGCTTCAGAATAGTGTTTGCTCAAACAACGGTATATTAAAAAAGGTCAGGACTTCCAAGTGTATGTACTTTCTAAAAACTTCGATATAATCACCTATGGGAGTCCAATTTTCATATGGAGAATATCTCCCGCGGGTGACGAGGGTGAAACTCGTATTTGGTTTAGAGGTTTAGTGGCTGTGCTCTTAGCGTAGAGGCTACCACATATATCTGTTTGTTCATAAATAGTGCAGCTTTTCAAAACTCTTTTGATAGCCTTTTCACGTCGCTTAAGTTGATTGCCACTGTCTTTGCATGACAATCACATTTAAAATCCTTGTTCTTTATATCAGTGTCGTACGTTCTGAGAAGAAAGCAATCGATTCATCCCTGGGATTAGATGAATCGCTATCGAACCACTTTACACTTATGTCCGACCATCAGTTGCCCCAAAATTGTATGTGAAGAACCGATTTTCGTTGCTGTTGTCGTTTTTCCGTTTTGCAGCTGCCTCATGCCGCATTTACACAGTCACACATTCCTATCACGGAAGATTAAAGGGATGCTAATACTAAATAGCCGTGTGAATGAAAGGGACGGCATTACCTAACACGCAAAAAAACGTGACACGTTTTTTCGTCGCCCATCTAGTTTACGTGGTAGGAATTATGGGAAATCTATGCATATGCATGTTGATATTTTTATAGCGACGGCTCACGAAATTTTGCTTTCCTATAAAACAAAATGCCTTCCGGAAGTGATGAGCGGACAATTATTTATAAATTTCGTACAACTGAATGATGCATTTTTGGTTTAATTTACTGGAACTTAAAATCGCTCTCATTTCAGATGTTTTAAATCAGAAATAGAAATATTTTCAAGTGATTACAGAAATTATATTCTCCGGAAATTGGGTTTATTTCCGTTTTACGTACCTATAATTATGGGCAGCACATCCATGACACTAGGCGTCTGATTTGTGATCTAATTCTTACTCCTGTACTAGCATTGACTGGGGAAAAACGGATTTCTCTCTCACGTCTCGTGCAAAAATGCGCGTGCGTGATCGTGTAAATGCAGTTTCATCTTTATATTAATAAATCTTTATCTTCGATGATCTTGGCATCTGTGGAAACGCTCTTTTTTGCACAAGCCCAACTTGGACGGCAAGGCTTCAGTTGGCATGTTTGAATCATAAGATAGCAGGTTGGATACTTCGGCTGCCATTGGCCTCCTTCACCACTTATTTTCAGCAACCTGTATATTGCACATAGTCCTTGTTGATTGTTGCCCTTTTGAAGGAGACTCAAAAATACAACCTCGTTTCGATTTGATGTGGAAGGTTTATTTCTATGTATGCTACAGAGTAATACAAGAAGAATTAAAAATACAATTGCAATCTTACTTCACTTGTTGCTCCTCCTAAGGTTAAAGGGACAATGAAATTATAAAGCAACGTTTGACATTTGTCAGATGACAGGTAATCTATGCGGAATTCGTGATCGTGGAAACTAAGGTAAGTTTACATTGATGCGTTTTAATTATTGGAATCGCAACAGTCCTTAAAAACGATCACTGACCTCTGTTCAAAAAATATCGAAGGAGTTGTAATATGAGGATGCAGTTAGTTTATACACTAATAAAAAAATGGCTGTCGCATTTACCAAATCCATTCCAGCTCTACAGTTCTCCAAGCAAAAAAGTGTGTCCGAGAAATGGTTAAACTTTCTTTGTAGATCTGAGTCTGGAGATCGAGTTTTTTTAACTCGATTGCAAATGAAACTACTGACTCTTTTTTATAAGAAAGGAATAATCGGCACATTTGCTCAATAAATAATAAAAAAATTTATTTACAACTAAACTAAAAACATGTATGGTTAATAGTTATACTGCAGGCTAAGCATGGCACTGTTATCGTTGCGGCCAAAATGCCGGGCGGCTTCGCCAACAATTTCGTAGTTCTTGTTAAGCTGATGTTTGTAATACACACTGGCGCTATCTCCCCAACGATCCTGGCCAATTGATCCGCCAATCCTGCCTTGTGGCGAGCGTGCTTTCCTTATGAGTAGTCCATTCTGTTCGAGTGGAAGCTCCTCTCCGAAGGCCTTAATAAAAAGCGTCTCATTAGAAAGTGTTTTGTACGATTAATAAATGTAGCATACTTACAGATTCATAATTGGCGCTGTGGTCGTGGTACCCTTGCTCGGGAAGAGTGAAACCCAGGGCGATACCGATGACACCGAGAAGAATAATAAGCTTTACTGCTGCCATTTTAATTGATGGACTGTGATGCTTGTTTGTAAGCTTAGCTGGGAATGCAAATTTACGACTGATGCCTCATACTGCCGGCTGTGATCTTTTATAGTAGTATCGCTCAGATGTAGGTATCAGTAAATCAAGCTACGCGGGGTCTTTAATGCTGATAAGAAGATACTTATGTACTGACGTTGGCATCGCTTTCATCTGTGGTGATTCCCATACTTCTATCAGTCAACTGAGTATTTTTATGAAATTTGGGGTAAGGTGCTTCACATTTTTGAGATGAATGCAATTATATGATTGGAAGATTTTGTGACGCGCGTATTTAACAAATAATAAAAATAATGCTGCTCAGGGCTTTATAAAATATGGTTAACAATGGTATCTACTTCAGCTTTTGTTGTAGTTCTTCGATGAGGTTTTCTGCTCTGTTTTTTTTTTAACATCATCTGAAGTACCCCGTCGGCGTTGATCCGCGAGGGAAAACTTCGGTGGCTGGGAACAATATCAAGCTTATTATCAGTGTGACAGGGGATAAAATCCTTATTTCTAAAGTTATGAAATGAAGTAATTAATAATTTATCATACCAGGATTGACATTTTGTTATATGAAAACGTTGAATCGTTTTGATTGCAGTTTCTTTTCTTTTGCTTTATGTAACTAAAATGCAAAAGACATTCTCGTTCTGTGTAAAAGCGAAACGACGGTAACTTTTCCATTCACGTTTTTAGATTTCTTTGATTACTTTCACAGGGTAAATCCCATTTGTGGCTTTTAGGTCTATATCCACCGAAAAAGGTCATGAGCTCAAGCAGCATGGAACCAGAACAGAATAAACTGCAGAAAGAATTGAATAAGAATTGATTTCTTTCGTTTTTTGTAATGCGTTAGTAATTTTCGTTTCGTTTTTGACAGAATGCTTTCCCCAGTTTTCACTACGGGTTTTCATTTGTTCACTGCAAAAAGAACGAATTATGTGACTCTTAAGCTCGTTATAATAAATCGCTTTCGAAGTTTGTACTGAAAAAAGTAGGAAATTATAAATCCTGCAATTTTTGTGCAATTTTTTTAATTTTATTTTCTGAAAAAAACGGTAAATTTCTGATTTTTTATTTTTAAAACGGTGATTCACTTTTATTCGTGCCATGTTTATTCACTTACCAGTTGTCAGACTTACTAAACTAGATACTTCAACTTCACCACTACCACACATCACCCAACTGTAAACTTGACAGCCGCGAGGTGACCATTTTTCCAATCATTCTTTGGTTAAGCATAGCACGCAGTTCACGTTAAATGTAATTTTCCATACAAATTTTTCACCGCGAAATGTCAAAATTACATTTCCACGTGAAAATTTTACCACGCAGGTTCGATAGCTGCTTCAAAAACTGAGTTTTAGGTAGGGATAGTAAAATCTCTCCATAGCTATTAAACTTGGCTTTCATTCTCCGCCGCATTAGTTTTTTGACATTTCAGCGAAAAAAAAGTTTTGAATAAAAGCGGTCTAGAAAGTAAGTTGAACTTTATAATATAGTTCTTTAAGGGAATGCAACGTTTTTCATTGAATATAGTACGATAGTGTTATGTACAAAAGGTTGGTTTCATGGATGACCTTTTTAATAAATAGGGTGCCTCGAGAACATTTTTCTATCCAGCTTTGCTCAACAAAAACCAAGATATGAAGTCACAAAAGAGGTTTGATCCTTAATTAAAAATAAATGTTTTCACTTCCGAATTCAAACAGATCTTTGGAGAGGAGTGAAAATTCCAGTTCACTTAGCGCACTTTGGATCTCACTTCCTGAAGACATATTTCCTAAGGACTACAATTTTCAACAATTTGAGTTTCTAAAGTGCTATCGGTTCGCCTTTTTCAAGAGTATACTAAAGTAAACGCAACTAGCTTCTGGGAGTAATTCTCGATAGAAAGCTTCTTTGGTCCAAGCTTGTTGAATCAAAAACCGATAAAGCGCTGTCAACGTTTTGGCTTTTGGCAAGACATGGGGCTTATCTCCTAAAAGGATCCTTTGGATCTATCCATACGGCAATGAAAAGGCCACTTGTCTCATATGCATCGGTTGTATGGTGGAACAGGCTTTCGCGGAAACGTGTAACTGCCTCTTTTGCCAAACTTCAAAGAACGGTTCGCCGGGCTCTGCTCTAGATGCTATGATGAACCGCCCCCTCTTGATATTTGTATCATGGGGTGTACGTTGAAAACCATCTCCCGGTTAAAGAGAAGTGTTTTTTTTGGGTCCCAGGTCACACTGGTAGCCAGGGAAATAGATCGTTGATAAGCTTGCCAGATGGGTTCACAAGAAGCTTTCTCAGGACCTGAACCTGTATCTGTGGTTAAGTCATCCATTGATACTTGGGTTTCTCGTGCACACGAGCGTCGGTGGCGTGACTGTGCTGGGTGTAGGCAGACCAAACGACTGCTTCCGGACATCTGTAAAAAGTCCGCGTCTTTCCTTCTATCTCTTAAGAGAATCGACTGCAGACTGCTTGTGGGCGTCCTTTCGGGCCACCAAGCTTTTGTCACACACTTAAAAGTGTTGGGCTTGAGCGACGATGATACAGCGGAGCAATTCCTCTGTAGCTGTCCCGCCTATGCTCGCATCAGGTGGCGGATCTTTGTGGTGAGTGCCGAACATCTAAGCTCTTCATCACTGCAGCTCCCTCTCATCTTTCTTCGAAAGACGGTAAATCTAAGTACAATAATGTGAGGTGTCTGTTGGCAGTACAATGGACCTGTAGATTATGTCTGAGTGCTCCATCGGATAGTAACAACCTCCGACAAAAAAAAAGGCTTCAAACATAGCAAATCTTTATTTCTTATTTCAATTTAACTCATTCATTTGACAGATCGTACAATGTACAATACAGTGAGACGTTCAAGTATGTAGTTTAGTAAGTCTGACAGCTGGCTGACTTAATGTGTCCAAGTTTGGTTTGGCCTAGATCGGTTGCAGTTTCTTTGGTTGACGTTTATGGAAGGGTAGGCGAGGTATCTTGTCAAGAATTTCGTGACTGAGAACTGAGTACTAATGTGGTATTCGATTGGGCTTCTTCAGATTTTCTCTCAGATTTCAGATTTCGTGTGGCTAATCGAACACAAAAACGTCACTTGCTGCAATATGTGTAGCCTTCGACACTTTTCTAAGCGTTTTCCATTCTTTGGTTAAATTTTATATGAAAACATTTAAAATGCTCGCCCAGATTGATTTCTAAACATTTGTACATAAATAATTAACAAAAACATATCCACCCGATGCAATGCGTTTCTTTGGAGTTAAAAAATTTCACGAAAACTCCACTAGTTGTCAAACTCAAAGATTGCTATTTTTGTACAAAAAAAAGTGCTCTGAGAGCACCCAATCGAAGGTACCACATAAGTTGACAGTTCCTATATGCGGCTGACGTAAGGAAGGTGACGTTGCCGCCCAATATACTTTTTGCTAATTAGGTTTTCGAATGTGCCAGAAAATTATTAGTACATTTTACATGAAATCTATAGAGGAATCCCGAAAGTCAAATCGACTCAAGTTGTCCGCTTGCGCGATCATAAATAATCCATTCATACGAATGATCTATCCTATTCAAATCATAACATCGGGAATAAAGAAAGAAGAAGACGTATCCCTAAATTCTGAAACTATAGTATTTCAGTAATGACAGCGATTGTTCTCTACAAATCAAAACCATCAGAACCATCACCTACTATAGCAACGGTCAAATTCATTCAGTTGCAAAAGCAAATTCCTATCTACTCCGATCCCGATGCCGGGTCGTCGCTGATTCAAAATATTTCTTTGATTTTCGTTGGGACTAATGGGCAGATGTTGTCCGCACAGTGTTGGCATAGACACCGGCTACGAGCAACAATAACATTGTCAAAGAGCCACCCCTATGCTTCTGCCGACACGGTACACTCAAAATCCAACCAAACAATTCCTACTCGTGAATGTGTGTTGCGTATGTGTGTACTTTCTGATCGATTTATTATTTTCCCCGATTAAACTGCCTCTATTATCGCTCCCTTATTCCGTATGTGCACTACATTGCAATGCCCTCTTCGCTGAGGTACAATTGAAACTCCAAGTGCTAATTCTTTTTTTTTTGGCAGATTTCAAGATTTAAATATGGCCCAGAAGAATGTTAATCGTCAGCATCGTGACCTGAGGTAAACGCCATGATACCAAACGCCCGTATGCTGCATTTGAAAGGATAAAAGATCGACTTGCACCTTTTGCATGATCCAGTCTCTCTGACGTAATGAGTGGGTAGGCTTACGATGATACGGGCTACTTCTGTGAAATGGAAATGAACGCAGCAAAACTGTCAACTACAGAAATCTATTATGGTGCTCTGGTTGTGTGTGTGCCCTAAGTGTAGCGCGTTCAATATACCACCTGAAGTTCAATTAATTGGAACCCTTATTATGAGTTGGACCAAACACTGTAAAGGTTTAAGTTACGTTTTCTGAACGCGTCTCATTCCTGTGGAGTGGCTGAGTAAATACAGCCGGTTGTCGCGTATTATACTGGCCGTTATTTCCGAGTTCCGGGGGAAGATAAGATGCGACTACAACGCGTATGCGTTTTTTTTTGTGCTGTTGAGATAGTGAATTTGGTTTCGTGGGGGAGAAGAATCATGTGGGAAGTAAATTTATTGATTGTACGAGCATTTGTGAGGTTACACTTTCTGATAAGCAGATGTTGTCGTTAAATGTTGTATCAAATAACTACTAGACAAAGACAGCTTATGGGAGTAGTGCTGAAATTTAGAGTGATAAAAGGGAAGGCACTGTAGGGCAAAAAATTAAACGCGGGTATAAAGTTGCCCCTTGTATTGGCAAAGTTGCTGGGCAGAAATTTCAGTTCACTTTTCCAAATCTGGATTTTTTTTTCTCAGAGCTGCCAAAGCAAGTGCCTTTGAGTTCTTTTGTACTTTTGTTAATTACTCATGTACAAATGTTTACTAATCAACCTGGCACAAAGGAAAACGCTTACTAAAGTATCGGAGGCTACACATATTCCAATCGCACGAATATCAACAAAAACAAGAGAAAGTGAGGTTATAATGTTCGATTAGACCAGTGATTCCCAAAGTGGTCCAGGTGGACCCCCAGGGGTCCACGGGAGACTCGGCGGGAGTCTACGTTGGCATGAAAAAAATGTTTACTAGTTTTAAGTGACGAAAATTTATCTGGTTTCGATAGTAAAGAACAAATTTTTACCACTCCGAATTTAGGGTTGGAACTCATTCGCCACTCAAGTTTCCATCGTTCTTCACATTTTATGACGAGTTTTCGGAATATGGTAAAGATGTAGCAGCAGGGGGTCCACCGAAACCTGGCTCATTTTGAAGGTGGTCTACGAGAAAAAAAAGTTTGGGAACGCACGAAATCTGTGCTCGAATCGCAACGCACGTGAACGAGCATTACCTGACGGAATTTGTTTTGGTTTCTCATGTAAAATTAACTTAATTCCGTGAACGTAGCTCGTTTACGGAAGTGACGATTTGACCCTTGAAATCTGAGAGCGAAACTCAAGAAGCCCAATCTTATACCCATAACCTAAGCCATCGATCAGTAAAAATGAATGATCTTATGCCTTCTGTTTGACGGGGTGTTAAATCACCTGTTTTAGGGTGTAGTTATATCAAAAAACAAATATTTACTTCCATTGTAGACCACCTTAAACCAGCTGATGGAACTGTTTGGAGATCGTGGCCCTTTTGAGGTTAGGTACGCTGTCACTCCTTTTTTGGTTAAAATTAATTTTGTAATACAACAGATTTTAAGCTTTAAATTTCATTTATTTAAATTACTTTTTGCGTGCTTTAAATTACAGTGTCGTCCTATCTCTACCCTCGTTTCGTTTTAGGTTTTTTTCTCTTCTCGTCGTTTTTAGACTTTCCAGTAACGGTAAAAATAGATAAAATATAGAAAATGATTTCGAAATCCAATGGCAGCAGTCAGACTGAAAAGTTGAGTAGTTTTTCGGAACGGACGCAATTATAATATCATAGTCTTTGATTGTATTTAGGCTATTTAGGACATACGCGATGGGATGGACTTAGTTAAAGGGAAAATGCCTTCCACTGGGTCCGAAGAAAAAGCTGAGCCTTACGCTGTAAGGTAAACAAGATTCAATTTCAATTTTTTATTCCCAAAGTGCGGTAGGACCATCATAGCAACGCTGTTGATACTGCCAGTGTCTTGTCTTCGAAAACGCTGTAGTGAGGGAGTAGCGCAGTGGTTTAATATAACAATAGTTGGCCAGAGTTCGTGTACTGGAACCGGGAATGTTTTTGAGCAAAAGTTCGTACGACTTTACGGAAAATTTAAACTAAAGGAACAGACCAACAAATATTAAAAAAGTGACGGACTTTAGTTTGGACCTAATGGCGCTTTCGATTGAAGAAAAGAATGCCCTTTCTAAGAAAAGTTCAAATCCAGAAGCAAAGTGGCTATTCGCACGACGTTAGGGACACGGCTTAGATCGACGGCTACGTATTTGACGTAACCTAATAATTAAAAATAGTATTTTAAGAAATTAATTTGACCTTAAGACGTACAGGCTCGTGCCCGAAAATGTAATACTGGAGTTTAGATCCCTTTAAGCGAGCGAAGCGAGCCACATTAAGCCTATTTGCCGCGTTTAACCGTAGCCGTCGACCGAAGCCGTGCCCCTAACGTAGTGCGAATAGCATCAGCCATCTAGAAGAGCTCTTTCTATGTATTCTATGTTTTATTGAAAAAAGTGCACTTCTAGATCAATTCTTCACGACAGAAGTGTCCGGAATATTTTTGAGAGAATTGCATTGAAATCATCAACACACACTTGCAAAATGTCAGATTGAAATGTTTTTTGATCCGAAAATATACAATTACGCGTGCAAAATGTAAACTGCAATTTAATGAGAATCCAAAGCGGAGTCGAGTGCTTTAACTATTTTTTTACTTATTTCAATAAATTGCTCTCGAGTTCTTCTGCATCATTTCCATATCCTCGGAAACTAAAGGCGTTGTTCTCCGAGTCGATAATAGATGGTAGAATAAGTTTCACATTATTTTAGGAACTGGCTGCACAAAAGATGTCTCCGACCTGTTGGGGTGTCATTGGCCGCGTTCCATTGATCACCAGACGTCCAGCGCATATCCCAGATATAGAAAGAGTTACATTTGTATTTTTTAAGAAACAATCATCTCAGCGTTAGCCACATAGTATTTATTTCGAGCTATGAAGTTGCAATCACTCTACCTACATAGCAATTGTTTATTTAAAATCGTTAAGCTGCATTTTGGACAATAGGCGTCCTAAGCATTTGACACATGAATGTAAGAAAATATAAATTCTTATGCGCATACTGTAGGCGTATGCAAAAGTTGCAAAAAATACTGAATTAGTTTCTATGTAACAGTACAAAAAATAGCGTTATTCTTAATTGTAAAAGCAAAGCACTCAAGAGGTCGGGCAGCACATGGTGCGTCTAGTTCACAACACTTCTTACGCATACCGGGCTGCAGAACGGCATGTTGTTCTTCACGCAAAATCTTCCACCGATCAGGGATTTGCCGCAACCTACGCCGGCACAAATAAAACACGGCCCATGCCAATGTACGGCACCCCATGCAACGCCCTGGTCCGACGGCCCTATGGGCTTTCTGCAATACTGGCAGGCCTCGGCAAAGAAGTCATCATAGCACTTAAGGCAGAGCGGCATATTGGTCTTCTCATCGGGAATGTACTGCTGGCCAGCCAGGGGTTTGTCACATTGATAACAGCAAAAATGCTTTATGTGGAATGTAGCTCCCTCCGCAGCCGTGTACTCCTTGGTGAAGATGAGTTCATCACAGGCCTTGCAGCGGGGAATTTTCAAGATTATAGCCAGATCGCGACCGCAGTACACCTGGCCGCCGTGGAAAAAGTACACCAAGTCGGCGAGGAGTTCGCGGCATTCATGGCATTTGAAGCACTCGGGATGCCAGGCGATCTCCTTGCCAGCTCGTTCGGCTTTTACGGCAACATCGCCAGTCATTATGGGGTTCTGACAATCGCGACACGAAAGAACTGGAATAGGCATGGGAGAGGATGCCGAGTGTGGTGGACCCAAGTGTAGATTATCGAAGGACTTGTCCAAGGCGGGATATGCCGCACTCGGCTGAACGTCCGGATACATGTTCATCTCTTCGATTCCTGGAATAGACGAGTACTTCCCCGAACTGGCATTCAATCCAAAGAATGACTGATCGTTGTCCGCAGCTGGCAGATCTGGATGCGTGGCATAATTAGGAGTTGAGGGTTTAGAACCAAATCCAGAGTCGCAGCTCCGAGAACCGGGGATATTGTTGCGGAATGGGTTTCCAGAAGTGTTCTCCGAATAGCCAATGTCAGCGGTGCTGGGGAGATTGTTCACAAACTGAACGACTTCATGCTGGAACGGTTTATTCATCACCAACTCCTGACGAAGAGATTCGATGGGAGCCAAAATCTTGCAGTCAGCATAGTCCACGCCTTTGTCTTTTAAGGCCTCGAAAAGCTTGTCGTAGTACAGTCCATTAACGACCCCGCTTTGCAGGGCACTGGTGTTCAGCCCAAGTTGCTTAAGTTTCTGCTTCGTGGCGTCGCTTAGTTCGGGTTCGTCGTCGAAGTCTGGAGGAAGCGGAGAAAGCGAAATCGCCACTTGCCTTCCCCTCCAGTGGCTGGGATTCGGTTGCATTGCATTCTTCAACTGCTCCGAATTGATAACTTTTGCGAAGACTTGGTCTTTCTCATAATCGGCGTCAATCGGAAGGCCCAGGTCATAGAAAACGCTAACTCCGCCAAACTTGACTTTCCTCATGGGAGTGTCCTGTTTCATCAGCGCACCAAACTTTGTTTGAATTGGGTGTTTAAGGGGGAGCGGCGAGTTGAATGGGTCAGCCGCGTCGTGCTTGGTCTTGATTGGGGTACAGAATTGTGGCTGCGGTGAGTTGAACGAATCCACATAGGTGTTCACTTGGTGGCTAAACTGTGGACTAGCCACGTACTCCTTTCTAAAGTCTGCAATCGGTCCCAAGACCGGATCCCTGCCCACGTCCAAGTTCTTTTGCTTGAGGTTGTTCAATATCTTGTCGTAAATGGGCCCATTTTCCACCAAACTACTGATCGCCGCTTTGTTCAGCTCTCGGACCTTTTGTTTTATTCCAACTGGAACGTCTTCCATATCTTCCTGGCGCAATGGCTCCGAGAATGCCATGAAAATTTTCGGATACGCACTGACTGTCCCACTGATGATAGCAGTCGCTAGTTTATCAGATTTCAAGATGTCCACTAGAACTGGATCAGCAGAGACAGTTGATGGTTGCTCATGCAGTGCCTCAATTGCTTTCACTTGTTGAGCCGTAAGCGGTACTTCCTCTGTGACAGTATCGGCGACGTGGCCCAACTTTCCGTGAATCACATTACCGACTCGTACTACATTTCCCTGGCCAACGCAGTTCTCTCTTATCTTTTGTACATATTGCAGCAGTTGATTTGATTCGGATTCGGTGAGGTTGTCACACAGAGCTGCGTCCAAATCATGAGGTGGCACTTGGAATTCCAGCTGTTGTTTGCGTTTGGCAGCGGCGTCACTGCCGGCGACTGGAATTTGAGATGTACCCAGTTTGTCCATATAATCGGAGACCACATCGGGCGTTGCGTTCGGCGGAACCCAGTCCAGCTGAACGGGTTGATTGGCCAGGGCTTTAATTTTCATATCTACGGGGAGACGTTTATTGTGTAAGCAGCACAGGGGAGCCAAGATCATACTTACAGGCAGGTTTCGATCGGATTTGGCCGAGAATCTCGAACTGAGCCCATCCGGAGAGATCGTCATCCGGGCACATATGCTGGTCCTTCCGACATTTGCAGTTTCGGCACACTTTGCGCCAGAAATGTAGGTCCAAACCGGGGCATTTGTCACCTGAAAATATGTATGCATATATATGCAATGAAAATACAAAAAATAAAATGAAAATGAGGGTCAATATTGACCACCACCCAGCCTTTACATAGGCAGTTGTGTTGGAAGCTACCATAAGCAAGTCCTCTTCGCCTCCTGCTTTCATATACATATATTCCTCCTGATTGTCACAGGGCAACTGAATTTTTTCGTACCTAAACCGTGTAAATCGCGACATTCGCTTCCGAGTTTTTGGTATATCCTAATTCGCACTTAGAAGTAAGAACACAAACAATTTTCTGTGGCGATATAAAATATTTGACGGCGAAAGCCGTTGCAAACCATGCCCAGTTGTACACCAAGAATCGTTATGCCTTTCATTGTGGAATAAAATGCCAGGGCACTCATTCCGTAATTTTTCAGACGATTATCGTCGAAACGATAGACCACCAAAAGTAGCAACTAAGTGCAAAAATTACGAGCATGAGACCTTAATCCAGTTGGTTTCCCGCAAATGTAATGAATGCTGACTATAGTGAAACAAATTCGGGCAGAATATAACTTCTTATGGTCATCAAAGTTTCTAAAACGATATCGTCCCGACGATTATTGTTATAGCGAATCTGTCCCCAGAGTTTTCTTAGATGTGTTACATAGGTACAGGTACAAGCCTAAGTGACAGACTGCATCTGATTTAAAGATCTCTGACGGGTCTTACCTGCTCTCAATTAAATTTAATTGAATCTAAAAGTTCCCACGCAACAAAGCAACTGAGTATCTAGGTATACAGTGTGGGAACTTGTCTTGAAATTAAAGTGCGATCATTCGTTCCTTGGAGTATAATGACACAATCAAATGTAATATTTAATATTTACGCCCCTGACCTGAAACATTTATCTCTGCTCATAGTTTCGTATCAGTTTAGCAGATAAAAATGCGGTAACAAATTCCCCATAGAGATAAAAAAAAAGTCCGCAAACTTACCGCAATCGTTACAAGGTGCACCCGCTCCCGCTTCGTGGCCCAACTTCCCTCGAACAAGTTTCTCACGTCGACTTTCCAACTTGGATAGCCATTCTGGAGCTGCAGGGGTCTCTACGCACGAATCTGGTTTACTCATCTTCTTAATGCACTTTTAGGCGTCAGGTTGCTTTTAATTCATAATTCGTTAGGAACTATAGTAAGGCACAACTTTAAACTCCAACTTTAATGGAGGCACATGTGAATTTCGCAGAAAGTAAAAGTAAATCAAGTCCCATTTAATTGCAATGAATAGTGACTCATCCGGCCCTCCAATAAGCTCCGCAGAAGTGCCGCACTTGCTGTTGTTGATAAAACACCTGTAAAGGCGATTAAATTGGGCATAATTCAGTTTCATTTTATTTAATGGAATGTATGTTTCATAAGTTACAATTAATTTGCTAATAAACTAGTCTACTCACAAACAAAATAAAAATAAAGTTTAAATAACCGGCGAGGGCGACCACAACCACAACTAGTCACAAAGAAAATCAAAAACAAAACAGAACAAAAGAAATCAACCCAATTGTTTTTTTATCTTCTGTTTCTCCAGCGCTTCCAATATCGTATTTTCCATTGGAAAATTCAAAAGAAAAGAAAAGTAAAAGAAAAAGGGCGGCTGGTACTGAAGCAAAAGGCCGGCTCATAAAGTGGGGGCCCGTTTTTCAATGGTCTATAGCCCTGTTTTTTTGAGCTTCGATCTCAGCAAAGCAAAGTAAAGTAGGATTTTCAGCACGCAATTACAACAACTACGCTCTACTTGACACTTCGAGACTCGCAGTAGTTGTTGTAATAAGTGTGCTGAAAACTCTACTTTACTTTGCTTTGCTGAGATCGAAGCTAAAAAAAACACGCCTGATAATACGATCTCGTACTGTTGTTTTAAACCCTTCAACTCAACGATTTATATGGATTATCTAATTAAAATTAAAACAATCCCTTATGGCCTTCAAGTAGGGCCCGGCTTTATGCGACAGGTGAACATCTGCAAAACCACCCAAATCATTTAAAACATTTTTGGTACAATCTGGTTGACGCCCTATTATGCAAATGTCGCCTTTTACCTTTATCATTTGGCCGAAAAGACGGGAAACCTTTTCGACTTGTGTACAAAAATATGGCTCAGGTAATTATATATTCAATATACATACATATTTAATCAAAACTGACTTAATCAATCATAATCATTTAAGTAACTTTAAATTTATACTTCTTTCAGTGTGAATAGGTATAATACAATTTTTTCTGATAACTTTACTTTCTTACAGCGGCTTTTCAACATTCGTGAACACACTCTTTCAGTAGCCCTTCAAGTGACACTTGCCAAACAAAAGAGAAATGTCATCTACGATATTACGATATTTCATATCAAAGGGGTGGTTATCAAAATATACACTTTTTACTCATCTGATTTGGTGCAAAGTTCTTTTTGTAATTTTCTAATTGATATTATTTCAACAAAACCATCGAATATCACCCCATATTAATCTCTATTATAAAGAAAAAATGGCAGCAAACAATTATCTCACACCTGTTAATAATCATTTTGACAATGACGACGTAGACGATGATACATTCCTCGCAAATTCTCGAACAGCACCAAAACCAAGTACAAATCCATTTGATGATGAGGAGCAAATTTTCGAGGACAAACGCAAGGAAGTGGAAGCCCGAACTTTAGAGGCATCGAAGAGAAGCTTAGGTAAATACAATAAAAACAAATTCTCTTGCTGACCTCTTTTCT
The DNA here is from genome assembly GCA_948293265.1 of Cheilosia impressa. Taxonomy (NCBI): domain Eukaryota; kingdom Metazoa; phylum Arthropoda; class Insecta; order Diptera; family Syrphidae; genus Cheilosia; species Cheilosia impressa. Next base: position 1,408,966 of record OX411880.1, read on the forward strand.
TAATTGATTTTAATCTGAACCATAGGCCTGTTGTATGAGACTGAAGAAGTGGGAAAAGCCACAGCTGTTGAACTGTCTAAACAAAGGGAACAGTTGGAGAAAACATCGCGCCAGTTGGAAGAGATAAATTCAACTCTGCGTTTCAGTCAGCGCCACCTAAACGGATTGAAAAGCGTATTTGGCGGACTAAAGAATTACTTGTCCGGTAATCGTGATAACATGAGCCCCAGAATGAATTCATCACCTAGTGGGAGCAGAATCGGTGAGGAGTATCCATCGTCTTCGCTCCCAATGTCTCCCGATGATGTTTTCGACAACCATCCTATTAACAGAATTAGATCGGATCCTGGCTCGCTGCAGGGACAACGGCAAGAGGAAAAAGCTAGCTTCGACAAGAAATTGGAATCCAACTTGGAGGAAATGTGTGACAGCTTGTCTCGTCTTAAAGGTCTGGCAACCGATATGAGGGGAGAAATCGAATCACAAAACGACTTGCTGGACAACATGAATTATAAGATTGAAGACGTCGACTTAAAGATGAGTAAGCAGAACAAAGAAATGAACAAGCTTTTGGGAAAGAAGTAGGAACGTCCGATCAAAGAGGAATATAGAATAATTTATCTTAGTACATATTAGTTTCACCTACTGTCTATTCGCACGATACTTCGTTTCCATTCATGCGTTCTCTTTTGTTTAAAACAAATCTGTACTGAATTTTCGAAAATACCAAAATCAAGTATCGCCATTCAATGCTTATCTACTGAACTCACTTGTGAATGAAAACATGCAATAAAGTATTTGATATCATTATCATTCTAATTTGATTTTGTTTCTGCTGTGCTTTCTTTTCTATAACTTTTGCAGCGCTCACATGCCAACAAGGTTGAAGGGTTTTTTTTTCATCCAAGGAATATGAAGAAAAACTTGAAAGGTATAGTTTAAAAAAATCTACCGAATAAGAGCTATATCCAAAGGCAGCTCAGACGACGGTTTAAGCAAAACCAAGAAGACAGTTTGTACTGGGATGTTGGGCAATTGAAATTCTTTACTTCCCCACATAAAGGTGGACTACTGTCTGATTCCTGCTTCAACGCAAGGAAAAAGAAACGTTGTACAGTAAGTTTTTTTCCACTACGCCACTTTCGCGAATGGCAACCACACAAAAGTACGTATTATATAAAAAGAACGACTCAATGCATTCGTTTTGATAAGAGAGTGAATTGAAAACTCCTCCCATTTGCCCCAAATATTATAATCACTCGCACAAATGACTGGCTGTAAGCAGAGATCTGATGGACTTGTCAAGTGCAATATTTGTTTTGCTATTTCCAGCTCAGCTGTCGTCGAAAATTTATCTATCCTCCGTTACCTATAAAAAGTTAATCTTTTGAAGAATCAGCATCTCATTATAGATAAAAAACGAAAAGGTAGTACAAATCCAACTAGAAGAATACTTTGAGTCGAATAACATATTCATTGAAAGTCAATCTGGCTTTGGGAAGAAACATTCATGTGAGGCTCTTCAAATAACGTGATTATTTGTTGGAAAGAGGAAAAGGCAAACAAAAACTACGTGATTGCTGTATCAATTTTATTGGTTTGGTTACGCAACTGGTGCGTTCGTGAGCATTGAGACGGAAGCGGCAAAGATGGGTTTGGCGGTCAATGAGGGCAAGGCAAAGTATATGCTGTCATCAAGAAAGGACACCCAACACCGACGTCTTGGACAAAATGTCACCATAGACAGATATAACTTTGAGGTGGTAAAGGACTTTGTCCACCTAGGCTCCGCTATGACTTCAGACAATGACACCAGCGCTGAGATTAAACGAAGAATAACTCTTGCCAATCGCTGTTTCTTTGGGCTAAGAAAGCAATTGAGTAACAAAGCCCTCTCTCGAACAACTAAAGTGACCCTTTATAAGACCTTGATCATCCCAGTCCTACTTTATGGTGCAGAGGCATGGACTCTATCAAAAGCGGATGAGGCTACTCTTGGTTACTTCGAGAGGAAAATTCTTCGAGTAATTTTCGGTCCCGTCTGCATAGACGGTGAATGGAGGAGGAGATACAACGACGAACTGTACGGGCTGTACAGCGACATCGACCTGGCCAGAAGAGTGAAGGTCCAACGAGTGAGGTGGCTTGGTCATGTAGAGCGGATGGACGTCAATGCTCCGGCCCGGAAGATCTTCGAATCCACACCCGAGGGACGGCGCAGTAGAGGAAGACCGCGACTCAGGTGGCGCGCGCAAGTGGAAGGGGACCTTAACCAACTTAGCGTGCGAAACTGGAGACAGCTGGCCAAAGATCGTGCTGGCTGGAGACGCTTGTTGGTTGAGGCCCAGGTCCACCCCGGACTGTAGCGCCACCTTAAGTAAGTAAGTAAGGTTGCGCAACTTAATATGATTACACTCTCATCATTTGTTTACCGCTAAGGGTTTATTTCTCTTATTTTGAAGAGGTGAATATTAAAAGAGCATATTGCTTAAAAAAAAAAGCCAACCAATAAAGATTTCTGCATTTCTTGACTTCAAGATAGCCTTTGAGACCATCGACAGGAGCATTCTCCTAAGTAAACTAAGCGACTATGGCATAAAAGGGACGGAGTTTAAGTGGTTCTGAGCAATAGATCACAACGAACGATGTTGAATGGTATATCTTCGAGCAGCATAGAAACGAAAATTGGAGTTCCTCAAAGTTCAATACTAGGAGACCTACTTTTCATCATTTATATCAACGACATTAAGACGGCAATAAATACTCGCAAATCGCGCTTTTCGCTGACGACGCTCTGTTGTTTATAGCGGTAAAAGACATCGAGGAGTGCAAAGAAAAGCTCCAGAGTGACCTTCATAGTTTAAGTATCTGGCTTAAAGCAAATAAACTAAAACTAAATGTAGCCAAATCAAAATGTATGGTTTTTAAACATTGCAAACAGGAGTACTGTTCGTCCATTTTATATTCAAAATAGAGCGATGAGAATCATTTTAAAATGTAGTAGATATACCCCAATTGCATTGATGTTAAGTATGTTACAGTGGCTAAGTGTTAAACAAATAATTATGGTAAATGTTTTATGTTTTATTTTCAAAATATAATACGACATGTTACCTATGTACTTAAAAAATATTTAAGATATGTTGGCGAATCTCAGCCATACGACTTAAGAAATTGAGGTGACTTTAGGCTCCCTCCATACCTAACAAATGAAACACATAACAGCGTAGTATACAAAGGTTGTCGTTTATATAATTCAATGCCCTATGATGTAAAAAATTAAAGAAATTTTATGACATTCAAAAGAAAAACTATACCTAAACTATCACCCCTATCGTAGAATCCGCCGGGGGAATTATTCGCTTAAAAAAATATTTCAGTATCGTCAAATCCGCAAAGTGAATAGTTCCCTGTATCGGTAATGTGAATGATAAGGCAACTTTTCCAGCGGATTCTACGATAGCAGTGGAAGGTGAAAGGGAATCGAATAGGTGAAGTGAAACTCAATTCCGACGGATTCCACGATAGGGGTGTATAAGTTTTATTAATACGTTTATTAGTTCGTTGGAACAATAATTAATTTGATTAAACGAAACCTGGTTCTATTTTGTTCGTATGAACAATAATAAATTTTATTAACTTTAATTTTACAAAACGAGACTTGCTCGGTTCGAATCTAGCTTAAGACTGACTTACATTCTAATAAAAATATATTTAAACCGAAGAGCGTCTCTTCACGCGCCGGCATCGTGACACTCGAACGATGTGTAGATCTTGCAGCTTGTGCAAGATCTCATGTTGCGAGCTCACGTCTGAGAATTCTGGCGACGGTCACTCGTGGTGGAATCCGCTGCATCGGCAGATAAGTCCGTCGTGTTAACTTATATTAGATGTTTTTTTCCCTATTTGAATAATTAAGTCCTATATTTTTTTCCTTTTTTAGAATTATGTTAACTATTGTAGAAAAAGTTGTTAAAAGTTCTATGTAATATTTAGTTTTTTTTCTTTTTTTTTAATGGTGGATAATCCGCTAAATAAATATATATACTATACTATACTATAATCTGATTCAAATGCAGAACACGTTTGCCAACTGTCATGTTCCGCAGCATACTTATTCATATTTTTCATCATGTGGACCGAATACCCTACAAATTCCTGTTCCCACACTTTAGTCGTAGATGCAGACAAATCCATACCCCTCACTGTACAAGGTACTAGATGTAATACTACTTTCAGACATGGTAGTTTTATCATTTGTTCGTAGGTTATGTATTGGCGTTGAAACGAAAAACACCCCCATTTTCGGTGTTTACCTATAGTTGCATCGAATAACAAAACTATTTACAAATAGCAGCATTGTAAGCAGAGACAAATCATGCTTACAGCATTGTAAGCATTGCACAGTCAATATTCGGTCAGCTTCGATTAAATGCTATTCTAGGCGCAATTTGTCTGTTTTTCATTACCTAGATTCGATTGCTTACCTTGTTCATATAATATCGTATGTGGAGCCTTAAGATTTCCTATAATTTAGCGGTTTAAGATTATTCGAATTTGAAAATATTTTCTTTATTATTCACAGTCTCGGTTACGTGTTTTTTTAAAACTTTACAATTATTGTTTATCGATCATCTACTTCTACAATATTATGGTGCCTAGTTTGTAACACAGATTCACAACAAAACGCTTGACAAGGCAACATTTATATCCACATACAATGCAGATATAAAAAATGTACAGGCGTTTATATAGATATTATAGTAATATGCATTAATGTTCAACGAATTTAATTGATAATTTGCTGATTTGTGTCAAGATAACAAGGTCACATGAATCACAACATTTTGTTAATCAATTTACTAGCTAAAACTGATAAAGGTACCGTAAAGTTGTGCTTCATTAACGTTTCTCTTCTATATAATTCCCTATTGTGCCCGTATTTACAAATTTAGCTATCGAAACAAAATAAAAATCACTGATAAATGTAAATATCAGGTATTCGTGCCCATCATCTGAAACAAATAAAAATACTGTTTGATAAATAGGTATTTGTTGTGGTAAAAAAAACTACTTACCGATGACTTATATCCTAACTTTGGTTCTCCTTTTTCTTGTCTTGAGCAGCATTGAAGGCCCGAATGAGTTGGACTATTTGTGTTAGTGCAACAAACAGATTCACTGAGAATAAGCCATAGTTTTTGGGAATGATAACGAGTGAGTACCGCGACCAAACGAGGCCCGTTGCAGCCAATGAGGCGCACTGCGGTACCGACAATTGGTCGGCTGGTCGTGCCAAGTCACTCAAGCCAGCGGCCACAAGACTCTGCAAGGGAAATTAGTTGCGTTTTAAAATATTTGGCTTAACCTGACAATGAATATGGTGACAATCGGAGCTGTGGTAATAATTGGTGTGCATGTGGCTTTAATTGAAGCAAAACAAGTAAAAGTGTTATCATCAGCCTAGTCGATGCTTTTCTACCCTCCCCAGCATACAAGTCATGCAAAATTTGTTTTGTATGTGAGGTACCAGAACTACTTGCCCGACATAGCCTATTTTCAATACCAACCTGACGACGATAAAAAGAAGTCCTTTCACCAAATTTCATTCGCCTTTGTCAATTCATTTGGGCGCTGCGTGCTTTTAACAGAAAGACTGGCAGACATGGCTAAATCGATTAAGAATGTGATGCTGTTTCAGAATATTTATGTACTTTATGAGGTCTCCGGTGACTCCTTCTTGGCGTTACAAATGTAATGACAAAGTGAATATACCTTCCTGTGGAGTGCATAAAAAGGCTATGAAGGAGCTTCAAGTCGAAGTGTATAATTTGTTTAATGCCGGTCGTTGCACCTGGGACCTTTTGTTCAGTTATACAGCACACTAACCTCTGACACTTCGCGCTTATGCGCCTTTAAGTAAGTATTTGAAATGCTTATAGATACAAGAGTGTAAACTACAAAAGGAACAGGTTTCGCTTATCCTGGAAACAGAAGTTGCAACTATAAAAGACGACATGTTGAGAGATATTTTGAGATTTTAGTATAAGAGCTCCAGAAAAGAAAAGCGTCAAGTTTTTACAATGTAAACAAAATATTTCCCATTCTTAGCAGATATGTTTAAAAATCAAATGGGAAACATTTTCTTAATGTCTCGTTGATATCTTGTCTTATGTATTAATATATCTTTTATCAATAGCTTTTCGGTCGTGTCCAAGTGTCGCTGTCTCTGAAATTTCTGGAATAATGCCAAACAGCCTTGAACCATAACACTTTCTTACTCATTTGCGTAGGAAGTTATATACAAAACTAAATGCAAACAAAGCAAAGCGGTTTGTGGAAACAACTTTATTTAAGCAAATAACTGAAAAATGATTTTACGGTAACGAGCACACACGACATACATATGTACTAAGTTCTTATTAATTCCTATATTAACAACGAATATCCTTTAGTTTAGTTTAGGAACAAAAAGACGCTGATGTTATCCCGTAGTTGGATTAACGCCAATTAGCCTTGACGCAATATGTACAATTTTTTTGTGGTGCTAATAAACAGATTAATAACAAAAACACCGACGCTTTGAAGATTTCTAATTTTATACAAAAAATGTTGCCATACTCCCACCAATTTCATTGTTTATATTGTTGTTAAACTATTTTGCACGAGAATGCCTTCTTCAGTAACTGGTTCTTTTTTGGGATACCGGTCGCAGTGCTTGAAAGTAAATGCACATTAACTACCTGTAGAAGGTAAATTGTGAGAGGAGTAAAACGTGTTTTTTTTTCAAGAGTATAAGTCTTTTAGAATATTCGGTTGATGGTTTTTTTTTCTAGAAAATGACACACAGAGCAGCTGTATACTAACCTCAAACTGTTCAAGGACGTACACAACTATAAGAAACATTCCGCCTGAATAGTCCTCAATTCTAACCCAGAGGGTCGGCAACATTTAGGAAGACCTTGCAGAAGTTAAACATGGAAGTAAAAGAGGAAGCCCTAACAAAGTTGATGTGCACAACTGAGAGCAGTTTGTTATTGAAAATGTTTTTTAGCTTGCATTCTTGACCGGTTCATCTCATCTGCGCAACTTCATTAAATGACCGCAGTCATAAAGCATACCAGAAACCCGAAACAAACTCCTCTTAAAGACCATTATAACCAAATCCATATTTGATTTGAGTCCCGAATTCCAACATCATTGGCAACACCAATGCGTGCCTCTAACTTTACTACAAACAATGTTTGACTTTCTTTATTGCTAAAAGTTCAACTAGTTGCGTCAACGATTTTGTTTATGAATCATACGTAAGCACAGTAATAACTTTGGTATGTTAATACGGAAAATAAATAAAAGCATAAAAAAATAAAGCAAACCGGCCCATCTATTCTTACACCCAGACCTCAATGTGCTCAGTTTTAATGGCGAAATCTACCTGAAAATGCCAGCAAGGTTGACCAACACGCGTTGCTGAATATACGATCATACATACATGCAAACATAGAATGAACTTATTAACATAAAAGTAATGTGGAAGCAAGTAGGTTTATAGCTCATTATACTGTTCATTCAATTCATTAATATTGTGAACATAAACAGCAATAAATAATAATTTGCACTTAAACGTAACAGAGCTTAACTCAGTGAGGTGTAGTCAAAGTTAAACAAACGCTACTAATATACCTCAACGATGTGTTCTTCGGCTGCGTAGTATAAAATATGAGCAGGCTACTGGCATTTATGGCGAAAAGCTCGCAAAATTACCCATTTTCATCTGTCTTTTAGGAGTTCATTGTCTTTTTGCTACTATAAGTATATAACAAGTGGCTCCGCATGATGCTGCCGACAATCTCTTAAAAGTTATTCCGCGGTACCAATAATCATTGGCTAAATTTTTCGAACTTGAAATGGCGAAATTTTCCATACAAAATTGCATATTGTGACTTACAAAATAATTATTGTGAGGGCTAACAATGATTATTAGTAAGCCCCATTTTCTTTTTCGTGTGTTACGATTATAATATTCCTTTACCCGTGCCAATAACAAATTTTAGTGTCGCCTTTAAATTTACGGAAGATCACAATTGCAAAATGTGTATGGAAAATATAGCTATTTTGAATTACTAAAATGTAAAGTCGAAAAGAAAATGTCTGACTTCAATACGACTTTTTGGGTTTTCCAAAATTAAGAAAAGTTGTTTGGTATATGGTAAAAGTGATATTGCCTCTGCAGAGAAATGATTTTCATCCCTAGTACTTGAGTAGTTATTATAAAGCGTCAATAAAATCCGACAATTACAGAAAAAGAAAAATAGTTTCCATTCCAAGCAATTATTTTCTATTTCCTATTGCCTTCAGATTAATAAGCAAATGTGCACAACTAAGTTAGCTACTAGACGTCAGATAGCATACAACAATAGGTCTATTCGCGTACTTTCCCGAGCCAAACACTACAAATCTGTCAAACTAAAAAAATGAGCAAAACTCTCTCAGAGAGCTAAAAATATACGCAAAAGTACGTGGAAAGACTTCGAGCTACTTTGAGCCACTTTCATCTTTGACATCTAATCCACATCAGAAATATATATATATCACTTAGATACCCTTTTGCAACATATGAAACGATCTCGGAGAACATTCGACTACCTACCACCGACATTTTTTTTATTTTTACAGATTTTATTATTCTGTGCAATTGATTTTTAAGACGGAAATTGATTTTTTTTTGTAACTTTGTGCATTTGACATATTTATCAGCACTTGCCTGTTGAAATTAGGAGAGGAGCTACTCGTTATTTTGCTAATTTTCTCTTTTTCCGTCATTTTTGATGAATACGTGTATATATAGACTTTGTGTAAAGAGTTGATTACTTTTACGCAGTGTTTATTAATAGGGTTATATTTTGAAAAACGTCGAAACACCAATTTGGCATTATTCGCTTCTCTATCAACGTTCAAAGTTTTCAAGTCAATGGGTCTTACAAACGGAAACATGCAGAAACTTAAATTCAGATTTAATACGAAAAATATCGATCATATGCTTCTGCTTGTCAAATCTGTTGATTAACGCAACCAGTCCATTTAAAACAGTTAAAAAACAACGTCTTTAATGCCACCAACTTGTAGGGACGCCTAAAAAGTGTCATTGACGAAATGCACCAGAGGACTACTGCCGACAAATTATTTTAAAGTATTTTTCACAATGTTTTCAAACAAACAAGTTTGTTTCTTAAACTGTTTTATTTTTATTGCATGACATCTATAACCTCCGTTCTTCACCCATTGACACTGTCTAACATTAAGAGATCGCGCGGCGCGAATCAACTCTCGGTTTTGGCGCTGAACTGCGTCTGATGGAAAATAATTTTATTAAATTATCTTTGATTGCAAAAACTTAACTGACAAACGTCAACATATAAGCAAAACAATTGATCCTTACTTCTGTTATATCATTTATGAAAGTTCGCTTCACTTAAGTCGAACTACGACTTGTGGAATATGTGCGGACTTCCCTTGGCAATCAGAAAAAGACGTCACGCCACTTTGATGACAAGACGCAATTTTGTAGAGTCATACAAATGGCAAAACATGCAACCGCCGCAACATGTGAGCGTACACGTATTTTCCATCGTGCGATAGCCTGTTATCTTCACGCCATACCCAAGAAAGGTTATTAGGTTCGATATGAATCGAAACACGAAAGTGTAAGGTCGCTTATCTCGGTCGATATGTGCAGAATTAACTAATCGCACTGAATATGAGTCTTCGTACGTTATCTTGTCGTGATTGTAGTTAATTGAATTACCTACCAATAATAAAAAAAAAAACACTATTCGCTGCTTTATTCCGTTCCCATTGTATTAGAATAAACATATGAAAGCTTTCGCTATACGTGTATTTACACGAGGCGCTAATAAAAGAAAACTTATGCAAACTGTAGATAAAACCACACTTGGTGACCTTGTGCAAAAATAATTATATAAGTCGAATTTTTGAACTTACCCACTTGAAGACAGGTGCCCAAAAGAAAACCGTCCTCGGACCTGCAAATAATAACAACTCCATTAGCTCGCAAGCGCTCCACAGTTCACTAAATCTCACGTGACCATTCTACAAACACCGATAACTGGCTTTGGCACGCAACAATATATGACCTACCTGCGGGGTGCTGCCACAGTGGACGCAGTTTATCGGGCACAAATTTGTCGGCTTTGCCAATGATGGCATTGTAGACCTTTGACGGAAGTCCCTTTCCAGCAGACGCAGCTGCAGATGCTGGTGGCGGAGGAGGCGCTGGCGGCGGTGCAGCAGCACTAGCGGGCGACGACATCACTTCTCTAATTTGTAATTATCTACTCTCGTGGAAGCCAACAAGTTGACAAAGCAATAGCTGAATGCAAACTATGTAAAAACGATTCGCACAAATTCGAGCAGGAAATTTAGATGAACGGAATAGTCCACCTTGGCATTGGAACTTGAACGCTTTCCGCTTTCCGCGACACAAAGCCAACAAGACTCTGTGCCAATTGCGAATAAAAAAAAAATAAACGCGACAACAACAAACCGAATGTAGTTCAGTGAGCTGCACACGAGGAGTCTGCGTAGTGAGGAGACAGTGTTCGGGAAAGCACCTTCTGATGTGTAGTTAGGCCACTGTACAACTAAATATACAAACGGTATAGCGTGGCCAGTTTGTTGTCATTCACGATTCACGTCAAAATCTCAAAAAGAGTAAGCAATCAAGTGAAGCTTTCCACATAAACATCAACATTTGCAGGCTTTATGACGTATATAGGTGGTTCTGGTTAGCTTAAAGCTTTCCGTGTGAAAAAGTCTCTGCCACATGGTGTAGACCTGAGAGCATAACATGACGTTTAGGTGTTTTTCTTGTAATAATTTTTAAAAATCTCTGCTAAATTGTCCGACAATGAAAAAATCAAATGGAGGACACCCACTGCGTATACGTAACATTTACAATTCAAATGCGAATGAGTCCGTTTTAGAGACAAATGACATTTGTACCCACAACGGTCATTTGCCACATTGATAGCGAAAAGCGATTCAATGAAATTCGCCAAAAAATGTATTCCAGCGAAATAGTGATAAGAGCACGATTTCCATTATGTAATTTGATGGAACATGAAGATGGTGGGTGCCGTGTCTGTCGTAATCGAGAAGGGAATTCAGTTCTTTCGAAAGACACAGGATGACGTCGTGATTTAGCCTAACAAAGTTATTGTTCTATTTATAAACAAAAATCAATTTCCCTCTATAATTTGTAAGGTTTCGTGATACACAGGCAGAGAAAAAAGGAAACGTCTAATTCTATCGTTATAATTGTTTATTATTATATTTGCTACACGAACACAGAAAATCTGAAACGTCCCTGATTTGAAGACTGCTCCTCTTCTCTTTAAGAGCTTTTTCAATCCGTATTTGCACTGCACACTCGTTCACTCTTTGTTCTAAAACTATGCCACGGCCTGAGTGTACATTGTAATTTCCCCTACAGGGAACCTGGTTCACTGTACAGCATTTTTAAAATTGCAATCTTCCAAATGCACTTAAACTATACATCTGTACTAGTAGCACATAGAGCAGAGATAAATTGGTTTGAGGGGTTATGCAACTGCAACAATGCCTGTAGCATTTTTGTAGAATGACACTTAGAAGTAGGTGAACCTGAAGGGGAATCGAAAATGAAACCCTGTCCCGTACTTCAAAGTTCAATCACTTGGAAAGTGTTGCTCTCTAAAAGCACCTTCATTATATTCTCTGTGATGCATTCCCGATTTGCAGCATTTCTATTGTTTTTTCTGCACCAGATAAGCAAGTACGCCGAAGCTGATCCAAAGTCTGAGAGCTATAGTATCATAGTTCTTCATCAAATACATTTTTTCAATTGAACGCATTTAAGGGCCGTTTGCTCATACGACTCTTAACGATTAAAGTTCTACTTAAATACTTATGGGCTACTTTTTTCAGGTCATAAACTGTCACATAAGAGTTTATGTGGAACTTAGTTCGCTATGAGTCGAATCAGCAAACGGTCCTAAGTAACCTACGTATTTAAAATTGGTAAAGAATTTATTATATAAACAAGTTTTAAATGTCTTAAAGACCCAGCCCATTGATACCGTTGCTTCCGTCGCGACGACGGATCCGTCAATATTGACGTATGCGAGGTAGTGAAAAGGGGTATTTCGTGCCACCCATTTTTCCGCTCTGGGTGAAAGGAAACTAAAATGCCCGAGTTTCGACCTCATCTTTAATGATTTGCACTGCCAAAGCTGTAATTTTTGTAGAAAATAAATGGTCACCCGCTAACATTAACACTTATCCATTTAGGGCTGAGGTGCGCTTGAACTATAAGGCCACTTACTCACTTATTTAAGTGTCGCTATAGTCCGAGGAGGACCTGGGCCTCAACCAATTTGCTTCTACAGCGGGATTTTAGGCTAACTGCCTGAAGTTGCGCACTTCAAGTTGGCTGAGGTCCCTTCCAATTGCCCACGCTATCTAAGGCAAGGTCTTCCTCTACTGCGTTTTCCCCTCTGAGTTGGAATCGAATACTCTTCGGGTCGTAGCATTTTCCATTCGCTCTAATCAACCGAAAATCACTTGAAGAAGACCAAGGAGATCTTCATTCGCCTTTGCTAACGTTCATATGTTTTTGCGCTAGAAGGACTGCGATGGTGGTGCGATAGTCTCCTTAGCGCTGTCTGACAAGGACTATAACAAATCAAATGCCTTCTTAGGCCAAAGTTTCAGAGTTACTAGCGGAGCCAAGTCTTTAACTACCTCAAAGCTATCGGCCCTAGCGAGGTATCCGTCGGAACGGAAAATTCTCCGCAGTGGATACTGTGCCGGAACATTTGTAAAGATGACCAAACAACATAAATTGAGTATTTATTTATTAATAATTTAAAATAAGATTATTTACACTAATGAAATTCATCGAATAAAGAATGCGTCCATATAACTTCCGGCTCAATCACCGACTCCCTCTTTCTCATCTTCGTCGATCAGAACCGGGGCCGAATCGCGTAGTTCGTGAACGAGCTATACGTTCATGGAATGAAGTTGATTTTACATGTGAAACAAAAACAAGTTCCATCACGTAATGCTCGTTCACGGACAAAGCGATTCGACCCCTGGTCTTCGTCAAGACGTTGCAGTGTTGCCGTTGACACATTCGAGTATCCGTTTTCGGAACAAAAATTATTGAAACGCGATGACGCATTGATTTTACTTCTTCGTATTGTTTGGTGCTTGTTTTTTCGCTTGGTTTTTACTGGAATAACGCAAATTATAGCACTAAATACATAAATTGCTTAGATTTTTATAACACTTCATCGGAATTTATTCCGCTATGGTAGCTGTCGGTGAATATTGAAAACAATTCTTATGAATCTGTCAAAAATGTCACTCAACGCAAAACGCTGGAGTGACATTTGTATCGGAACATTCCTCCGAACAGCTGTTCAGAAAAATGCCTCGCAGCAAAAATCCTACAAATCATATAAAATCGGAGACTTTTCCGTTCCGACGAATACCTTGATAGCGCCGTATAGCTGTCTATCGTGGTGCCTGTCCGTTTGGTTGATCTTGTGTGGTAGATATGTGTTTTGTTTTGCCCTCATTCACTACTAAGCCCATTTTTGGCACCTCTGTAGCCAACGCACCAGTGACAGCTTAGAGTGTTCTACCACTGATGCCGACGTCATCAGCGTATGCAAGTTCAGTTCCACAGACTGTATTGGAAAATTGTCCACCTGGTGTTGGCTTGCGAGTTTCACAAAATGTTCTCAAGTATTTTCACATGCCAGTCCTAAATACTTGGTGACAGCCTAATGTTAAAAATACGTCATTCACCTCATTCGTTCGTTATTTATAAAAAGACATCTCATGCCAGTGATTTTGTTGATTTTGAAAGTAATTGTCTGTTTAAAGTTTAAGGGAGCGTCATCGTCAATATTTAGATCCAAAAACTTTAAGCTGCCAAAACATTTTCAATAACAATGCAAACGCAGAAACTGTTTGAGATTTTTCAAACTTAATCAGTTGGCCTATTTGGATGAACATTTTTCTCACTAAAACAAAGAAAAATGCAAGCTTCTTGTTTGTGTGAGTTTTTACTTTCGGGATGAATGGAATTAGCTGTCTAAAATAAAAGACATATATACGTGCTCAAAACAAAAGAAATCTTTTTCAGTTAAGTGACGTTTTTCAATTGTATATTTTAAACTAGAACAAAATATATTTCCTAACCTGCTTCATGATTGCATCTAACGTCATGCATATTTATAAACATCTATTGATACGGCCATTTTTGTATATAGACATTGCAAATTTAAAGACAATTCCTATTCTATTTCAGCTGATTGTACGAGTGTTATCTTCGACTTTTTTGATGGTGCTGATTTTATTGCTTCTTTTGTTGTGACATCTGGTAACGTAAGGCGCGAATAAATTGTATTCCTTGCGTTAGCCCCACAAACATATTCACAGCAAATAAACTATAGTTCTTCGGGATGATAACAAGTGAGTATCGCGACCAAATAATACCGGTCAAAGCTATTGTGCCAGTTTGTTGCATGGATAATATTTCCACTGGTCGGCTTATAACATCGGCAAATCCTGCGCCTACCAGACCCTGAAACAGAAATAAACAAAATTAGTTGTTAAACTTCCGGCTCAGACATGTTTTGATAGTTTGTCAAGTGGTTGGGTCTGGTTTGCTGCCGAATCTTATCTTTAGCGTGGAAACATTTATGCGAGATTAGAAGTTTAACTAGTGATGATAGAGATTCATACTGCTGCGTGTGGCCAGACGTAAACACTTTGCGATAACACCAGGATTTTAACGTTTTATATAGTCTATCTCCGGCACGTGGAATGTCTCTTTGACAGCAGACGCACAGTTCTTAAAATATGCATTGTCATTGGCTATAAACCTCATCACATATAGCAACTTCTCAAAAATCAACTGAGGTTTGAAAAGTTTCAAGTATTTTTTGAACTCACCCATTTAAAGATTGGCCCCCAAAAGAACACAGTTTTCGGACCTGAAAGTTTTAAAAAAATTCAAATTCATCTCCCTGTACAGGTACCCACATTGCTTTTCAACCTGCCGGATGCATCCACAATGGCCGCAATTTATTGGGAACAAATTTATCTGCCACATTTATAACTGCCGTGTACACCCTGGCCATAATTCCTGCGTTAACAAAACTGCAACTAGCTGTGCTGTAATAAAGTGAACACTTTAGAGGCGATTGTATGAAATATAAACAGCATACCGTTAATACTTCTAGGGAATTCAAAAAATTAAAAATTGTTTCAACAAAAATATTTTACTACTACCGAAATTATTAAAAAATTAAAGCTGTTGACATGTTTTTGCAAGTAAATAGAAAAAGTACGTACAAAACATGAGAAGTAAAGAAAAGTTATTTATAAGTACTTCCCCAATAAACCATGGCCATTGCCTCTTGTTTAAGTGTACTTACAAATGGTAGTAGAAAGTCGCAGCAAGACTCTTGTCCAATTAAATAAAAACAAAGATTCCTGGATAACTTAGACTTCGTACAAAACAGAATATAACCTACGGTCGGTATGTTACCCGAAACTGTTCCTACTCGCACTAGTTATCACTTACTACTAATGAATCCAGCTCAGCGCGAAAAGGAACAACTATTGCGAGATACAAATATTAGTTTTTATTGTCTAGATTACATTTTTTGAACTCACAATGGTGGAGTTTTCACTATTAACTTATCTATTGTGACCTACAAAATATTTAAGGTGAAGGTTAAATATGATTACACGTACAGCGCATTGACTGAGTATTTTCTAGTAGTTCATGGTGCTACTAATCGTAATGGGGATCTTGATGTGCACTGTTATGTGCTTTTCGATTGGACTTCTTCAGATTCGCTTAAAGATTACAGATTTCCCGTGTCTAATCGAACATAAAAACGTCACTTGTTTTTTTTGTGTTGATATTTGTGCGATTGGAATATGTGTAGCCTTCGACACGCTGCAGTAGGGTTCAGGTCCAAAGAGAGCTAATTTGGAACCAGCTCTAGCTAGTTTGTCCGCATGTTCGTTGTCTGCAATACCGTGATGACCAGGTACCCAGCCCAGTTTGTCATGGTTGTGTTTGGTTAGGGTTTGCAGGGCATATCGTGACAGCACTTTTAGAGACTATACAATTGGACGCTAAAGCTAGCAAAGCTGCTTGACTGTCGGAGAAAATCTGCATAGTGGCGGCTTTAATTCCTTTCTTGGAGATTAGATCGGCGCACACTTCAATAGCATGGATTCCCGCTTGAAAGACCGCGGGACACATTCCCATGGGTAGCGAGACTTTGGTGTTACGTCCAAAGACTCCGGCTCCAACTCCTGAATCCATTTTTGATCCGTCCGTGTACCAGACTTTGCTTTTTAGGTCCACTGTCGGAACACCATTGGCCCAAATAGCACGGTCTAGTAATTCTACCTCGAATACTTTCCCAGCACTATATTCCCTAACCATAGTGTCAGGCACGGAGCAGAACATCTCCATGTTTGGGATTAGGTAAACCATTTTCAGATGTCCCGCATGTTCAACTGATTTATATTTTAGCTGCAGTTTAATGGCGCACCTAGCAGCCGTCCCACAATGAAGAATTGTAGGTGTGAGAGCCCAAGGGAGTTATTCCCAAATGCGCAGCGGATCGCTTTTGAATTGTTGTATATCCTTTCGGCCATATGGTCTTCATTTTATGATTGCATTGAAAGCGATAGGTGTTTAGGTGACGGAGTGCTAGTGGATTGTTTGCGGACCTAATAAATATGTGTTTGAATGGCAATACAAAAATTCGATCCGCCGCGCATTTGGGAATAACCCTCCAATAATGGCCTCAAGTGCTGTTGTTGAGCAAGTGCGCATGCCGATTGCCGTTGATTGCCGATCCGTTGAAGCTTCTAAAGTTTATTTGCCGTAGTTCGTTCAAGTACTTTCGGCCACCAGACGATTGCCACGTACGAGATAATGTGTCTCCCATCATTGTATGTAACCAGTGTATCATTCTAGGACTAAAACCCCAAGTTCTGCCGTACAGACACCTACAGGCTCACATGGCTCTAGTGGCACGCTCTGTGTCGGACTTGATGTGTAAATTCCAGTTCAGTTTCTTATAAAAGGTTTTTACTTCATAAGAGTAACCTAATGTAGTTCCATTTAGGAAAAAAAAAAGTAATAGGTGGAGCAACAGGTCCGTAGGGACCCTGGGCCTAGCTTCTCCTCACAACCATTCGTTTTGGGTGAATTTTTAGTTTTTTGGGCGAATGGAAGGGATCTACAATTTTATACCGAGTCCAATCGGCTAACTGAGAAGCTCTTTCATGACAGTTAATACTCTCGGATGTTTGTCAGACGTTCGCGAGAGGTGGCGCAGTGGGAAAACCCCTTAAAGTTGGAATTTTCTCGGGATTCGAACCTGGGACCCCTCGCTTAGTAGTCCAACATGCTAACCACTAAGCCACTGCGCCGACCATTCAGGATAATGAGTTCTAAATTGACCAGTCTCCTTCTGGTAAAAGGAACTAGAATAGATTGTTCAGATTTGAGACATCGAGAAAACGTCGCAATTGACAGCTGTTACTAGTTGTTGGGGTGTCAGCACGTAACTTGATACAATCGAGTTCAGTCGATACAATCGAGGTGTCCCAGCACCTAATTTGTCTCAATCGATTATAATCAATGGAGGATAATCGATTGAGACAAATTAGGTGCTGGGACAGCTCGATTGTATCGACTGATCTCGATTGTATCAAGTTACTTGCTAACAACTCAGGTTACAGCAAAAACAAAGCCAAACACAAGTCGTTAGAACACCAAACATCATGATGACGTCTACTGACAACAATATCCCAAAGTTGCCTCATTAGGAGGACGGTACAGTTTTCTTGGTTCTTGCAATTCGACGAAACAAAAACAATAAAAATCCAAAACAGTTTCGATATCTATGAGTGTTTATATTTGTAAATAAATATGTAATTTGAAGACGTAAAAAAAATCAAACTATTCCAGTAGGTTCCAACAAATATAATGCAAACTTAGGATTTAAACAAGGTAATAGAACAGAACAGAACAGAACTCCTCTGCCTTCACAGATGTTTTATAACAAATCGCTTTTAAATATTTCATTTTTTCATTAAATTGTTTTAGCATTTTGATTTCAGTTTTCGATTTCTCGGTATCATCGCTGATTGTTTTTCTCTTTTATTTACATTCATTTTCTGCAATCTTGGCATTTTGTGTGTACAATTCACAAAAAAAAAAAGAAACAATAAAAAATTGAATACCCAATGTGGTTTTTAGCTATGCTCGATAAATCTATTTCAACTACACACTATAATTCAGAGAGGCAGAAGACAATACAAAGGCAAAGAGAGAAAGACACAGCGAAAGAAAGGAAGAGACCGCGCTGCCGAGATAGAGAATCATGTTCGTAGTAATCCTTTATTTGTTTTTTAATTGTTTGTTTTGTTAGTAATTTATACCTAATTTAATAAATAGGTATTAATCCAATGGAAAAAATAAATTTCTTGTTTTGTTTTATACATTTATAGTTTTTGTTTCTTCAATAATTTTGTTTTAATCGTTTTAGGTTCAGTTTGTTGTTCTGATGTTGAAAATTCATTTAATATATATAATATATATATTGACTCTGTGTTTTTCTCTTGTTGTTGTTGTTGTGGTTGTTGGTGTTGATGTCGGTGTTGCTGTTTGTGTTTGTGTTTAGCTCGCCTCGCCGAGAAAGTAGTTGCAATTTAAAATGATGAATTTTGTTAAAAGTTGTATGTGCCATCGGGTATCTGTGCCGAATTTGGATTAAACTGAAATGCGCCGCCTTCAGCAACTGGACCCAAGTTGCTCTGCTCTGTCTGAAAGGTTACAAACGAAATGAAGTGAATTGAACGAGTAGATGCAAATGACAACCTTACCTCTTCGGAAAAGTATTGCTCGATAATTTCATACGCCAGTTTGTAGATGTCAACGTTTTCGTGGTTTTGCAGTCTTTCGATTTTCTCCAGACCGTCACATTCTTCAATGATATTGGCGATTTGGTGTACATGGTCTTCGGCCATTTTGAGCATATTATTGAGTCCATCGAGGACAACCTGAGGAGAGAGAGAAACGATTCCATTGGACAATGGGACACATTAAGAGCGCGCGCGGAGGTGGCGGCTATCTACTACTTACATTAATCACTTGAGCGTCCTTGCATGATAACAAGTCACAGAATGGCGGAATAACACCCTCACGGATCAACTCAAACACTTGTTCTCGATTGCCGCTGATGGTTAAATTGCTAATGGCCCAGGCGGCTTCTTTTTGCGTCTGGAATTCACCCTTGCTCAGGTTTTCGATGATCTTGGGCAGTAGGCCAACATTGATGACGGCCTGCACTTGCTGTTGATTGCCAGCCGTAATGTTGGACAGGAACCAAACAGCCTCCTTGCGAATCTTCTCCTTCAGATGCGACAACAATGCTGGGAAATATGACAAGGCATCGTAGTTAAGAACGACTTGGGTTTGTTCATCTGAACCGGTAACAATGTTGCCAACCGCACGTAAGGCTGCAGTTTGAACTTTCACCTCGGCATGACCAAGCAACGGAATCAGCTTGGGCACAACACCGCTATCAATCACCATTTGAATTTGATCGTTGCCACCGTCGGTCAGATAGCTTATGGCCCACACCGTATCAACGAGAATGTTTGTGTCCGTGTGATGTATTAGCATGTTTAGAGCGGGCAATATCTCCTGAATTGTTTTAGCTGGTGGTGGTGGATCTTTGTTGCGGCACAAGTTCACAATTACCCAGGTTACGTTGCGCAGAAACGAAATTGGGATGTCTGGATTGATGAAAGATAGCAATGGCTGTACGACACCATGTTTGATTACTAGATCGCGCAAGGTCGGTCCATCGCCGATTATGTTACCCAGAGCCCACACAGCCTGTTCGCAAACAGTTGTTGCTGGCGACGAAAGCAATTGCAAAAACAAGGGCACTGCACCGGCATGTACAACCTATAAAATAAAAAGACGTTTTTTTTTTAGCAAGTTGGTAAATTCGAGGTGCTATTGAACTGTGATGAAGCCCAAGTTGTCTCGGTTGTTGGAATGACAGCAACTTTGGCGTCAACAATACGGTCCTTCTTTTGGATGGACACAAAAGCTGCAAAATGACTGGCGTACCACTGCATTTTATCAGGCTGTTGCCGAATTGAATGAACGCAACTTGGCAACGCATCATCTTGTCTTGTGGAGCTACTTGAACACATGTTTACGGACAAGAAAACTTATTTCTTTTTAATTATACGAATCTACGTGCCTGCTCATGAAGACGGCGAGTTTGAATTTTGTGGTCACCTAAATGTAAGTTATAGAAGCTAAAGAAGACGTGTTTGCTTCTAAAATTAAATGACATACATAACAAAAAGGTGACGCAGAAATTTGTTTATAGAAATTTTGGGACAAAGCAAACAAAGCTACAGTTCCATATTCATAAGTATTTTAAAAATACTGCGCACTCTGATAAAAATATGTAAGCCCTAGAGAGTTCGAAAAGGGACATTGCCACTGTGAAACAACTCGTCAAAAGACACTTGCGTGAGCCCACAACCTGACAACCACTGCAGACATACAACTCGCCAGAAAGTGTTTTCCAGGGGCACTATTCACTGACCGTGATACTAATAATCGTTTTTGCGAACCCACAATGGCAAAGCGTAGACGTATAAAATGATTACTAGTGAGGCCCTGAGACAAAACATAGTTTAAGTGAAACCTAAAACACAAAGGACACAAGCATTAAACGTCCCTTCAAATGGACACGTCATTAGTTGTTTAAGTTCACTAATTCGTTAAAAAAGCATATTTGTTACGTGCACATAAGGATAACTTCAGATCCAATTTTTGCATAATTAAATTCGGTAGAAAATCAGCCATAACTCGAAAGGGCGGAGGCTTTTCGAAACGAAACGAAGGAAAATGAACTTTTATGCTACTCGAGTGTCGATTTTTGTGCTCATTACTTTTCAGACGCTGATTATCTACAAGTCCTTCAATGTTCCTTAAGAATTTTCATTATTTTCTTGTAAATATGTAAGTCTCGTCTCCTTTTCATTACCCACACCCTAAAAAGGACTATATATATTTACAGTTACATAACTCATTGAAATATATGTCACGACAGTGCAATACACCGTTTGTAAGAGATAGCAAACATGTGATGACATCAAGAGCGTCTGGAAAGCCAACTGTATCGCCAGGGATTCCCTCATTCAAATGCGAATACCCCTTAATACTACTCAGTACTGAATCAAGAACAAACAACTTACCTGATTTGTTTGTTCAGATGTACCCGAAGCGATGTTAGTCAATGCCCATGCCGCCTCAAACTGCAACATTGTGTGGTCATGCCGTTTCAAGCAGTCGACCAAAATCGGAAGAATATCACTGTTAATCAAATCATTAATTGGCGGATTCTTATCGGATGACAATAGTTTGCGAGCAGACTGAACTGCAGCCAATTGCTTATCGGCATTCGAGGAATCCGCAGCGGCTTCAGCCAACTTCTTGAGATTGATCACACTGGAGAGCGGATCCTCCTCATCTGTAATTGAATCAGCATTGGGAACATTGCGACGCTTGAAAATAGTCTCTTCCCTTTTGTTTTTTCGCAGTTCTACAGTCACTTCGTTGCGCCGTCTTCGCATCTCCTATAGACAAGACAAAAAAAAAAAAAAACAGTCATTCAGAATTTTCGTCAAATTTTTCCTTTTTTTTTAATTTACATTATACAATGTACGTGCAAACTACATATACGCTTCTAACCAATTAAAGCGATTTACAATACAAAAAAAAAAAGAGCAAAAAACGAAATGAAAAAAAAATGAGATTTGCCCTTGCGGAGAAAATTCCAATTCCCCAACGCAAATGGCTCATTTGAGTTTTTGATCCAACACAATTGGCCAGCACAATACTACACACAAATTGAGCAAATTTCAAATAAAATTAATCGAAAATAATTACATCTTGGTCTTTTCCTTTGTTTTTGAAGTTCTGAAGACGATTTACATGTGGCTCGAGGGACGTCATTTTGATTTGTAGAATTTTCTACAAGACAAAAAAAAAGAAAATATTGGAATTGCGTGAATCATACGATGAGAAGAAAAACTTGTTCAGGCCAGTGATGGCGATTCAATATTTACTTGATTCTAGTCAAATTTGTTTTCAGATATAAAATCAAAATCACTGTGAAAATTAAGTTATTTAAAGAGAATTTCACGATTGATGCGGAATTGCAATTTTCTTTCTACTTCTTTTGGGTTACACACAAACACATTCGTACAGCAGCACCACCGATTTATCGTTTATTTCCCTTTCGACGTGAAGTTGGCTGGCATTTAATTTTGCCTTATTCGAATGCAGCCATTTTTGATTTTCGATAATGTGGGAGGAAGTACCGGAAATAAGTTTTTTTCTCGCGAAATCCGTTGAAAAGGCAATTTATTATTTTGTTTAGATCTAATTATGTTTTCAGTTTAAGAGTGGAATTTCCTATTCCTAAGAATGCAAATATCTATGTATAAAAACAATAATCTATAAAATAGTTTTTTTTTGACATTTCGAGATTATTTGAAAATAAATTCGTTTGAAAATTTGCGGTTGCTTTGCAAACAATTGCTACCCCTTTCGTAATACTGTTTTGGTCTCTTTTACACACCGCTGACTTTTCCGCATTAAAAAAATGAGGAAAAAATGTAGTGTCATACGGGTTTATAAAGAAATTCTAAATTCGACTTAATCACGTCTATCACAGAATCCGCCTTACTCGGAATTTTGCTACGAACCTCGAACGAACTATCACAGTTTCCGTCGTAGGGGAAAGTTTTGCTACGAACTTCGAAATTAGTAGAAAGTGGTATCACTGAATCCGAATGAATCGGAATTGTGACATTTAAATCTACGAACTAGAGAACGGATTTCTCTCTCACGTCTCGTGCAAAAATGCGCGTGCGTGATCGTGTGAATACAGTTTAAGTTTGTTACAGAATTAAAGGTCACACATTTTTTTTAAATCTGTAAACTTGAATTTAGTTTGAAATAAA
This sequence comes from Cheilosia impressa, assembly GCA_948293265.1. Taxonomy (NCBI): domain Eukaryota; kingdom Metazoa; phylum Arthropoda; class Insecta; order Diptera; family Syrphidae; genus Cheilosia; species Cheilosia impressa. Next base: position 1,432,138 of record OX411880.1, read on the forward strand.
ACAAAATGTTCTGCAACAACTCACACTTAATCCTCGAGGTCAAACGGATTGCATGCATCCCTCAGTATCTTACGCTGCATTTTTATTTCTTTTTTGCGCCTTATATTCTCCTCCTCACTAGCAACAATTGCAAATGCAACAGAATCCATTTCTAACCTTTTTTTGTTCTAAATACACAAAACAACGATTTATAAATTATTTATTTCTTCAATCTCTATGATGATTCTAATATGATATACATTTTTTCGTATTCGTAACGTAGATCCGAATTCGTGACTTTATTACAAGGGATTCTGTGATAGACGTGATCGTTTATTATTTATTCATTCTTATTACTTAAATAATTTTTATTTTGCTTTTTCTGCTCTATAGTATTCACAATTGCAAGAAAACCATAGTTTGCATGTAAATAAAGGTTTAATTTAAAAAAAAAAAAATGCCAAGGGCCTTAAACAGGACAAAAGAATTTACTTACCTTATTTAAAACAAAATTTTCAAAATTTCATAACTATCGTAAACTGCATATAGTTGTTTAAACTCTAATTGCTAATTTTATATGGAAAAGTCTAGCACAAACATCAAAGACCTTTATTGCTCTTTTTGGTGAATAAAGTAGTCGAAAAGTAAGCACCGGCACCAATTCTTTTAAACGTCGGATCTTCTTTCTACAGCAGAATTTGTTAGTGCAAAGCTTGCCAGTAAAAGCATATTCGAAAAAGGGTGTATTTTCAAACATCTAATCATCAAACTGATATGCAAAAAAAAAGAACAGGAATTACAAATAATATAATGAAGTGTTTTTCATGAGAGTAATATGAAAAATATATTGCTGAGCTGAGCTGAGCCGAACACATAAAATACACTTTAATAAAACTATGCACTAAACTTTTCCAATTTAAAATTTTCGAAATTATTTGATCAGTGAAATCATTAAGGTTTTTTGTCTGAGTTTAGCCTGGCAGCACCTTTCGAAATGCACTGAATGTACTAATTTTAAACTTTTGACAACCACAACTGACAGTGACAGCTGAAAGAAACGATTGCTCCATTATTTCCAAAGTTTTCGAGAGAAGTATTTTTAAATGTAATTTTCTGTGAAAATATGTTGAATAAATTAAGAATTTCTGCATTATAGTATTATCCTCACACAACCATGTCTACTACAGATACTACAGATTCTCCCATTATCAGTGTTAAAATAAAGCAGGAAAAACTTGACCCAGAAGTCGAGCGCAAGCTTAACCCAAACATCCTTCTGCCAGACTCAACCAATCCACCAGATGGAGAAACAGAGTCACAAGCCGATGAAAAGAAAAACATCGAACCTGTTAAATCTTCCAATGAAATCCTTGCAGAGCTCTTTATGGTCTTTAACGCCACACCGCCCGAAGAATTGCTTAGCAATGACAAACTGGCGAAGAAGGCCAAAAAGGACAAGAAATCCAAGCACAAGAAGAAGAAGAAACGAAAACGCAAGTCTGCTGAATTAAGCGATATATCCGACATCGAATCACTTGCTTCCGATGAAAACAACAAGCACAAGCGTAAAAAACACAAACGCAAGCATAAGAAGTCGAAAGACAAGTCGGACGACGAAGAGAAACCGTCTGCCACCGAGAGAACTGTGATAATGGCTGCTGATTCTTCTTCGTCTAGTAAGCTGAAACAATCTATTAAAAAGGAACCTATGGATAACATTGAAATCAAAGTTGAAAAGTCGTCCAGTAAGAGTGAGAGCCGGAGTAGGGTTGAAGAGCGCCTCCGAAACTGCTCGCGTGTGGACGAAGGTTCGGATATCACGCTTTCCGATGAGGAGACGTACTTACGCGAACGAAGTCGGTACAAAGAGTTAAGCAGTACTGAGTCCGCATCGAAGCGCTCAAAGTACGATCGTTATCGAAATGTATTCTATCGCAATAGCAACAACTACTACTCGGGCGAGCGCCAAGAGCGAGGGCATCATCACCGCCATCACCATCGTTCAGGATCAGGGTCGAGGACGCGGTCCCGCTCGAAGTCTCGCACAAGGTCACCGCCGAGGGATTTAGGAATCGACAAAAAGCGCTTGTTGGAAATTGCTCGAAAGAATGCGATTTCAATGTTCAAGAGTGGGTCGCTGCCAGGCTGTGCCGGCATGAGTGACGAGGTTAAGGATAAAGTTCTCATGAAAATGCGATACGGCGGCAAGACGGTACAGGATTTGACGAACTTTTGCCGAAAGCTGACATGTGGTGATAATTATGATGATCTGTCTGAGTTTTCGTCGGATGAAGAGTCAGATGTGGACAAGCAAGGTAATGCCAAGGCCTTTCACCACCCCTTCGTGCTGAAGGACCGGGAGCCGATCGTCATGCATATCAAGAACGCCACGCCTATCGTTCCAAAAACTGCGGACCAAAAGAAGGCCATAACCATGCAATTTCCGGTTTCATCTGGTCAGCAGCATCGTCTCACGGAAGGATGGGTGCCTGTCCCGGCAAAGGACCCCGAAGTGCCTCTGCCCACACCTATTGCAGTGAAACCAGCAGCAACCATAAAAAACGTGGGTGTTCCCAAAAATGTATTTCAGAAGCAATTGCCCGTGGAAGAGCAGCAGCCAGCATTCAAGTCAGTAAATGGAGTTGCTCCTAACGCTGAAGCGGCTACACCCGATGCAGTGCCAAATACTGCAGCCTTACCTACGATGGTTCCTCCTCCAGTGTCTGCCGCCCCGGTGGTAGACGCCGCACCAAAGCCGACAATTTTCCCAGCAGCCCCGCCGTCAGTCGATGTCTCCACGATCATCAGTCAACGACTGAGTGCAATGCGTCGATTGCAAGAAAACCCCATGGACTGCGAGGCGATCAAAATGATGTACACCTCCCAGAAGGAGATGACCTCTTGGGCGTCCTCCAAGCACATGCCTGGCCAATTCACAGGCAGCACGGGTGCTAATATTCTCTCTGCGAGGGAACTTACCAGTGGCAGTCAGGCATGGGCGCGCAAGGACCAGTTGACATCAACTGTCCCTGTCAGCGGCGGAATGGGAATGCATCTGCTCAAGAAGATGGGCTGGAAGCCGGGCGAAGGTCTGGGTCGTGAGAAAACGGGATCACTGCAACCGCTTCTGTTGGATGTAAAACTCGATAAACGAGGTCTCGAAGCCGACGAAGAGATCAATGGTAACCGCACACCAAAACAAGCACTCAATCCTAAGCGAAAGAGGAATCCCACAAGCGGGCAGGCAGCAGCGCGGCCAGGTATCGACGAAAAACATCCCGTGTGTCTGCTCAATGAATTGTCAACGAAACGCAAGTGGACTCCGCCTATGTACGAGTTGGTCACCGATGAGGGCCCATCCCACAGCAAGTTCTTCGTCTTCAGCGTAAATGTAAATGGCCAGGTTTTCAATCCTGGAACAGGCGGCAATACTAAGAAGGAGGCCAAAATGCTGGCAGCCAAGTACTGCCTCACTCAGATAGGGGTTTTGTCTTAGGCGGTGTTGGTGATGGCTTCTTGTAAATATGAATTGTGATGATCTGTATGTGAGGCGCTGGTCTGTTTCGCACAAATGACGGTTGCATGGGAAAGCAACTATTCATGCAGAGCAAATTGTAACTTGGAAGAGAAAGACCGAAAGTCGTTTAGGTTACGATTGTAGTTAGTGGTGTATTTTAAAATACGTTTCCTTAGAGCCTTAAACAAAAATGTATCATCATCGGAATTAAATAAGAGTAACTGTTAGCGCTCCGAATACTGTTGTTTGTTATTCTTGTTGATGAGGTTATGTTGTAACCTTTTCCAGGTCGGTCAAAGAACTTTTGATGTGCCAGAAGGTAACGTATGGAAATGGTAATACATCGCAGTAGAGACTCGAATGCGAAAATTTGGCCTGACCCATAGAAGGGTTCCTCTGAAATGAAATGGAACCAAGAAAAATTGGTCAAGCCGCTGGTGGTAAATCTGTTATCTGAAGCTGGAATTGGAAGACAAGGAACCACCTAAAGGAAAAGTAGGGTCACACAGAACACAAGAACAACAGGATTTAATACTCCCGAATGTAATATCTAACCTATGCAAGAAAAAGGGGCAAAATACACAACTTTCTCGCATCAGGTAGAGGATGGGACATCAACCGCAAACGTCCATACTGATTTAAGAATTGTCATATGGGAGTAGTAGCTAATTAGTTTAAGTGCCAACCATGTTGATAAACTCAAAGATATAAACAAAATATCGATCGCTTCATGCTGTGCTCTGGATATATGACCTAATACTTTAAGCACCCGCCCAATAAAACACGAAACTTTATCCATTGGTCTTTTTTTCTGAGCTTCGAACTCAGCATCGCGTTCGGAAAATCTTCCTTACTTTGCTTTGCTGAGTTCGAAGCTAAAAAAACACGCCTTATATAAGCAAAAGCAACCCAAAAATGTTAGTACTAAAGAAAAAGCTGAACAAACCCTGATTTGCCCTAGAAAAACCCATCAACATATTTCTGACAGTTGACGGAAAACAATCAACAACAAAAAAAAACATACACAAAAAACAATTCCCTGACAGCTGTGAAAATTTTGTGCAAAAGATTCAGGAATAAAAAATTCTTCAGTAAAATAAACCATGGACCTCACAGAAAATGGAAAAGACGATGAAAAATTTTCTATATTCAAACATGACGGTCTGTTCAGTGAAAGTCTCCCTCTTATGAAAGAAATAAGACGCCAGGGAAAGCTCTGTGATGTTACGCTCAAGGTGAGTCAAAAAAAATCCGAAAAACGAAATCGATCGCATATTCCATCCCTCAGGTTGAAGATCAGTCGTTTTCTGCCCATAGAATAGTCCTAGCCGGAGCGATTCCATATTTCTATGCCATGTTCACAAACAACATGGCCGAAAGCAGAATTAAGGAGATTACCATGAAAGAGATAGAGCCATGGTATGATTAAATCGCTGAATAAATAACTATTAATTAATTTTTGTTGTGCTTACAGTGCTCTGGAGAGTCTTATCAACTTTGCATACAGTGGCACTGTTCGGATTGATAATCAAAACGTGCAAAGTTTAATGGTGGGCGCTTCATTCCTTCAGCTGAACAAAGTGCGGGATGCTTGCGCAGATTTTCTGATCTCTAGGTCTGTACATATACCTGTGCCTGACAGTTTCAAAGTGCGAAAGCTATTTTCAATTTAGATTCAACCCACATAATGTTTTGGGAATTCGCCAATTTGCCGACTCACTAGCCTGCACCCATTTGGTGCAATCAGCAGACAAATACATAAACCATTACTTCTCCAAGGTGTCGGATTCAGAAGAATTCCTCGCTCTCAACTATGACGAACTAATTGATCTCATTCGTCGTGATGAATTGAATGTCCCTACAGAAGAGAACATTTTCGAGGCTTCTATGCGTTGGGTAAAGTTCAGCGAAGACAAGCGATCGATTATCTTTCCGCAGGTTTTGTCTAGAGTGCGTTTGCCATTATTGTCACCGCAATTTCTAGCCGACCGCGTTGCACGCGAAGAAATGATAAGAACATCGCACCAGTGCAGAGACTTGCTAGATGAAGCAAAGGACTTTCATCTGATGCCAGAGCGAAGGGGACTGCTTCAGAGTTTTAGGTGAACTTTCTTTTAAATCAATGGGAAAGATATTTTATGGGTTTTATTCCAGGACGCGCCATCGCTGCTCAGATTATTTGATTGGGCAGATTTTCGCAGTGGGTGGACTGACTAACAACGGAGAATCGGTTAGTACTGTGGAGATTTACGATCCTGTTACGAAAAAATGGAAAATGGGCGAACAGATGTCAATGATGAGGTATGTCCGTAATTTAATAAAAAAAAAATTGAAGCTCTTGCCTGGCCTGAAATGGTAGAATTTATTCCGCCAGACGGTACAGACGGTTGGTTGACTGAGTTTTCTGTCTGTCGAGCTGAAAATCTTGAATTCAGTGTGATTATAACTGCACTTTATAAATCCAATTAGGTCCAGAGTTGGTGTTGCAGTTATTTGGGGAAAACTGTATGCATTTGGCGGATTTAATGGCACTGAACGTCTGTCGACCGTCGAAGTCTATGATCCCAAACAAAACAAATGGTCTCAAGGACGGGCCATGCTCTGCAAACGAAGGTAAGTTTTGTAGTGTAATCGATTCAAGTTACCTTTTGACTGACTGTTTTAATGTTGCTTGCAACGACTTTTGTCAAAGCGCAATGACTTGGCCGGCTCCCCTTACTCTTATCCTTTGAATTTGCATACTTTCAGTGCTGTTGGAGTTGCCGCCTTAGATGACAGCGTTTACGTCTGCGGTGGCTATGACGGCGTAACATCGTTGAACACTGTCGAGTGTTACAGTCCCAAAACAGATGCTTGGAAAACCGTAAGAATGTGCTAAATGATCTATAGAACCATGATACGGCAACTACTCCCTTTTAGGTCGCTCCAATGATGAAATATCGTTCAGCAGGAGGTGTCGCATCTCTGGGGGGATTTATTTACGCCCTAGGCGGCCACGATGGTCTGTCGATTTTCGATTCTGTCGAACGTTACGACCCCGTAAAAGATGTCTGGGTGAAAATGAAATCAATGCTGAATAGGCGTTGTCGCCTGGGAGTCGCTACTCTCAATGGAAAGCTATATGCTTGCGGTGGATATGATGGAAACTCGTTCCTTCGCTCGGTAGAAGTGTACGATCCAAACACAGACACATGGAAGCTGGTAACTTCAATGCACTGCAAGCGAAGCCGGGTTGCTCTCGTCTCCAATATGGGAAAGCTATGGGCTATTGGCGGTAGGTGTAACGATTTTCAAAACCACTGTCACAATTCAATAAACGATTTCCTTTCTAGGATATGACGGGGAAACAAATCTTTCGACCGTTGAAGTGTACGATCCGGCGACTGATGAATGGGTGTTTGTACCACCTATGCGTGCCCATAGTGGCGGCGTGGGAGTTGGGGTCATACGAATCCAGTAAAACAGAGCGAAAGCACTTGGCTGGTCTTAGTTTGTAAAAATCATTCCGAAATTAAATTTCTGAAAAGAATTATATTATTAATGGCGATTCTGAAGGAAATTTGCTGAAGAGAATCTCTAGTTGTTAAGATGGTTGAAAATTTAAAGTTATTATTGCTCTCTGTAAAAAATATATAACCGTACATATAAAGAATACGTTACTCCTATAAAGTGTAGTCGTACACTCTGATGCTTCCTCTATCAGCTATGTCACGAACACTGTCTATGTGTGGACAAAGAAGTTTGAAATTAAAAAGTGTTGTTCATATATGGAAAGAACGTGTTTGGTTTTTAAAACACTGGCTGTCCACAAGAGCCGGTGCTCCTAGCCGTTAGCTCGTAACAAATACACGGTTTCCTATCATATCAGGATGATGTGTTGTTTAGGACCTCAAGAGGTATAGTCTGGGACTAGACAAATCCAACCGCATCTCCAAGGGACAGCCAGCGTGTTAGTAGCTAAAACACACAACCACCTTTCGTGATTTCTGTTTTAGAAACCAACGCCCTGAGAGGGATGTTGGCTGGATATCCAATTGGAACAAAAATTCATAGAAGTTTCCAACGTTTTTTATTCTGTTTGAAATGGGGTCAGCTCCATTCCATTGAAGCAGTAAAGGAACAAACATATCGAGGGTTCCCTAATACGTACTTATTCATCGCAGCATTTTGCTTTCATTGACCACACCCAGTGTCCTGCCCAATCGGAAAAGATGTAATGAAAAAAAGACAAGTAACCCGTTTAAAGGCAAAAAAAAGTTCATATATTTTGATATATCAGTTATCTGTAAATGAATCGAACAGTATCAGATGGTTAGCAGAAGATTAGCATAGGCCAGACCTACGTTCAAAAAATAGGAATAGGTGGCGAATTCATCAACAAAGTGCAGAAACAGAAGAGAAACTAAGGAAATCGTTAATCATCGAGTTGAAAGGGCCGCCTTCTAGTCGTCGCTGGACGATATCAGTAGATTTGCAGCCAGATTCTCGTTTTTCTCGCATGCGAAATACGCTTGTAAGACAAGGTGTTCCGGAAAGCCCATCGCTTTTAGTCTTGAAATCGCCTCCCGATCTTGTGCAGTCATCTGAATGACGGCAGACACGGACTCACCGTCACCTGATGCGCCAGCTCTGGTTGTTCGCTCGGCTGCTGGTTCAGCTGATGCAACTGATTCTGCTACGGCTGCACGTACGCCTTCGCCTGTTGTCGTTGTTTGTCTGGTCGCAGTACTGGTGTTATCTGAATCGTGTGGTTCATTCAGCATGTTCAAAAATGCGTCTTGGTTCTCCGAAATGAGCTGCAACAAAGCCGGGTTCGATTGTCCAATTTGTTGAAGAACAGCATTCAAAAGTTCCGGATTCTGATGGACGAGTTCTCGCATTTGCAGAAATTGTGGCTGATTCCTTAGAAACTCCAACGAATCTTCTCCAACAGAGCTCTCATTGCCAGCAGTTGATCGCTGAGAGGCTGCGGCAGCGGCTCTGACTTCTGGGTTAGCTGCTGTGCTCAACTCACTGTCGACCAAGGCGTCGTCCGGTATTCCGCTGAGCAAGTATTCAACTGCCCGATCCGGATTGTTAAAGCTAGCTGCCAATGCTGCCTCTGTCATTTCCCTGGTGTAGCCCATCTGCATTATCGAATCGACCATTCGATTATATTCGTCGCCCATCAAAAGAGTTGATTCAGCGGCTGCCTGTACCAATGCGGGAGCTCTGGCGCTGCTCTCGGTTGCGACGGCAGCTGTAGTTGTTACAGCAGCTGCTGCAGTTGCGGTTTTTTGAGGACTTGCGGTGACTTTTGTCTCAGACTTACTAGGAGCAGCTGCTTCCGGTTTCTTCTGCGGCGATGCAGGTTCATTGGTGCTTGTTTTAGTTTCAACCTTTGAACTTGAGGCCGGCTCGTCGGCTTTCTTAACCCCAAAGTCACGTTTCAAGATCACAACAATAAATTTCTTTTCGTCTACATTATACGATGCGACAGTTCGCTCGTCCTCTAGTATGACGCCAGCGTAGATGAGTTTTTGCTTTTCAACTATATATTCGCTGCCACGGTCTGTGAATATTTTCTCCTTCAATTCCTTAACCGATTTCTCTGCATCGAAATCGATTGTGAACGTTTGTTGCTGTAGATTCTTCACGGTAATGATCATTTTTTCTTGGTTCTTTTTTTTTGTTCTGTTCTGAATTTAATTATAGCTTAAAGCATATAAAAAACAACCGAAAACTCCTTTGTTTCTGTGGATATAACTTTAATGTGTTCTTCGAAATAAAAATTTGCCCTCTCTTTGTTTAAATGGCACTTATTTTTGCGTGATTTTTCTTTAATAAAATGCAGGAAATTTCGAAGTGAACAAATCCGATTAATTCAACGTTTGACAGTTGTGCAGAGTTGGCTGATGGAAGCGTTTGGAAAATGAGGACCACGTTCAGCAGGTTCATGTAGTTGGTGCCGTCATCAGCTCGACCATTCGTGGCGAATAAATACATTTGAAAGCGTAATAGTTCTTTTAAATACGAAGGGAATTGTGGTTGAGCAGCCTGCATAAGGCTAAAGTAATTTCCATTGAAAGATTCACAAATATTGCACATTATGTGCAATATCTCATAAATGCATATTTTGACAGTGGTAATGCAACCGGAGGCTGCTAAACCGGCTGTACCATGCACTGGGCTAAACGCTTAGTCATTTTGCATGAGTACGTCGCCTTCCTGTTTTTTTTTTTAAATCGATTCCGATTGGTCTGAAAACCCAATTTGTTTTTCGCCATTTCGCTTCTAGTTCAGTCAACTTAGGCCAAGAGATATGTTCAATGAGTGAGTCCGGTATTGTACACTTTAAAAATTAATGAACGTTTTAATGAATCATCGTCTTAAGGTATTTCATCACTGAATTTATTTTTAAATGTTTATTGACAGGTTTTATGAGTAATCATATATGTGTAGATGAATGGTTGTTAAATGCAGCAGTGCGAATGCGTTCATTTTTATTAAAACACTTTAGTTGTCAAATTGACAACTAGCAGAATGAAGAATTTGAAATTTGATTAGCAAAACCAATTGACTATCTAATTTAAATGTGTCTTTGCTGGTTTTTTTTAAATTTTATTATTGTGAGACGTGAAAATTTGAAAATTTAAATTCAGCAATAAAAATAAACATCAAAACAAAACTGAATATCTAGGTATATATAAAATCCAGGTTTACTTACCTCGAGTTGTCGATGTGAATGAAAACAAAGAAATTGCGAACACAAAAAATAAGTTATATGCGAATACAAAGAAGTTTTGGAGAAGCGATTTGCACATTTACGGAAAAAGACTGACAGTAACTGTCATGCAGCCATTTCAGAGATGCACCCAATGCGTAATATTGAGAACAAAAGCAGCAAAAATAAAATTTCTTTGCATTGTAGGTAAGTGTTATTCGCAGAGGTCGTATGATGTCATTCTTAACCTCTTAACATAACATTCTTAACTAATGTCATTCAAGTAACATTTTTTTCTAAAACATGTAGATCTGGAAGTTCCTTTGTACTCGTTTCTAGGATCTTTTTAATGGAAACTACATATACTCAGCAAACCCAGACGTTCCTAATTTTGTTAGCGTCGAGTTTATATAGCAATCCCTGGCGATAAACGATTCGTGTTTAATATGGTTGACGTCGAATATCGATGGAGAAACGTCTGAAAATTCAAAAGATATCTTTCGCTTTCATTCTTTATCGCAGTAAGATTTTTTGTTTTATAATCAATTTGCAAGAAATCAAGTTTAACATCACTTTAGTATTTATGCGTTATTTTCAAATGCATATTTCCAATGTCCTACTCTGCATTTCTATGAAGAGAAGGGAAGCCAGTTACAAATGAATCTAATTAAACAGTAATTAATCTACTTCCACCTCAATCTATATTTAAAATTGCCACAATTCCTGGGTATCAGATGTTTACCACGAACATTTTAATTAAATCATCGAGTGCAAGTGTAAATAAAAGCGCATCCAATATTTGACTACAAAAAGTGAACAATCCCTATAACTCAGCAGACGCACAATGTTCGCAGGTGCTCTGCAAAAGCCCCGCACGAACACAAAGCACTCAACAGGTGTTGGGTGCATTTTTCAGTTTATTTAACGGATTGATTGCGTTTTCCATTGGAGCAAACACCATCCGTTGAGGCGGGGACGTGACACAGCCCTGTGAAATTCTATTGTATTGACAGAATCGAATTCACAGTGAAAACTGAAAACAAACATTGCTTGGCCACGTTGCGGATGTTTTAAATTCAGCCGAATTACCGTACTTAGTACCTATGCATATCTGCTGTGTAATGTAATGACTAATGATATTTTGACTATAACAATTGAGACTGAGATTTTAGTGTCGGTTCAAAATTAGATACTGCGGAAGTGGCATGAATTTACTCACAATTGATGCTCGTGATTTCAAATAATTGCCATCGGTTATCAATCAATTAATGGGATTGGGTGTATATGAATAGGGCGCAATCACATTCCACAGTCAATCACTCTACGGCGTAGTAAATGATATACCTAATACAAACAGAATTTAGGTAAAAGCAAAACGTGTTTTAAACATTCATACCTACTGCTACTGTGTTTAGAGCGAAGATTTACTATTAAAGCAACTCCGTCTTTTCAAAATTAGAAGAGCACGTGATTTGGAGTTGCATGGCCGATTTTTAAAATGACTTAGAAATAATTATTCGCTTTCCCTTAAAGCATTATTTTGCAACAAAAAAATGGACATGATATGTACGTCACAGGAGACGTTCAACAGTTCAACTTTTGACCGCAACAATAAGGGCGACTCCATTTTCATTCGCCATTAAAATTCGGCAACCATACAAAAGTCGATTTCCAAGTATCGTTTACTTTTTTTCAGAAAAAATAATGTCCTTGTAAGGTAGGTGTAAGTGTAATAAGTACGCGCTCATAAGAACTAAATGTATTCCTATTTCAATCACAGTATAATCACCCGCATTCGCGCTGCTCCGAGTAAATTTAAGATATTATCTATGGTATCTATATTATTACCGAGAATATGTGTGCCCCAACAGACATGACTGGAATATCGCTGCGTAGTACTCCGCACATACGAATATATCTAATAAAATGCAACCGCCCGCGATAACCCAGACGGACAAATCTAATATTAGGCCAGAGTGCTGCGATAGCACGCATGATTAAAATATTTCCCACTCTCATAAAAGTAATTTAATTAACATTTAGATTAGTCTGAATTGGAGTCCCACATTATTGGACGTTGCAGTGAATCAATTCCCCGAATGGAACACCAGTGATTTAATTATCGGTGCCATAAAACGAAATCGACGCACTCATCACACGATAAATAGAATTTGAACATGCATCACATCCGCCTTCAATGAATGCCGAAACACACGATTTTCGAACCGACCAATAGGATGATTGCCAATGAAAGTACATCCTTCTTGCCTATATATGCCAAAAGAAGTAGGTGATAACAACAGCAATTATGTGGGCGATGAAAAGCTTTGATTACCGTACCCACCACTATCCATAGCCCACGCATAAAGGTGTCCCTTTCCCCAGATGGCATACTCGGATGTATTTTTATAACAGTTTAAGCTGTATAGTCCTTAGGGCAAAGCAATTACAGAGATACTTAGCCAAGTAGATCTTTAGAGCTTTCAATATTTTAAAACTGTCAAAACTATAGCAGTGGCATGAAACTATGATGATGGGGTAGTCGTTTTAATGGCAGTTCCTCGTCAACACATTTACATAACAAACTTGAGATTGGTATTTTGTCGAAACTAACAGGGATAATACAGCTCCAGGCAACGTGTGCATCCCGCATACACGGTGTACACTCGCGAAGCCAATAAAAATTATGGAAATGCTGTGCTGGCTTTAATTTGCATATAAATTATTATTAACAAAATAGGAACGATTTCTTTGAACTTTTTCCATAGCTAATTTCTCAACTCTTTGGCGTTCCTTGTAACGAACTCGAGCCAGGACTTGAGCGGAAGGATTTTGTTTGAAGGTCAAAGGTGAAAGGAAATACGAATATATGCAATACATATAGGAAAGTAATGAAATTGTCTCGAAGTAGGTGAGGTGGCTCAAAATTCCCAGAGGCCGACCGAAGTGCCTCAGTAGCGGTTAAAAACAAATCCAAGAAGCCATCCGTGACTGATTCGAATATTTAGTATTGAGCATCCCACTCATGAGTTGTTATGTATTGGTAATATGAGCGATAAAAAAAATTCTCACACAATAGAACATTTCATAAAGCTACGAGTGTTAACAAGCCATCCCGGCTACCATGACGGCCCATCTACTTGAGTGTTTACCTTTTAATTTTTAACAACGACTAATAATATTTTTTTTTTCTTTGTCTTGATTGATTCCGAGTTCAGAGCTGATACTGAGAACGTGTAGACTATACAGTAAGTCCATGTACTTTTTTTTTAATTAACATTTTATAAATAAACTACAATAGCCCTGTTTTTTTCGAGTTTCGATCTCAGCAATGCAAAGTAAAGTAGGATTTTCAGCACGCAATTACAACAACTACGCTCTACTTGACACTTCGAGACTCGCAGTAGTTGTTCTAATCGTCTGCTGAAAATCTTACTTTACTTTGCTTTGCTTTGCTGAGATCGAAGCTCAAAAAAAACACGTCTTATAAACGATAATCGGCCTTACCAATAATCAACTTTAGTCTGGAAGTTTACGCAAAGACCCCACACTTTCCAAAATCCCTTTACCAATAAACAAATATAGTTGCCAGAATATCGCTAACTGTAGGGTTAAATGTTAATGTTCAGAAACCCATGTTTATCTCGGGCATTAGCTAAATAAATCCTCCAAAAATGTCATTTTGCAGAGGAGTGTTACCCAACTATCCTAATGGATGGTATGGAATTTTGTAATAGGAGCAAATTTACATACGCTGTTGTTCAGCCTGAACGTTTATAATTATAAACTAATTTTAGTAAATTGTAAATGTTTTCTGATTTTATTCGTTGGAATAAAACAATGCAAGTGGTTTTTGAGTCTAGCAAACACAAATTTGTACAAATGTATGGACAAAATTGAAAAATAATGCATTTTTGTTTTATTTATAAACATTTACCCCAGTATTAATAAACAAAAATGTGCACAAGTAAGTTAGCTAGTAGGCATCAGATAGCATACAAAAATTTTTACATAACTGCTGAATAACGAGTTGATAACTATTACGTAGCGTTTATTAATATTTGGGTTAAAATATGTACTTCGAATAGTTTTATTAAAAGAAATGGTTAGTGATTTTCTCTGCTTTATCTTGTTTAACCGCTAGTGCTTGCTTTGTGATTGATTTTCATTTTATTTTGTAACGAATGCATGCTGAGTAAAAAATAAATTTAATATAAGTTTGGGATCTTTCCAAGAATTTCTTGAGAGTAGTCGCTAAAAGAATAAAATATCTGTTCATTTAATATTGGACAGCTCATACCTGAATACCTTTTTTTTTACAATTCTCAGTACCTTAGGCGGCAGGTAGTTTTTGGATGAAGATCTCAAATATTGGTGTGGAAATGGTTGTTGTGAAAAGGTTGACTTCGCGGAAAATATAGATAGAAGAATTGTCAGCATTCAGCAAAATTCATGCGAAATAATAAATTTGGGAACTGCTGGAGGAATATCAGGTAGTATGTGCGAATTTAAGATATGCAAAGTTCTTTATTACTTGGTGCGAATTCATCTAGGAAAAAACATGACAGCTTTCGTGTAGAAGAATGTCCACGGCTTTATATTTTTTTCCCGAATTAAGTAATATAAGCCATGCAATTTTTAAAAGATCAAATTGTATTTATTTTCATACCTCCATATACTTTTGCAAGTACTGTTTTGCAAACGGAAATGAATAAGCAGGTTAATATTTCTTTCGAAAATATTCACTTGCTACCGATCTAAATGTGATCGTTAGACTACCAATAAGTTTTGATTTGCATTATCAGCCAACGAATAAATCAAAGCATTCTAATAAACTGTGTTCCGTTTATTGTATAATTTAAAAGAGACCTTATTACGACACAAATTCACTCATAAATCAATCGTGAAGTATTAGAAAACAAAGGAAAGCGTACTATAAAAAGTACCGAAAATTGTGTCCGATCGAACAATAGGGCAATACTGATTTGCATACGATATTTGACAGATCAGCGGATATTTTGTGCATTTCCTATTTTCTGTTTTGTTTTTTGCTTATAATAAGCTTCAGAAAGCCTTCAAAAGAAATCTGTTGGGCAAATTTATTTGCAATTTAAATATTCCTTTTTTTAGAATAAAATCCTCGTTGTGAAATAAACCATTGACCTTGTTTTTCACGAAAACAAATTATGAAATTTGAATTCTGCGATGACAAAAAATGTAATAGTTTCTAAGAAAGTTGTCGCACTAGCAAATGTGGAGGTCTAATTGTTTATTGGTACCGTTTCACTAATGCTGTACATTTTTACTAAATCTGGCAACCAGCTAATCGTCGACATTAGTGTTTGATTATTAGTAAGGCCGAATGAATAGAAATATTTATTGAATAAAAGAGGAACTTAAAACGGGTATATATTTGTTGAATGTCTCCAAGTCATTGCAGCAGCAAAACTTGGAACCGTACACAGAAAGCAAGTTAAACAATGGAAAAATTTAATTTTCCATAAAGGAAATAAATTTTCGAAGACCGTAAAACACATGACTAACGCAATGCGGTCCATCTCAACATCAAACTTGCTGAACTCACATTTTAGGATATGTGCGCTCTTTTGTGATTTAAAGGCGTGATTTTTGCGCTAAGCATTCAGTTTTCAGTGCTAATTTTAAGTTCTGCTTCTAGTGTTTGGAGCTACTGAATATAGTAAATTTACTACTAGGCCTCTATGCAGTTACTTCGTCCAATGGGTACCTATTTATGGGCACACTTCCCTGGAATGACAAAAACTTTTAAAAGCTAAAATAATCTATCAAAAATACAGAAGGTCCTTTGGCTGATGACTACAATATCATTATTTGCAAAATACTTGATTCTGCCGAACCTTAAAATATACATAAGTATTCGGCATCACACTGATTGGTTCAAATTTATCATTCAATTTAAGGTACTCGAAGAAATTTCAAGTTAAAAGGCAATTTTTTAACAAAGTCAGTAAGGCTACGCGTATTTATGTCTGGTCGACTACTAATGTGGTATTCGATTGGGCTTCTTCAGATTCACTCTCAGATTTCAGATTTCGTGTGTCAAATCGAACTTTAAAACGTCACTTGCTCTTTTTTTGTTGGCATTCGTGCGATTGAAATATGTTTAGCCTTTGACACTTTACTACGCGTTTTCCATTCGCTGGTTGTACTTAAATTAAACACTCGAAGTTTGCGACCCGATTGATTTCTAAACATTTGTAGATATATAAATAATTCACAAAAAATAGATCCACCCGATGCAATGAGTTTGTTTGCAGTTGAAAAATTTCACGAAAACTTAGGCGAACTCCACTAGTTGTCAAACTCAAACGCGCTTGTATTGGGGGGAACAAAATAAAAAATCCAGATTCGCAAAAAAAGAATTGCTTTTTTCATAAAAAGCAAAACAGTGCTCTGCGAGCAAAACATAAAACGTTCGTGTATCTGGTTTAGTAAGTCCGACAGCTGTCTGGCTAGTATCTCGGTTTTGATTGGCTGAAATCGGTCATATGAGCAGCTGTTTCTGTTGACGTTTATGAAAGGGTAGGCGAAGAACCTAGCCTAGAAATTTGTAACTGAGTACTAAATTGACAGTTCGCATATTGACTGCCGTAGAAAAAGTGACATTCCCGACCAATATAGTTTTTGTGTTCAGGTTACATCTCATCCAGACCAATCTAGCCGACTTAAGATAACTAGATTCTTGAATGTGCCCAATGGTTCAATGCACGAAAGTGTTTAAAAATTTCAACAAGTTCGAATTGAATATATACGTAAGACTAACTCGCACATAGTGTTCGCAATATCCCATAGTACTACTTGGAAGGTTCGGGATCGTTTGGGCGTGTTCGCACGAGTCAAATTCGTACGAAAATGCTTCCAATGTCAGGCCGATTTAAGAGGATATATTTTGAGAGCCCTACTTACGAGTATTCTAAGTAATGCGATGAAAATGAAAGTCCACTTCCAAGTCAACTGATGAAGCTACGAAAGTAAGTAATGCTGAGAAGCTAGAGTTCTACAGTGTCGATGAAGGGGCCGCTTAGTATTTGTTATCTTAAAAGCTTAAAAACACATACCTACTTGTAAGTTTCGGTTATTTTTAGGAATGCTTGATACTCAATGATTATCAGATCTTTGCATCATAAAAAACATCAACATACAGAAAGCTTCGTCATCTCTTCTTTAGCCATCCTCAAAAAATACCTAACTAACAAAAATGTTTCAAGGAAATCCACACTAACTCGTCGGACAACACAACAAATTTATAGCCAACAAAGCACTCGTTTTATCTAGGATTTCCGTCCTCATCTAACCTACATCCATCCATCACATTCAACAGGTGTCCTGCGAATGTAAACGCAGCATGTGAAAATTGTATCATTAGCAAGCACCGCACTGGGGAGGAGAAACCTATCTTCAATGAAAAGCCCAATGATAAGTGTATTCAACATTGCGCAAGACACAGCTCATTCATAGCTTCTATTACTATATGTGGGTCCTGCTGGCTCCAAAGCACTAAAACAAAAGCCAAAATAAAAGAACACATTTCCCAAACTGAACTGCAATCCGTTGGATATTTAACTTCTGCCCGTTGTCCTCTGACAGTCAGTTGTTGCATTGTAACCGGCAAATAAACATCTCAAATAACTCGGAGAATAAAGATCCAAAAAAACTGTTGCGCTATACATTTTAAAATAAGTCGGTAGTTTTAACATTCATCTGGGCAATTCAACTTAACGAAACAAGAAATACAAAAATTTAATATTGAATAAAAAATTAAAGTCTTAAAAATAAAAAGAACTAAGTTCAATCACGAAATTTATTTATTTTAAAAAATATCCTTGCAAGTGAGTGAAGTTATAAAAGCAGAACTAATAATTATTTTTAAGTGTTAATACATTTTAAGAGGTGAGTGATTTTATTTTACTTTTGGTTTGGCTTTATAGGTACATATATCTTAAGCAAACGAAAAAGAAGAAAATTATTTATTACTGGTTTTATCATAGATTATCAGGAAGTGTTTTTCAAGAGCTTTTTATGCGTCACAGCCGACAATATTTGTACAATATTTCATATTTTTTAAATAAATGCAAAAAGTAGAATTCAAGATATGTACGAACGAACATAATTTCGTTTGAATTCAATCAATTCTTAGAACGCAACATATTTCTAAATCATTTCGAACAAATTTGTACATACAATTGAATAAAATTTACATAATTAACTCATGTATAACGATAAGTAAATAAATTTTAAAAAAAGGTTCACTTGGAAGCGTCATGCGATTTATTTTCTAAGTGACTCAAGGAGATTTCTTTCAGTTTTCAATTTAAAATAACTACCTTAATCGGAGTTCGCAATTCTGCTCTGATTTTAAGAACCTATTGAGCAGCTCTCTTCAAGCGATTTTTAAAACACTACTCTTAATACTAAATCTGACCTGATGGCTTAAAGTGGTCAAATAAACAGTTTTTTTTTGACTAACCGACAAATGTAGTTAAGAATTTCTCCACTGAGTATGAGTACTCTGTTGCCATTTCAATGTCACTTATGTCGTTTTCTATTGGACAAAAAGAAGCGTCCGGGAGAGTCCGGAATCGAAAAAATTACTTCTGAAACCGGTCCATTGGCACAAAAAATACTCTTCTGGTGATTCTGAGTCAGAAATCAGAATCCACTTAAGAAGCACTCACACAAGTGCAATTTATGTATTTATTACAAGTCAGCTGACAGCAGCTGTAGATTTTTTTTTTGGCATTTCACCAATACTTTGGTGGATTCTTTCAGAAGCAGTTTTGCTGTTCCATTAGCCCTTAAATGCATGATTTTTTTCAAATTTAAGATTTCTACTGACGTAATTAAACTGTACTAACCATTACTCATAAATTTTTTTCTTGGAATATTCCAATGGGAATGAAATAACAAAAGTATCCTTGTATTTATCGTATGTGCCGAATATGGCACTTGATGCGCTAACTTAAAATTTATATTTAAATGCAAAAACAAATGGATTGTGCCAGATATGGGTCACTATGCATTTAAGGGTTAGATTTATGAATGAGTGAAACCAATGGAAAACGACATTAGTGACATAAACTATTAAACATCCAATCTAGTCTTTTTGTGTTCAGGTGAAATTTAGGCCAGCAAAACTAGTTTTTAAAATGAGCCTAATTTCGAATTTAAAAAGACGGCGAACTCGGTTTCCTGCTACAAATATGAACTGCTATCATTTAGAGATACTAATAGATTTTATAGAACAAGTACTGACCTCTGTTTGACAGTTCTTCTTCGAAAGTCATCGTCGACTTTTCGAAATAACTCTAGTTTGGTTGTAACTAGAGTTATTTCGAAAAGTCAAAGCAAAAAGTGTATAGACTTGAAATGGAATTAGCGATGGCACAACTGTTTTTTTTTTTGTTTAAAATAATTCGCCTGCTACGTAGCCATCATATCAAAATGCAGCGTTGGCTGGAGCAACCGTCAAACTGACACACTGAAAAATTCTAACAGCCTTATTTATAAGAATTTGCTAAACACGCTTATACACCTGTATAGTTATGCAGTGTATAAGTATTTATACAGCCCTTATACACCCTTCCAAAAATTTTTATTTATAAAACATTTTTCCCTGCAGACTAGTTATGCAGGGCTTGTGTCAAAAAGTACTAAAAAAGAGAAATCTATTACTATCAGCCTTATTGTGAGTTTCGTCCGAACAATATTCCACCCGAAAAAAATGACATTTCAGAACAGAAATCTGTTTTTTTCGGGTGGAATATTGTTCGGGCGAAACTCACAATAAGGCTGTATATCTTTATCTGTCCGAAAAGAAAAAAAAACCTAAGCAGCTTGTGGGAAATGAAAATTCAAATACAAATAGGAATAAAAAAATGGAAAAGTAAAAAGAAAAAGATGGGATATTTGGGACTCCATGAGCCGGTAGTCTTATCAAATTAAAACAAATATATATAGCGATTAAAAATATCTCATGTCTGCCCATATTTCTAAAGCAACTTATCGAGGATACTTTCAGAATCTTTTAAATTGAAAATAAAAACGTCGATACATCCAATTTATTTTTGATTTCATTTAAAATAAAATGTGACAAATTATTTAAGTCAAAATGACATTTTGACTATTCCACCTCTATACAAGCTCTAAACAACGTCCAAGTGCGTTTAGCTTATACAAGCTCTATACAACGTTGAAATTTTTTTATAAATAAGGTTTATGCGTTTAGAGGCATTTTAGAGAGTGCATAACTTTATACACTCTTTATAATACGTTTATAAATAAGGCTGTAAATCTTTACCGCTTTAATTTGTTTTTATTGACATTGAACTTTTTTAATCCTACAAATGTTGGTTGTAACTAGTAAATGAAACAAATCTACAGGTGTGTAGTTTACCCGACTTACTATAAGCGTAGTTAATTGAGCAGATAACCTCACGTAAGCCTCTCTGCCATCTCTGAATGAAGAAAATAAGCTCAAACAAATTGAACACCAGAAAACACTTTTCGGAACCTCAAATATGAACATATTTTGCTTCGTTCCTCACACTATGGTTAGGGAATACAGATTTGTCAAATGATAGTCTGGGATACCGACGGCTCAAAAATGGAACCCGGAGTTAGAACTGGCGTCCACGTAAAACTAAAGTGTCGATACCTATGGGAATGTGTCGCACGGTTTTCGAGTGGAAATCCATGCCGTTGAAATCTGCGCCTATTTAAAGTAGCTTTGCTAGCTTTAGTTTCCAATCCTATAGTCTCTAAAACAGTCAAGTGCTGTCACGATGCCCTGCATCCCTAAGCACACAAGGTCAAACTCGGTTGGATGCCCGGCCATCAAGGTATTGCAGGCAACGAACATTTTGACAAGCTAGCTAGGGCTGGCTTAGAATCTGCGCTCCTTAGGCTAGAGTGAAATGCGCTCCTTGGAAATGGGATCAACAACTTCGTCTTAATGTCTTGGAAAAATGTCATTTATGTTATTTTCAATTTCAGATCATCGGTTAAACGTAACTGTTTTACGTGAAGAACGTAATAAAGCACATGGTTTATAAGAATCTTGCTTGTCGAGTTTGGCATACGATTCCCTATCCCACGTCAATTAGACCTCAATTATGGCTTATATTTGTAAGGTTGGGCATTTTCCCTATAAAAACAAAACAAGTGCTGCTAATTATTTTTCTTTATAAACTTCCCAGTAATAATGTTCTATTTAATTTCTCGAGAAGCATGCATCACAGAACTTTCCAGAATGATTTGTTTGTTTAAAGGCGAGAAAATAACTTAATTAGTTAACATCCATTGTTTTTCAGCGCCTTTCCTAGTGCCTTAGTCAAACAATTCCACTTGGGCTTGCATTTGCTACATTTAGCCGACCGACGTAGGTAAAATTTTGCGCCTAATTCATATTCAGATGTTGTTTGCGTGGGGCAAAACTCAGTTTGTTGGCTTCATTCCATACTTACTTGGTGGGGTCCATTTATATACGAAACTATCCCTTTTTCCTCAATCAGTAACTCGCACTCTGACTATTTGTGTTATGCTATTGGGAAATGTGTTTTCCCAATTGAATCTTATTTGCGTCGTGCAAAACAAAAGGCCGGCACTGGCCAAGGCATTGGACCTGAGCTATTCTCAGAAGTTCAGTGAACTAATTCCAATGGAATCCCCCCTCCATTTCTGTTGGCTGTCAATATATGACGGGAGTGTATGGTTAACGTAATTGCAAGGACAACACAAAGTTTTGTTTATTTGTTTATAACCGGAAAGTACTTTTTATAAAAGGGATTAGTTTAAGTTACTTAGGTAAGTAAGTAGAGTCCGTGGTGGACTACGGTCTTAAATAACAAAATATTATTCTAGTTGCCTCCTAGCTTATGCATTCGAGTGAAGTTGTAACAAAATTATATACATACGCATTTGTTAAGGCCAGCAGAATGCAAATTATCTTTTATTCACGCATTTATGGCGACTGTTTCTAGTTGTCACTATTTTGAGGTTAACTCTGATGGAGTTTCTTTATTCGTGCTTTTTTTATACCCTCCAGAGGAAGGTATATTCACTTTGCCAATACATTTGTAACGCCAAGAAGGAGTCGCCGGAGACCTCATAAAGTATATATATTCTGAATCAGGATCACATTCTGAATCGATTTAGCCATGTCCGTCTGTCTGTCTGTCTGTCTGTCTGTCTGTTGAAAGCACGATAGCGCCCAAAGTAATTGACGTAAGTGAATGAAATTTGGTGAAAGGACTTCTTTTTATCGGCGTCAGGTTGGTATTGAAAATGGGCTATGTCGGTCAAGTATTTCTGGTACCTCCCATGCAAAACCAATAGATATTGGACCCATGTGTCTCTCTGGCTGTTGAAAGCACGATGGCGCCCAAAGTAATTGACGTAGCTGAATGAAATTTGGTGAAAGGTATTCTTTTTATCGGCGTCAGGTTGGTATTTAAAATGGGCTATGTCGGTCAAGTAGTTCTGGTACCTCCCATACAAAACCAATATTAGACCCATGTGTCCCTCTTTCCGTTGAAAACACGATAGCGTCCAAAAGAATCAACCTAGGTGAATGAAGTTTTGTGAAAGGACTTCTTTTATCGTCGTTAGGTTGGTATTACAAATGGGCTATGTCGGTCAAGTAGTTCTGGTATTTTGCATGACTTGTATGCAGTGGAGGGTATCGAAATATCGGCCAGGCCGATGATAACACTTTTACTTGTTTTTTATTTAAATTAAAACAGCTTGCAGGAAATTTTTGTTAAGGGTAAATTTGCTTTTTGTATAAATATGGCGTTTTTCATTGAAGATCCCAGAGCATTGCTCTCTTTAATAAAATCCGTTGGAGCACCGGTATATACCGGTAGTCAATAGGCGTGTTTTTTTGAGCTTCGATCTCAGCACAGCAAAGTAAAGTAGGATTTTCAGCACACATTTTACAACAACTACTGCGAGTCTCGAAGTGTCAAGTAGTGCGTAGTTGTTGTAATTGCGTGCTGAAAATCCTACTTTACTTTGCTTTGCTAAAATCGAACCTCAAAAAAACAGGCCTAATATATGTGAGATTTCAGTTGCTACTGCTTTTTGTTTTCTAGAGTGTTTTAGACCAATCAATATATTTCAATTTAAGTTTTTGCACGCATAATTGTATATTTTCGGATCACATAGCACAAAATTTGTTTCTAACAACACAACAAACAACAAATCTGACATTTTGCTAGTACGTGTTGGTGAGTTCAGGGCAATTCTTTAAAAAAATATCCCAGGCACTTCTATCGTGTAAAATAATGGACCGGAAAGTGCACTTTTTTCCAATGAAATATAGAAAACATAGAAAGAGCGATTCTAGACTTGCTCTTTTCATAGAAAGAGCAATTCTTTTCTTGAATCAAAAACCCCAAAAGCTGGGTCAGATTCTGTTAAAACGTTTTCGTGCGCACGAGTGATTTGCTCTAAGTTACAGAAGTAAATCCTTCGTGCACACGAAAACGTTTAAACGTTTCGTCTTACAGAAGGCCGACGCTGGGGTATATCAAGAACGACTTCCTTCAAGGTGAGAATACCCTTTTCGCAGCAGTCCTCCTTCCATCAGACAAAAATAACAGCCTGGAATTGATATTTAAAAACTGTTTTCAACACGTTTACAACTTAGGATCAGATCACACAGTTATTGGCTGATACTCATAAATATCTTCTAGATGGCGCAGTGTGAACTTTTCTTTTTATAGATTTTATCCATCAGAAAAGGTCCGCCCTAGTCATTTGAAAGATTCAATTCACAATTCACACAGCTCACAGTTTGTCTTCTCTTAAGCCCCTTAACTTAACGCAAACATGACCGCATTTGAAAGCGTTTTTGAAGGTTTCTTAATCCAGCTCGAGCAGAATTCTGAAAAGTCGCAACAAAAGGTACCAATGAGAAGAAAAAGTTCCATTTCTACAGTTATTCTGCAAATTTAGAACATTTAACAATCATTGGCTCTCTAAACACTATAATAGTGTAGTAATAGGCAACTGCGTTGCATTTTAAAGGTTTTAATTTTGAAATAACAGCAAAAAAATATCTGAACCGCCTTTTCCAACCAAAAAAAGAGCCAAAATAGCAAACAATTTGCTGCAGACTCTGCAGAATGGTTACGTTGTCTAGAAAGGTGCTTTTTAAGTACTGAGTCACCTCAGTTGTTAAGGAGAGAGCTTTATCTTCTCTAATCTCTAAGGTCACCTAGAAAAGTAGCAATTGACAAGAGGCATGCTTCGTATACGATTTTAGATGATTGTACATTCCATTTAAATGACAACAGAATCAAGGTATACAGAGACCATTTTTACCTCAAAGTTATTGCTGCATATTTGGATATTCTGTCCGATTCGTCGATGTAAACTTTGTTTTCCTCCCCTTGACCATTTTAGCTGCCTTTCCACCATAATTATGACAACAAAACAAACTTCTGTGTCCTCCCCTGTCAGTTAAAATGAAACAAATAAAAAATCACTTATGCCACGTGGCACCACCCTACCTACAGAGCTACCTTGTAGTAAGCAGGCGACAACCTGTTGATAAATTGGCTACTAATGCCAATAAGCAGGCCAACTATTTCCTCGGCACGTAAACTGTGCCAACACGAGCTTTTCAACGCACCTAAGAATGCATCTGTAGCAACAGGACTAATGGAGAAAGTGTGCAACAAATGTAATCAAATTGACTCCGTTTGAGAGGGATTCGCAGGGTTAAATAATCAGATTTTACAATTAAATTTGTGGCAGAAAAGAAAACAGAGAAAAACCGATTATAAGCGAAAACTTTTCACCCTAACGATGTTGTAGGTATATTATAATCTTTTGAGCAGTCAGACCGACTTTTGAATAATCCCCCCAGGACTTCCGTTAGAGGTTCTTTTACAGCGGGTTTTCCGTGGATTGGAAGAACGTCCATTTTATCTTAAACATTCCCAACAATAGTAATCTATGTGTATGCTGTGCCTATTAAAATCTTTTACAAAGTATTCGTGTCTTTCTTCGTATGGGAATTTGTATTTAAAATGTCAAGGACATTACGGATGGCTCTCGTGGTAACACTCAAATGTGCATATTTTTGACACATAATTATGTACTGCGACCAGGAAACGTGTAAATGAGAAGACTAAAGAGTTTTCCATGTCTTTCATATTGCGGTGAAGATTGGAGCACCCACGTGGGAGTGATAGCAGACCTTATGCGAAACCTTTGCATTCTAATAGAGTTCCCACTGATGAAACATTCATTCTTGGAAAATGTACACAAAAGTCCTTTTTGACCAAACACCTGTTTCGGAATTGAAGATGATTCCGTGGGTGTAGGGGTTAATAGATACAAATATTTGTAGCTTAAAATTTGGTAAAAGAGCGGCCACATGTCTTTCGTGCGAAGGAAATAAATTAGTCCCTTGAGATGGATGCTTCTGATATTAAAGTTCCCTGGTTTAATTACCTAAACTTCTTCTAAATTGGTTTCGGTGGAAGACCCATGGCTTTCGTTCTCTAAATAAGTCGAAATAGAGGGTGACCAAAAAATTTAAATAATTAAACAACCGTGTGAGACATTAAATTGGTTCTGGCTTCATTTTCAAGTTATGTATGCAATAACTCGGAATTTAAATGCCGCCTCGGCTTCGCTGGCAATACTTCAAGCGCTCGGTGCAAGATTTGATGACTCGGCCCAGCATGTACCCATCAATCTTTGTGGATGCATTGATGCTTTGTCGAACACTTTTCGATTGTGTTCGCTCCAATAACAGCAATTTCGAAATAATTTCTTTCAGTAACCGCGTGAAACGATGCAATGGCAAACTTAACTGAATATTTTGACAGCTGGATGTCAGTGGTAACTTTGACACCTTCTGAAACATAGCATATGGAAAAGAATCACTGCTCGGTCAACCTATGTATGCCTAAATACAAACGACCTTCATTAAGAGGGCAAAAGATCATAAATATTCTTTAGCTTGGTAATTATTTCAACTGAGAGAACATCAAGCACCGACTCAGTTTACATTAACCTAACACCTTACTTCATTCTTATTAGTTATTAATATGTAATGTTTGGGGCGTCTATTCCTGTTCATTGCTAAGTTTCCTGTCGTTGGTTTTAATAACAGCAGTTAAAAAAAATATAATCTTAAGCTGGAAGCAGTTGTAGCAATGTTTCTTGGGTCAAAGTAATGCCCAAGTTATTCCATTTAAATTTTCAAAGCGACAGCACTGGACAGTGCACATCAACATTACTTCGCTCGATTTAATTTCAATTCTACGGAATGACAGAACAAACTTCCGACAAACTTTTCGAGTTGATTTCAATTTTTAAAACTGTAATCGAAAAATATTTGTCTAGCTTTTGTAAAGGACCACAATCTTCTGTCATAAGAAATAACGGTCAATTGAGGGTTGAATACAAATTGCGGTCACACTATGCACGTTTGTTTTCTTTGACGGTGATTCAATGGCAGATTCTTTTTTATGCGTGTTGTGAAATGTCACAAAACATCTTCAGTTTCAGTTGAACTTTCAGTTAAATTTTCAGTTAAACTGATGTCTAAATCCAAATATTAAAGCATTTACCTGCAACTGAAATTGAAACTGATGGAATGCCCATAAATTACCAGTTCAATTACCAGTTAAACTGATGTGTAAATACGTTTGTCATACGGTTGTCATTTCATTTGCACTTTGCGTTTAATCAACGTCTTTGAGTTCCTGTTTTTTTTCAATATGTCGAAACGGAGTTATAATTTGGTCGAGTTCATTAAAATCGAACTGATAACTGAACTGATAGCTGATCGTTTAAATGGGACTTAAGACATCAGTTTCAGCTCAACTGTAACTGAAACTGAAATGATCGTCTGAATGGAGCTTTAAAAGGGGCTTTATATGCGGGGTCGGTGTTATTTTACCGCACATGGAACACAAATGAAGTTCAGAGATACGGAACTTACCCTCGTATTAATAAACGCTGAGTAAAAGTTATCAACTCGTTATTCAGCAGTTGCGTAAAATTTTTGTATGCTATCTGATGTCTACTAGCTAACTTACTTGTGCACATTTGTTTATTAAATACGGGGGATATATAGCAGGTTATCTTAGCCAGGCTAAGTAAAAAGAAAACATTATTTGAAAATTAAATTAAGCAAGCAGTCCGTAGATGAAAACCAGCGTCGTATTGCGCAAGGCTTTTTGAAATCGGCATAGAAACTATACACTGGTTTAGCTGCAGTTAGTGGTGGACCCAAGCCTCGAACAACAAGCGCCTACACTTGTCTCCAGTTGCGTACGCAAATCTAGTTAAGGTTCCCTTTTACTTGCGTGCGCCACCTAAGTCGCGGCCTTCTGGCTAGATTCGTCATTGTATTTCTTCCTCTATTCAACGGCTACGCAGACGGGGCCGAAAATTGCTCGAAGAATTCTTCCCTCGACAAAGTCCCTAACCACCTTAAAGCTACATCTGTCTATGATGACGTTCTGTGCGAAACGTCGCTGTTTCTGTTTGACAGCATATTGTACTTTGCCTTGCCCTCATTTGGCAAATTCAAGAATCTAGTTATCTTAAGTCGACTAGATTGGTGTGGATGAGATATAACCTGAACGAAAAATCTTGGTCGGGAATGTTACTTTTTCTACGTCAGCCACATATGCGAACTGTCAACTTAGTACTCAGTCACGAATTTCTTAGCTAGATTCGTCGACTAACCCTCCATAAACGTCAACTGATACAGCTGCTCATATAAGCGATTTCAGCCAATCAGAACCGAAACACATCTAGTCAGACAACTGTCAGACTTACTAATTTTAACATCAGGCTGTGTTCTGTCAATTATTATTATAAGCGATTTTTTTTTTTGGAACACCTAACCTATCTCAGCAAAGTAAAGTAAAGAAGGCGAATGGACAGAAAAACAGTTCCAATCATCCTTAAATGGTATAAACTGGTATAAAATGTTGTAACCTGCTGCTGTCAAGTCACTTTCACTTGAAATAAATACGCAATGTGGATATCAAAAATGTCAAGTAGGGTGTAATTGTTGTAATTGCGTGCTGGAAACACTACTTTACTCTGTTTTGCTGAGATAAAAGTTCAAAAGAACACACCTTACGTCGTCGGCGTACGCGGGTAATTTGACGGACGTTTAAAAGATCGTACCTAGGACGTTGGCGTTTGAGTTTCGCACTATTATAAGAGCGATGTTGAAGATGCGATATGACAGCGAAGATTTTTTTTTGACATCGAAGGTCTCACTCAGTTTATATTACCAAAATTGATGGAGAAGCGAGTATTCTTCGTCGTCATCCTGCACAAACGGACGAGTTTGGCAGTGATGCCAAATCTAGATATTCTTCTGTGTAGCTCGTCCCTAAAAATGCTGTCATAGGCGGCCTTAATACAAATGAAAAGATGGAGGGTATCGATTTGAAGTTCCTGGGTTTCCTCCTAGATCTGGCGCAGTGTGAATATTTGGTCGATGGTGAATGGTTTGAAGCCAAACTGATATGGACCGATCAGGTTTACAAGCGGCTTGATTCGTACACAAAACACCGCAGGCAAGATTTTGAGAAAACTATTACCTCTGTAGACAGAAAAACTATTCAATTCAAAGATACGAATTGATTTTTATAAAGGTATCTTGTGGTGTGATTGATTTTTTGTCCAAGGGCCTTTTGGCATTTACTCGTATCTACTCAACCGCCACACAAACCAAAGTGTGGGCTAAATTTCTGAACTTTCTTTCAATTTTCCAATCGAAACTCTCACCGGAGTCAGGTAAAACTGTTTGCGTTGCAAAATTATAAGAAAATTACACATGCCCGCACATGTTCCCATTCCTGTTCCACAAGTTCATTCATATGCTAGAGTGCACTTTACCTGCAGCCACCATCGCCATGATTTGCCTCAAGCGGGGTCGTTTCTGCAAAAGTTATGCACATAATGTCTTCTCAGAAAGAAAAACCATCCATATGCCGAGTTATGTGGAAAGAGAATTACCCAAAACCCAAGACATCCCACATGGTATACAAAACATTCAAATTCCCTCCGCCTAGAGTGATCCTATGGACCTTTTTCCATAAACGACACTTTGCTTAGGTGCGTGCGCCGGATTGGGTTGGGACGAGAAATCATGTGAATTCCTAATCACCGACCAGCATCATACTCGTACATATATGTGAATCAAAGTGATGAAAGTCTATGGGAAAATGTCACAGAAGACGGCCGAACCCCATCCCAACAAAAAGTCCTAAGTATACATTAAAGAAAAATAAAGATTGTTGTTGTTGAGCTAATATGCTAATAAATAAAGGACCAGCCAGTAGCAACCGAGCAGCACAAAAGGCGAATTGGAAAAGAGTTGTAACCGGCACCACCGCAATCGAAAATATCGCCTCCGGCACAAGGCTCTGTTGCGTTCTTATTAATTTCGAATGTTTAATGTTCATGTTCATGGACTTATCCCACATATGGCCTTCGATTGGGATGATGATGTTGATGATGATGATACCCGAATGGGATATCTATTTGGTGTTTGAATCAATTAGAAGCGAATGCCCGTCGGGTGAGAGCCAACAAATAGTCGTACTAACTATGGGTAAACTTTGAAATGGAATCAACAATACAATTTAGAATTGCAGGCTTTGTGCAATTTGGCGTCATGCCACTGAATAAACTCTTTTTGTAACTTTACCCAAACCTCTTACAGATATACATTTAAATGGCCCAGAACTTCCTGCTGCTGGCAATCCTATGCACTTCATCATTTCTGTCCTGGGGCGTTAGCGGAGGCGAGGTTCACAATGAAAAAGCCAACAGTACCAGTTTAGCGGTTAGTATCAGATGAAACGTAAACTTCTCCCCTTAATTTTCGAAAATTTAGTCAAGAAAGACCAAGCGTGCGATTGACTTGGACAGCGCAAACTTCTCCAACCAAAATGAGCTCGATCTCCACAGCTCGGCAGACACCAGCGAGTCGAATGAACTCCCCGCGAGAGATGACACTTCGGGGTAAAAGACATGAGCAAATTTTTTATAAACTCCCACTTATTAGAGATATTTCCATTTAAAGAACTCGTCCCTTGTCAATCGTCAAGAGAGCCCCATCAGGTTTCACCGGCATGAGGGGTAAGAAGCAACAGGAATACACCGACCTCAGTCCCAATGATCTCGATTGGGGCCTTGAGGACGACTTCCCCTACAACGACATTCGCAACAAAAAAGCACCATTGGGCTTCAACGGTGTCCGGGGCAAGAAAATGGACTATGAGAGTAGTCTACTGGATCAGCTGTTACGCCGGCTTTACGAAGAACGCAATGAACAACAGGAATCGTATAGATCTCATGTCCCACTATATTTACGAGGCTATGAGGATTGGGAGAATTCCCTAGAGAAACGAGCTCCAGTCGGATTCACCGGCATGCGAGGGAAACGGCCCTTAGATCTGCCATTCGACGGTGGAAAGCGTAACCCGAATGCCTTCTTTGGGGTTCGCGGTAAAAGGGACTTCAAACGATCCGCAATGGAACAATTTGTAAGTATGAACAATTGATTTGTGTTTTATTTTGTCACCTTAGCTTGAGAGTTTTAATTAGAATTCTCGTTATTTCGACATGCGCGGCAAGAAGCAGCCCAACTTTCTTGGTTTTCGTAATAAATTTGTTGGCGTACGCGGAAAGAAGGACACGACCGCAGCGGCATTGCATGGTCTCGAACCACAGCTGCTTGAAATTCCAGTCAGCAATTACAGATCGTCGGCGAGATTTTTAGTTGAACCAGCCGAGTTTCTCACATTGAAGAGGACACCCAATGGATTTGTGGGAATGCGTGGCAAACGACAAGTGGACACAGGTAATGGAATTCTTTTTTTTTATTTTAAAACAACTTCCTTTTAGCTTTGTACCAAATTTTGGTTGAAAAATATTCAAAAATTAGAGCGTCCTACTCCAATTATTGAAATATCAAAAATGAACAGGCAGGGTTTTAAGAAAATAATCTTTTAAATAAATAGGGGAAGGGAAAAAGTTCAGAACCACTTTCATTGTCTTAAACAAAATATATTCCCTTGATTTTTTTTCTTGTTATGAAGGTCGTGCAGCGATGTAATGCTGTGTGTAATTTATTTTCCAATACACGGAACGTATAAGCCAGGTTACTATAAGGGCGAACTTTAGTATGAATAATGCCCAATAATATTATTATAATATTTGACAGGTTCAACAAGTGTGCACCTACAATTTACACCCACTTTTGAACCGCAAAATAAATTTCATCCCACATATTTGTTTGAAAAGTATAGGTGCTGGAGATATTGCAGTGAACTCTACAGCACAGCTTTGTTAAACTTCACGTAAAAGAGTTCAGTGTTAGCTCAAAACCTGAACTTTAGTCATTTCCTCATTATGTTTGGTCCTATAGTTATAGCCATACGCAAAACGAAACCGTAAAAATTTTCTTTTGCTTTTTTTGACCTAATGGTTGAACTCAATCTTGACGGCTAAATGCTGCATATGAATTATAAAGTTAGTTGATCAAAAAAAAAAATAAATAATTTAATAATTTTTCCGTACGTAAAAAATAAAAAAACCAAATCATTCCACTGAAATATTTCATTTCTTTACTCTTCCATCTGTCAGGAATTTCATTTCTGATGGAATTCAATCAGCGGAGGTTTATTTGTTGTAATTGTTTTCGTAGGGAAAATTTTTCCTGGCAGATTTTTTACTATGACCGTCTAATTTTTAATTTCGTCCTCATTTTTTTAATGCTGAAAAGTCAGCGGTGTGTAAAAGAGACCAAAAGTGTATTACGAAAGGTGTAGCAATTGTTTGCAAAGCAACCGCAAATTTTCAAACGAATTAATTTTCAAATAATCTTAAAATGTCAAAAAAAAAAGCTGCTAGCAGCTGAAAAATGTGATTTGAATACATTTTGCATGCATTTATTTTTGACGTCTATATTAATGAAGTTGGGGTGTACGCACTCACTCCTATCGGGAATTTTCGTTCTAATGTTTCGTACTGCTCTAGTTTCATTTTAAAAGTGTGAAAAAATGCAAAAAAAATGTAGTGTCATACGAGCTTCGTAAAATAACTCATTTTCATGCTGTTCCAACTTTTTCGGTTGCATTTTACGTATGGCTATAACTGTGCCACTGTGCCCTTAGATCATTTTTCTATTACTATTGATTTGAAAGTTTTTCAGCCGACTTTGCGAATGTCACATTAAAAAGTTTCGAGTCGGAGAGTAATTCCTGATCTAGTTCAGTAAATTTGACAGCTGGCTGACTTCATGTGTTGCAGTTTTGATTGGCCTACACATGGGATTGTAGAGGGATGCCAATAAATCTAGTCAGAAACTTTGTGACTGGAGTACTTAGTTGACAGTTCGTATATGTGGATGACTTAAGAAAAGTGACTTTACTGACTGACATAGTTTTTGCGTTCAGAGTACATCTAGTCCCGACCAATCTAGTCGACTAAAGATGACAAAGTTTCTGAACTTGCCCATTCACTCCCGTGACAGTGGCTATATTTTTCATTCGAGACTAAAATTTGCGCAATAGCAACTGATTCTAATTGCAACAAAATTAACTTTCTCCTTTTTCCAAAAATTTTAGGACATAACCGACTTCTCAGAGGGAAAAAGACAACACTATTGTCACATAAAGTCTGGCCATAACTCCTACTTTACGCTGCAAGAAATACAGAAAAAAAGCCGTACTAATAACAAATTTAAGTCTCGACTTTAAATTTTCGGAAGCTCTTACTTAACGGGCTCACTACCCATGGAGAGTCTCTACCTGAGACACTGTAGCCTTTCCGAAGCTCACAATTGCGAATTTTGTTTGGGAAATATAGCCACTGTGAACTACTAAAATTAAGAGTCGAAACTTAATTGGTTTTCTTGGGTCTTACCAATAAACAAAACTGATGACCTAGCTCGATTTTCTATTACTAAAGCGTATTAATTTTTTACCTGATATTTGATTTTTGCAACAAGGAACAAATGTATGCTTTTTCAATGTGGCAGAAACAGCAATTATAGTCCTAAAGAAAAGCGATATAAATTATGACAATCAGTTTGAACTGACAGTAGGTTATTGGTTTTTTTCTATGCACTTTCTTTAAAGTCGAACAAGTTCTATAAGTAATTGTCAGCATAACTTCTCTACACGAAAAGAGTAAATAACTGTCAGTGACTGATCTCACGACCTATGTACAGGCATTCGTTGCATTGTTCTCCATTACAAATGAATTACGCCCGCAGTCTGTTTAAAGAATGCAAAAACCTATATAAGCAGTTCAACCACTCCACTCATATAAAAAAGGTTAACGAGCACTTCTCAGTCAAGTGGCACCTCTGAAAATCCTCAAAACTTAAATGTTTGCATGAGACTCATTTAAACTATATTCGGTTGCGGACTAACTGTGTTCTAGCTGGCAAGGATAACTACCGCTTGGCTTTTGTGTTTAAAGTCCTTTTCCACTTCAATAAAAAGAAAAAAACATTCATAAGCTACAACGTACCTATTATATGAAAGTGTAAAACTGGGGAAGTGGGAAAGTTCAAAGCATTTTAAGTTGCATACGTTTATGTGTATACAGCCTGAAGAATCCTTTACATACGTAATGAGAACTAAGAGATCAATTTGTGTGTGTACTTTATTTTAGATTGAATGAATACTGCGTGGCCGTTTTCAAGGCCAATTGCTTCGTCAACAGCTACATGGACTGTCACGTTTTCTATCAATAATTTTTTTATGTTTTCTTTTAACCTGCCCTAAGAACTGAGTTTGTGTTGTAAACAGTTCCTTGTGCTTTTTGGGCAATGCATTACCATTTAAAAGGAAAATATACTGAAAGGTACAGCGAAACGAATTTAAATGAAACAACAAGCGTGTGGGATTTAAAATTGATTCTGGTTTTATTTTGGAGCTGCATTCATGGCATCACTTTAATGGGAGCTTCGGCTCCCATTTTAGCGCCCAATTAGTAAACTCAATATGTTGGTCGCCCGGCTTTAATTTTTTAGTCAAAAAAATCATTTTTGAGTCGGCACAATCTTTTGTGGATGTAGTCCCAAATGCAACAGCAAAATAACCCGGGTATACCTTACTAACTATTCTGACAGGTAGTGTCATTGGTAACTTTGACAGCTGCTAAAACATAATAAATGGAAAAGTTATCGTTGCTATTTGATCACCCTTTTGCAAATGACATAGGTATAATATAATTGAAAACTAGTGACGGTTGCGTTCACAATGCCATTCATATAAGAATTAATGAGGGATCCTTTTAGGTCTTGCGTCAATCGCGTTAAATTATTTCCGTGGACAAAAAGATAACTATTGTCGGTCAAAAAGCTACCCTTCTGTGCCAGTTGCTGAGGTCATCGAAAAAAGGTTGGTCCGCAATCTGGCTCTTGCTAGTGCCGGACATTTGCAGAGGAAATGGGAGAGAGGTTCTTTCTCATTTGTAGCCGTGTATGGGATCCCAAGCAGTGCTGCCACAAGGGAAAAAATTTGCGTAGCAAATTTGCGTAGCAAAACTTAATTTGTGTAGCAAAACTCAAAAGTCCAAAATATACATTTTTTTTCGAAAATAAACAAAAAACACTTAATTCTTTATTCAAAGTAAATATTTTTTTAAGGACTAGTACAAGTATAGTTGGTAAACTATATATTTTACAAAACTATAATCAAACAAAAAAAAAAAAAAAACATTAAAAACTTCACTTAAAAGGCGCTTTGCATGTAAGCATTGCCTTAATTACAAGATTTTTGTTCTCATTTCGTGCTTAAAAAAAAAGTAGCAAAATAGGCGTTTTTAGGGAGAGTGCGTAGCAGCGTAGCAAACGGGCAATTGCGTAGCAGTTTTGCTACGATCGTAGCAAAGTGGCAGCGCTGATCCCAAGTTTGGCAGCATAGTCTCCAATTGGGTGGGTTCTGTTTAGCAGGTCGATCGTAGGCCATGTCTTCCTTGATATGACGCAATTGGTCAACCCCCTCCATTGGAGATTGGCTTTCTACAGGAAATTTAAATGAATTTGTCCCTTGACCACTCTTAGTGGAACGTGGGCCACCAGTGAGCTGTGTAGAGCTGACCCCCGCCTGGCCAGCTCATTTGCACGCTCGTTACCTATTATGTCACTATATGCCCTGGTACCCAGAGAAGTGTGACACTGAAACGTTTGCCCAGACGGGCAAGCTCGTTCTCTGCCAGTTGGGTTATAAATTATCCAATGCCAGAATAAAAAGTTGCACAAAATACAAATATTCCCTGCTCGCTTAGCTCTAAATATATCTATTTAACTCCTTTAATTTGTCCCTTTTTACTCAGCTATAATCAATCAGCTGTCATAAATTAAATTTTCTATCTCAATTTCAGATGACCTGGATAATGTATTGTAAACGTTTTGCTGTTTCTTAACAATTCCATCTGTTTAATCATTTCTGATTTATCATATTGTTTTTATTTACACAAAACAATTGTAATAATTAAAAATCAAATAATCCAGGGCTGGAGGATTATTTGATATTTAATGTAAAATCAATAAAAAAAATATTTTCCCAATTACCTACTAACTAAAATATATGTAATAACTTCTGTCAAATAGTACAATTAATTTATTTAGTTTGTATAATGAATAAAATGTTGAAACCACAAAAAAAAATCTGTAATATAAATATACACAAATATATATACATAAATATGAATGCAATCTTATTTCCTATCAATACGTTGCTGTTTGCGAGTCAAAGAAAAACAAAATCATACAAAATAGTTTAGAAATATATAAATAAAACTTAATTATGAATTAAGACCACAAATGTTATGTTATTTTATTAGGCTTTAAACCTAAGGAATAAATAAATCATGAATACAAATAATACAAAGCTTTGTTTGAGTTTGAATTCAATTGAGGTGTGTTTTTTATGGACAAACCTGGGACCAGGTACAGCTCCTCTGTAAATGGACAATAGCGACTGTAAGATCGGCGAAACAAATAGATGTGTCTGAGAGTTGACTGTTTAGAAAATTTAAACCGCTTGTTTATTTGTTTAAAATTGCCATAATTCCAAAAAAAAAAAAGTGTTTGGTTACATATGGTTGGTCTCTCAACAGCAATTCGAAGCAAATCTTCATTATTACTTTCAATTGACCTTCAAGAGTACCTAATAGATGTCGGTAGGATGAGAACAACAAAATCAGTGAAATTGGTGTAGAACTATACTAGGCTTACTTCAGATGTTTTAAAAGAGGAGGAAATATATATAAATGCAATATGCGAAATAAATAAAGAATTATGTCACAAATAACAAATATGCAGAGGACATCATAATAACTCAGTCATAAATATTTCATAATACTTTAAATTTAACCTCAAAGTCAACCACACCAGGTGGTTGAGACTCGAGACTCGAGACTTGAGACTCGATATTGGAGACTCAAATATTATCATAGGACTAGCCACGAACTAATGGAGACGAGTTCAAAAGTGTTCGAATCTATGGTCCAGGCAATGACATTTTAGAGGGCACAAGTTTGGGATATACATTGTTTAAAAAAAAGTATTCTAGACTTCTCTACACCTAACTATTCCATGTAAAGGGTACACTTTCTTTTTCAAGCCCATTTTAGCACACCAACTACCAAATGAAGTGAAAGCTTCAACCACCACACACTCTCTAGTTCATAGAAAACGCTAGGAGAAATTAAATAAGTTTAAGTTTCCCTAAAAACAGAATAAAGAAACTTATCTCAGTATTTACCCGACATCAAGTCGAGTTAAAAGTTGCAGCCTTATTTACTAAATTGTTCCAGGAGGAACATACTTGTGTTCCCTAAATTTAAGATAAAGGCAAAAACGTCTGCCTGACTGTACAAACGCGTTTTTTTCAAATATGTCTGCCCAAACAATAAAGCACATACGAGTATGCCTATAGCATCAAGTTGGTCATCACCTGTTGACTACTCTACTAGCCTTCTCAGTAAATATTTGATATTTAGTCGAGCAATATAAATGTCGTGTCTATTTACTTCTCTGTGAGGGATATTAAAATGAACATAAATATCTGGAGGTGAATCGCAAACATTGTAAAGCAACACATGGGCCTTAGGCAGCATCAGCATCAGCCGAAGTCAAATTGTCAATTTAATGGAAATTTTGTCAAAAGAAAATTAAGGCGATTTGAGGGAGAGGTCTTGCAACAATTTTAACTTGATTGTGGATCGCATTTGTTTCATTTTTTCAGGGATACACTAATGGGCGAGTGATGAGTGTGAGTGCGCGGTAGCTGAAGCAGCTTTAATTTCATTCACTTGCTGCAAAGAGCAATTTTATGTTTTGTTTTAAATAAATATGTGAAGCTGGGCTGTCGGACGGGCTTGTGTAATTGAATTACGGGGGACGCAACTGGCAAACACTAAATTGAGGTTGCATTCCAATGAGGAGTTTTTGTGAATGTAATCGAAGCACATGCGTTTCTAAAAACATTAAAACGTTTGCATTCTGTGTGGCGAACCAAAATTACGCGAAAATTAATGAACGCAAGTGAGTTAATGAAAATCATTTCAAACCAATTACAAATTTTCGGCGATGCATAGAGGGGAAAGCGAATATCTATGGATATCGGTAGGTTGATAGGTAGATTACTGAAAAGGGAAGGGAAGCGTCCCTATAGTAAATACTACTTTTCTTGTTGATTGATATTCCGTGCCATTAAAGAACGTACCTACATAAACATTGGGTCCTTAGGATAATACATTTAAATCAATCTTAGCCTTAAGATTACAGCCATCCCCCAATGGTTAAGTGTGACTTAAGTGCGAGATGTTTCAAGCTGAAACAGAACGCACTTAAACACCTTTCGACAAAACGCAAAGTTGAGTTATTTTTACCTTTTCTCGACCTATAGAGCCCCACGTCTGTGAAAAGTTTGCTACCCAATCTCCAGTCGAAGAAATTCATTGCCAAGGATGACTTAGTCTTGTGGCTAAGTGAGTATCTAGGGAAACAAGAAGTAGAAGGGGCAGCGTTTCCGCGTTTATTGCAACACACGGGCAACATTTTACGAACCTGCCCGCTTTGGACATTTTTCATTTGATGTTTGCATCTCCCTTCAGATTGCCAACGGAAAAAATGACAAACCGAAAGATTGCTGACAATTTGCAGGCGCAATCAAAGAAATAATTATTTTGCTCAATGGCATAATTATTTGAAGTACCTATTTAAACTGGTTGTACATGCTTAAAAAAATATTCCACATACGCCACAGTGTACACCCAAATAAATTTGTGTTCTATTCTTTTTCCGAGACTTTGAATCGCATTTGAGCAGTCACTGACACAATTTCCTTAAAAGTTATGTGTCACGCTATGACCACCGCTGCAATAAATACAAATGACGACATCTTAAGCAGCCATTGTATATCACAGTAAGTAAAAGTTGAGGCAACGATTCATGGTAACTGGAGGTCAAGGCTATCACTGCTTCGCCTACGAAAGAGTTGGATAAATAAAGCAATGAAAATAAATGCGTTCATCAGTACATCTGATAAATTTAGGGCTTTCCCTCAAATATTCAAGTTTATAACAAACAAGAGTTCTAAAAAAGAAAATATACACCATACACCAACAATCTACGATCATGGGTGCATTGTTGGTGTATAATTATACATATATAACCATTTTCTTCGCCCTGAGTCCATAACCCTCTTTAGTATAAGATTCGTAGGTTATAGACTTAGACTGATGCAGGCCTTATTGAATCCTTTTAGATTACAGTTTCCTCAATATTTAGTAAGACATTTCTAAAAGTTTGCAGGCCCTTTCCTTCTTCAATTTTCGAATCTTTTACGTAGAGATAGGTGTCCCGAAGTTCTACTTTCTGGCCCTGGTCTTACTAACAAATCATTTATGTTATTACCCACCTAGCATATAGTACAACACTTTTGATGCAAATGCCCCCTGAACCCTAACTTAGCTATTCACAAAAAGGTCAACGGTGTCTCCAAATCAAGCATGTTAAGAGCCTTGTAAAAACGTCCACCACACACATGCATGTACATATTATAGAAGACCAACTCCCTTGGGCTAATGCCGAAATTAGCCTACAGGACTTTCGGAAAATATGTTCAAATCTAAAGAAAATAGATAATTCCCAATATAAGCACAGAATAGCATCACGCTATTGACTGTTGCTTCGCTTCTTTGAGTTGTAATCAATTTAAATTTCGAATCACGTGCGGGTCTGAAAGAAACATAAATATTTAACAAAGTCAAAGTGTCTCTGTTCATACGACAAAGTATCTGTGATTCTCATTCGATTTACTAAACAGCGCTGCTTCCTTGTTGTAGAGGCTCACCACTTGTATTCGGGGATGAATGCTTAAGTTTTTCCAAGTAAACAGATGTGTGGTATAGATGGCCCCTTCAATTGCATGACAATTGGTGACGACATTAATTCAATGTCAAGCTACTGTACCGATAGGTTGTTTTCTTATTTGAACAGTGGCAGTCAGTTGTGGCGGCAGTAAATGAGTTTATTCTATGAACGACAGGATTATTAGATGCAATTTGATGGGACTGTTATAAGGAGATTGGGTTTTTGAGTCTGGTTGAAATAAACAAAAGACGCTTTGGGATGATTTTTCATAAAACAACTCCAATAGGTAGCATTAAATGGGATTTTCATTATTCATTTGTGATGAGTAAAATTTTTACTCACATCTGTGTCCTAAATCGCAAAACAAGAACTTAATCACGCACATGCAGACAATCCGATAAAGTGTTAGTGGATAGGTACTAAATCGGACCAATAGTTATGACAGTGTCCTCGTGTGGACATTAATAAGAAAACTGAAAGAATTGCGGGGATGTCACAAATAGTCACAGCGAGACATATGAAATACTAAAAAAAAAGTGGTTGGTCTATATATAACCCTCGACCTTTATTCTCACATCCTTTGTGAAGAAAGGAAGGGACATACAATTTTATACCTACCAGATCCGAAACACTACAAGTTTTTAAAACGTGTCTTTCCCATGCAGCAGAACATAAACATCAGCGAAAGTAAAGCGGTATTGACATAAAAGCTAAGAACATTCCAGCTGATCAGCCGAGATGACTGGGATATATCGCCTGAAGAATTCTATTCCAGAGTAAACTTGAATTAGCAGATGTAAGAGAGTGGCGACTCTATTGTTTTGGAACATACGTGAAGTTGCCTACAGGCAGTCACTGACACCTAACGACAAACTTTCATAACTACGACTGTTGGAATTGCATGGTTGCCACTATTATTAGAAAAAAAATCCCTGACTTTTCCTGACTTTCCCTGACCAATTTTGAAGTTTTCCCTGACCAAATTTTGCAAATATACAAAAAAAAAACAACGCATTTAAACACTAGTCTAGTTTATAGGCCTATTATCATTAGCGAGTCGAATTATTCGCTTAAATCGAGTCAGTTGTCGAAACACTCGCCTTGTACGATTATGGTCGGCGAATTAATTCATTCGGCTAGAAATCAAAGGCTACCTATATAATAAAAACCAAAATGACAGCACCAAAACGACAATTCGAATATTTATGTCAACAAAAAAAGGAATTCAAAATAAAAAATTTGTGTGTCAAATATTAAATATTCGTTATTGCATTTTTGTGAAGCTCCAAATTGTACCAACCCTTTGGCTATGTCTGGGTTTTGTTCCATATGTATGTAGAAATATGAATTGAATGTGTTTTATACGTTTTTCCTGAATTCATTCATTTCTCTAGCTCATAAGTTACATTCGCCTCAGGTTTCACCAAATAGTTTTGTTCGCCACAATTTTAAGTTTTAGGCGAATGATATTTCATAAATTCGCAAACCGCAATAAGGGGACTTTAAATTCGCCAGCGGTTTGACAGTTCAGGCGAATGAATTTTGTTCAATTCGCTTACCATAACACAAATCAGTCACATTCGCTTTTTTTTTTATTCGACTCGCTAACGATAATAGGGGCATTATTTTCTTGTTTGAAACAAATCACAATATTATGTTATTATTGTCAGTCTTGTTAATTCTTGATGGATTCTGCA
The DNA here is from genome assembly GCA_948293265.1 of Cheilosia impressa. Lineage (NCBI taxonomy): Eukaryota > Metazoa > Arthropoda > Insecta > Diptera > Syrphidae > Cheilosia > Cheilosia impressa. Next base: position 1,473,468 of record OX411880.1, read on the forward strand.
ATTTTTCATTTCTGTTGGTTTGATTGATTGATTTTTATATCTTTTTGCGGAAACGTGTAGGTAGACTTCAAAGCTCGACACAAATGATTTTTTTGAAATTACAATATTAAAAAAAAAATACAGTGAATTTTCCCTGACTGTTTTCGAAATTCCCTGACTTTCCCTGACATTCCCTGACCAAATTTTCGTTCCCTGACTTTCCAGACCAGTGGACACCATGAATTGGAATCGTTCATTATAATTCTATGTCGAATTCACAAAGAGTACTAAGAATCCGCTGGTTGCCTACAGACATATTTTGCTTTTATATTTCTTCGCCACTTCCGTGAATGGGCTATTATCTTGACGGAATTAAGTTGATTTTACATGTGAAAAAAAAAACAAATTCCGTCATGTAATGCTCGTTCACGGACGACGTCATTCGACCCAGGTATAGGTTTCCCATATTTGCCTACGTAGGTATTAAAAAACAAAAAAACCTCTTCATGATTCCACCCCAACCCAAGAAAAGTTACACATGTTCGATTACAACTTTTGCGGTAATTTGTATTCGAGTTGACGACTTCTGAAAATTAAATGTCCATTGGATCTCAGAGTCAGTCTGAATATGATAGGCCACTTAAGACTTTGTGACCAGCATTGGGATTGCATGGGAGTAGTTCAGTAATTACATTCGCGCCGCATGTCGTAATCAGGCTCCTTAGATTCGCTTTTAACTTTCTTTTTTTCTTTTCAGAGAATGATTGTCGGACGTTAATCCTGAAACAACTTAATTATCTTTCTCGTAGGCCCCCACACAACACACTTGTCGTATGTATCACATCTGCCCTCGCTGCAAAGAGGAAAATGCAATTAAATAATTTTGTGCAGGACAGTGAACAATTTATAATCAAATCCCCTGTAAGCTTTGTTGCGCTTTGTAGCCAGTTTTATTTTAAAAGAACAAAACAAAAGAAAAAATAATAAAACACACGGTTATTTTGTACAATTTCACGCGGCAGCCATTTCTAATGGTGTAGTTGTAGTGGGAGTAGAGCCATCTGAGAGAATATTTGCAGAGAATGCAAAATACTGTTTCAATAGAAGTACCACTGCAGGTGGTACCGCTTTGGTAATATTGTGATTCAATTGGAATGGGTCTTGTACGTTCATAGCGGCGTATTGAAATTGTGCATCTTTTGTGTCCTTTTCGACCTCTATATATTTCACATAACTGCAAATAAAACTGTTGTAACAATCTGATACAGAAAAAGTTGTGATTGTCTTACCGTGGTAGTAGTTCAGATGTTGCCAACGTGTCCATACGAATAGTGAATCCCAGATAGGGACAGATCAAATTATTTTTAAAGTCAAACGAACTGTAGAACGTAAAGAACTCCTTCAGTTCCTGTTTGAACGAATCGATCGTCAAACCAGATTGTTGAATGTTCAGGTCTGCCAAAGATTTGTCAGCAAATGCTGCCATCCATGCTGTGGGAATGGATTCGAATGTTGGTTTGTTAGTAAGTACGATCGTTTTGTTAAACTATATTACTTACGTCCTATTTCAACTGCATTTTCCAGATTACATTGTAAAGTCTTTACCGGCGGAAGTTGCTTTTTTAATTGCAGATAGAAGACAACCAGCAGTCCGAGACTGTAGGTTGTGATATTGTCACTCATCTTGCTCCTTTCCAACCATTTTTTCAAGAACAAGCACAAAACTTGAGCTGAAAAATAGGTAGACATTACACAACGCAAATTCTTCAAGAAGCGACATCTTACCAATCGGTTGCAAGTCCAAAAGATACTTCATCAGTTTAGTATTACAAAATCCCAAGCTGTTGGAGAAGCCGATGTCACAAGAAGTGGACGTTGAGGTATTGTAAATTTTCAAAATCGGTACTCGGGCACTCGGTATAGCCTTTATACGCACCCAGGTCCGACTCTCTTTAAGCAGATTCTGGACTGTCTGAAGCTTGGTTATGGTTTCCGGCGAAGCCACATTTTCGAATGTATTAAATACATTACCTTAAAGGCAATAGATTGGGTTACCCTACAATTATCCGGTAGCTAATTTATTTAAGTTACCTATATCGATGAATATATCAAGATCTGAGTAAATGGTGCCGATGCCAGATATACGAGATCCAAAGAAGTACACTTTGACAGGCTGCGACGGAAATGCTGGACGGATAAGTGTTAACAGTTCATTCTCAATCAAACTATAGTCCGGGAGGTTTTGCAGTTTATCCGCAACACTAAGACTATTGATATAAAAACTTTGTATGTCTCCCAGTAGAAGAGCCTTAGCCTCTGGAAATGAGAAAATTTGCGCGTAAATAAATGCATTTAGCACATTTTCTCAATGTGCTTCAGTCAATGTAACTCGGATTATTACGTTTAACTGGTATTCCCCGAATTGAGTATTATGTCGTTTTCCATTGGACAAAAAGAAGCGTCCGGGAGAGTCCGGAATCGGAAAAATGCTGTTCCATTGGCACAAAAATACTCTTCTGGTGATTCTGAGAAGAGAATTTCGCTTCTCGATTTCAAGTCAGAATCCACTCAAGAAGCACTCACACAAGTGCAATTTTATGTATTTATTACAAGTCAGCTGACAGCAGCCATAGATTATTTTTTGGCATTTCACCAATACTTTGGTGGATTCTGTCAGAAGCAGTTTTGCTGTTCCATTGGATTTCAGAATGAGTGGATCCCCGAGTGAAACCAATGGAAAACGACATTAAAAACACTACAACATATTGTGAAATCGCCTTTCAATTTTTAGAGAAATGAATACGCACTAATGTAGGTCAGCCAACTTACTTTTTGGAAAAGGCTTGTTATCCAGTCTTGGTTGTTTCCTTGGAGCTTTTGGCTTTATTGTTTGATTATCTTTGGGTTTCAGGTGTCCCTTTGTATTTAAGTGAGAACGAATGTGTTCAAATAGGCCTATCTCCTTCTACATTTAAAGATTTTACTACTTCAATCTGCAAACAATTACATACTTGAGGTCCATTAAAAACTTACCTTGCAAGGCGTGCAAATTAAAGCCGTGCGAACACCGACTGCCGATGGATTAATTATTTGCTCTGTTTTCGGAACTGATATCTGTTTGGGTTTGCTTTCAATGAAGCTATCTATTTCTGATACAATTCTCAAGAGACTCGAACAAAGAGTTTCATCAATGGCATGGACGTTTTTTCGAAATCGCCGAAAGCCTAACAAAAATTGTTGCGCGTCATAGTTGATTGCTTCGACCTGTTAACAAAAGAACATGTTCTTTACGGACTTTAAGGAATATTTTGTTCTACAATGCAAACATTTTTAACGTATTTATCCATCATTTCAGCGGCTATTCGCTTTCTCTATTTAAAAATAATTGAAAAATGGATGAACAAAATCGTAATGAAAATAAAACAAACACAGGCAGGAAAAAAAATGTATTTTTGTCAACGTCAAATTTCACTGTCATAGAATGGGCCTGTTCAATAAATCAAGTGTTTAATGAGCGTTAAAATTTCTAGTAGGTGCCTAGCTACCTAGGTAATACCTTAACATGTTCATGAAGACTTCCGGACAAATAAACAAAGTAGAATTCTGTTAATCAGATTTATAGCATCCGAATCGCATCGATGAGTCGATTCGCTCAATGTCTACATGTTAATTTTTGTCCCCTCGTGTAAACTCGAATCAACTTGTTCGGGTATTCGGTACAAAGGAAACTACTGTTTATTAAAACGTTATAAAAGAAAATCAAAGAATTTGGTGCAGTGTTGCCGTCGTCACCGTCAATGTTATTGTCATAGTTCCTCTATGGTTATTGTCGACGTCAACACAACTTCTTTTGTCGTTTTTTAATGGGCGTTTTTTTAGAGCATTTTTGTTCGCATAATTACTACATATATTTTCGTTCAAAGTTCATACAACAAAAAATGTACGCGATTAATGTAAGCGAATTCGCAAAAAGAGGGTTCTAGTCATGTTTGTGCTTGAGTGGTATAAACTTGTATAAAATGTTGTGTCCCCGCTCTCGACTGTCAAACTCAAAAAATTGAGCGAAACTCCCTCAAAGAACCGAAAATATTGGTACTCAAAAGTAGGAGTATATAGACTCCGAGCTACTTTGAGAAACTTGCACCTTTGACATAAATGGTTCCCTTGCCGGCTAGACGACCAGGGCCATGTCAAACTCCATATAAAAAAAAAAAACATTTCACCATTTGCAATACACACGTCTAGCCCCCGTATTCATAAACAAATGTGCACAAGTTAGTTACCTAGTAGACATCAGATAGCACACAAAAATTTGACGTAACTTCTGAATAACGAGTTGATAACTTTTACGCAGCGTTTATTAATAAGGGGGTAGCACTTTTTGAGACATGTCAATTTTATTTATGAGAAGTTTGATATGCCGCTAGTCATTTAGCGGCCAATGGAACGCTCCCAATAATTGGACTAGATTGCAATTCACATTGGATCGGAGAACGAAAATTGATCACTTTGGCAAACACACCAAAGTACATAATTAATTTTGCTTCTTATCCGCAGTATGTATATGATAGAAACACAACGGTAAATGTTGAGGTAGCGTGGCCGAGCGGTCTAAGGCGCTGGTTTAAGGCACCAGTCTCCTCGGAGGCGTGGGTTCGAATCCCACCGCTGCCAGTGTTTTTTTGTCTTTTGTTTTCATAAAAATACTCTTTTTTCCGCTTTAATACGACAACGCATAACTACATACCCACAATTATTTTTTCCCCCAAAAGCAAGCACACTTCTCGTTGAATGTATGACTAGTGCAAAGTAATTTAATGGGCACTGGACAATTTATAAATAGCTTTAGTTATCTCTTGCAATGTGTACACATTCAGTTTTATTTGTAAATAAAAATAACAAAGCAACAGCGTGCGGCTATGATGAGGAATTTTGAACGCCATCAATTTCCACTAAAGAAATGGAAGCAGCATCTGAAAGGGCATTAGCTGATAGTCCAAAATAATGCTTCATTAGGAGTACCGCTGTAGCCGGTACCATGCTGGTTACATTGTGATTCAGTTGGAATGGGTCTTGTAAATTCATAACAGCATTCTCGAATAGCGCCCCGTTTGTGTCCTTTTCCTTCTCAATATACTTCACATAACTGTGAGTGGAATTATTATAAGTTTGAGTAGTTTGGGTCGAACTGAAAATATGTTTATCTTACCGTTGTGCAGCCACACCCACCGTTTCAATAGAAACAGTGTGTCCCAGATATGGGCAGATTAGATGTTTACTAAATTCAAACGAACTATAGAACACAAAGAACTCCTTCAGTTCCAGTCTAAGGGAATCTATTGACACACATGACTTAGGAATGTTCAGCTCTGCCAAAGATTTTTCAGAAAATGTTGCAATCCAAGCTGTAGAAAAAGAAATAAATAATAAAAACAATTAGAAGAGTTGTCATGAATGTTCAATTTAAAAAAATATGTCCATTACTTTCATTCAAATTGGAGATAATGTTCTTACATATCTACCAAACGTAATGGGCTCATTTGTGGGTTTATCTGATAAGCTATTTCGAATGTGAACAACATGTAGGGAAAATGTGAGTCATGCGGAAAGTTTTTGCTTATCATCCGCTTTCTTTTGGAGTGCTTGAGCTGATGAATAACTGCTGGCACTAATTCAATGGTTATGCTTCTGACTAAATGCAAGTGCAAAACGAAGCCAATCAAAAAGAATTACTTTTGACTTAATTACGTCGCAGACTCATGTCAAAAACGAAAGCGTTAGGAAGATAGACTATTACTCACGGCCAATATCAGCAGCATCTTCCAGGCCATCTTGCAATGTTTTTACTGACGGAAGCTTTTTCTTTACTTGCATAAAGAAGACAACAAGTAGTACAGCACTATACGTCGTGATATATTTATTCAGCTTGATCCTTTGTAACAGCTTTTTTATTACCAGGCTCAATGCTCTAGCTGCAAAGAATTATCACTTTAAATGTACATACACATGAAATTGAGGCTCACCAATTGGTTGTAGTTCCAGAAGATACCGTATCAATTTGGTATTGCAGAAGGCCAAGCTGTTGGAAAAGCCAATATCACAGGCAATCGATGTTGAAGCGTGACAAATCCTCAATATCGGTACACGAGCATTCGGAATAGCTCTCATGTTTACCCAGCCGGGACTCTTTTCAAGCAGATGTTGGACGACTTCAAGGTTCTCGATGGTTACCCGAGAGCCAACGGTTTCAAAAGTATTAAATACATTACCTATTAAACAATAAATGAATCATTGTTGCTTAATAGCCAAAAATTCGACAGCCGGATGTTGAGTTTACCTATATCGATGAACATATCCAAATCTGAGGCAATGCTCCCAATGCCAGATATACGAGATCCCGAGAAGTAGACTTTAATCGGCTCATTCGGAAATGCTGGTTGGATTAGCGTGAGGAGGTCGTTTTCAATCAAACTGTAGTCCGAGAGGCTTTGTAATTTGTAAGCAACACAAAGGCTGTTGATGTACAAGGTCTGCGAGTCTCTCAGCAAATATGATTCTACCTCTAAGAATTAGAAAACCCTCTGTTAAAAGAATAAAGCAAGTAGGTGCTATTGAAAACAATACTTCAACGTATTATTTTTGACTTACTTTTTGGAAGCATTTTATTCTTCATCCTTGCTTCCATTGAAATTGTTGCATTTTTAGTGGCTTCCCGCCTGGAATTGAGGCGATGTTCCCGAGATATTATATGCGAACGGACTTGCTTAAATAAACCAATTCCATTCTACATTGTGAGGGGCGTTTAATTTTTTGAAAACAGTACATATTTTTTTATTGTTATCACTTACCTTACATTTAACGCATACAAAAGTCCTCCGAACGCCGGCCGCGTGTGGATTTGCCAATTCTTCTCTCTTGGGAATACACACCTCTTTGGGTTTGTTTTCGAGAAAATTATTTATTTCCGAAACAATTATCAAACATTTTGAACGAAGTGGCTCGTCTATTGCGTTAACGTTTTTCCGGAATCGGCGGAAATGGAATAAAAACTGTTCCGCCTCATAGTTAATGGACTCCAACTGTATTTAAGACAGGTTGTTTAGAAACTGTCAGCAATAGTCTTCGTTTGTTCTAAAATACATACATGATTGACGTATTGCTCCATAAATGTGCAGCTGAATTGGCTGTTCGACGTTAATTGTACTTGAAACCAGAATCTCTGCTTGAAACTTTCAAAAATATAAACAACCAAACAGAACCCAAAATGTTACGGTTCAGGGACTAGGAAACACGATCGAACACGAACGATTTGTTTTTGTTATGAAATAACTCAATAAATAATGTTCCCGTTCAGACGTTTGAAGCACTTGTTCTAGTTTCTCTAGTACGCTCTCAGACGTACGGATACACAAGAGTTTTAGTCCTTTAACATTATTACAATAACGTGGTTTTCTTTTGAGACAAGAAATCAAAGCTTTTTATTATCTAAACTTGAATTCCATTGGGCAATCGTTATTTTCTTCTTTATTTACGGGTTTGGTTTTTCATTAGACCGCTGTGAGCCGCTGTAAGGACGAGTTCCATGAACAAACTCACCCAACACAGCCTGGGGAAATGCCGAATCGTATCAGATGAACAAATGATTTTAAAAACAATATTGACATTTTGTCAGAACCATCAAACATAACGTCAAATAAAAAAACTTATTTGTGGATTGTTTGTTACAAAAGTAAACAAAAACATGGGAAAATACATCAAAAAAATACGTAAGTGCATGAAAACACTCCTTTTCATACAAAACAATAATATTCTTCTCTACTGAAACTCAAAGATAAGCAAGAAAGCACGGTGATGGATTCAGAAGGCAATTCGGATCCAATAGCAAGCTCAGGCAAACCAGAAGACTTACCCAACGAAAACGAAGATGATCACTTTGGCGTTGTTCTTTACAGTGAACCTTTAGATGAAAAGCCAAAAGCTAACCGAAAGTTATCAAAGGTAACAATAATAACAACCACGATGTGTTTCATGTTCTTGTGATTTTTAGGAAAAGAAACGCACACATAGGTACAAGTCGTCATGGGAGCAAATCGACGCTTTTAAAGAATGGATACAGCCCTCGGACAAATCTGAATATCTGGCGTTTTGCTTGGTGTGCAATTCATATCTGAAGGGAGCTTCTGGAAGGAATGATATAACTAAGCATTCCAAAACTGAGGTTCATTTGAAAAATTGCAGAGTAAGTCATAAGTTATCTCGTGTTTCTACCTCAGAGGGATTTGTAAGTCCCACTTGCCACTTGCCCTTATACATTCTAAAAAGATCTTATGCAATTGCAACAGCACTTTCTATAGAATTATAAAATGCGTCCAACTACGCTGTGCAATTGATAGTTCTCTTAAGAGCCTCTCAGAACAGGGCCGCCACTAGCACTCTATATTTCTTTCCAGCTGCATGGTAGTTGAATTTTTAGTGAGTTTGTGGCTCACTTTGATCTTGATGCTGTAAGAGTATCAACGAAAGTGCTGTTGCAATAAATGCGCATCGAATGTGCAACGACTTTTTGTCACTGTAATATTCGCTATAATATTACAGAAGGTCAACTTGCGCGTCTCTGATCGCAAGTCACGTACTTTGAAAAGAAGGCAAACCAATGCAGATGCCAGGGATAGTTCAGTTACTCCGCTAACGGACCTCAAACATGAAGCTCAAGCCCCAGACAGTGAATTCGAGTTCTGCGGCATTGAATCTGCCGACGAGGAATACACACCAACAAACAAAAAGCCCGCAAAGGTACTTTAACGTTGTCCGTAATTATTGCACTGTGTTGCCGAAATGTTGGTCTTTCAATTTTAGAGGAGAAATTATCCGACTACGTTCAACTCTTCCTGGAAGAAAACGGATGCATTTAAGCAATGGATACAGCCCTCTGACAAGCCCGACTATCTTGCCTACTGCTCCTTATGTAAGGTGTACCTTAAGGGATCGTCGGGAAGAAATGATTTAACTAAGCATTCGCTAACTGAGGTTCATTTGAGTCAAGCCAAGGTGAGTAGCAGTAACTATGGACAAGTGACAAGACAAGTGTCAGCCGCTTTGTTTCAGTTCTGACCATTTTTTTGTTGATTTTAGACTGCCTTGCGGGAGGCACAAACCGATGATGATGAACCAAGCCCAACGCCAAAGACGAGAAAAAAGTTGCTTTTAAGTTTAACAACAAAGAACAGCTCACCCGAACTTGTGAAGAAGTGCGCAAGCTTTATAGAGACCAATCGAGACGATTCTCAAATTTTCGGCGACTATGTGGCATCAGCTATAAGAGATTTGACCGACGACAGGAACAAAAAACGTCTAAAACTCCTGATACAAAAGAGCATAATAGAGGTTCAAGAGACTGACGGCGAAAGCGTCCAAGATATAACATTTTATCCCAACATCTACACCACAGCCACCTCTATACCAAGTAAAGTCCCTCCACAGGTAGCATCTACGGCGGAGGCTCCAACAGCGAATGTGCCATCCACGTCTGATGGAATTTTACCAGTGCAAGTAGAAGCAGCAGAAGGCCAGTACCGGTACAATTTACTTTGCTAGGTAGCACTTTCAACTCTCAACGTTTTATTTTGCATCGTAAATAAAATGTAAGCAGTCGGTTATGTGGCACTTGTGTTGGATCTTTTTACAGGATGTTTCCGAGGGTATTGCAATCGAAACTGCCACGTAACTCTGGACAGAAAACTTGTCACACTTGTCTCAGTGCACATTCAAATTTATGTAGAAGAATGTTTTTCAGTGTTGCAGCGACCGAAGAAAACGCCATGCTTCGTATTTCGAATTCCTCCAGCCACCCGATTGGGACCGAAATAAGTTATAATTTATTAAAAATTTCAAATTAGTTTGATTTAACTTGCTTAACAGTTAGTTCACTCTAAAACATGCGTGCACGTGTGATTTGAATGGAAAGAGATGGAAATATATGTCCAATTGTTGACAGCCCTACACTACTACTTGTTGCGCCTTGTCGACTCGCAGGCTGTTGGTGGCGGCGGTGGACCGCGTTTGTGCAAATCCTCGAGATATGTCATTATGATCTGCGTGCGGTCCTGTGGCAGATGATCAAGCACCAAGTACCTGCAATAGGGCGGATATGCATTCGAATTCATTGCCGTTATCGGGTGAGAACTTACCGTTTGTCGTTTTTGAGAATATCTTCGATCTCCTTCAAGTGATTGGGATTCTCATTCACCAGTTCGATGGTTTTATACGATATCAACTTGCACTCTTGCAGGAGTTCGCGCAAGAAACTCTTGGCACTGACCGTTTTGTCCTTGAGATAATCACGGAACTCTCGTTCACACTTCTCCGAGTTGTTGTACTTTAAGTAGCGCGGGTCTTCTTTGACCTGCTTCTTGATATCCTTCCAGGGACTGGTCAGGGATAAGGTGGCGATTTCATCCAGCATTTCGCGGAATTTCTCGCGTTTCTTCTTCATCAGCGAATCAATATGTTCGTTGAATATTCTGGAAAATGAATGCAAAATTGATGTAGACGGTCTTTTGGTGTTGGTCGTCGTCATTGCACTTACTTCTCCCGTTCTTCACGTTCTAGACTCTCCACCGCGTCCCAGCGGTGGTCCTTGCGAAGCTGTTTCTTCACCTCTTTCCACGTGAGATCTGGATTTCGCACCAGATCTACAAGTAAGGCGCTAAAGTGGCGAATTGCTTCATCGCGCAAGTGATGCTCGCGCTCCTTGTCCCTGTCCCTCAAGTGCCCGGCCAGAGTCCGTTGCACTTCCTTCTCGCGTTCACGAATACTCTGCTCGGCTCTCAGCTGACGATCGCGCTCCTTCTGCAGCCGTTCGGCCTCATCGTCGCTTGTTTTTACTTCATCTTCCTGCAAACAGCATTTGTCATATTAAAACCACGCGTGCTTAGTGCTTAGAACTTACCTTCTCGACATCGACCTTCTTCTTATCGCCATTCTTCTCGTGTGTACTCCTCTCCCGGCTGCGATCCTTCGCTCGATCCTTGTCCTTCTTGTCGGACTTCTTGTCCCTGCGGTCGCGTTCGCGCTCTCGTTCGCGGTCCTTCTCCTTGCGCTTCTTCTCGTCCTTCAGCATCCGCATGTAGTCCAGAAAGTAGTCCTCCCGCAGCATTGAGCTCTCCACGGCACGGTAGCGCGACTCCGACTCCAGCTTCTTCTTCACCTCCTGCCATCGTGAGTGACGATCTATATCTGATCGATCACGAAGCAATTCAATGAATTCTTTCCTAATCTACAAGTTGTTTAGAAAAGAAAGATGCCCAGTTAGCGAACGTAATGGTTGTCGTTTTAGCCTTAAAACTACAATAAGCTTACACTAACTTAGGTGTACGCGATGTGCTCTACTCATTGCACACACACGCATACACAAAAAAAAAATGCTGAAAGATAAAGTAGGTCATCGTTAAACCTGAAAGAGAATGATTAATTCATTTTGTTGAGGACGACGGCGCTTAAAACTATAAAAAGAATCCATTGCTTCATCGGTTTATGGCGCACTGATGGGGGTTCGTTTTCAAGAAAAAAGCAGACAGACAGACGGAAGTGCTAATAAATTAATCAAATGATTTTTGTTTTTTTTTTTTTTCGTTAAATATACATAATGATCTGTTATTTGCCGTCAACATTAACAGTAATGCATGCCTTCTGGACAGTTTAACAATCAAATTGGGACAAAGTCTATTCGAGTGCCCGTTGAATTACTATACCGGATCAGTGGCGTTGCCATTGCTGGCACGGAACGAATGTGCTGAACGTTTTTGTGGATAGATTTACTTTGAAAACACCGTAGGTTTGCGATTGATCGATGATTATCCGCGCGAGTGGAGTCCATCAGTTTCTGAGCGACATTAGAACGCGTTCTTGTTTAAAGTTACAGAGTTTTTTCTTTTAAGTCATAGGAATCGACATTTTGCAAGTTATTTATGCATTCCCTGGGATATATGACAATAAACAAGGTACAATGTTGGCGTAGTAATGTCATATTCCACTTCCTCATTACAATCTGAGTGGCTTCTCGTCGAAACCAAATATAAATAACCTTAGACAAGGACTGCAAGCAGCTGTTGGGAGTTGGCGAGGGCCCCGTCTGAACGGGGGAGCCCTGTCAATGGAGGAAGGACTCATCTCAACCGATTGAGTAAGTAAGAGAAACACTTCCATATCTGGAACAATACCGTCATAATTGCTGTGAGTTTTCCACTAATTTTGTCGCACTGCAAAACAGAATTAACAGAGCAAAACTCAAAGGTTTCCCCATGAAAATCAATCGACAATCGAGTGGCAGAACATTGGTAGTGTTCGTATCGTTGACTTATTGTGAGGGTTACATTTTACATTCCATCGGCTTTCTTGTCTCCCGCTTGTGCTTACAACAAAAATATAAGTGTCCATCTGCTGTTACTTGAAAGGACGTCTTATGTTTGGACAAAAACGAAAGCTCTCCGCGGACATGGGCCAATTTCAGAGGTAACTCATCCAAGCGAAAGCAATGCATTGTGTTAATGTTGAACAAAAATAAGCAGCTATTCTGTGTATGTTTGTTTTTTTTTTTCACGAAAACGTAATGTACCATTTTGTTTACGAATCTGTTTCAGTTGGTATCAAGTATAGTAAGTACAACCAGATTTTCATACAGTAGTAGTAGAGCTCCCACGGGCACCTAGAGAGACGACACCATCAAGTCAGACGGGCAGGCAGGGGCAACGATTCGCCAAGCAGCTCTGGTTTCAGCGTCTCCAGCACTCGCATCGCTCTCTCACATATGTGACACCCACCACATCAAGATCGGTCTCATCTCTGGTTCTATTATTTTGTTTTGTTTCTGTTTTCTGTTTTCAAAAACTCCATCTCTCACCATTATTGAGGGTCTATCATCGGCTTTATCATCTTCGGAGGCGTTTTTCTTAAGCGCACAGAACAACACAAGAGAACACAGATGCACGCCAACCACAAGATGGTGGTGGTACTGGACTGCTGGTTGCTTTAGCTAGCAGAGCCTAGCGGTAGTGGTAGTAGTTGATGTTGTATGTGGAAGTAGTAGAAGTATGAGAAGACATCAGCATAGTGATGCGACATCATTAAAATAAAAATCCATGAAAATTTATAAACAAATTACAATCTATACAATTTTGTGTTTAATTAAGAAAATTAGTTCAATTAGTTTTGACTAAATTGTGAATCTTAAGATTGTAATATGATTTAAGGAATATTATGGTTGATTCGGAATAAATATTTAGAAAAAGAAGAAACAGACTGTTGGACTGTTTGTTTGCACATACCTGTTCCTTTTTCTGGATCTTATCCTCCTTCTCCTGGCGGCGCACATCCACGATGTACTCGTTGAAGAGACTCTCGCGCTCGCGTACCTTTTCGATGGCCTTGTAGCGATCGTCGCGTCCAAAGCGTTGGCTAAACTCACTAAATGAAGACCTGAGGAGAACAGAGCAACAGTAAGAGGCTGTGGGGGGGGGGGGCGCATTGTGCTCAAATGCATACTTTCCGTTGAGATGGGCGTCCTCCATTAGCTTGCGGAACTCGTCTCGCTTCTGGCGCATTTTGTTGCGCTTCTCCTTGCGTTCCTCTTCGGCGCGGTCTTTCACGTATTTCTCGAAGACTTGCTTCCGCTCTTTGGAGGTTAAGAGCAGATACCGTGGATCGAATACAATTTTGTGCAACTCCTTCTCCCAAGTACTAAATGCAGAGACCTGGAAATGTTTTGTTGCAGAAAATAGTTGTTAAAATTGTTAAAAAATACGAATAGAAGAAACGTACGTCCTTCTCGCGCAGCATCTCTTTGAACTGCTTAACCCGAGTTTCCAGCGGTACCAGGGCGCGCTCTTTGGCCGCACGCACTTCTGCTTCGATCGCGGCGTCATTGGCAGCTTCATTCGGAGATTTCTTAACAGGCTTGGCGTCTAGATGACGTATTAAAAGTTAGTTTAAAGTAAAGTCAACTTAAAGTCAACTTACCGGTGGCCAATTTGGACTTCTTCATAGGCACTTCCTCGACACTTGACTCGGACTCGGTGCGGATCTTAATGGATTCTCCGTCCTGATTGCTGATGTCGAGAGGCGGTGTTGGTTTGACTGGCACCTTCACTTCTGGTGGCGTTAGTTCTCTTTTCACGATGCCTTTGAGCTGTTCGGGGGGGTTTGATACAGCTTTGTCGACATCTTCGCGTTGTAGTAAATCCTCGGGTCGCTCCCACACAGACGTCCGTGTCGACGGGTTGTAGAAGAAGACGCGTCCATCTCCAGTCCATACCACACACCACGGTGTGCCAGCAATGGGCGTGCTCGAGATGGGTCTGCTCTTGTCCACCGGTTTGTTGGCAGCGGCAGCGGTTTTCTTTTCCTCCTCTTTTTTCTTCTTCTCTAAGTCGGCGGCTATGGCAGCAGCCTTTTCCTTGGACTCCTTCAGTTCTGCCATTTTGATTGTCTGATCAGCAGCAACAGCCTTTGCTGCATTGTTGTACGCAACTGAGGGATCGAATGGAGCTGGCGCTTGGCCACCCATATGCATGTGCGGGTTGGGTAGAATGTGATGGGACTGGTTCATTGGAGGTGGTGCTGTTGTTTGTGGACTGGCACCGGAATGAGCTGCCATTCGAGCCGCTTCCATGTCACGAATGGCCTGTGGTTTCTCCCAAACACTTTCCCCACGACCAGCGTGATAATAATATGGTCGTCCGTCTGGGGCGCGATGCTCCGACCACTCAGCGGCTCTTGCGATTACCGCAGGATCGATAACGCCGGGCTTAATGATAAGATTCTTGGCAGGTTTCTCTTGCGGTGGAATGTTGTGATGTTGCATGTTCCAAGGCATTCCCCAGGGCGGCTGATAGCCGCCGTGTCCATACCCTGGCGGTGGCATTCCAAACGGTGGTTGATTGAAGTTCGGAGGATGCATACCTTGGTAGTACGGAGGCGGTTGTTGATGTTGAGGCGGCGGTTGAGAATGCTGCTGCGGCGGCATCATCTGCGGAGGTGGTTGATGATGATGATGATGTGCTTGTTGAGGGGGGTGTTGCTGAGACTGCTGCTGCTGTGGTGGTTGTTGATGCTGTTGTTGTTGTGGTGGTTGTTGCTGTTGCATTGGAGGCGGAATCTGCATTTCCAGTCTTTTGGATTCCGGAAATGGAGTTTCCCCCGACTTATTCGGATCTTCACGTGAAGACTTGTCCTGACTGCTGTTCTCAGCATTATTTTGTTGCTGCTGTTGCTGCATTTGCTGATTTTTAGTGTTCATTTCCTCGATCTCCGATTGGGTCATTACCTTAATGTTTGGTCCTTCGGGCTTGGTCCAAGTTGTTTCTCTGGTAATTGCGTGATAGTAGTACGGCTTCGAATCCTCTGACTTTGTCTCTACCCACAACTCAATGGGGGGACCATTAAAGGTGTTGTTGTACGAATTATTGGCATCGGTATTTCCCTGATTGTTTGCATCATGGGCTGGTCCACCAAATCGACCACCACGCCCTCGAAAAAATGAATTTCCACCACCGCGACCTCTATTTTGTGGAGGTCCACCATTGAAGGGTTTGTTCCAAAACTTTCCTGGCGGCGACTGTCGTCCAGCACTACTAAAGCCATTCAGGTTTAATTTAAAAAAATATATATATATATAATTATTTTAAAACTTACCGTTCATCATTATTTTCGCTTGGCGAGGCTTCATTGCTCTCTGGAGGTTCGTCAGCCTTTTCATCGATTTCATCCCCGTCTATTGACTCTTTTCCATCCGAGTGCGGTTTTAGATTGGCTTCATCGCGTTCTTGCAAAAGTGGCTCGTTTCCGTTTTCTACGACATCTTGTTCGGCAATTGATGTTTCCATAGTAAGATACTTAATATTTACTACGCTTAGGTAGTTTTAAATTATTTTATATGGATTTTTGGTAACAAGAAATGTGTTGAAAAAAATTAACTTTTATCTCCATGGAAAATTCTGTCAACACGAAAAAAACGAGTCAAATGGCGGCGGTGACAGAATAATTTGTCGTTTGTGAATAGAGCTTAGTAGTGGGTGCGTTCAGGAAATTCAATTACCGCACAGGATAGGTTGGTTTGATATGAGGCGTTTTTCTTTTTTAGTTCAGAGCACAACCTGAACTGTTATACAAAAAGTTCGTGTTTCTTTTTTAGCTCAGATACATCAGAGCTCAGAATTGGTGTTTCTTTTTTCGTTCAGAGCGCGATTAGAGCGCGATCGATGAGCTCAGAATAAATTTACTGAGCAGGATGAGTGAATAGCTGATTTCATACTTCCAGTCACATTTGACAGAAGAAAAACAAAAGAGGATAATCAAAAAAATTTAAATGGTGGACGAACCTTGTTGTTTTGAACCGAAAATTAACCAATTTAATAATCAGCTCTGAACTAAAAAAGAAAAACGCTTATATAAATTGGTCATGATGAAAATGACGAAATGAGCACACTCTTCTTATTTGGACATATTTGTGTGCCTCCGTAAAATTTGAATTTTTTGGTAAATTTAAGTATCAGGGTAATAATTTAAGAAACATTGCTGGTACTGGACTTTTTAATATTTTACAAATAAAAAAGTGTGAAGTCTATTTTTAGGTTATTTATTATTTTCGAACGCTGTTTGTGGAACAACAAAACAAACTGAACTGATTGACATTTCTCCATAATAATATATTTATGACATTTCTCAGCTGTCAACATTTTCATTCATTTACCATCCTCGCGCAGAGTTCTGCCGTTCTTCTGCAATTACATAAATAAAAACCATGTCCTGGCTGATCAATTCTCTTCAAAAAGCAGCAACCATAAAACAACTATGGGCTCCAACAATCGCAATTACCCGACAACTTACTTACGCGGAGAAAATCGCACGTGGACCACTCATTCGCCGTTACGGCTACAAGGATAAAATTCACCAACGAGGACTCCTGCCACATTGGGACAACAATCAGAAACTTCCCATGCCCGACTATAAACCGAAAAACGCTTGGTCCGAGAAACGAGCACTGTTCGGCCAAAACGACTACATCGACATCCTGGGCAATGATAACTTGCACCCCACGCGAGTACTATATTCCGTGCCCTCTTGGATGCGGGGTGTCAGCGGCAACGAATACCAAGTTCTACTAAGAAAACGCCGAATTATGATGAAGACCAAATATCCAGTCGCCCGACCTACCAAATGGAAGCACCTACAGAAGAGAATCCTTTATTTGTACAAGTTCTTGAATCGCAAGACCAAAACTTAATTTAGTTTACGCAAATAATAACAATAAAAAAAGGTTACCTTCTGTTTATAATACAATATATTTGTTGTTTTGTTTTCTTTTTGCGTATAATACTAAATACAAACTTGTTTACAAAACACCACAAGAATTTTCAGCTTTGGGCACACGATCGAATGTACATTTGAGCCGGCGAAATGGCACAAGTCGCTTTAGTCCTCCCTTACAACGTCAGACTGTATGATGTAGTGTTAAATTCTTTTCTTCTATCAATAGAGTCTATAATAATCGAGTTTAGCATTCGGATTCGGATTGTGAATCTTTTTTCTCGTTTAACAAATTCTAGAAAATAATTCTTTTAAGTTTTATTTGCTGTTCTTTCTGTAGTAATAAGAGACGAGTAAATGAATAGAATACATCGTTATATATATATAATATAATATATCTATCTTTAATTTGTGTGTGTGTGTGTTAATATATTATGTAGCATGGATAATAATAATAATAATAGTACATTCGTTTAAAATGAATCCTTTATTTAAATTATTTTTTTCTCAAATAATAATAATAATACATTTATATCGATTTGTTTTCGGGAACTAGTTTGAAATTTAATGCATACACAGAACAAATTTATCATTCGATAACCAACCATCACTCTCATTGTTTCCTGAGGGCACATTTTCCATTTCCAATCAAACAGGGGAGGGCAAGATATATATATTTTGCTTTTATACATATATATTCTTTTTTCGCACACGAAAAAGGAGCCTTTACGTGGGGACAAATTGGTGTTTTAAATTAGTTTCTCTAGAGATCGTTTTAATTAGCTTTTCTTTTTTGTTTGTAATTTAATTATTTGTCGTATTTCCTTAAGAATATACAAGATGTGTTGAAATATATATACTTTCTATATGTATTCACCATTTGTAGTTTGTTTAAATTTATATTATGTTTCCTATTACTTTTATAATTTATGTTGCTTTTTTTCTTTTACTATAATAATTATGGTTATTATTGGTTAGGCACAAAGTACAATTTTATATTTATTTATTTTTTTTTGTTTTGTTTTGTTGTTTCTTCTTCTTATTGGAAAACTAATTCAATTTTTGTTTTTGATTCTAGATGTGTAAGGAGATTTAAATCGTCATTTTATACAGTTTGAGTTGTTTTCGTCACAGTTTGCATCGATTAGTCATTCCGTTACATATAATAATAGTAATATAATGTGCGAAGCAATTCATTGATAGAAAAAAAAAGACTTTATCTGCTCAGTTGATGTACCTACTTCTAAGAAAATAGCGCAAATTATAAACGGAAATTTAAAATTCTTAACATAATGACGCAAATAAGGAGAATGTAACCATCTGGAATGGCACACCAAGCAATTCTTAACGACATAAGTCAGTTTTTGCAACTTTTCAGCGATTTAAATGTTCGGCTCCCGATTACAAATCAAGTACAAAATTGACTTACATCATTTTTCTTTTGTGTGTAGAGTTCATAAACCGCAAGAAATAAAATACGAAAAAAATATGACAGATAGAATCGCTTATTGCGCATCAGATTGTGGAGAAATCTCAACTTTGACATAAGTCGACTTATCGACTTGTCGCCACAGAATTAATTTTGAACCGTTACCAATCCACGCAGTAAGCTGCAAGGCACGGTACCGTTCAACTAGACCAGTTATTCCCAAAGTGGTCCAGGTGGACCCCCAGGGGTCCACGGGAGACTCGACGGGGGTCTACGTTGGCATGAAAAAAAATGTGGGTTCACTAGTTATAAGTGACGAAAATTTATCTGGTTTTGATAGTAAAGAACAAATTTTTACCACTCCGAATTTAGGGTTGGAACTCATTCGCCACTCATGAGTTCACATTCACATTTTTTGACGAGTTTTCGGAATATGGTAAAGATGTAGCAGCAGGGGGTCCACCGAAACCAGGCTCATTTTGAAGGTGGTCTACGAGAAGAAAAAGTTTGGGAACCTCTGAACTAGACTAACAAAATTTACGTGTAATATAGTGTCCGCAAATATTTTATCACTTAAGTAGGAGCCTGGGGCCTTACTCTCTATCTCGTTCCGAAAGTAAAATTTTTTGAAAACGAACCTTTTCCACTCTGGAATTCATATATGATGAAATATACTTATGTCGCATTCAGAATTCCGAAATTAATACAGAGTACCTACTGAAAAGCGGAAGGGAAAAGCTATTTCGAATGGGACGAAATAGAGAGTAGGGCCCCTGGACCAATTGTGTGGTTTGTTTGCTTGCTCCGAACCCACACAATAGAAATGCGGTCTGTAAACTTTGTTCTACGATAAGTAAGCGGTGCGACAGCTTTGCAGTGCGAAACATTATGTAACAAAATCCGCATTTCTTTCGCCTCAAGTTCCGAACATTTGCATTTTTTGAACCAGTCGTGTTAGTCTTCCTAATTCGACAGTCCGAATGACAAAAAACGACGTTAAAGCCATTTGACTCCAACTTGGAGCAACCCAAAGTGATATTTGATGAAACTGCGCTAATCTGGCTTAGAGCTAGGAACTGTTATTGTAAATGGAAAATTCAAACCGACTTTTGCAATGCTTACTGAAAAATGTAAACTGACGTTCTCCTCCTGTGAGCTCACAGAAACCCGCGCGAATTTGCATAAACTTCCCCGGGAAGTTTGCATAATCTTCTTCTTTCACTTTCAGGTGCATTTTTGGAGTGTCGCCGTCGGTCATTCGTTGTCATCACTCAGTTTTAGCCAATGAACTTAAGGCAATATGCTACAGCTCTGACAGAAAGTGTTACACTAGCAAATTGTTTTCATACTTGGTTTGCAGAACAAACCCAACATAATGCAATTTCTGATCAACTCATTAAAGAGCATCCTTGCTATCGATGTGCGACGACTCGACTACATATTCTTTCCGGTTACAGTGAAAACACTAAAAACCAAAAGAAAACATTAAACAAAACCAAAGCAGGTACCTAGACGAACAAAAAAGAAACTAAAACAACCAAATAAAAACGAAATGATGTCTACAGATATTGTGAATATATTTTGTGTGTTCTTTTTTAAAAATAATATAAAAATATACCCTTCTTAGAGGTTAGATTTACAATTAGAATTGTATGCGCTACATCAAATGAAATGTTGCCTTTTGCTTCAAATCGAATAATATGTTTAAAGTAATATAAAATCAAGCTTTGCGTTTAACAAACAAAAAGAAACAAAAGTTTGATCTTCCGTTCGATTTCAGCAAGAAAGTAAGAGGAGAAAAACACGCTCCGGCGGCGCTCGAAAACTTTTCGCAATACCTCGTTTTCTCTTAAATTCAATATAAATGTATATCTCTATAACCTAAATTAAATATCTTTTAAATGTATATGTAATATATAAATATATTAAAGTCTCAAAATTGTCAAAAATAAAATGGGATAGGTATACAAAAGGGGTTAGGTTGAGTTAGGTTAGGGTGAGGAAAACAAACAAAAAATAAAACAATTTGTAACAGAGTTTTATAAAAGCATTTCAAATGCGCGTTCTTTGAATAAAATCCTTGTTTCTCCAAAGAAAATAGACAGAGACAGAGATAGAGAGAGAGAGGGGGGAAGGAGCACAGGGAGAAATAAATATATAATACGGAAAATTATCAATGATAATCCCTTCAATGAAGTTGAACTTATAAAAAGGAACCTAAAGCAAATGATTTAGAAAGTCCATGTGTGTGGGTATTTTACAAACTAAGCATACATTTGCGGCGTTGTGTCGTTTCTGTTGCAGGTTTTGTTTTGTCCGAAGAATAATACGCGTTCAAACTAAGTAAAATTAATAAAAATCAATAAACTTTACGTAATGCTATTGATGTTGTTGCTGCTGTTGCTGTTGTTCTTGTTGTAGTGGCTCGACGAGGAGCGCAATGTCTAGTTTCCTTTGGCTGCTTCTTTCGCGGCCATAATCAAAGGCGTCAAACTTGCTAGTGGACGTGCCAATTTCAGGAAAGGATGCTGCGGGGATAGTCAAAACACAAAGTAGTTGAGAGATCATTGATTGGGTCCAGGGTTGGTTGACTTACTTTTAACAGTTCCAATGCACTGGCTCGTCTATCGACCTCAACCTCCAAGCACTGATCGAGAAAGTCTTGAAAGACTGGCGATAGTTTATCCTTTTCCTTGATTTCCGGCTTACCATTCGTGGCTATAAGGTACAATGCTTTGAGTGGGTTCTCATTTAAATAAGGCGGTTCACCCTCGACCATTTCGATTGCCATAATACCAAGGGACCACAAATCGACCTAGAAGAAAGTCACAATCGCAAAGGGTGAATGTCAGTTGTTACTTAGAGCCTGGGGAAGTCAAATCGCCCCTATGGTTGATGGGATTATCTAAGGATATACCTAACAACGATTATTCTCACGGTACTGTCACAACTTGACCAGATGGAGGTCCTCAGTATCGAAAAAATCAAGACTACTGTTGGACTTTTTGTGAGAATCACTAGCACTATTTCGCGGATAGCGCCTGCACCGCTCGAAATGCAGTTAGCTGGTTATCTGTGCAAATTGTGAAAGCATAAATATGTACAATTAACTTACTTTTGGTCCATATTGCTTTCTCGTTACAACTTCCGGTGCCATCCAGTATGGTGTGCCCACCATGGTTGTGCGTTTCGATTGTTCGGGAGATATTTGTGCACAGAAACCGAAATCGGTCAGCTTGACACTGCCGTCGAGGCCCAGCAGTATATTATCACTCTTAATATCCCTATGTATCACCTGGTTGCTGTGCAAGAACTCTAGAGCCTGCAGTACCTCGCGACAAACAGCGGCAATCTGGCCTTCGTCCATGCACGTCTCAGTGACGACGTCGGTCAGCGAGCCGCCCGGTAGGTACTCCATCACCACCCACAGCTCCTCCGACACAAGATAACTGTCGAGATAGTTGACAACGTTCGGATGCTTGTTCTCTCGCATCACCAGAATCTCATTGATGATCAATTCTTTCTTTGGTTGTTGGCTCAAGTTCATTTGCTTGATGGCCACCTCCATGCCGGTTGAGGACTCAATGGCCGTGTACACGGTGCCCGAGGCACCTTGTCCGATTTTCTCCATTTTGGTATATTTGCGATTGGGATCGCCCACGCTGACAATCGTGCGCAACTTTTCGAGAATCTCCTCGTCGGACATCTTCTTTTTCTTGGCTGTCGTGGAACGCTGCTGATGCTGTGGCGTGGTCGCATTCGCATTCGTGGTAGTAACTGCTTGCGATGCGGGTTGGTTGGTGTTGTTGATCGTGGCCGCTTCAGTTGTTGGCGAGAACGCATCTGATGTGGGCGTTGCCGGTGTCACAGTGGTTGTTGTTATCGTCGTCGTCGTCGTCGTCGTTGTCGCAGCAGGCAACGTCAATCCAGATGCAGTAGTTACCATTGAAATAGGGGAATCGATCACAGATAGAGATGCGAATGACGCCGGAATAATCGATTCGTTGATCGACGGGAACGAGGAAAATGAGGAAGTAGAAGAATCATGATTAGTCGTTGTTGAATTATCAATAAATTGCATTGTTATTGTTGATGCGCTACTATTGACAACATTATTAGTAGTAGATGGATCTGAAGAAGCATTGTTAGTAGTAGGAGAAGCTATTATGGTAGTGGTAGTACTAGTAGTAGTGGTAGAATCATAAAGGTTATTACTTGCGTTATTCTTATTCTTGTCAAGAGTGCCGCCTGCTGGGCTCTTGTTTGAGGCCGCGTTTAGCTGCTGCTGCTGTTGGGTCATTTGCGTTGCCGTCGTCACGGTCGTTGCGTTCGTCGATGGCTGATGATGGTGTATGGGTACCACCGGTAGCGGCTGCTGATGTTGCTGTTGGACTGCACTGGTTAGAGTTGGTATCGATTGTGGCTGGGCGCTCATATTATGGTGTGTAGGTGTTGTTGGAAGCGCTCCATCTTCGATAGGCCTCGTGTAAATGGATTTTGTTCGTTCGGGCCGGCTAGCGATCGGCGGCGGCGGTGCTGGCAATACAATATCATCCTCATTGGTCGAACTATGGGATGATGTTGCGAATGCATTGTACGAATGTGATTGACTTAGAGGGACTGAATGAGTGCCTCCGCTAATGCCGCCTAGATTGAGGTTCGCCACCCCTATCAGGACGCCGCTGTTCGAACCATGAATCTCGGAGTCAGTTGGTGTACTGCTGGGACTGCTACTGCTAACACGACTCAATGAGGATCCTGCAAGTGCAACAAGTATTAAGTAATTTATAGGGAATCATTCCAACTGTGCGGGTTGTTTTCTTGTTTAGCGTTTCCAAAAACAGGGCTTAAACACACCGATCAAGTGAGAGAGAGAGAGAGAGATTTTAAAATGATACCGAGCAAAAACAATGGTACATCGTGAGCCCGAATGTAGGGTATCTCCAATGAGATGGAAACGATGTCACGAGATTATGTCCGTTTTACATGTGAAACAGAAACAAATTCCGTCACGTAATGCTCCTTCACGGACGACGCGATTCGACCCCTGGATTAATTAATACGTCGAACGCAACTGATGTCCTCCCCGGGATTATGGTTTGTATGGTTTGTTGATTCTGAAGTCTCCTTTTATATGGGCAAGCTCCAAGAGCCATTGTCTCAAAAGTAACGAGCACAGAAAGTAAAGGAAAGACGCTTTGACAAGAACGGGGTTTGGAAAATTGAATTTGAAGGCAAAATAGAGAAAGCAGTCAACTCGTCCTAGTTATCTTAAAAGTGAAAGGGCTGTGCAATTGTACTCTGTCGGATACAGTCCAACAACTCATGCAGAAGCTGCTTAGATAAGGACAAGTAAGCGTTAATCCAACGTTTGCTTTGCCCCTTACGGTCTGCGAATGATTCTGTTTTTTTTGCAAGCACTAAGGAGAAAACAGATTTTCAGATAACTCTGCTATCCGCTGTGCAACCAAAATCTTCAATAGCCCGAGGTCCGACTCTGTTTAGCGGAGCTCTGTTCTTAGTAAATTATGCCAAATAGCCAGTCAACCACTAAATTCCGAAACAATTTCGTGCGTGCAGTGCTACAAATGTTGTAAATCGAAATGAAATATTTACCTGAATGTGTTGTTGTTGCATTGGTCATGTATTTGGAGCTTGGCCGTTGTTTGCTTGTATTGTCGAACCACTTCAAAACATCCAAAACTGCTTGGGGATTTTTCTTCTGCTCCTGCTTACTGATGTTCGAGTTCATCAGCAAACGAGCCCATGCTTCCGGCATCCCCTAAAAATGTTTAAACCACAAAAGAAATTCTCAATTAGAACAGCATATTGTACATTCAAATTGCAAATAGCGCAATCTATTGTTTATGTAGTTTTGCATTTTCAAATTAAACAAAAATCATATATAAAACTCTTTCTGCTATAAGCTTTTTTTGTTTTTTTTTGCCACTTTGCGCCTTCAATTTCGGTGTAGTCTTCCAAAGAATTTCTGATACACAAAAAGCTACTCTCTACTTGTTTAAACAAAAAGCATAAATGCGTGTGTGTATCTCTAGTTTCAGCAAACTATATTGCATGTCTCACAAATGAAACCAAACAAAACAAATTAAACAAACAAAACGAGAAAACCGAAACTCATAAGCAGTACTTACTCTCATAGGCAGCTTGAAACAAAAGAAAAGAAAAAATATACATGACAACACCCCGCTCGTTTAAGAAAACAATAATAAAAAAAGGAACATAACAAAAGACACAAAAATTAAACAACAACAACCAAAGTAAACAGAATGTTAACAAGAGTAAGTCAGTCAGTTAGTTTGAATCAAGTAGTAGATAGTGTTTAAGTAAGCAACGCATAGAAGAGAGGGTGCGAGTGAAGAAGAAGAGTTCTTTTAACTTCTAAACAACTAATAGTAACTTGTGAGATATGGACAAACATTCACAGCAAGCAAGTAAAATATTGTTTGTTCTGTTCAGGTTAATGTAGAAGTGTGTTTGAACGTTGCTCCATTACGTTTGTGCCTTGGACCGGAAGAGAGCAATCCCCCAAAAACAATGTTGGTTGGACCTCGGCGACAGTCCGCAACTAACTGTTCCCGCTCTTCGAGTTGAGTTCACTTCCCACTTAGGGCAATACTCCGTTGAGGTTAGAAACCAAGACTCTGTGGAGCGGGGCGTTAATGTGTCCACTCGCCTCTTGGTTAATATAGAGGGTTTTCCAATAAGAGGTGTTATTGTGAATGACCCGCTATTTCAAAATAACTTTTGAAGCTTTTATTCTTTGACATTTGATAAGTAGAAACTACGCCATTACTAAAAATGGAACTTATTTACTTATTATTAAAATTCACTACAAAAATGGTGAAAAAACAATCTTTGCTGATTGGGTCCTTGAAATGCATGAAAATGATCCGGAATTCCATAGAAAAATCATCTTGACTGATGAGGTAAATTTCCACCTCGGTGGCTACGTCAACAAGCAAAATTGTCGCATCTGGGGCTCGGAAAACGCAAGAGTTATTGTTGAGAAGCCTCTTCATCCTCAACGTGAGGCTATCGAGGACATAGGGCAGCCACTTTGCGATTTGGTTATGGAAAATTTCATGAAAAGGATATGGTCCTGTATGCGTGCTCGTGGTGGCCATTTGGCTGATGTTGCTTTTCATTATTAACGGCATACCTTCCTCATTATTATGAAATAAACATCCGATCATTTATCTCAAGAAATTACATTTTTCTTTGAATACCAAAATAACACCTCTTATTGGAAAACCCTTTATTTCTGTACAACCAAAAAACTATGATAACAACGAAGCGGACAAGAGCCCTCTACGATTGACTGCAAAACTGAAAAAGCACGATGAACCTTATATCAATTAGCAGAGGACCTCCGGCAGCAGCAAAGCAGAAACAACTGCCTTTCAGGAAGTACGACGCAATGGGCCGGACAAAAACCGGTTGCCAAACTCTGACATATTGCCAAAGAGAAGGGACAGCGCTTACTTGGATGCAGTTTGTTCACACGCAGTAGACTTTGGCAAGAAGTTTTGAAAGTCTAAGCAACGATAGGTATCCATGACAAGAGACCATAAGAGACACCTACCAGCTCGACAAAAACCTTGGTTTGATGAAGAATGGCGGCACAGCAACTCGCATACCATAGAACAACATCCATCAAGAGCAAGTTTCTGTGCGATTATTGAAAGCGGTTGAGGGGCAGTCCCAATCTAGCTGTCTATATCAATAATTTTACATCATGCATCAAACATCATGCTAAGTTTCTACTTAGATCACTGCGTTGCCGTTGATTTAATGTATCCGAAGAACTCATTGTTGATGGAAGACTATACAAAATTCCACTCCTAGGTTAGGTTGAGTTTGGTTGTGAGATCGTCACAAAAGACCAGGCACCAAGGCGGGCCCATTCCACTCCTAAGTGTACACCAATTCTGTTCCAAGGCACAAGTATAATATATTTCGGATTTGAGCATTGTTAACAAAAAAAAAAAAAAAAACCGAAAGTAACAAATAAACAAGTATAGTTAAAAAAGCCAGAGAACTTTAGAGCAAAAAACGCTACAAAAACGAAACAAGTATCTTCTGTTGTATCGATATGGTGAAATTTACAAGTAATACCGTTTGAGGCTCAAAATTTGTACAACATACACCGACGATGGGTGGGGTGGGGCGGCAACAAGTCTGCACTTACCGTAAACTCTCCGGTAACAGCATCGAATCCTACATGTACGGTGTGCTCAAAATTTGTCGGATATGATATATTCGGCTTTGAGTCTGTGTGTGATGGCTTGGATCCTTTGATTTTGTTCTTCAGGGTCTTCTTCTTGCGATCCGGGTCATCGGGTTCTGGAAAATTAAAATGAACTAAATGCACGTGAAGACCGTGGGTTAACAATAAGATAAAGGCAAATCGTAATCTTGTTCACACAATATTTTGGACGGCTTTCAACAAAAATGACAATAACAACAACGTTAGTATACAGTACTACGCCTAGGCGATTGTAAGCAACTGTTTATAGGCACATACGACTGGTTTTTTTATTTGAATTTGCCTTTACGTTATAAAACACACTCGATGGAAGAAGAAGATTTACCTTTTGGCAAGGGACGCATGTCCACTGGTGGTCCATCACCACCACTACGGTCACCGCGGTTGCTGGTCAATCGGACTGGAGGTGCAGGAGGTTTGTCTTCTTCGCTGGACATTTTTGTTATTGTGGGTGTTTGGACTTTATAGCTTGGCTGACAGTTTTAGGTGAATGTAAGCGCTGATTTATGTGTAACTGGTAACCTGTGGTTCACTTTGCCGTAGGTTTTAAATCCTGCAATGAAAAAGGGGGAAATTAGGGCTTTAAGTTCTCCTTTTTATGCATCGGATATTTTAGTGTCGACGAATCGTAAGGACGAACGCCATAACAGGCAATTACAACTTCAAGGTAGTTAGTGGCTGTGGTATTCAATTGTTCTTGGACCCAATTGAGTAGTAGAAACTCTAATCTTGTTGCACTCTATATAAGACCCAAATGATGCCGGAGCTGCTGCTGTACCACAGAAGCATGGGCGTAAAGGGAAGTATATGAACTGCAACTGTTTGTAAAATCGACGCTGATAAGAATTTGTTCTATAGCCTTATGCATAAGGGCTCATTTAATTACGTACTAGGTACGAAACAAAATTTATTGCAACGTTTATTGTAGGATATACCTAGTAGTAGTAGTAGTATTTCTTTAGTGTTTAATAGTAAGGCCCATCAACAGCACCATCATTCCTTTTACAATGTGCAATATGCATTGAGATAACCGCTCGATTAACTAGAGTGCATCTTCCGACGATTTCTGCACGAGACAAGAAAGAAGCCCCCACAATTCACACAAGTAGATATACACGGTAGCGCAGTGGGAGAGGTGTGAAAGTCTTCACTGGAGTGTGAAACATGACAAGACCGAATGCAAACCGTTTCAATCTATATTTCGCTTATTAAATAACATTGATAATAAATAACTAATCCGAATATTTATTCAAAGTTATATGGCTCCTTTGCTATGAGCACCAGACAGATAACAAACAACAAATCGTAAAATAACCTTAAAATCCACTCCCAGTGCGATCCACACCCCATTCCGCCGACGCCAGTGGGATTTGTTCTAGATTGTACGCTACCTCATCATTTGCACGGCTACGGGCTACCACAAGCACTGTAATGATCCACAAATAATCATGTTTACAAATAATTTTAATCGAAAAGAGCAATTTTTTTCTGCAAACTAGGTTGGTCACCGTTGTCAATATGATTACGAATGTCTTTCGATTGGAATCATTTCTCACTTCCTCGTACTACCACACTCGTTTTTTTTTTTCCTTTTATCTTTTAACTATGAATCATATTCGTGCCCAAGTGAGGAACGAGGAACAGCAAAGAAAGACAAAAAAAAAGTGTCAGAGGGAAAAAAGTTTTATTTTTGTATATTCCTACGGCCGGAAATGGAAATATCACACACTGGAAACACCTTTAAAGGCGAAAATACGGCCGTTTTCCCACTCAAACCCACACAAGTTGTGTCATTTGTATAAAAAAAATGTTTTCCCACTGCAATAAGTTGCATTCGGATGCTCACAGCGCCCACAAAGGGCAAGATAAACCATTTAAATTTGGAACTTATCGACGGGCCAGTGGTGCTGCAGGAAAAATCAATTTATCTATTAGTAACACTTTTCCGATTGCAGCGCGTTGCACCACCACCAAAGGCCAAGGATTTTCCTTTTCCAGATTGGCGTCTGTTCTTATTTTTTTTTTCTTATATGAATGTAATAAATAAATTTGATACTGTCTAATGACGGCCAGATAAAAAAGAACTAAAAATAAATAGAAATGAAAAAAAGAAGAAGGAAAACCTTACAAAGTCGCAACAAGACTCCGAGTCTCTCTCATCAGAAGTATCGCCGCAGCATTTTTTTTTTTTTTTTCGTTTCTTTTCTTGTTGGGACTTGGGACGTCGTCGGAGGCTACGCGAGAAAACACCGGCGATAACGTGCTTAGGCAGACGCCGACCGCTAGCACGTTGAGTAAATAAAGAAAATAACTTTTTTCAAATATTTTATCATATAAATAGCAAATAATTTATGACGACAAAGTTAAATAAAAATTATCGGAAAATAGCCACAGGAAATTTTGCCATTTGGTCTGCCTACTGCTTTTGCTGCTGTTTCAGTTGGATCTGGTAGTTTCTTGGGCAATTGCTATTGGTGTGATCTCATTCGCACCGATGAAAATTTTTGGTTGATGTTTGATTGGTGCGAAAGAGGCGGACAGAGTTATTGAAAGTAGAGATGCATTGGTGGAGATTGAAGTGATTTTTTTTGGTTTTCAATGGTGGCTGCATTTTGTGGAAAGTGTCATTCAGGTTATTTGCAAATGTAAGGGTGAGTTATTTGATGGATGGGTTTTATTTTTCAAGTCCAGTTTTTTTTAAATCATCGAACGTGTAAAAAGGAAATTGTGTTCTTCTTGTGTGCTTATACCAAATTTAGTTATTATTTATTTAGTAATAGCGTATTTACGACGAAAATGGTTAAGGAAATTCTATGATTGATACGTGCCTTCTTGGTAAATCCCTGTTAAAATTTCCTAATAAACTGTTTAAATTCGTTTGACGAAATTGGATGGTTGCTATGAATATCCCATGATATTAGTTCAGATTGTAGATAATGAACACAGAATCATAGCGCGTTTGCTGTTTGTTGTGCACCATTAAAACGTAAAAACAAAGTTCGCGGAACAGGTGAGGTTCTTGAAACGATTGGTTTGCATGTGGAACGACTGGATTCGCATTTGCCGTACCGAAAATAACAATTTAAATTTTGAAAGCTATGAACAAGTTCGGATTTTTCGTCGTCACAATAGGTTTATTAATTTAGGTTCCATAAAATGTTTCGGTTAGGTAAGAGTCTATGGACCAAATTTGTTGTTTTATTGATTTAATTAGAGTTTTTTGTGGATTTCCACATTTTTGTTTTAGTTTTTGCTTTGATTCCGTTTGTAGAAGTAGCGACAAAACTCGTGAGTACACGGATTCAGTTTCAAAGAGTCTATTTCGACTGCGAATATAATTTCCTCGATGCACTGATGATATTTTAACCTCAAGATCCTTGTTGGGCGCCAATTTCGTTCCTCTGTGGTGATTTGTAAATGCATTCTCGCGAGCATCGTTAGATTTTCTTTGAAAATAAAATAAGTAGAAATAGGCAAAGTAGATCCATACTTAAACAAATTTTAAGGAATTAATTAAAAAATCATTTAATCTAAAAATCTGATCTCCTTCCGCACGCAATTGCTGCTGTGTCAAACATTTCACACGAAACGAGATCTTATCTTGATAATCGCCCGATTTGCTGAGCTGTATTAATTATATTACAACTACCTACAGGGTTCCGCCCTGCTACATTCCATTTACCAATGAAGCTACAAATAGTGCTCATTAATACTATCTCCATTGATTTGCCTGCGATCAGTAAAACTAGATTACTGACATTTCCGGCAGCTATATCGGTAGCAACTAATCAATTTCATCCGAACACTCCCCGCAGATGATCTCCGTCGTGTAACCTGCCCGATTGGACATTAAACCTCTTGAGGCGATGAATTCATTTAGAACTGACCTCCTTTTTCCCTTTTAACTCAAACTTATCCACAAATAAGCCATATTAACATAAAATTTCGCCAATAATCAGACTCAGAGTGCATAAATCCAAGACCAGAATGGCTTGGACTAGACGTCTCATGTCAAATAAATAATAATAAAAAAAAACAGAAGACAAAAATCAAAAGCCATTAATAAATACCTCACCTACAGCGTTGTACAGAAATGAATACATACATATGTATTTACAACTTCAAATAACAACAGCACAAAACATACAATAAGCAAACATGAAAAGGTGACCGAAGACCAGCAGGAGGAACAGCGTGCGGGGCGACTCGAAAAGCCTCAACTGGAAAAGTGAGTTTCTCTGGTATAGGTGCTCCGTTGTCACAACCACACTGTTGCTATTGTACACAACCTTGTTCGTTGACCTAGTTTCGGAGCACCTTTGTATTGGTTGAGCTTATGCCGGTTTCACTTCGTCTGTATTGGCCGAAGTCGTCGCAAAGCCCGCATACAGTTAGACGCCACCATCATCCGTATTCTGCAGCATAACAAGATGTCGCTTACTCTATTCGGTGGATAAAACAGAAATCGAGTTCGAACCCAAAGCAAACGTGTTTCTTCCCATCCATAGGTGTACCCTCGGCGCACTGGTATGCGCGATATTTTTCCTTTAGCGCTAGCCGTGGCAGCGGCAAAAAGGGCCATGACAGTGACTCTTCGAAGACGAAGTTCGAGTACGTTCGAGTAAGCGAGTGCGACCATCGATACGAGAAGCACTCAAGAGCGAGACAGCTGCATCGTGACCGATGGAAAACCTTGTTTCATGATCATTAACAAGGTCAGATTGTTGAACCGAATATTGGTAGTAGGTTTCGAGTTTCGAGTTTCGAAAAGTATTTTCTACTGTTCGAAATTCATATATGATCCGTGCGACAGTCAATTGGAATTATGCAGACTGAATTTTCACCAGCTAGGTAATCAGCTATTCAGCAAATATTTGCTAAGTGCAACCATAATTGCGCAAAAATGTTGGCAAAACCGCACTAGCAGAGTGGCTGGCTGGGTATATATTGACTGAGTTATTAATCGGTGATGAGCGAAGAAGAAAACTTAACAACGGTATGTTATGCAGTCTTGAAAATGTGTGTATGGATACTCTAGCGAGCGCGCACGCGGCTGACTTTGAGTCGAGAGTCCAGTAAAAGACACAATGACCTTGGGTGAAAGTAGCTCTCCATTTGTTGTTTTTGCTTTCTTTTGGTTCATATATATTTATTTGCTGATAGGTGATTTTTTGTGCTGCCTCCTTCTTCGTCGTTTACATGGTCGAACATCAGCAGCCCATGGCTGCATCAAAGAAGCGAACAGTCGGAGGGGGTTGACTTGACTATATGTAGGTACGAGTATTTTTTTTTATTGAAATAGGAAAAAGCTGCCAACTAATGTCGACTTTGCCAATTATGGGCTTGACTCAGCAGTAGATCTGTTAATTGCCTTCGATGTATTCGCATTGTGTGTGCGAGATAAAGAGCTGCAGAAGTGAGTGTTCCGAAAATTAAAAAAAAAAGACCCAGCGATCACAAAAATGAAGGCAAAGTCGACAAAGGGGAGCCCATTGAATGGAATTATTTGGTTCGCACTGGTTGTTTGTGACAATCGATATAATATTCCCTAATTGTTCAGAAAAGGCATCTTTTGGGAAAATGAATGACAGCAAGATTCGGCAGAAAGCCTCTTTACTTGCCTATGCACTCTTGGGATGAAATCTTAGGTATTAGGTCAGTTCCCGCACTTATGGTGGCGATATTGTTATTCGCAAGGTCCAGACAACATCTTACTAGCCTGCTTAACATAGTCAGAAACTTCGGCAATGACATTCACATGAAGTTTGGATTCGACAAATGTAAAGCTGTTGAAATGGTTAGAGGAAAGATCGTCCGAACAGAGGGTTTCGCTTTTGATGAAGGAGTAATAACGATACTGGGGGAAGAAGAGAGCTACAAATACCTCGGCCTTCAAGAAATGCGTGGAATTCAACATAGCAGGATGAAACACCACATTAGGACTCGTTTTAATGACAGAGTCAAACGGCTATGTAAAACCAAGCTAAACAGTGGTAACCTCATAAAAGCCATCAACACATACGCTATCCCTGTGTTAATATATTCCTTCGGACTCATAAAGTGGAGCCAAACTGATCTGGAAGATATAGAACGTAATCTAAGATCAGCGCTGACATCTTACCGTTATCACCACCCAAGAGCTGCAGTACAACGTGTGTATCTGCCCAGAGATGAAGGCGGTCAAGGAATAATAGACACATACAGCCAACACTTTGTGCAAGTTGATCAGCTACGACGATATTTCATCGAAAACCATGAGAACAATCACAGATACCATCTTTTAATGCAGCTAGATAAAAATTTTACACCACTTAAATTGGGTGACATGGAGTTTTAACCGAGCAGCAACATCCGCACGGTCCCCAGTATTATAGAGCAATGGAAGTGCAAACCAATCCATGGGAAATACTATCATCACTTGGGTGGGAACGGGATAAGCAAGGAAGCTTCAACGATCTGGCTGCGCAGAGGTCAACTGTTTCCTGAAACGGAAGGATTTGCTGTCGCAACAAAACAATATCGACGGGCAATCTTACACGAAGACATAGATAATTTATGTCGTCGTTGCCGACAGGGGATAGAATCCATCGAGCACGTAATAAATGGGTGTATAACTTTAGCAAACCACGACTATCTCAAGAGACATAGTGATGTAGTTAAAATCATACACCAGGAGCTTGCCATGAGATGCAAATTCGTCGAGGGTAAGAAACCATACTACCAATACGAAGCAGTTGAGGTTCTAATCGACTCCAACTTTAAATTGTACTGGGATCGAGCGATGACCACTGATCATCCAATCTTAGCGAATAGACCTGACATAGTCTGGATCGATAAGGCCTTGAAAAATGGATATATCTTGGATGTACCACTTTCTATTAACATCAACAGAACCTATGGGGAAAAAATAGGAAAATATGTTGAACTGGCGCATGAGATCAAACAACGAGAAAGGCTAAATCAAATACGTGTGGTCCCTGTCATAATATCCAGCACAGGAGTAATCGAACAAGCTGTTATTAACGAGCTGGAAAAATTAAAGTGCGACCATCTTGTGCACGAAATGTCGAAAGCAGTTATGCTGAACACCTGCAGGATAGTTCGAAAGTTCCTGGAGCAGCCATAATAAAAGTGCCGATACGACTTGCAAATTGTAATTGCCGTCGTAATCGGTGTAAATGGACCCCAGCTCGCGCG
Source organism: Cheilosia impressa (assembly GCA_948293265.1). Lineage (NCBI taxonomy): Eukaryota > Metazoa > Arthropoda > Insecta > Diptera > Syrphidae > Cheilosia > Cheilosia impressa. The sequence continues at coordinate 1,507,661 of OX411880.1, forward strand.
GTTTCTGGGGGGGAAAGAGGCGTGGGATAATAATAATAATAAAAACAAAGGAAAGTAATATACGTATACAGGTTTATTGGTCAAAGAAATGACGGTTAAAATGGTACAGTTCAGTGCTGAAAGTCAGTTTACAACAGGTGCAACAGTTTCGTCTTTGTATACCCTTGGCCCAGCTTTTCACAACCATTCGTTTGGGTGAATATTATTTTTTTTTTTTGACAAATTGGACTACCTAATTTAGGAGCTCTTTTGTGACAGTTGTATTCTCAGATGTGTTTTAGACGTTTCCGGGAGGTGGAGCATTAAAAAAAACCTTAAAATGTTGTTTGTGTTTTCCGTGGATCGAACCTGAGACCCATCGTTCAGTAGTCCAGCACACTAACCACTGAGCCACACAGTGCTTACATTAAGTCATTTATTTTTAGAGCCTTTGAAAAGTTCCTGCATGATTTCTACCTTCACAGAAATTAACAATTTTATTTTATTATTTTGTTCCCAGTTGTATCCATCTTGTTTAAAATAAATAAATAAATAGTGACATTCTTTTTAATAGATTTGACAGTTAAATGTCAGTTTTAAAACTAACTAGCCAAAATAATGGTCCTAATGGAACGCGGGCATTGTTACGATTAATATTTTCTTTGCACTCGCCCTTAACTTTGATTTCCCCCATGCAATCTTTTCTTATGGTTCCCCTTCAAATATCTGCAGTATGTTCCAGTAAAAAGGTTCTTAATGGTTAATAAGCGAATCACCGAATCTTTGGGTTCTATTCGCCGGTCGTTGACATCAATTGGTTTTGTGTTGAAATTGCATAGGTCAATGGACAAAAACCGACTAAATTGTTTAGGACTAGATGCACCTTGAACGCAAAAACTAGATTGGTCGGTAACGTCACTTGTACTACCTCAGCCATATTTACGAACTGTCAACTTAGCACTCAGTCACGAAATTCTTGAATTGATCCGTCGGCTACGCTTCCATAGACGTCAACTGAAAAACCTGCTCATGTAAGAGATCTAGTCCAATCAAAACTGAGACACATCAAGCCAGACAGCTGTCAGACTTACGAAACTAGATAATCGAACGTTCCCAATATCTGAAACCATTTCGCTCAAATCGTGTTCGTGGCTGAGCACGGCCACTCGCCTTTAACCGATTGCTATTGCTATTTCATTTGTATCAATTAATGACGAGAGTACCGGTAGTAGTTATGAAATGTTAAACAAAAGAGTCTGCCAGCGAACTGCACATCAAATCACTGTCAAAAGTCAAAGTCGTTCTTAATCAATTGTTCTTTCCTCTTCATAATAGCTACCAATACGTTTCAAGTTCAAGAAGAAGCTGATTGGTTGGTGCACCAGCTAATTGTTTGGCAAAAATGCCAATAAGAGCCTTAAATTTGAGCACAGCAGAGTCTTGCGTTACTTTTCGTTTGGCTGTTTGTCAGCTGCTCCAGTAAACACCAGTCCCTTTCTGATTGGGTCCACAAATTGAGGTTGTGATTACCCATTAAGCTCCACCATTCCGTTCCGTGGCTAACGCTTGTTTATAATTATTGCGCCTGAAAGCAATTCCTGCGCTCATGAATAATTCGAATGCGCGTCGCGCGCTCGTTTGCATGAATCTAAAAGTGAAATTAAAATTCTTCCGTGTTCGTATAGTTCGAACCGTAAGGTCTTGCCTTTATTAGTTTTTTCACCCAAATCATGTCTATCGAACGAAAATCAGTAAACGGCGCGCACAATACCTCTGCCAGAGCCAGTTGGCCATCGCGCAGCACTTTTTCGAGTGCACTTTCGGTCTTAAGCGGTCTGAAGATATGCGTGTTCTAAATTTGTGTTTACAAACGTGCTTCACATACCAAAAGGCCTTAGAATGTACTCGTAGTACTTTCAGTGCATCTATGCGGCCTGGTGGTGTGGTGCGAACGGCGCGTCAGTTCCGGTATTCCGCATGAGTAATAGAAACACCTCTCCTTCCCTCCATCATCGTCGGCCAGAAACGATAATGACAGCCATATCGATTTGTCCAACACAATAATTGGCCGAGCGGGCATTCTCGCAGCATTGTCAGTTGTCACTGTCATTGCCGCATTAAAAAAGCCCATTACCTCGCTAACTACACAAGTACTATCAGCGTTTTGTTCGACATCTATCTTAAGCTTTTTATGGTCGATCATTTATAAAATGAAAGTTTTCTGCTTCGGAATTGTTGTTTGGTTTTTTCTTTTGCTCTGCGCGTTCTTGTAAGGCGGCAAATCATAATATGTTGGTTTTTTTTTCGAGCTTGTTCTCAAGACTCCAATTTTGCACGTCTTTTGTTCGGCTTTGCTCTTTTCTGTTTCGTTTTCTTTGCAACTTTTCTTATGTGGAATTTTTTTTTCACATCGGCTGTTTGTTGTTGATCCTCTTATTGTCGGACAAATTTTCTTTTCAATGCGATCGTTAACAGCGTAGCGGGGAGTGCGCGCATGCGTTGTGTATATGGTAATTATGAACGCGGATTCGAGCCTCGTCCTTCTGGCCAACGAATCATCTTCCACATTTAGCGGCTGTGGTATGGTAACCACTCTTGTTTCATTCAAGTCAACCGGACGGCATGCTGATGATGACGGACCACAAGACCACAAAACCAGCAAACGCTGCCATATTATTACCACCGATCGTTGGCTGAATCACGACGAAGACGACGGGCCAAGACCGAAGACGCCAAAGACGAAGAGCGACACATTCGCTTATTTTTCTTTCTATATTTGGTGGGTATACCTACACTTACGGACTAGTGGTAGTGTCTTGTATTTTACTTTATTTTTTTTACAGTTTCACGATTCTTATGGCGGCCTACATCTTTGGCTCTGGAAGTGGGTCACATTGGAATTGGGTCTCCCATGATAATAATTACCATTAGTTGCGGAGTTTTACCAGATTGTTATTATTAGTATTTTTTGCTTTGCTCTTTTGTGTGAGTGTTCTTTAGTTCTTCGGTCGGACTTATTCTTATTCGTTTTGTAAGCTTGTATTGTTGAGGAAGAAAAAGAAATCTCGTTTAAAGGTCTTATACGAGTAATAACGTCTTTTTTTCGGCGTATAGAACTGGAATAATGAAGGCAATTATTTTAGGCTAATTATAAGTTTTTTTGTTTTTTTTTGGTAGTGTCGTCGGTTTCGTGTTGTGCGTGTGAGTGAATGTTTTGTGTTGTGATTTTGTCGCAGCGGACAATTAGATGGATTCTGCTTTTTTTTCTTTCTCTTCAGCTGTTCCGCTTTGAGATTGAATTATAAGTTAGCTTATTACGAATTAATTGAAGCGAGGCAAAGTAGACGTGTGATCATTATGGGCTATGAATGAGGGAATACATGTACGCGATGTCTTGTTGTTGTTGGCATCATTGGTATATGGGGCTTAGTTTTTGTGGGTAATTATATGGTACCTTTTTTGTGCATTCTAGGGAAGAGAAAGTAGAAATGATTGAAATGGATGAAAGGCAAAAAAAACCGAAAGACTTGAGTGGTGAACTGTGTTTCGGCGGAATGTTAAATACGCGTTTAAATGGTCCATTGCAGCAGGTTCGGTTCATGTCTGCCATCAAATATCGGTTAAACTAATAAGTCCTTAAGAAGAGTTTTCCAGATTCCATGTAAAATCATAAAAGGGCATTTTTGTTAAAGAAACGTCAAAAACAACAGAGAAACGAGCTAAATCCTCTTTAGCACAAGGTGTCATTATGCAGAGGGTATATTGTTTGAACCCTATCAGTGCGGTTTTAGACCTGGTAAGTCCACAACCGACCAAATATTCACACTACGGCAGATCCTGGAGAAAACCCAAGAGATCCAAGTCGATACCCACCACCTGTTTATCGATTTTAAGGCCGCATATGTCAGCATTTATAGAGACGAGCTATACAGAGCCATGTCTAGTTTTGACATCCCTGCCAAACTTGTCAGATTGTGCAGAATGACGATGGAGAACGCTCGCTGCTCCATAAAGGTCGGAAACAATCTCACCGAGACCTTTGGTGTCAAAAAAGGATTTAGACAAGGTGACGCGCTGTCATGTGACTTTTTCAATATAATTCTTGAGAAGATTGTGCGAAACTCACAAGCCAACACCAGAGGCATAATTTTCCAGAAGTCTGTGCAACTACTTGCTTACGCCGACGACATCGACATCATTGGCAGAACACAGCGAGCTGTCACTGGTGCGTTTGCAAGTATTAGCACAGAAGCGGCAAAAATGGGTTTAGTGGTGAATGAGGGCAAACAAAAATATATGCTGTCAACACAACATCGACGAATCGGACAGAACGTCACGATAGACAGCTTTAACTTTGAGGTAGTTCGGGACTTTGTCTACCTCGGCTCCGCTGCTAACTCTGAAAATGACATCACCTGTTACTTTGGTCTAAGAAGGCAATTGATTAGTAAGGCCCTGTCGAGAAATACTAAGGAGACTCTATATAAGACCCTCATCATCCCAGTCCTGCTTTATGGTGCAGAAGCATGGACCCTATCAAAGTCGGATGAAGAGCTCCTTGGTCGTTTCAAACGCAAAATTCTTCGTGTGATTTTTGGTCCCGTTTGCGTTGGCGGGCTCTGGAGGAGGAGATTTAACAGCGAACTCTACGAGCTGTACAGCGACATCGACCTAGTATGAAAAGTACGTATCAGTCGTCTAAGATGGCTGGGATATGTAGAGCGAATGGACACCAACGCTCCGGTCCGAAGAGTCTTCGATTCCAAACCGGAGGGACAACGCAGTAGAGGAAGACCTTGCCTTAGGTGGCGCGCGCAAGTGGAAGGGGACCTCAACCAACTTGGAGTGCGCAACTGGAGGCAGTTAGCCAAAGATCGCGCTAACTGGAGAGGCGTATTGGTTGAGGCCCAGGTCCACCCCGGACTTTAGCGCCATCTAAGTAAGTAGTAAGTATATTGTTTGAACGACATCTTTACCAATGCTTGAAATGCAGAGGCGCCAAGAAAAGGCAAGAGGTAGAAGCGCTGACGATCATGACTAAGAGTATGACGTATAAATTTGAAACCTAGCTCTTCCAATTGGGAAGAGGTCTGCTATTCAACGCTACATCCATACCGAAGTAAGGAGAGTTGTCGAATAAAAGTCAACCATCGAAAGTTGCAATCGGGAATATAAAGGGAGGGCCATCTAGTGGTTTCTTTTTCAATCATAGGTTATTTTGACACTGACAGCTGTTTCCCGCTCGAAATCTTGACAGAAAGTCAGCATCGTACCTCCGCGGAACGAAATGAGTCGCTTTACGCTTGAACAACGTTGGGAAATATTGAAAACTTATTTCCAAAGTTAGTGCTGTGTCTGTGTAGCCCAAACAGAGCGTTTTTTGAAAAGAAGTTTTGGCCGAAATGAAGCACCCACCGCGCCTGCTGTACGCAAGTTCGTGCAAAAAGCTCGTGAGTGGACAATACTCGTGGTCCCCATCGTCATACGGTGAATGTGACTGCTGTAGCCGAGAGTGTGAAACGCAATTCACGAACATTAACTCGCCATCGGTCTAAACAGCTCAACATTTCACGCACTAGCCTGAGGAAAATTCTGGACAAAAATCTCGGATTATTCGCTTACAAGGTCCAATTGACTCAGCAATTGAAGGCGCACGACCATCTGCTTCGTTCCATAGTTAATGGGAATGTTTGTACCTACATGTAAGAAATTTAATTTTGTTCCTTTAATTGCATTTTAAAAGAAAAGTATTTGGCCCACCCTGTATGTCTAATTGTCTATGCTTTCGGGAGTGTCTACATAAAGGCAAGCGTCTGGACGGCAAAAGTTCGGGCATATATGCTAACTGAATGCGAAAATGTCGCTGCAGCTGGAAACGTAGTAAGTGTGTAAGACAACTGAGCAAGAGGTTCCAATGTTTTAACGGGGCAAACACAAACTACAGCTGAAGACTTATTTTTTGACAACTAACCGTGACTATTAATGTCTTGAGAAAGATTAAAACTTACAGCGAAGAACCTGTGAGTAAAGGACTATTCACGAGCGAATTGGGAATAGGCGAATTGCGAACAAATCAATTTAATTGGATCTACTTATAAATTGGAAATTGCTATTTGTACTTCAATTAATTGATCTAATCTCAAATTTAAAATAAATCCGCGTCTCAATTGTTTTAAAAACCTAAATTAGCAATCTTTCCGCGAACTGTCACACTTTATTCACAATCCACATTATACAGTCGCGATCCACAAACCCACGAATGGAAACTTCGTTCGAGCTTAACCTTTAAAAATGAAAATGAATCGCGGGTATCAGCAACTAAAAAAGTTTTCATGTGAATGAAATGTCAGAAACTACGAATATTCGCTTTTTCGTAGTTCGCAATATGCTCTCATATGAATAGTCCTTAAGACGACTTCTATTGCCGTAATTGTGCAATACCAACAAACGGTCTGTAAGTATAAGCACTAGGACGTCAACTGACATCAGTTCAGTCCATCCGGTCATTTAAAAATAATTTCCCATAAAATATCATTTATTATACTGACAAAGACATATTATTTTTCTTCGCTCCTGCTTGAGTGTTTCCGGAAACGTGTCCTCCAAATGCTTGCTCCTCCATTCATGAATTTAGATTCTTAATGACACGTGGTTAATATTTTCAAGATGTCCTAGTTGCAAAATGATCTATCCACGCGACCTTCACGCATTATTTGCAACATTATAAACTGACTCGCTGAATGAAGTTCTTTATTTGCGAAATGTTTAGTTTGTCCTTGACTCTAAGACGTGGGACTGTTTTGCACAAAAAAATGCAACACATACATACTATGTGCCATTACTGAATTTTATTGTATTATGCAATGGACCTTATACGGATTGAATGATGTTTCATCATGACACACATGTCAACGCAGCGGGTGACGGTCGCGTGGAAGTGTAAATTATAACTCGCACTTTAGTTTACAATTTAATCGCGTTCTCTGTTGAGACATTTGCAAGTAGCTATGAATACTCTTTAATCTATAAACCATAGGTAATCGTTCTCTGCATAAACGTCAAAACCTAGCCAGCTCTATCTTCCTAGAATATGGTTAAAAAAAATATATCTCTAAAGAATTGATGTGCTGAACGCGTACCTAGACATGATTTATGGCATTCTTCCACGCAGGACCTTTTATTGTTTTTATTCCAAGCATTCTATTTTTATGTGCGATTTGAGTTGAAAAACTCAGTCTTCCTACAAGATGTTTACTGTCAATTGTGTGTTTGCCTCTGCGACGACTAAATTTACCTGTCCACGAAAAGGTCCAGTTATGCAATTATTCCTCAAGGTATGTGTAAAGAAAAAAGGGTTCTTCTCACGGATTGTCTTCTTGGCATTGTAATTGCGGATTGTAAAGTTTACCATTAAATAAATTACCCGCGTTTGTATATACACATAACGACCTTCGGGTCGTCTTGTTTTGACGGGCCTACCTGTTATTGAAATTCCAATAAAAACGCCAATTGCATATAGGAGAATATTTTTTCGAAATCGCTAATATAAGCTTCCGCCGCCAAGTGCTATGATGCTCCTGTAGCTAAAGACGGTAGTTTTTGGACAAAAGATCCTGCGGAAGCGTTGTTCCGGAAAAGTTTTGGTTTTAAGACTTCTCACACAAGTTTCAGAAACATTAATTTAATGCAAACGAGGATGGGGAGTTTATTGCGATTTCTTAAAAAATATGAAGGTAACATTTGTGGGTGCGTTCACTTGGTGAAGCTTTTTAACGAGCTATTGTTATGTGATTCCGTTCAGTCTACTAAATTCTTATTTTCTGACTACGTTCTATATTTTTATTTTTTACCCAATTGGGTACTTCAGAACAATGCTGAATGTAGCATCCTTAAAAGACTACTTCCCCCCATCAGCGGTAAGGAGTATTTTTGGTACTGAAAAATGAGCCTAGTCTGCTTACTATCTGCTGAGATCTGTCATTTGTCCAGGGTGACCAGATAAGAACGATAGGAGAAAAAATATAAACAACCCGACACCCGTGTGAGATATGAAGTTGGTTCTAGCTTTATTCATGCCATTATGTGTGGACTAGCGCATCATTCAAATGGCCGCCTCGGCTTCTTTGGCAGTTATTCAAGCGGTCGGTCCAATTCTTGACGACTCGTTCAAATAAGTACGACATTTTTCCAGTAAACCGCCGAAATTTGGCCTAACCCGAGAATATACCTAATTTTCTGGGCAAAATTCGGATCTCCGGCCAACGTTCCCAGAGCCCAATTAGTGAACTCACTGCGTTATCTAAGGTCGTCCTGCTTCAGTTCTCGTCAATAGCAAAATAGACCGGGTTCACTCTGGCGATGTCCATTTCTGCTACTTGGCTCCGCATGGACATTTCTGGGTCTTCCTCGATTCTGGTCGCCACCAGCGGCTATGTTTTTTTCCACACGTTCGGCAAGCTTGAAATGACTCATGATCAAATGGCAAACCTTACTGAATATTTTGACAGCTGGATGTCAGTGGTAATTTTGACAGCTTCTAAAACAAAGAAAAAATTACTTAACCTGAAAATGCATTTATTAATTTTTAGGCTAGAAACCCAAAATCAAAGATCATGGAATACAGAGACATATAACTTTCCAGTGGAAGGGCAAGTTGCTCATTTCTTTTCTAGTATATGTGAATTCATGAATTGGACTTGAATGCATGAATTCGCTATTCCAAAATGTGTATTTCACTATTTTTTTATATTTTAATCGAAGCCATAACAAGAACCAAACAAGTTCAATGTAAAACACAAAACAATTGAACAGCGCGATGCCCATAAAAGCAAAAGGAATGGTGGCCGGCCATTTGCAAAATGTTTTTTATAAGACACACGTATTCACAGTCAGGGATTGAAATTGCAAACAACAATGTAAACAAATGGATTTTGGGGGGTATTCATCTCTTTTAATCATACATCTCTGACCTGAACATGCATTTATCAATTTTTAGGTTATATACCCAAAATCTAATTTTTTTGAAACACTCTGTTAAAATGAAACATCATCCAGTTTTAAGTAACCAAGATGAAGCAACAAGCGGTAAACATCTTTTGAGGCGGTAATTTTATTTTGATTCTAGGCCTCGCCGAGAAAAGCTCTATATAAAACCCTTGTCATCCCAGTCCTGTTCTATGGCACAGAAGCATGCACGTTAGCAAAGGCGGATAGATGAGGATCTCCCTCGTCGCTTCGAACGCGAAACTCTTCAAATGATGTTCGTTCCCGTTTGCGTTGGCGACCTCTGACGGAAGGGATCTAACAGCGAACTCTACGAGCTGTATGTCGCAACATCGACCTGTCCAGAAAAGTGCACATTTGTCGTCTGAGATGGCTAGGATATGTTGAGCGAATGGACACCAACGCTCTGGCCTTAAAATAGGTACTTCGATTCCAACCAAGAGGGAGAACGCAGTAGAGGTATACCTCGCTTTAGGTGGCGCACAACTTAAGTCAGTTATCCAAAATTCACGGTAACTTAAGCAGCGTATTGATTAACTCGCAGATGCATACCCTCGACTGCAGCGCCACCCAAGTAAGTAGGTAAATAAATATTTCTATTTTCAGACCGCTTTACCCTGAGATCAGAACCTCACTCTTTAGTCCAACGCGCTACATTAAAATGAAATTTTTCTCGACAAGATAACGATATTTTACTGATCTCATTGTACCTTACTTGGACTGGGACAAATTGGGGGCAACCCACTCACTTCGGACCGTTCTAACAATGGGAAATTAAGAATATATCACGTCTACACCCTGAGTCGATTGAACATCATCATCTCAACGTAAATCTATTTCTAATTTGATGGTGTCCCGCATAACATTGCGTGGACCGTTAATCTAAAACAAATCTCAAAATAACTCAAATCGTATAACACATTTGGGATATGGATATGCCCTGCCACCGTCTAGTTGAACCGTAATGACTTCTCAATTGATCGGCAATTTAAAGAGCCTCAAGCGAATGGCCACAATAAAGACTGCGCCGCGAAATTCGCAAATTTGCAACGAGTATTTGCAAACCTAATTACACGTCCTACGCCGAAGACAGCATTGCATTTAAATTTATTCCGCCGAAGGCGCTTCATTTAATTGCAGCATATACCCTACACAGTAGTCCCAGGGTGGAACCATGAAACCATCAATTCAGCAATTTACCTAAATGCCAGCAGACCCACCACTTTGAGTTCGAACTACCTCCGTCTCCGTGTTTGTGTCTTTGTCATTTGTGTCTGTTGGCTGTTTGGCAAATATTGTTTAAAAATCTGCACTTGTCGGGTCGTAAATATCATTTTACACACAATACACCTGTAGATACCTGTTGCTGTGCGGAGACCCGATGGATGGATGGATCGGCGACGCAATATCTGATTGTTTGCACTCGGCTTCACGGAAGCTGCAATTCTGTGTCAATTCTTTTGCTCGGTCGAGATGGGACGGACCTGTCTTCGTTTGTTGGACGCAACAATCTGGGGGTCCCGCTGTTAGAGTTGTCACTGGCACAGCACGACAGGTTGCCAAAAACATTCGAATTGTGTTTTGCTAAATAAATATGTCACGGGAAGTGGGAATTGGGACAGGTAAATCAGTGATTCAGAGCAATTGGTGATGGTTGGCAAATTTGCACACCGTAGCAGGGAAGGAAACAAAATCCTTTGTCATGCTCGTTGGTAGTGTTTCTTTTTCGAATCAATTCCATTGAGATGCACTCGACGCAAAGGTGGGCTAACCGCAACAAAGTACGACGTACGAACACACGAGCTCACTCGCTTTATGTCCCACGCCCCGCTTGAGAAATGCGTGCAAAAATATTCATATTTTTTAAACATCTGCGCGGGAGAGTGTGTGTGCGTGTTATTTATAATTCGTATAAATAAAAACCGGAAGTAGGTCAACCAGAACCGGATCTAGTTATAGAGGAGCTGCTGATGCCGATGACTGCTCCGCTGGTGCTACCCACGGCAGTGAATAATGTCGTAGCAAGCGAAGCCATCATCATCATCATCGTCGTCGTCATAGTGGTCGCAGTGGCAAAGCATCGCGCAGAATCTCGCAGATAAAAACACACATATATTAGCAACAAAAACGTGATGTGGATATACACAGATACAATGGAATTGGTGCGATCTGAAACTAGGCAACGTGAACGAAAGCAGAGCGACAAATACACTGTACGTTTGTGATTGCGCTGTAATTGTAATTCATTCAGCAGTCGCAACAGAGGATATTAAGTTCTGTCTGCCTCGTAAAGTATCTCACAGATGCAGTTCGGTTTTGTGTCTGAAATCCTGTCTTCGAAAGGTGACTGCTGCAGATAGGAAAGGCAATAGTAGATTTATACTAATGAGCAGCCTACAGTGAGCGACATCCGGCAGTGGTCATGAGGAAAATTCGCAAATGGAGGAGTTTTTTTGTTTGTTCCTAATTAATGAATTGGGAACGTGATTAATGGAGATCAAGTTGGGCCTTCTAGTTTAGTCCGTTTAACTAAAATTTCAAACTCTTCATATGCCAATAAAACGATTTCCGTCAAATACAAAACATGTTTAAAACTTGTTCCTGTTCTTTCTTTTTAAGCCCAGTACGCAGCCGTTCCGGAACGAAAAATCCCATGCAAAAATTACACAATGAAAAAATTTCGCTTTCCTTTTCGTTTTGCAGTTTCTGCGAAATGATGGCGGAAAAGTGGGTAATTGTAGTAGATTGCTTGGTACAATTCTCCACTCTTATTTCGCACACGTTTATTGTCCGGGACAATATTTGCTTGCGAAAATTTGACATTTACACTGCAGTGTTACCAGCTTTTATAAGAGGTATGGAGTCAAATTTGAAAAATCTTGCAGCCAAAAAAAGACAAACCCAAATAAAAAAGTCAAAAGTGCGCATTTTTTTTTACAATTCTTAAGTTTTTCTTATTCTGATTGCGTTGTTTTTAAAGACGCCAATATTTAATTAAAATAAAAACAACAAAACTTCTCATAACTGAGAGACTTTTCCAATTTCAAGGAGCCAGTTGAGAAAAGTTTGAGTAGCCAAATCAGATATAAACAGCCAGTGTTGGTAACACTGCTACTTTTGCATCAGCTGATGGAACTCTTCACAAATTATTTTCCGCTGCCTTTTCGCAGACGTTTCGCTGTCTATTTAGAGATTCCGAAACAGCTGCGTATTGGGCTTTATTTAAATATCGCATAATACTCGCGTTCCACTTAACGGAAGATAGCAACACGTTAAATAATTTACATATAAACAATTGGGCTAGAGCTCGAACCATAGATGTATCAACTAAATGTCATATTTTTTAATATGAATTTTGACATTTCGCTGTTCACTTATTAGTCAATGGAAAGCGGGAAATATCAAGGAATGCTGACAAACAATGGTGATGGTGATGCATCAAAATGTCAGCTGAGTTGTCAGGTAGGAACTTTACTATTAAATTTGACAAAATTTATGATATTATGATGTTCAATCTCGTCCAACCAAACAACATCCGACGATAGAATACAGAAAATCAGACTGTCACAATCAGCTTCAAAAAATCGCCACACCTAGCTGTCAGATTAAAGTAAATTAAGTTTAGCAGTTGACAAATGGAAAAAAATGCCTTGATGCTCATTCGGTTTGTTGGCAAATGACAGAGTAACTTGCCAAGCAAGACTGCGTTATTTTAAACTGTCTGTCAAAATGCATTTCGAATGACACCAAACCGAAGTGGCTGAACTCTCAACAAAACTTGCACACAATTAAACAACAATTTCAATGGATTATCGGCTTCACTAACGACCTGATGATCTGTCATTCACAACCGAATTTTACTGAATTTTTCAATCAGTCTAACAAAACCTCTCCTACCTATAAAAATGTCGCTGACTGTTGCCAACTGTTGAATTCAAAATATCAGATTCAAATTTCAAGCTACTCCATGTTGGGATTGGGATACCACACCGCGGCTGCTGTACTGCATTCATCTGGCTCCCCGGTCCACTATCAAGAGCAAGTTCAATGACAAAACAAGAACAACTGCAGCGAATGCGTTTCGTAGTCGTCGTTGTGCGGTCCCACTCTTTCGGTGCATCTGTGTATGTGTTTCTCCGTATATCTGATGTATCTTTAGGCCAAAACTATCTGTACCAAAAAAAAAAAAACACGATCCATTGAACGGCTTGTTGTTACTGCTGCTGCTGCTGCGGATGATGGTGGTGTTGTTGGCTTTGGAGCCGCAGCCCACGTTACCCATGCAGACACCGCCACGGCACTTCATCATTTTGGGTGGGGGCCCCCAATAGCTGGTTTGTATTTGTATGTTACCTACTCTCTCGATAACGGTCGTCGGGCCGGACGGGATGGTGTGGAATCGCATTATAACGGTTCGGCATTTTTACTGTCTTTTTCTGCTTTTTCACTTTTGTTTGAGGGTGCGCGCGCACCTCTTATTTAATTCTCTTCTTTTTTTTTCATGTGAACTGAAATTATCGTACCGAGCGTGTACCGAAAAAGACGAAAATACCGAATAAAGGGCCAAACATAAGATAAACAGTATTTAGTGAGTGGCATTGCAATGCTGCTGAGGTATGATGGACCCGTTGGGCGACACGTACTTCTTTTTTGGGGAACTACAACCAGATAATGAAGACAGAAGAAAAAAAGTTGTTTCCCGTGCAGACGGTTGTAGTACTTGAGGCAACATCTAGGAGGAACCAACCGTGATGATGATGCATCTTTGACATCCATGTAGGCTTAGTAATGCATTCGGTTAAAGGTTCCGACAGTTCAAACTACTGTTGGCATTACGGTTAATGGATAAGGCGATATATTGAATTTCTTCGATAAAAGTCAACGAAAATATAATTACACTCACCTCGTCTGCGGAGAGTTGTGTGTGTGGCTGTTAGTAGCATAAACTAAGTATTAAATAGACCGTCAGCTCCCGCGCACCTACCCGATTCCCCCCTCAAATTTTGTAAAGAAAATTCTCTCTTAAATTTCCTATCTGTGAATACGTGTGAAGCAGCAAAAAAATAAATTCTAATTGGCGGGAGAAGTAAAAAAAATAATGACACTCAGCAGTGTTCCTACATAGTAGTATTTTTACCTTTTTGTGGGAATTACGATTTCCAAAAAGCCTTCCATGCGTTAAATGAAAAAACATCAAAATTGTGTGAATATCAACAATTTGACTAGAAAATATTCAAATTACATTTCACCATGAAAAGGAGATTTTCCTCTAGCAACAATTTCTAGTACCAAAAAAATGCATTATAATGTTTGAAAACTGCGATTTTTATACTGAAGAATAATTTAATGTGATTTTCTTTCCGAACAATACAAATTTTACTTTTAAAGTACGGTTTGTTTCATTAAAAAATCGAGGAAATTTGAGTTTAGTGAAAAGGGAACAATTAATACGCTTCGTGGGAAAAATAAAGAGAGAGCGCTAAGAACACTGCTGAGAGTTAGTGTATTTTGTGAGTTTCTGTCAGCTGATGGATGCGTTCTGAGAGTTTAAATTCGTTGTTTTAATTCACCACGAAAACATGTATTTTACAAAATGCGTAAAGCGAATGTAATCAATATGAATAAATAAGGGAATAAAGTGTGAAAAATGCATTCGTTAAAATAAAATGAGTTATTTTTGTTCCTATAATTATTGTGTCTGTTTTCGTTGGCAAAAAATTATTTCGCCTAAAATGTCGACAGAAAAACGGTAACCAATATAAAGATAAGCATTGATTAAGAACATTTAAATATGCTCTAGGAAAAAAAAATACACATTTCTGTGTGGGTATGATGTTTGAGTTATACCGCGCGTAATAATAACAAATTTAACATCGACTTTAAATTTACGGAAGCTCACATTTGCGAAATTTGTATGGAAGATATAACCACTGTAAACTACTCGTACTTAAATTTAGTAAGGCCCAATCTTTTCATGAAGATTCCGTTTATTAATAGAAAACAAAAAAAAAATTAAATTTATTAAAAAATTTGATACAATTGACATAATTAAAAATTACATTTGAAATGAATTGCGTGAGCCCAGAATATTAATAATATTGTTTTATAAAAAGAAAAAGTCGAATAGACACAACGAAAATGTATTTTCTTTAAAATGTATACGGGAAAGAACGAAACTTTAAATAAAGATATAGGTATAGGTACCCACATTGGAAATAAACATGTTTACTGATTTGTACCCTGTGCCCATGTTCTGTAATTATAACATCGATATATTTATCACAAAAACGATATGAATTGAAAGAAAATGCTTAAAAAGTATCGATGCGAAAATTTATTTACTTAACTCAGGAGCATTTTCTTTCAATTCATATCGTTTTTGTGATGAATATATCTATGTGATAATAACAGAACATGGGCACTGATATGTCTCACGCATTTAAGTTTTGCTGCTTACAATTTTCTTTTAATTCCTTCGATTCAAAATCATTACCTATATAGTAATCAGATTTTTTTTATATTAATAAGCTTTTTTTTTTTTTGTCAATGATTCATAAGTTCATCGATTTCCATTGTTTACAACAAAAATGTAAACATCCCGTACTATATAGATTATCAAGGTAAAATGAAAGAAATCCTAATAATGTATACCTACCATGCGTTTTAATATAATTTGGTACTAAATTCACCACTCCACACCCACCGCTTTCTTAACACGTCCCGATAACGGGCAATTATTTGAATTTTTTCCAATGTTACCACAGAATGAAGTGTCAGGCAGCTGTCAGGTTAGTATGTGCAAGTGTATGCGTGCGTCTAATTTACTTTAACATTGGCACACATACTTTGGCACATAGTAACACCGAAAACAGCTTGTAGGCAAATTCTCTTAAGTTGAAAGAGCTGACGGTCTATTTAATACTTAGTTTATGGTTAGTAGTATGCACAGTCATCTCAAATTGACCAGAAAGAAGGTGGATCAAGATGTCTATTAAATTGGGAACGTACTCGTTTTTTTTCGGGTCGCAAGGTAAACCTAGTCATTAAGATGAACTATTGTTTTTTGTGTTTTTAAATCTTGAGCTGCGAGTTAATGGCGTATAATTTGTTCATCAACTGGAGAAAGGTGTGAACGTTTTGGGGGGTTTTTTTTTGATTGCTAGGTAAGTTTTATGTAAATTAGGAGTGAATAGCGAGTATACCTTTTTCTGTTTCAAGAACTTTATCTTACAAAAGTTTTTATACCCTCCACAGGAAGGTATATTCACTTTGCCAATACATTTGTAACGCCAAGAAGGAGTCACCGGAGACCTCATACAGTACCTATATATATTCTGAATCAGGATCACATTCTAAATCGATTTAGCCATGTCCGTCTGTCTGTCTGTCTGTTTGTTGAAAGCACGATAGCGGCCAAAGTAATTGACATAGGTGAATGAAATTCAGTGAAAGGACTTGTTTTTATCGGCGTCAGGTTGGTATTGAAAATGGGCTATGTCGGTCAAGTAGTTGTGGTACCTTCCATACAAAACCAATATTGGACCCATGTGTCCCTCTTTCCGTTGAAAACACGATAGCGTCCAAAGGAATCAACCTAGGTGAATGAAGTTTTGTGAAAGGAATTCTTTTATCGTCGTTAGGTTGGTATTAAAAACGGGCTATGTCGGTCAAGTAGTTCTCGTATTTTGCATGACTTGTATGCAGTGGAGGGTATCGATGATAACACTTTTTATTCTGTTTATGACACATTTGATGATCGTACTTTTATATATAAGGTACCCACATAAGAAACAAGTCCAAGAAAGTTACAGCCAGTGGCTGACGCAGTCCTTTGAAAGAATTTGTTTACTGGCAAACTGACGGAACAGATGCTATTATAGTTAGGTAGCCTTAAAGGTAGATCAACGACCACTGGCACTAACCTCATCCAATTCATATACTGTGCACTCCCTGCCTTAGAAAGGAGAAAACGGGTCGATAATAAAGGGTGGTTAAATTTTAAGGGCCGATGTTGAATGTGAACCACGCCTAAACGTCAAGTTTTTGTTCTGCATTTCATTTGACATTTCTCAATTTCAGACTAACTCAATTTGAACCATGGAAAAATACACAATCGAGCAAGGCGTTGAAGTTATTCAGGCTTATTATGAAAATGGTCATTCAAATCAAAATGCATATCGTGCACTTCTTGATTTTTTCTCCATCTTCATCTTCAGTGATGAGGCACATTTTCACCTCAGTGGATTCGTCAATAAGCAGAATTGCCGCATTTGGGCGAATGATAATCCAAGAGTGATTGTCGAAAAACCAATGCACCCACAAAGAGTGACTGTTTGGTGCGGTTTATGGGCTGGCGGCATCATCGGGCCGTATTTTTTCCAAAATGAGGCCGGTCAGGCAGTTACTGTGAATGGTGTTCGCTATCATGAGATGATAACGAACTTTTTATGGCCCGAATTGGAAGATATGGATGTGGACGATATGTGGTTTCAACAGGACGGTGCCACTTGCCACACATCTAACGAAACTATGGCTCTTTTGCGCGACAAATTCAATGGCCGTGTTCTCTCATATGGTGGTGGCATGTAATTTGACACCGTTGGACTTCTTTCTTTGGGGTTATTTAAAAGAAAAGATGTACGACCATCGGATGGAGGTGTGCCGCCGACGTCGCGGCGGCCATTTGGCCGATATTTTGTTCCATACATAATTGAACCATACCAATATTATCATAATAAAAAGAAATGACAATAATTTTCTAAATAATTTGTGTTTTATTCAAAATCATCATCGGCCCTAAAACTTAACCACCCTTTATTACAACTAGGTGCAGATTCCGTATAACAATAATCGTCTGGACGATATCGATGATGACCACTGGAAGTTACATGCCCGAATTTGTTCGACTATAGCCAGATATATTTACATTTGTGGAAAATGAACTGAGTTAAGGTCTCAAATTCGTTTTTGGCACTTAGTTGCTACTTTTGGAGGTCTGGAGGATAATCGCCTGAAAAACTACGGAATGAGTGCCCTCAGTTGGATATTGTTAAGGCCCAAGACCCGACGCAAAATTCCCCAAGTTGAACAGACGACACCAAAACAACGTGGCCGCCACAGGCTGCCAACATCGTAAAAATAATTTTTTTCTACATTTTGTACGGGAATTTTTATCGTAATATACAACCAGATAGGTTAGGTTAGGTTTACGGGTTGGTAGAGCGGGGTAAACCTACCTACTATACCATACACTCGTGGAACGTGGACCCATTGTGATGCCCTTAGGGGCGGTTAACCTTGGTGTTGGATATGGTTACTCATGACTCTTCTTCTACTCCTTGTATTACCCGACGCCGTCCAGCCATCCTGATGTCCTCAAGAACCTGTAAAGATTAGAAAGTGTGACATCTGAAAGTTCCAGTAAGTCGTGGAAGTAATAGCTTCCAAGTGTTCTGTTTCTCAAGTGGCAGAGGCTCGGGCAATGACAGAGGAAGTGAGGTGTGCCCTCATGGACCTCTTCGTCTCCGCAGCCCCTACATATGTCGTCGTCTTTAAGATTTAGTTTCATCATGTGGTTTCTTAGGAAGTTATGACTAGTTAGCTTAGATAGCGATGACCTGTCAAACTGTAAAAGTTTGATGGTTCGGCCTCCGTCAAATGTTGGCCATAGCTTCCTAGATATTTCGCAGGTAGTTAGTTCTCCCCACCTGTTATTAGTTTTCATACGAATTTTGTTTTGCACTCGTTCTCTGAGATTACAGAGTGGAGGCTTGATCGACTGTAGTGCTCTATCATGATCCATTGCAGACCCCTTTCTCGCCAGTTCGTCAGCTGTCTCATTGCCAGTTTTGTCACTGTGTCCAGGGACCCAGCAGAGATTCGTAGAGTGCTGCGAGCAAGAAACCTTAAGCTCTTCGCGACAGCGGTGTACTAGCTTGGATTTTATTTCAATAGCAGAAATTGCTTTTAAAGCCGCCTTGGTAATATCATTACGTGGTATTGCCAACAATGACACCATTCGGGCCGCTTCCGCGATGCCAGAACCTCCACTTGGAAGACACTGCTGTTATCAGGAAGCCCGATGGAGCAGTCTATATTTAATTCCTTATAGAATATACGGGCAACGGTTCCACAGTCCATCTTTTATCCATCTGTGTAGATGGAAACCAATTTCCGCTTTGTAGGTTCATCTGCAGATTCTTCCATGTATAGGTCCAGTGGAGTCAGATAGTATTTGACAAAACTTTTGCCTGATTTTGATAATTTCGGAGATATTTTTACGGAAACCATTTCTGCTAATTTGCAATTGGATTTTTCGGTAAATTGTGAAACATTCATCATTTCTTTTAACATAAAAAGTAAGTAGTTATTAAATTTGACATTTTGCAGCCCGATTTCGATTTGCAGCGCAGGGACTTGTAATGGAATTTATAAGTCCAAAATTTGATTGTGAAATAATGTCCCACCAAAGTGGGATATTAAGTCCATGATTTATTTTTCAAAGATGGGACATAGTTCCAACATTTTGTAAGTAGAAAAATTTACTTAAAGAAAAACCAAGCCCACATTATTTTTTAAAAAAATACCAAACCATAAAAATAAGACCCACATTCTTAACATATTAGTGTCACGTATACCTAACAATTTAATATTTATTTTAAGGAAACGGCAAAAAACCAAAAACCAAAGTTAATTGAAAGTCAATTTATTCTCTGAATCAACTTTTTGTTTTAGCTTCGCTCGATTTCTGATTTTTTGACTTTTATTTTCTCGAATATTCTGCAGCCAAAAGTGGATTCATTTTCTCAAAGAACTTTTTGTTTTGGCTTCAGAAAATTTGAGATAGTAAAAGGTCACGCAAAATATTTTTCTTTCCATTTTAAACAATTTTGGGATTATGTAAAATCCGAGTTTAAATGGACCACCGGCCAAACCACTCTGGGCGCCGCTGGATGCTTAAAATTCTGACTGGGCAGCTCTGATTTAATGTCAAATCAATTAGGTACAGCATTTCTTACTTAACGGGCTCCCGACCCGTGGAGAGTCTCTGCCTGAGACACTGCAGCCTTCCATCCTCTGCGATCCCGGGCACGCTGCTTCCAGACCAAGCGCTCTGGCATCCGTGATGGCTTGGTCTTTGAAACGGAGGTTCGGTCTTCCTTGTCGTCTCGAACCTGGCGGCTGGAATTCGAAGATCCTCTTAGCTGGAGCATTATAGTCGAGGTATTTTGGCCTTTCGGACTACATCCACATCTTGGTACAGCTCATAGAGTTCGCGGTTGTATCTTCTCCTCCATTCGCCCTCCTCGCACGCACAGGGCTAAAAATGCGCCGAAGAATTTTTCTTTCGAAGGAGCCCAGTATCAGCTCTCCCTTCCTGCTTATCGTCCAGCACTCGGCGCCATAAAGCAGAACTGGCAGGATAAGGGTTCTGTAAAGCATACATTTTGTCCTTCGAGTTAGGAGTTTTGAACCCAATTGCTTTGCCAAACCGAAGTAGCAGCGGTTTCCTAGGGTAATTCTTCGCCGGATCTCCACTAGGATGTCATTTGTGGAGTTCATGTTTACTCCGAGGTAGATAAACTCCTTAACTACCTCGAAATTGTTGCTATCAATAGTGACGTTCTGTCCTATGCGGTGGACAGATGCTTGTTTGTTTGTTGATAGCATGTACTTGGTCTTGTCCTCATTTACTACAAGACCAACGAATTTCGCCTGTTCTTCAATAGCCGTAGAAGCCTCTATCACGGCACGCTGGGAGCGACCGATGATGTCAATATCGTCTGCATACCCCAGCAGCTGGACGGATCTGTTGAAGATAGTGCCTTCCGTGTTGACACCTGCCCTGCGCACTATCTGCTCTAGCACGAGATTGAAGAAGTCACATGATAATGCGTCTCCTTGCCGAAATCCGGTGCACGTTTGGAATAGCTCGGAGGAACTACTTCCAAATTGCACATTGCAGCGTGTGTTCTCCAGCGTCACGCTACATAGCTGAATCAGTTTTGCCGGGATCCCGAATTCGGCCATCGCCACATAAAGCTGAATTTACAGCATTTCATTTAAATCAAAACACGTTAGAAGGGACATAGTTCCATAAATGTTTTTAATGGACTAATGTTCCACTTCGGTAGGACATAAGTCCATAACAAAATTTTGAACTAATGTCCCACTTAATTGAGACATTAGTCCATAACGGATTTAAGTCTCATGGACTTATGTCCCTGCGCCGCGATCTGCATCGTCACGTAAGAAAACATTTGAATTGCACAGCTCGGCGTTAGTTAAGATTGGTGCCACCATTGAGTCAAAATTAGTTTCAGGTGGAATCGTAAATGCTAGAAATAATTTCAATAGAAAAACATGATTTTGGGCAGACCGAAGTTAGCTCGTGTTTTATAAAACATCGTGCTGCAAAGTTTATTACTGTTCTAAACACTCGCATTTAAGACTGATCTTAAATAAAAAACACATGAGAATCGAATGGGTACGAGATTTCTTTTCCATTTGATAACTTTTAGCGTGATAGGCCTATTTCGCTTTGAAGTCTGTCCGTGTGCTCGTAACACTCCTTTTATCATATCTACAGAATTCATTTTTATTTTTTAACCAAAATGCACATATTTGCGGGCCATTTCACACCTCGTTTTTTGTTATGTTAAAGACGACACAGAACTTCGCATCTTGTTAACTTCCAAAAACAGAATTTACAGCAGTCCCACTTATTGCCAATTAGGAACATCTGAAGAAAAGAAATGTGTGAGAGGCGAAAAAAAAACAAAGAACCTTATTGCCAAAGTAAATATTTTTCAAAGTCAAACGGAAATGCAAATTGTACTACCCAACTATTTTTTGAAAAGCACCAAACGGAACAAAAGTGGATAAATGGTGTCGGTTCATTGCAGTTGGAACAGAATGTTGTGCAATGATTTGAATAATTTGGCGACGATGGAACCCAATAATTGGTACGACATGACTAGTGGGTACAAACGGTAACTGGCATCTCGTCTTTAAATAAAGGGTGATTTTTTAGCTGGTTTGGTTTTGGCAACACTGGTTTTGACAGCTGACGTGTGTTTAGTACCTTGTGTCACTGTCAAACAGCTTCAGTTTGGTTTGCAATTTAACCATGGATCGTCTTACAAATGAACAACGCTTGCAAATTATTGAATTTTACTATCAAAATTCGTGCTCGGTTCGAAATGTTCATCGCGCGCTTTTTTATCGAAAAATTGTGTTCAGCGATGAGGCTCATTTTTGGTTGAATGGGTACGTAAATAAGCAAAATTGCCGCATTTGGAGTGAAGATCAGCCAGAAGCATTGCAACAGCTACCAATGCATCCCGAAAAAGCCACTGTTTGGTGCGGTTTATGGGCCGGCGGCATTATTGGGCCATATTTCTTCAAAGATGATGCGAATCGCAGCGTTACTGTCAATGGTGAACGCTACCGAGCGATGATAACAAACTTTTTTTTGCCCGAAATGGAAGTTCTTGACTTGCATGATATGTGGTTTCAACAAGACGGTGCCACATGCCACGTTTGTTTGGTGAACAGTTAATTTCACGTTTCGGGCCGGTCAATTGGCAGCCTAGATCGTGCGATTTGACACCATTAGATTATTTTTTGTGGGGGTATGCCAAGGCTAATGTGTATAGGGACAAGCCCGCTTCGATTGACGCACTGGAAGCCAACATCCATGCATTCATTCGTGAGATACCGGCCGATATGTGTGAAAGAGTATGCCAAAATTGGACTCAGCGGATGGGCTACCTGAGACGCAGCCGCGGTCAACATTTGCATGAAATTATCTTTAAACATTAAATTGCAAGGTTCAAACTATCGATTCAAATAAATATTTCATTCATTTTTTCGAATTTTTTGTGTTTTTTTTTTTTAAAAAAGTTCTAAACCTCTTAAAAAATCACCCTTTAAGAAAGAGCAGAATCCATGTGACACTCAACGTCGAGCAGGTACTTCTCCGAACGGGAGAGAGAAAGAAGTAGTTTGCGAGCATCTAGCACGGAAAGAAAGGGAATTTATCGTTAGAAATTTAGTGTATTCCGTCAATAAAAGGCTCATTTACTTCAAAATGGTTAAAATGGTTCGCGTATCACAATGGGTCAATACTGACCTGGGTGTGGCGGGGACTTCTCCTCACCAGCTCTGTAACCTAACATAACTTAACCCGCTTTGATATCGTTCCTATCAGTATTCGCAAAAAAGTTAGGTCTTGAGTTAAAGCTCTGACAAGAACCATTCTCTTCAGGTTTTTCTGGGAGGGTGAAGTTTTTTTTCCCACAGTCCTATAGACAACTTCCAGTGGAAGACTCTAATTGAAAGAGCTCACTTAAGCGAGTCAGTAACTATCATCAAGGCCATTACTACAATTCAATGGGTTCCCGACCAGCAAAGAGTCTCTGGATGAAGTGGTTTAGCAGCCTTCCATCCTCTGCGATCCAAGAAACGCTGTTTCCAGTAGTCCAGACTTGGTCTTTGTAAACAAAATATTGTCCGAGCTGGAATCCAAAATCCGCGTAACAGCCAGCCACTCTTAGAAATGTGATGGAAAATACTTCATGAGGAATAATCTGCACTCCATTTGGAAGACATGACTGTCCAATTGGTATCTTCCATTGGCAACCCAATTCCGCCGACTCACATCAAAACACGCGTCGTAGAACACCCTCGTAATAACAACAGTTCCCAACGATCCAAGCGAATAAATTAGCGATTCCACCTGCGACGATCTGTGGACTGCCATATCCACTGGCCGCAGTTACACCAAAACTCATTTAACTGGTAAATTTATTCACCTAAATCGTTAAATATGCCAGTGCGGGCCACTGATGTAAGCACGTACCCATAAATACTTGAGGTGATTCTTTACATTTTATGACAAGTTTGCCGTACCTCTGCAACATGTTCCGACGAGAGTCTGGATCGGATGCATATGCAACATTTTCAAATAACAGGAATAATGTTTTGTAGGTCAAGTTGCTCACGGTCTTTTAGTGGTAGCAGCATACCAACCAATCCATTCTTGCCTGTGTGTGTGAACAAAAAACGGAGTAAGAAATGTTGTGTGTTGTTCGCTACGCACCATCGATCGCCGGCACGCAACAAGTCGTCTCTTCTCGAACTTCTTCTTGTCGGTTGTAATAAAGATCCAACAGCGAACAGCCACACATCCATTCGATTTGTTGCTTGCTGGTGTGAGTGTTATTTTTAAAGTTCCTTCGCTTTTGCACTTCTTTCGCTATACGCTACGCTGTTGCGGATGGCTGCTGCTAAATGGTGGTTTGGTCTGCTGATGAGGAATCATACCGTGGTCGATCCACAGTTGGACAGCTTAACACTTACACAGACGCGGGTTTCCTCTTCGTTCAGTCATCCGTCGACCTGCGTGTATATACGTACACACAGTCAGTGTTGCGCGACCTAGAGTGCCTAATTTCGTTGGTGTTGTGTGTTGCTATTTGTCGGATGTATCTTCCTCGGTACGGACACGCGGCGATCCACGATCCACGGTATCTTTTGCTGCATTAGAGCGCTCTTGGATGAGGAGTTTTTCATTTATACACAGTTAGCTTTCTACCGTTGACGTTGTCGGATTTAGGGGTTTTTTCGTGCATGACGCGTCGGCTCACGGACCTCGTAAAACCAATTAACGCGTATAATCCAACGGATACTTGTTTTGTTGTGTGTTCGTTTCTTTCGTGTGTACGAATTTCGTTTAAACGATTTCCGCATTTTAAATAAAAAAACAAAAATATCATGAAACAGACACGGATAACAAATAAGGAATAATCATCAACCGCAACAGCAGACGACACTTGGATTACCCTGCACTTTGTTCTAACCAATACGGATACAAAATAGCAACAATATTCTGAAAAAGAAAAGAATTTTTAACACAAAATCAATCTAAAGAAGTTCATAAAAAATCATATTCCAGTGAATGAAAAAAAGGGAATCAAACCAACAGTGAAGTGCAATAAAACAAATCAAAATTTAGTACAAAAAATATTCTAAAGAAAAAGGAAAAACAACAAATGTTTAAACAATTTTCTTGTTCTCTATAAATAAAAAAATAAAAATAAAAAACCCCACCCCCTTAAATAAAAAGAATTAAAATTTTGTCGAAAAAGAAAATCCTACCACAACCAAAGAAGAACTTTTGTAAATATATATTTTCATCAAAAAAATTAAATTTTAAGTGAAACCCCCAACCCCGCCCAAAAAAAAAAAACAAAAAACCCAACACCATAACCTCTTTTGTAAATAAGAAGTCATCTTTCATACATTTTATGGCCTTTTGTTGACTCACTCACCTTATTATATTATTAGAGACATGAATTTGCTAACCCTCTATCTTAACTGTTATTTGTGAGTATTTTCTTTCTTTATTTTTATTTTATTTATTTATTTTTTTAACTAACTCGTTTTGTTTGTGTAGTAACTTGTTGCCTTGTTCCTGGGTCCCTGGGCTTTTGTCTATCCGTTCTTTTCTGTGTGTTCTACTTTGGTTAGGTTGATTTATTAATTTTTTATTTTTTTTTATTAAACACATTTTATTGACGAACAAAATACAAACAAAAATATATACGTAACGTGGGGATCAATTGAAAAAATAAATAAAAAAATAAATAAAAAGACGAAAGTGATTAAAGAAAATCAACCCCAGCAATAAATTCAAACAATAATTATTCGAGAAAATCAAATAAGAAAATGTCATTACGTTCTGGATTGTCGTTTAAGCCAAAGGACATTTTTTAAATAAAATGCATAACGATAAAGGTCTGGTGAGAAAGAATTTTGGAATTTATTTTGCAAATAAAAAAACACACTCTTGGATTATGGACATGTCACTAATAAAAATGGTGCACGCTATTATAAGTGAAAAAAGAATAACCAGTATAAAATGTGGCTCAGCGCCATCTATTGACTAACCCTTGGGATACAGCTGAGAGTTGGTCCTTGGTTGGGATAATATAGTTTTTGAAGGGACGATTTTATATGTTTCCAATTTGACGCCACCTTTGGCCCTAGACCTCAAATCACTGTTAGTAAGGAAAGAGAATATATTTCTGACAGTTTGTCATTACAAAGATAGATAGATATACAGTGTTTCCAATTAGCGGAAAGTGATCTCTGTAACAGATTAAGGAACTACGACAGGGCAACAGTTTGGTTGGAATTATAGGAACTTTGAAGGACACCGCTAATTTATCTCCGTAGAAACAGGTACAGACTGACGACGCCACGTGCAGAGCGATTTCATTTGAAGGGTCTGTTAAGCACAAGGGACATTTTTCAAGTTCGCATATCAACTCTTTTGTTTTCAGAAGATAAATGGGAGCGGGCTAAGCCATTTATTTATGCGGTCGAGAATTTGTCACAACAGCAAGGCGACTGACTGAAAGTTGATTGCAATTTAGCTTATTGGCAAAAGACTGTGAAGAGTGCGCACTTTATCTAAGGCTAGTGTTCAAGTAGGAACTGCTATAACTATGCGCTGTTTTCCGGCAGAAACAAGTTCGTTTGTTTCAAATAAATACCAAAGAAACTACACAAAGTAAACCGCTTTAAGATAAAACTGCAGGAGATGCTATGGATAAACTGAATTCTGAATAGCAGAGCCAAACTCCTGTCCAACTAGTCGATGTTAAGACAGCAAACAGAAGCTTTTAAGGTACCTTTACTCTTTTCTTAAAATCCTTCCCTAATTAGTTAGTTTTGAAGGGCGAGCAAGGAACACCAAGACGAAAAATCGTACTCTGAGTTTATGCGTAAGCTAAAACATACTGCTCGCGGTGTACATTGTATATTAAAAGGACATTCATAGCTCCTTAACGTGCTATAAAGTTTAAGGCTATGTTACTTTTTACTTGAAAATTTGACAGTTGATATTTATTTGGGGTCTTCAGAGACAAGCGCCTTTATTTTGCTTACAGAAAAGGGTCTGGAGATTATAGAAAAAATGTATATCGGATGCAAACAGGACTTTTTTGTACAAATACTCGACGGACAATGTAGAGCCAAGATCGAAAGTATAAATTGGGACGCTGGGCCCATCGCCTGAATCAGAACTCGAATCAGTATTTGGACAAAAAAAGAGCCAACAAATGCAACAGTTGAAAGGAGTTTTAACTGTGGCACGACTGTGGGAGAGAGCCTCAAATTTAGATTTTAGTGAAAGACTGAACCAATGCGCTAATTAAACTTGATGCGCTCGGTATTATTAGTGGGATTGTGATAGTTCCGTGAGTTCTGGTGGGTGTCACTTGTTTAGTGCAAGATTTTAAAAAGCTGTCAATTTCCAAACAGCTAGTGGGAGTGTGTTCAGTAGTTTTGCGTTCGCTTATTATTGGCGCATTTTTTAGAAAAGATGGTATTTTTGTTTCCAAATTAAATGTAATTTAGTTTATAAAAAAATAACCTAAAAAAATAGTAAACTCACAGTGAGAATTATGGGAAATGTGTCAGCTCCATTTTTAATCCCTTTAAAGCAAAGTTTACATCACCTTTTGTTCAAAGAATGTGCACCAGCAAAAGAGTGACAAATGCGTCAATCGAGTAGATAAAATTACAAATCATCGAGAGTCCCGACGCTAATTTTATGTTCAAGGGCAATAGTTTGAATGAAATAGTTTCGTCTGATTTTTGTTTGCGATGGATGTATTTAAAGATTTTCGGAAACACGACTTCACACCGATTGATTCGTTTTGAAAACGAATCCTTAATCGGCTTTGCTTGGATAGGTTAAGTGAGTTTTTTTTATGTTTTTACTTGCACTGTTGGCCTTTTTATTCCATATTTCATGGAGGCAACAAATTTCGTTCAATTCGAAACGCAGTTCAGCTAAAAGCAGGTGTTGCAAAATTACATCGATATAACGCACGAAATAAAATCTAATTTAGTGGCATAAATATATTCAACAAGAGATGATTCGGCTGCTTTTTCTAACGATTGTTTGAAAGTTTATAACCTTTTGACAAACTCAAAAGTTGTAACATTCAATGTCAGTTATGCTGAGTAACTGCTTAAAAGCAGTGCATCCATCCATGCATTTCCATCTTGGTATCTAAGACGTAAGAAATCGGAGCCTGTGATGCCAGATCGTGGGCAATTTGCATTTCAAAATTATCTAAGAGATCGAAGAAAGGGCATTTTTATATCTCTCAGAACAAAGAAAAGGGAATTTCAAAAACTGTCTGCCCGAAAAGTCTGGCATCACTGATCGGAGCCAAAAATCATTTCCATTTTGCTCAAATGACGGCTTTTTTTTGTCGGACATACGCGAAATTTATGCTTCCTCCATTCTCCAAGTCTTATACAATGTGGAATGCAAAGGTACTCACATACTGAAGACATGCCTAATGGCACAACTGAAGTTTTTCACTCGCTATTCGCTATTTCGATCGGTTTTTTACTAGTCGTAGGATTTCTTTCACAATTGTTCTCCTCTACCTAAGTCCCAATTTATATCCAATTTCCCAATTTCCGATTGAAATAAAAACAGAGCGGGTTAAATGTCAAACTTTCAATTGTGAAACACAACTGTTTTACGAACGCACCCACTTTTCATATAAACTGTTTGAAACAAAATGTATTAAAAAATTCAAAAACTTCAAATTTGTTTATAAAGGACAATACAAATAAGACATAGATAGTTTTTTATAGTACATGTTTTTGGATGTATAATCATAGCAATAAATTTAAGAGATAAACTTAAACTTAAAACTAAGGGAATAGAAGATTGAAAAGAAAAGAAGAAGAAGTAGAAGAAGGCAAAAGAAAAAGTAGTAAGAAAGGAAAAAGAAACAAAAAAAATAAAATAGTTGCTGCTGTTATTATAAATTTAGTAATGCGGCATTTTTAAACTTTTTAGCTGCAATTATTTAAAACTATTAAAAAAAATGATTTTAATTTGCAAATTATGTTCAGAATAAGAAAGTTTCTGCATAAACTCCGAATCAAACTCCGAATTCTATATTTTACAAGCTGCTTTTAATTTTATGACTGTTGTACTCTCGGATATTTGTCAGATATTCGCAAGAGGTGGCGCAGTAAAAAAAAACATCAAGACCATAATATTTATTTATTGGAAATCAAATTCCATTCAATTGCGTACAATGATAAAATTTGATTTGTTTTCCTGTTCTTATTTAATAAGGGATGTGTTCAACAATTGCTCGGCTTTCTTCATCTTCATCTGAGATGAAAATAGTTCGTGAACAGCTGGTTTTTGGTTAAAAAGAAACAGTTTTTTCTTTGTGTTTACGCTGCATTTAATAAATAGATATCAGCAATATAGGTACCTATACCTATCAGCTTTTTGAATCCTCAGATCCGTTTTTTGAATGTTATTTTCAAAATCCAATCTAGTTCAACAAAAGATTTATGCCTAAAACACCTCATGTCATATTGTTTTCCAATAAAGTTGTCTGTTGTCTGATTCGCGTTCAAGGGATGCTTAATTTCCATAATTCACAAACAAATTGTGGAAAGTGTATCTCAAAAACTACATGATACCTACCACTGTCTTCAAATAAACAAGTTGAGGAGAATAGCCAAAGAACTTTTTAGCTTAATGACAATTAAAGTTTGAAACTATCTTTCAAAAAAGCGTAATTTGGCATAGACCAAAAAACTAGGCTAATGTTAATGAAGCGGTACTTAAAAAAAAGACACCTCTCGAGAAACCCATAATAACCGTCGCATCTTCCAACAGAATTCAAAGAAAAATGCGCCCAGTCTTATGTTTGACAGACAAATGTATACCTACCTATATTCAGAGTGGCAAATTTACAATTCAAATGAACATTGCCACCCACTACTATCCGCCGTTATAATACCGGCAAAAATCCCTTATGAATAAATCAACTCGAAAAAAGCCTATAGCAACTAGTTGCCATTTTATTTACCCCCACGAAAACAGTTCACTGACCTATAAAACGTTATTTTGTTTGTGTTTTTTTTTTGCGAAGCATATTGTCATGCAAATTGACCACACATTAAAAGCTCGCACGGAGCTTTCGTCCCACAGAGCTCATTCATAACCTCTAAAATGACGGTCAAAGATAAATACCCTCAGCCAGGGACAAGAGAGTAGGTTGTGTCCGCACACTAGCCCCATAGTGCGAGTGTCATGCCAAACTGCGATAGTCGCTTGCACGTGTCCGTCAGCGAGCCACCCCTTCGCGTGTGGATTGCACACACCGCATAGTCGTCTTTCGTTGGATACTCTTTCTGTGTCAGGCCAAACGAGTCAAAATGACGACACGACAAAATATCGAACTTACAATCATTTCATTTCTCTTTTTGCCCCCCCTCCACCATCGTCATCATCATTGTAGGTACATTCTTTCTTCGTTACGGATGGGCATGCGGAAAAACGAAAAAAAAAAAGAAACAATTCTCTCACATACGTACAGAATAGACTCCAGGCACGACACAACGACGGCCACAAAAATCCCACAAATCTGTGCCAACAGTCGGTCTCCCCCGGACCCACCGGCACTGTCCGCCTGCCTGCCTCTGCTTCTCATCATCATCATCATAACCGAGCCAAACGGGTATATCTACCTGTATAACTACCTTCAGTATCTATGTATCTATATCCATCTGGTGTATTGTGTACATACATTCGTACACTGTTGATCGCGGAAGTATGTCAGCAGGTCTTTTGAATAACGGTACTCATTTTTATGTGTGATGGCTTTAATGATTATCGCTTTGATTCTTCGCCTCTCTTTCATACCCAGCCACACAGCCGCACTCATCGTGCTCACAAACACCGAGGAAAACTTTGCGTCTGGGGGCCTGGGGACATCACCATCGCCACACCACACCGCATACACATGTGCTTGCGAACATATAGCCATCGATCGTGTATCCACAAGTATGACCTAACTTGTTTACACCAAGAGTGGTATGACGCCAACACCAAACCTGTCGAAAGCGAAATTTATTTTGCTTTTCGAATGCGGTCGGTCCCACTGGACATCAGTCTGTCGGTCTGGCTGAATTCAATTCGTATGAGTGTATACGACCACTTATTTGGAGCTCTTCGGGAGATTATCATCGAATTCACCAATCCGACTCAACTCGAGTATGAGCTTTAGAGGGGGGAAAAAAAAGCCAAACTCTTTTGACCTAAATTCCAAGTTAAGAACTTGTTTTTGTTGTTATTCTCGGTTTATTAACTGATTTCATTTGAATTCAATTTTTGACCAATTTAGCTGATGTCTCTTAATTAATGTGGGATATCATTGAAGATCTTAGTCGGGGATATTAGCCGCTTAATTAGCATGTATAGGTAGAAAAGAGTTGAGTGTTCCGTTTTAACTTCTACGTATATTCCCCCTTGGGCTTTAGGGCATCAGTGCCGATAATCAATTTATGTTCCAATTAAGCAGGTGGTTGCCTATGATCAATGATCTTGCTCCAAGGGGGGCTATTTCGTTGGTTATTAATAGCAGCGCCTCGAGAAATAGAAGAGATGCTCCTCTAACTGTGTGGTTTTCTTAGTGTTATTGGCTGTATTGAGTTTGCCTTTTGATTGATCACAATCAAGGGAGTTACTAAGTATTACGGTGAAAAGCGCCACTCTCAGCATTTCTGGAAATATTGCGAAATTCGAGGCTGACATTTATCAATAAATTTGCTAAGGTTCAGTATGCCCCGTCGATCGCCGTTTAGAAAATACTGTTGAAAGTTGAGATCATTTAACCTGCAGAAAGACTCTAAATAAAAATGTAACCATCCGACTACGATACAGTGATGTCAGAAATAACCCATTTCGTGGGCATTTTGCTTTTCAAAATAGCGAAAAGGGAATTTTTTTTATTCCTCAGTTCGAAAAGGTTGGCATCACTGTACGATACTGTCATGAGAGTGCTCTCAATTCAGCCATCGAAGCCGTTCTGTCAGAAAGGCTACCGACAATATTTTGTTTCTATCCAGCATTTCAATGAATTTTTGTGTCAGTAAAGTGTCAATATAAATAGCGAGTACTTAGTGAACCTTTTTGTATAGCTTTTGTTAACTTTTTTTGACAACTATTGCAGTATCAGCTGCGGAGTTTTATGAAGCAAATCCACTTGTTCAGCATAATTCCACCAACGAGTACCTTTTCACTGTAGAACATTTTTATGTTTTTCCTGTTGAGCGCCATTTTTTAATGATTAAGAAGAATATTGAAAATAAAATAAAATAAAAACATATACAGGCCGCTACTGTTTATGAGAAATTATTGCTCAAGTCGTCAAGCAAGGCAGGCAAGGCTTAACTCATCACAAAAAGAGGAGCTAGAAGAATGGTGTGCAAATGTTGTGTAAGCTGTGAAAAAAAAAAAACAATTTAGTCATCGTTTACTCGCCGAAAGAGAACACACTAGAGTCCTCTAAAATCCTTTGTAACTTCTCCTAAATATAAGGATTTGACAGCACTAGGCATGCATTTTTTTGAAATTAAACGATATCTTGGCGGCAGATACAGCAAATAGATGACATCAATTATATAAAAAATCATCCAAAGAATAAACCTATTGTCGATGGAGCGTATATCTCTCAACTAGATGTCGCTTGTCTGTTTCCGATCGGGTCTGATGTAGATAAAAAAAATAATTTGTACTTCATCATCTGTCAGTTTTTCCGTTATGACTTGACAGAAAACCAAACACGATACTTGAAAAGTGTGACGTGAGGAGCCGCTTCTTCCTGAAAAACATCATAAACTAATTGAGCTGCACCTGTCAATATAAACTTTTAAAAGCTCGACCAACTGATGATTGGCCTTCTTTTGTAATTTCAAAAAGTCCGCCAACTGTTGGTTGTGGTACCCGCTTATGCGCACTGCAAAGTCGCCGAACATTATTTCGTGTAATCCACTGTATCCCACTTTCGCTGTCGAATCCCGTTGTGTATTCAAGCCCGAAACACAATTAATTTATTCAACAAAAACATGATCAACAAATTATGGGTCAAGCAGATAGTCGCGAGAATACACCTTTCGTTTGACATGTGTTTATTATTTAAATGAAAATGCATATTTATGACATTACAAGTATGTATCCATGTTGTTTCTGATTTAATTTATAATGAAAAAACTGGCTCTAACGTTTTTATTTATAGACAACTCTGAAGTGTGTTTAATTTACGTCTTTCTAATACGAACACGATCGATACTTTTTTTTGATGCTGGCTGCGATAATGGGGTAGATGTTCTTCAAGAAGAAAGTCGGAGATCAAATTAAAGTCGCATCTCGCAGGTTGTATTTATTAGGAAACTTTATGGCGTCGAATTAGTTGGCTTACACGAGTTTTTAGCTTGGTTTACATTTTGAATTGATTAAGCCTATTGGAAATTACGTGGGCTCAGTTTTGGCTTGAAAATATTTCGTTCCCATAAAAATGTGCCAACCTATCGATTCTGGTCCCTATTCAAATAAAATGTTGCCAATTTGTTTCAATTATCTTAGCCTTTCAAACAGGACTGTTTGTTCACAAATTTGACTCTGCAAATTGGTTTAAAACTTTGCCTCAATGTTGCCATAAACGGGAGGAAATATATAACTAAATGATAACCACAATTTTTCAATCACTTGTACAACAAAAGTTGGTTGCCACAGAAACACTCCGTAGGTATGAATGTGGGCTATTTAAGAGGCTGTCCAAAAGTAGGCTACAAGTTGATGTCTCTGACTTATGTTTAAATTTGTGACGTTGAACGTTTAAAAATCTAGTTTAGTAAGGCTGCCAGCTGGCTGAATTGATGTGGCTTAGCTTTGATTGGTGTACATCGATCACATATACAGTTTATTCAGTTGACGTTTGTGGAGTACCCCTCCGACGAATCTAGTCAAGAAATTCGTGACTGAGTACTAAGTTGACAGTTCGCATATGTGGCTGACGTAAAGTGACGTCCCCGACCAATCTAGTTTTTGCGTTCAGGTTACATCTTATCCAGACCAATCTAGTCGACTTGAGATAACTAGATTCTTGAATGTGATCATTTTTGACGTTTATGGTGGGGTAGCCGATAAATTAAGTCAAGAATTCCGTGACTGTTAGCGTAGGACTTTATCTTTTAATATCGTTGAGCTTTTATTGGGAAATTACTTTCTCCTCTCGTATACATGTCCATTAAACTCTAGATCGTCGGTTTTGACAGGGGTCAGTTGGTAAAAAAAATATCACAGGCAACATGTCCTTTCATTTAGACAACCCGAAACTGCTGAAATTTAATGATGTACTAAAAGAGTTAGTTTTATTATTTTTGTAAGGTTATGCTGCTGCGGCACTTAAAATTTGGACTGAAAATACAGAACGGCAACATCGAACTTGCCATTTATGTTGAACGTCACGTCGCTGATTATGAACCACTATAGGAACGAACCAGTGGTTCTAAAAAGTGCTCTGTAAGTGTCAAAGTTGATGTTAACACGAGTATTGCAGTATAAATGTGTTTCTGGAATAAAATTCATGCGGTTGTCAGGTTTGATGGCTGCTTTCCGATATAACTCCAAGAAAGCCGCGTAAGGATTGCAGAAAATTGGGGGCAAATGTCAGGGATGTTAATTGAATCTCTTTGGTTCTAATTTTAAATCGAACATGTGTAAGAATGTTATAATGTGCACATGTAGGACTAAAGGGTGTTCCATAATTCACGCAAAATGTAATACAGATTTCTAATAAGAAAGCTTAGAGCTTTTATTGATTTATAGGGTATACAGATTGGGGTTATGTATGGAATAGCACATCGGATAAATGGCCGCCACGGCTTTGCTGGCAAGTATACGTACTCTTTTGTTGAAATGGCCTACGACCGTTTAGCATAAATGTGTCTGAATTTCATTACACCACCCAATGTCCTCTTTTAAGGCGTTGGTGGTAGAGGGCCTTTGACTTAAAAAAAAACCCCAAAGAAAGAAGTCCAATGCGAGATTTTTGACGATTAACGAAGCCATCAAGATGAAAATTTAGCTCCATCACTGAAAATGATTTTGTACGAAAATTGCGGACTGTAGCTGAAAAACCTTCATTATTTTTAAAATATTGCTCAACAATGAAAATGCGTTGTTCTTTCGTACAGCGCTTAATTTTGACTAAACTCGAACTGTCAGCTGTCGCATTCTTATCTTTTTTTCCGTTGGCATCACTGTACTATTAAATGGCGCAAAATTTAAATTCTGCTTGAATTAAGGGACACCCTTTATTAGCTAATCGATAGAGAATTTAAATGTTTGTCTCAAGTCCTGCTTACGAGGACTTGAGCAAACAGCAGTTTTGCGGTAGATAAGTTAGCAGTCCTTTTGGTATTAAGTTTTTCTTTGTATTTTTTATTGCTCCTTACAAGTTGTTGTTATATTTGACACCAATTGGTAGAAAAACAGTTCATCCGTATTATGTAGCCCTCAAGGAACAAGAACAGTCGTATTGCGGAGTAGTTTGCACAAAAAGTAACTAAACACAATTTGTATGAATGTTGGTTAGATTATGGACTTGAACTAGAGAGCTATGACCTCTCTATATAAGCCCGTTTATTATAGTATCCCCTATCCCCTTGGTATTCAACTTCTAAAATCGTTCTTATGATTACTTTCAGATAAAATTATGTGTCCCAACCAAGACGAGGAGAAAGAATTTATAGCCTTTAATCGAAGACACCGTGACCGTGCCAATCACAAATCGTTACCTAATAAACAGTCAAATTAGGACTCTTTAAAGTTTTTCGCTAGAAAAAAGCATACCCAACAAAGTTACACCAACAAGAAGTTACCATAATTATTGACACACTACACCCACTTGGTGTACAATGAAGTTTTGCAGAATGAACGGGCCAAGTGAATCCGAAGTTGAAAGCCTGCTGATGAGCCCATGTTGGGGACAAACGCAAAACGGAAGTCAAGACCAGTACCTGCTAGACGGACACAAACTACTCTTAGAGCATGATCTCGATTCACTGCCCAGTGACTCCGAACAAAAGGGTGGATCACTCGATGTTCTCGATAACCTGCTTATGAACTCATCGTCCATTGGACTATCGGAACTAAAACCTCTGCCACCATTCACGGGCTATACGGGCCACCTGTCAATCAACGGCATATCCGGACATCACTACCATGCGATTGCCCAGCGTCTGCCAGATGAGAGCAACAACAATTATGCTCAAAGTGCATACCAGACGTCAACAAATCAATCTGC
Organism: Cheilosia impressa; assembly: GCA_948293265.1. Taxonomy (NCBI): domain Eukaryota; kingdom Metazoa; phylum Arthropoda; class Insecta; order Diptera; family Syrphidae; genus Cheilosia; species Cheilosia impressa. The sequence goes on from OX411880.1 coordinate 1,543,855, forward strand.
CAACACGAACAATAATGGCGGCTCGACAGCCGACCAAAATATTGTCTCCTCGTCGACGTGTCTGCCCGAATCTGTGCTCAGTTCGGACGGAAACGATGCCTGCCTTTCCGATGTGAAACTCTTTGCCGATAGTCAATTAGAAAGTAAGCTTTACTCGGTGGCGGACAGCTGTGTCATGTCCGATCAAGGTCCTGACTCCGTGTCTGGCGTCTACGTGGACATGAATTCCATAGACGATATTGCAGCTATCATTGGATCCGCCATAGCCGATACGACAGTACCCAATCAGCTGGACAACGACGATGGCAACGATACACGAGACTCGTGGATGGACATAGACGCGTGGATAGGCGGCAATTGTATACAGCAAGATGGCAAACTGATAGTCTCACAACAGGACAGCCTGAGTGAATTTATTCTGCCAAATTCGCCCGCCAATACAAGCAACTCCACGCTACAGAGCCTGCTGACGCATGGCTACATGCCACTGTTACAGAATCGTCTACAAAACGGACCACCTCTCGGTGCCATCAAGGGTGAGGCACCAAGCTCTACCTCATACTGCAACGAATTGACATCGTCGACGTCAACTAGCCCGCCCGGCTCTGTCGTCTCAACGACCGACAACATGCTGATCAATGGCGGCAGTGCCAGTCGATATCTCAACTCGAACCCTCCTCAATACTCGACAATTTCCATGTCCAGCAACGCGAACGCCATGAAGCCGGACGGAATCTGTAGCCCCGACATCCTGGGCAACTATCCTCACACAACCACCGTAACGCCCAGTACACCGAAAACGAAACGTTCGCGATCACAAAAGAAGTCCTCATCGAGCAGTCACCAGCAACATTCGCCCGGCAGTAGCCAGCAAATGCAACAGAACTCTATGTCGCCGTCGTCGGTTAATTTTAATTCAAATGACCTGTCCGGTCTGTTAGGTAAAGAGAAGCCCGTCCATCGTTGTAGCATATGCAATCGAGGATTTTTAAATAAAAGCAATATCAAAGTACACTTGCGGACGCATACAGGTGAGAAACCATTCCGCTGTGACGTCTGTGCCAAGGCGTTTCGGCAAAAAGCTCATTTGCTCAAACATCAACAGATACATAAGAGAATTGGGCGTGATTGACAAGATGATCCGACACACTTGTGTTGTCGTTTGTGAAAAAAAAGAAAAATATGAAAAATTATTAACAAAAAAAAAATACAAATGCAAAACAAGCCGAAAGAGACCGCTTTACATACCACATATATATACAAACACACCCGCATATATACCGCATATGTTTAGAGATGTTCTTTCTCGCCATCCATCAATTCATGAGTAGTACAATTTACGTCGCATAAATATCCATCCTCCTGTGCGAATAGAGTATTTGACAGAAACTGTCAGAGCTGCTTTGACTTTTCTTTTTCAAAAACTCCATTGACACATGGGCGAGTGTGACAGTTTGAATTGTATGGCATGATATTGTAATTCGTTGTTGTTGGTTGCTTTTGGTCTCTTTTTTTTAGGTTAGGGGGTGTAATAGTTATACCGTCGTTTCTAGTCGCTCGCAGGAGATGAAAAATGTTTGACAGGACTCAGTTTTAACTCAAAAATTTGTCAATCGATAATCAAAACAGTTTTGAGACAACAAATCAGGTAGCTTACGGAAATTAGAAGTTCTAGTAAAGTTTTTATATGGTTTAAGTCATTTCTGCAAACTCTGTTAAAAATAATGACAGCTGCATTTTTTTCGACTTTAAGTTGGTAGCATTTTTTTCAGATCTATTGATCTACAAATTTAAAACGTAGAAACAGATTTATTTGACAGTTCAGTTCAAGAGAAGTAGAAATCGTTTAATGACAGTGAATGTTTGACTGAACTCAGCCATCTTAGTCGCATTCTGATCTATAGTTCAGTACCATTTTTTAATAGATCTATTAATAAAATACAAATGCAATACTTAAAACAGATTTATTTGACAGTTCAGTACAAGAGAAGTAGAAACCGTTTAATGACAGTGAATGTTTGACTGAACTCAGCCATCTTAGTCGCATTCTGATCTATAGTTCAGTAGCATTTTTTTAACAGATCTATTGATCAAATACAAATGCAATACTTAAAACAGATTTATTTGACAGTTCAGTTCAAGAGAAGTAGAAATCGTTTGACGTTAGAAATTAATAATTAGAACTCACGCATAAAAGAGTAATAGGAATATCAAATCAAATACAACCCACTACAAATTGACAGCTCACTTTCTATAAAGATCACTATGCATATTTTGTCGGTTGAATTTTATAATCAAGCGCGGTAAAGTCACAGTCCGCGCAAGCTAGAAGATGTTTGTATTCCTCTTTTTGTGTTTTATGAAGATTTTTATTAATTTGTCAGAAAGCAGAAAATAATTTCTCCTCTCGGGTTTATGAAAAGACTTTTATGCAAAATTTACAAGAAATGCCTTTGAATTATTTATAATACGTATTTAGACAGTACAGACGTTTTGGGAGTAGTGTCAGACCCCAATTGTCAATTTGACAATATGCAGTGCGAAAACATTCCGTTTGTCCATTCGTGAACGGGGTACTAACAATAATTTAACAAAAACCATCCACCATTGATCCTATTTACCGCTCTAAATAAGAGAGCAAAAGCAACGTAAGAACAACGGGGCGTCCAATTGTCTTTTTGCAACTGTTGTTCCGTTTTGGTGCAACTGTGCCTCTACAATACTACTGAAGCTTATTGCTCTAATTAAAAAAGAAAAGTACCTCAATCGCAAATTCTAAAACCATGCTACAGTGCGCTGTTTCCTAGTTTATAACAAAATGTTTAAAATATTTTATTTCAAAAGAAAAACATACACAAATACAATTACTAGAAGGAAAATATTTAGAAAAATTGTAAAAACTAATTTAATTAAAAATTAAAACAAAACAAAAAAAAAAAAACATTTTCTGTACAAAATATTCACATGTAAGCTAGCTTCTAGGATAATGATATTAAATGTTCTTCGTTTTTTATATACGCAGAGATATACATGGATATGTCGAGTACACATAAATGCATCAATGGAATTAGTAAAACAAATTTCTATTGTCTATTTAAAAAGATACGAAAATAATATTATACATATTTAAATCTAGTTTAGAAAGCATGTAATGTTATGTAAAAAAAAAGAAATTAAATGTATTAGTTAAGCTGTTATTTATTTAGATTATGTAAACACAAAAAACAAGAAAAAAAATATATATGAAAACGAGTCCTTAAATAATTAATATTTCTACGTGTATTTCTATCTGCAACTTTTATTTTATTTCTTAGATTAAGCTGTATGTATTTTTATTGATTTTCATCCTATTTAAAACATCTGTTTCTTAAATTTTGTTTTGCTTATTATTTTTAACTATTTAATAATTTTTGTTTTTATTTTGTGCAATTAATTTATTTTTCCCCGATTGTAAATATAGAAAACGAAAAACCGAAATATAAATTGTTTCCAATATTTAAAAGAAAAGAAGGCTGTTGTGTTTTTGTAAATTTTTATTTCAGAAGGAAGACTCGAAGGTGGAATATGCCAAAAATGTTTACACTTTGTTTGCTGGCGGATCAGGGGCTTAGCTTAAAGGTTTTTTTGTTTCCCAGAGAGCAATCCTTTTGCTTTTTAAAGTCAAAGAGCTAATCTTCGGCTTTGACCCTTCTTTGAAATTCCAACATTTGACAGTTCAAAGAAAATAATATTTCAGCTCGTTTAATGTTTAAATAAACAGTAAACCAAGTACAACCATAACGACATTAATCCGATTGAAATGGAGACAACACATTGGCCGCATTCAAGAATCTAGTCATCTTAAGTCGACTAGATTGGTCTGGATGAGATGCAACCTGAACGCAAAAACTAGAATATTCGGGAACGTCACGTTTTCTACGTCAGCCACATATGAGAACTTAGTACTCAATCACGAATTTGTTGACTAGATTCGTCGGCTACCCCTCCATAAACGTCAACTGAAACAGCTGCTCTCACGACCGATTTCGACCAATCAAAACCGATATTCACTTAGTGAGAGAGCTGTCAGACTTACTAAACTAGATACTTGAACGTCCCCATTGTTGTTCTACATCAAATCAAATCAATATCAAACAATCAAAAGCTGGATAAGTTTTCTATAACGCCGTGTGCCCAAAGTTAAAAAGTGAGGGTTCAGCGAAGACTAACCCACGACGAGATGTATACTTTGTAGAAAAGAAATAAAGCCAATTCTATACCCGAGGTACTTTTGACATTTTCTAAACAAAAATGCGCACTAAAGAGAAAACTCGCCGTGCTGAACCAATAAGAAGCGTCGTCACCATAAATTTGTGTTTGAAATTAAGAGACCTCGTGAATGGTGTAACGTGTAAGCATGGATTGGAAAAAAACGTAATCTGAATGTCTCACGTACAAATTTGACAGATGTCAGATGGTATTTAAAAATTTAACTCAATTGCTATGGAATTAGTTATCTTAACGCAGCGCTTTTTAAATAATCTAGTAGCTCCTTTTTGCTTTCTTACCACATACAAACTCAATAAATTTTTAACGCCCTTTTTTATTTTTGATACGAGTACCATTTCATGCCAAGTATTAAGCTTATTAGCTGAATTGAGGAGCTGTCTCACAGAAGTTATACTCTCGTATGTTTGTCAGATATTTACAATAGGTGGCGCAGTGCAAAAGACCTTTAGGAGTAGTGCATAAATTGGTGTTAAGCTGGACGTGGCAAGTCGCTCGAAGTGTGCATAGCGCTTGGTCGGTATTTTGATTTTGACACACTCTAAGTCTAGCGAGTGATCGTCTGTCAGCTGTCACCTGTCACACATTACTGTACTCTGCAGAGCCAGATTGATTTTTTGAAGACAATGGGCATGGTCGCATTCAAAAATCCCATCATCGTAAGCCGACTAGATTTGTCTGAACCAGGTTCACCCTCAACGCAAAATCAACATTGATCTTTAATAGGACTTCGGGCACACAATCGAAAATTTGAAAAGTCGGATGTGCATTTTAACTATGGAAGTTCTCAATGAATTTGATAAGATCAGCGCTGGACTTGGAACTCTTCGCTTCAGAAATGTGCTACACTTCTTATAAACATTTTTGTACTACATAAGATCTTCTGGTACTATTTTTTTTTAAATTGAAACCTATTTCAGGGTAAGCTCTAAAGAAATGCGGCTTAACGAAGTGACGACCAAATCGTACCTACATTCGAACACTAAATGCAGGCAATCAAAACTTTAAATTCAATTCACCACCATGCCTTGACCGCACTGATTTTTTGACACCCGTCACATTTTATTTTTACTCTTTCTCAAAGCCACGCTTTGTTATTGACAAACACCGTATACTCAAACCTTCGATTAGTCGTCGTCTACATTCGTTCGGCTCAGAAAGAAAGCAATCTAACCACTTAAGCCAACGTCAGTCGAAAGAATCATGACCAGACTTTTAAAAGAAGAAAGGTTAGCTATATTATACCCACCAACACATGCAACGGCTGTTGAATAAACGAACGACCAAGCAGCGCGAAAACTGTGTCAATGGCCTACTTTTACACTGTAGTAAAAAAAAGACAGAAAAAACAAATCCCCAACCGAATGAGCCGAAGAAAGAACACAAGTACGAGTATTTCTTTTTCGTATAACATTTCTCTGTGTGGCGTGCGTGTGTGCGGCTGTAGCCATTTCTTTAGCATTGACTTCGAACTTACAAGTGCCGAGATGAAGATGAGAATGGCCAGAGGAATTCAAGACAATAGACAGATATCTATGTTAATGGCCGCGATGGTGTTTCTGTTCCTCTCCTTTCACACCTGGCTGGTAGCAGAGGTGAATCTACCAATTCCAACCATGTCTCTCTCATGCAAATGAGTAGGCCAAGTTGCCAGTTCCTGTGCGCCAGCATTTAGCGGAGTACACCTAGTTGGAACAATTTTCCGGTTCCTCGTGGTGGTTTATAGCCCATGAAAGGTCTGTTATTGATTTGCCCAGATTCCTGTTATACTTTATTTTCTCGGATTAATTAACCCGCGCGCGCCCCGAGGCGGCCTTTAGGCTTTAATGTGTGCGCGAGTTAACTCGAAACAAAGAAACCAAGCTCCGCAATTACTAGGCGCGCGCGGTTTCGTTCGTTCTGTGGCAGTTCTTTTTATATCCGTTTTTATGCACTAAAAACGGAATATTTCATAAGATATCCGATTCGACGGGGTCTAGTTGTTCTCTGCGTCAGTTAATTGTTAATTGGTGGGTTTGATTTATTTTCCACCATAAAACAGCTCGATCGCACTCTTGTGCTCACAACAATTACAAACGTGCGGATTATGCAAGTTTTTCAGAAGCTTTTTGTTTCGTTGCGCAGGCGCGAACTGTCTCTCCTTGGTTAGAATAGGAAGCCATGTGTAAAGATTGCGGCAATCGATACTCGCTGGCTATACTGTTGGCAATTTTTTTATTGTCAGCAGATCTGATTATATGTACTTGTATTAGAATGCGGAAACAGAAGGAACAGAAGCAAATAAAAAACACAAGACGGACGTGGTAAGAAGCCAGTTCTTCATAAAGTCGGTCATGAAATCGCAAGTAACCCACTTGTTGAGGGCAGGCGCACACCACTCTATACACTCTATACACGAACTCTCAGGCAAAATGAGGACGGCACATAATTGGCAAAACTAACAACACGCAAACGAAGGAACGAGTGCGCGCATGCGTCCGCCTGCTTTGAATACTCTGCGGTGTGCGCCTCTACAATCTGGGTTTCTGGAATCAGATATACATCCTCTCAGTGTGTGTGTGTGAAGTGAATAAAACATAAAACTAATGAAATTCAGCAATTTATAGTCACAGAGTTGCAAGTTGTTGGTCATCTTCTTCATTCAGACGGACTGATGGGAATGGGATTCACTGACGCATGGTGTCTATAGCCGAAGTAGGCCCACAAGACGCAGCACAACGCACAACTGCGTGTCAGCTCGTAGATTGAGTAGTTTTTGGGGTCTAAGCCGAGCGCAGAGGTTAAGGCGCATAGGTATCTAGATTGAAATAGTTAATGGAATATGGGCAGGTGGGTTGAGATTTATGTTGCGTGCACCGCCAGTTTTGGGCCAGTAACGGAATGGAATTTCTTCAAAATTTAATGAATTCATATAGGTAGAGTTTCTGCGAACCTAATGAGAAGTAAATTACCAACTATGCCAAACTATACCGAAAAGCCACCCGCTGTTCGGCTAATTGAGGTGGCTGCATTGTGAGTGGGTGTACGCGGTAAGTTGGGTTAAGTTTTGGCGCTGAGAAGTCTGTGGCAAGGTAATTTAGGTGATCCAGTAGCAGGTATTAGTTTATTATTTTCAAGGACCTTCTCCAATCGGTTATAGTCGTGGCAAATCACTAATGGAAGTACAAAATCCCTAGCCTGCCTTTTGAGCAACAGCAAAGGTTGCTCACCTAGTAGCGGAAGCAAGGAAAAACTACCTGGTAGCCATAGAAGCTTTAATCAATGCGACTGCCACTTAAAGGATAGAATCACGGGTGCTTCAAAACAATGGATCACCTATTGTACGTAGGGCTTCTATTGGCAGTTTTCTTCTTAAGTTCCTTGTAACAAAAGAAAAATGAACACTTTTTGACAGTTGCGTCCCATGAGACCTACCCAAGGTCCTCTATTAGGTGTGTTTGACGTGGGCCCTAGTGCGCACTAGTTAACTCTAATGCGTTCGATATAGCACTGAACTCGCCCTGGTACTGAAAACCTGTGTTTGACGTTGCTTCTAGGGCACCCTAGTTGTGCCCTGAACTGACTCCAGTTAATTTGTGGGGGCAAGAATTCAGGGCAACATTTTGCGTTCGACATAGAAGTCGAATTTTCAGGGTTGTGCAGGATTTTTGACAGGCGTTAAAATTATGTGACACTTCACAGTGCGTACTAGTAGGCACTAGTGCTAGCCACGTCAAACAAACCTATTGATTACCATCGATTGAGACAAATTAGGTGCTGCCAGAGCTCGATTGTATCTACTGAACTCGATTGTATCAAGTTACGTCCTGACATTGGAACTTCGTCCTACACTCCTTCACGATTTGAGCGTTCTTCTCGCTCATAAAAAAGATTCCACTGCAAACTTAAAGTAAAACAAACTGCAAATAAACTCCATCGAAATATTTTCAAAATGGAGAATTGCATTTTTCACTTTGTTGAACCTAGCATTGGACCCTGCTCCACTCTTAATCTCTGAGCGCAGTGGCCTTATGTCAAATTTGAATACAAATCTCATTTTTACCTAAAATGAATATGTAAATATTATCTAATGGTGGAACAACGCACAATCCCAGTGGGGCCAACAATCTTATCATGCAACACGAACTCAGCGTTGGCCAAAAGTCGGCATCAATTTCCCCTTCAATCGGAACATGAGTATTACAAGTCTCGATCTTTTGTTTCATCATTCTCTGAAATTATCTGGCTTGCACATCAAATTAAGTGAGCAAGATGACCTAAATAATTCTTAACCACTTTACATCTACCTGTCTGCACACTACTCAATTTTTTTCTTTAAACCAGAACCCAAAATAAATGCCAACTCAGACTCAGAGTGGAACATTTCTTTCTGACCAAAAACCAGTCAAAAAAAAAAACAAATTCCAATTCCAACCACACAACGTGGAGGTAAGCCGAGGTGAGGCGGCGAGCGGCCGAACGCCGAAGTATAATGGTATAGGGCTCGCGAAAAGAACCGTTTCCAATGGGCGATCAAGTGACATAAGTTGTCGAAGAAAAGTTTTTAGGTCTTCGCATGAACTCTTTCCGGTTCTCATTCTTGCTGCTGCTGGCCGTGCTTGTGTTTCACTTTCACATTTAATGTAAGCGTTGCCCTACATTTCGGTGTGTGAATGATGCCGCACAACGTTTACTTGCTAAATAGTCATGATCTCGGCCCGATCTGGAGTGACATCATTCTAAAAGTGAATTTTCGTCTTCATTTTCGATTCATCTTTAAATTAAATAACAACAAACCCAACATTTCTTTTATTTAACACCTTTCGCAGATTTACCGTACAGTTGGCTGTTTCGCGGTATAGCATTGGTCATTCTCTACTCAAATAACTGTAAAGTGTTACACAGATTGAATGCACGCGACGAATTTATACGCAACTGGTATAGGAACCCTCATCAATCAAAGTGCAATGAGTTACATTCTATGGAAACGTGATTCAAATCTGATTGCACGTGAAATGTGACTTAGCCTTATGATTGACATATACAAATCTATCTGGATCACTTGTCCTGTTGCACTGACATTATGCCGAAAAGTGTGTCAAATCTCTACACCAATAACAAAGTCGTTGCAATGTCAATTTACAAAAACTGTAAATGGGGACGTTCAAGTATCTAGTTTAGTAAGTCTGACAGCTCTCTCACTAAGTGAATCTCGGTTTTGATTGGTCGAAATCGGTCGTGAGAGGTGAGAGCAGTTGTTTCAGTTGACGTTTATGGAGGGGTAGCCGACGAATCTAGTCAAGAAATTCGTGACTGAGTACTAAGTTGACAGTTCTCATATGTGGCTGACGTAGAAAACGGGACGTTCCCGACCATTCTAGTTTTTGCGTTCAGGTTGCATCTCATCCAGACCAATCTAGTCGACTTAAGATGACTAGATTCTTGAATGCGGCCATTGCCTTTCTATGCTTGGTTTAGAGACTTTTTTTTGCTAAGTTATATAAATGTTATCTTTGCCCATAATGCGAAATTTTCAACCAAAAAACTGTTGTTAAGCCGCCAAATACGAGTTCACGCCATCTACAGTACAGAAGTCTCATTTTGTTGCTCTTACTTCCAACAAATCCTAAATTATAAATATAAGTAAGATGTCAAAAAGAAGAACATTTTTTCTGAAGTGGTAACGAATTACCGAATTCTTGTGGACTTTTGACTCACTGACTGTGGTCTTATGGCTCACTATGGTGGGTCATAGTCCACAATTCTCATAATTTAAAGTACAACAAAATTAAGCGGTTTTCTTTGATTCTCTCTTAGACTATAATGTGTCTCTTGAACAATATTTCAGGAGCGGATTGACACAAAATGTAAACAAATTGCACTAGTTGAAAAATTTGTTGTTAGTTCTTTTCAGGTAGATCTTATTTTCAGTAAGGTGTTGATATTTGTTCAATTTTTCAATCTCAGAGTATATCGGTAAGCCTTCACTGGCTGATAAGAGTCTATCGAAGGAAGTTGTTGAAGAGCGTTTTTGTTTACCCGAAAAAAAAGTTATTGTAGATAAAAAATATAATAATAAATTCGCTTTATAAATTTTTACAGTATTTTATTTAAACACAAAAAGTTTTTCAAAAACAATTTATATTAAAAAGTTTGTAAATTGTTCCAAAAATTTATAAAGTTATTTTGAAAAATTCGCGCGAATTTTTCAAAATAACTTTATAAATTTTTGGAACAATTCACAAATAAATTAAAAATTATACCTAAATTGTTTTTGAAAAACTTTTCGTGTTTAAATAAAATACTGTAATTTTAAAATTATTTTGAACAATGAATACGAACTTTTTAATTAACTTTAAGAATAAGTAAGTAATGCTCGGTATACATACATGCTCTGAATGTGCTACACAGACAACTAATAATTGCTTCCATTCACCTAATGGAAGAACATTAAAGGTGCCGTCAACAAGAATTAAATAGTTGCATCCTTTTAAACATATCCGATTGTGTCAGGATGTGGATCAAGGGCATCACATATTTTGGATATTTTTTTGAACTCTGTGTCGTAAATGAAGCTAGCCTTGCAGGATTTTATGTAACACGTGTATCTTGTTTTAATTTATTTTTTAGTCATATGGATAATTGTGGACTTATGGCCTACTTTCATTTTAAAATTGTGAACTTATGGCCCAAATTAATGTGAACTTTTGGCTCACCTAGGTGGGTTATAAGTCCACAATGGATTTGTGGACTTATAACCCACCTAGGTGGGTCAAAAGTCCATTGTGGACTTATGACCCTGCGCCGTGCATTGAACGTTGAAATTAGGTCGGTCACGTCACCACATATACGAACTGTCAACTTATTACTCTGTCACGAAAACGACGTCAACTAAAAAAACTTTTCATGTGACCGATCTAGGCCAATCAAAACCGAGACACATCAAGTCAGCTTTCAGACTTACAAATTTACATATTTAATGTCCCCGCTTACTTAAAAGATCTGGCCTAATTTTGACGTTTATGAATCTGCCACTTTAGAAATAAAGTGACGAGTTCTTAATTTAGAGGTTTTACAAATTAAAAAAACAAAAAGTCCAGAATGATGATGAACTAAGGTCAAGGATTAGTCGAATCAGTCAAAAACATTTTGACATCTGTCAGATATAGAGGCTTTTTGTGTGTAAATACTGGCCGCATTCAAGAATCTAGTTATCTTAATGGCGTTTTTCATTGAAGATCCAAAAGAATTGCCCCGAAGTTCAGAATTGCTCTTTTCAATAAAATTCGTTGGAGCACTTTTGCAACAGTGGTAGACTGTAGACACCATATATGTATGTGTGATTAGATTTTCTGTTGTTACTTGTTTTTTTTTTTTGTTTTTTACAATAAATATGAATGTTTTAATAGACCAAATCAATATATTATAATATTAAGTTTACATTTTGCACTCGTAATTGTATATTTTCGGATCACAAGCGAAAAATTTGTTTCTAATAACACAACAAACATTTCAATTTGACATTTTGCTAGTGTGTGTTGGTGAGTTCAGGGCGATTCTCTCAAAATATTCCGGACGCTTCTTTCGTGTTAAGAATTGACCTGGAAGTGCAATTTTTTTTTTGAATGAAACAGAATACATAGAAAGAGCACTTCTATATTTAATCTTTTAATAGAAAGAGCAATTCGGGGCACTTCTCTCGGATCTTCAATGAAAAACGCCATAAGACTAAAGTTGCAATTTGTCACTTTTCTCGAGAGCCTGCCACAATTTTTTGCCATTTTGGCCCTTTTAAATGTAACACAGTTTCCTATCATTATTAAGTGTTAAGCGAACCAATACTTATTACATATCGTTAAAAAATTCTAAATACGCTGTTCTGCTTCAGAAATGACACTTTTTTCTCATTGGCCCTTTTCTTGCGACTTTGACTTTTCAGATTCCTGCAACGGTCACACTGTTGGGTAGACAATAAATTTAAAAACAAATGGTTTAAAAAGAGATCTTTAGGGACTACAAGCAACCAGAATTTTTTGAACGAGTTAAAGTGCTGTTAGGTTAAATGAAATTTAAATAAAACCGGTGGCGAATACTTGCTTATTTCGAGTTCTTCTGCTTATCGACTTATTTATGCGCGCATTAGACCTACTATACCACAATCTCTCGCAGTCCTATATCCATTTTTGTTTTTTAGAAGAAACTATACATTGTTGTGCCAATAAACGCTAAACAATAAAACGCAATTCTTATCACCATCACTGGCAATGACGGTGATGATTAGGCAGCACTAAAGAGCTTTTCATTACTAATAATAATAATCCAACCACAGGCCAACTTAGACACCACACCAAAAGCCATTAAAAAAAAGTCCACAGCGACAGTCACACTGTTCAAAGCACTCTCGAGAGAGGTAAAGCTCCTCATCCAGCGTTCGTCATAGTTCCAAAGTATGGCTGCTCAGTGCTCACGCATCACGCTCACCAGTGTTTTCGGTTGTTTAGATTTTTATAGGCAGTTTGCCTTCTACACTTGCATCGCTCGACTCGTTTTGTGCAATTTTCGTTTCGTTGTCTGTTTCGTTTAAATTGGGCCAAAACTGCTGCGTGTAACAACCTGTTTCTTCTTTCGCTCCCCAGAACGCTCAAACGGGCGGCATATATTCACTCCGCGCCCAAAATGTGTTAACCCTAAGCAAAACGTTTTATTGGCTGCCAAATCCATCGACTGCGTACCTCTGATTGAAAGGAAAGTAACGCACAGCAAATAAATTAGCAGCGACTGTGAAAAACAACAAAAAACAATAAATAAAAAACTGATCCCAAATAAATTAAGCGACGCCCAGCATGAACAGAATATTACGAGGTATTCTGCTCTATCGGAACACCGACCGTTTGCAGATGGTTAAGGAATTCGAACAAGTTCGCGATCACCCTGAGGTGAGTAACTATTGCCGACTGTAATCTCTAATACAAATCCAAATGACATTGACTCGGAGTTGTGTTGGAGTTTTGATTTTTGTCTGACTCGCGAATGGAACAACAACCTTTGGACTGTTTACATCGTGCGATACTTTTGCAAACACTTATGCGCGTTTGTTTGCGTTTCAATCTGCGGCATTGTAACTCGAGAAAGTGTCAACATTGATGGGTGAGAGGGCGGAGCACGGCCGGCGGGTCAATCTGCGGCATACATGTTAATGGCCACCCTTAAGTGTGTTATTGTGCCGAATTCCGCGTATGGATTTTTATTAATAGTACAAAGTACTAGGGCGTCAATTATTTTGTTGGCCAGGGGCCAGAATTATGACATGTTTGCCGGCAGGAAGATAGTAAATTTATGCTATCATGTGCTTTGCGAGGTCACTCACTATCGAAGCATATTGAACTTTTAATTAATTGTTTGTACATATTTCTGTTTCTAGCCAAAAGCTGTTTTCTTCACATGCATGGACAGTCGAATGATACCCACGAGATTTACGGAGACGCACGTTGGCGATATGTTTGTGGGTAAGAGCACACATGGTTTCCTCGTCTGTATATATTATTAGTCCTAATTAAAGGGACGAATGAGAAAAGTACTCTCGAAACACTTCTGTTGGCCTTTGCATCACTCGCCATCAATCGGGTCGGCGGGATTGTTAAAGTGGGTCGTATTGAGCGCTAATTTAATTAGCCAAAGTCTTTTGGAAGACTCGCGTCTTAATGAACTTGCAAATTGAATTTTTTTAATTATGCGGCAGACAGTTAAAAATAGATAAGAGTGCTGAAACGTGCCGATTAAATTCATATCACGCAATCGTGGACTGTTGATAAGGTTCTAGCTGTTTTTGTTTTTACATGCATAGGTACTTCGTTGAGCTAGGACAAGGTCGTTATATTCAGACACGATTCCAAGAAGTTGGTCTAATGGGTGTAACTCCTTCCATTTGCCGTTTAAATTCTGAAGAAAAAAATATGATAAGGCCGGAGAGTCTCCTCGTCATGATCGTTAACGTTTCTGTTTACTTACTTACTTGACCTAGAGTATTCCGCTATCGCGTGTGTGGAATATTTTGAAGGCTGAAAGCGTATTTTTCACACAGAATATTGGATTTTATATATATGCAGTGTTGCCCAGTGGATCGTGACCGTGAGGGATGCGGCTCACTGGTTAGTGTGTCCGACTACTGAGTTTAAGGTTCAATCTCTGAACATTTTAGCGAAGGATGTCGCTGATTGTAGAGCTTTTAAATTGTCGAGTAAGAAGTAGAGTGTTGGTCAAATTGCAGCGTCCACATGAAGACAACATATCCAAAAAAAAAACAGAAACACATGTCACAGATCCATCTAAAATAATAAAAACAAAAAAAGCTCAATTAAGACGAATTAATCTCATGCGATCCAAGTTCCTTACTCACCGAATGCGGCAAACGGCCGTTGAACGCCATTTGTCACTGAAGTTCATGTTGAACCTATTCGCTTACGGCGAACGTGATGTGAGAAACTTTACTGCCATTCTGTAAGGCGGCGAACGAAACAAAAAACGACAAACGTCGTGAAAGTAAAACGCCACTCGGAATAAGGGTGATTGTTTGTAAATGGCGGCGCTGTACAGAGAAATAACTGTCTGCAAAGTATTACTGAGTTCAAGGACATTTGGGTGTACCTATTATTACAAAATTTGCGACATCTTTCCAATTGGAACAGTTGTACTGACACCACAACGCATTTTAAATCAGATTGCACGTCCCCACTTCCTATTGCTATTGTTTGCATGCACTATTGCCACATTATTTTGTCCTTTGCACTTGTTGTAGCTTAAATAAATCTTTTCCCCTTCCAGTACGTAATCCTGGCAATGTCATACCACATGCTCACCACTTCGAAGATGAGTACTTTAGCTGCGAACCCGCTGCCCTGGAGCTCGGCTGTGTGATCAACAGTGTTCGGCACATCATCATTTGTGGTCACAGCGATTGCAAAGCCATGAATCTCCTCTATCAACTAAAAGATCCGAATTTTAGCTCGCAGGTATGCGTAACTGTACGAAATGTTATACTGCCATTGTTAACCCGGTTGAATGTATTTTCTCTGTTAGACAAACCGTCGCCTATCACCTTTACGTTCGTGGATGTGCACTCATGCTGGATCCAGCTTGGAAATGTTCACCGAATGGAAGAACAACGGAATGAAGGATCCTTTAAGTTTCTCATCAGAGATACCTACCAGAAAATTCGTTGCCTACATCGATCCGGAGAATAAGTTCGCATTGGAGGACAAACTCTCTCAGATTCACACATTGAAGCAGGTCTCGAATGTGGCGTCGTATGGATTTTTGCATGAACGCCTGAAAAAGCACGATCTACATATTCATGCCCTTTGGTTTGACATTTACACCGGAGACATCTATTTCTTTAGTCGGGGCGCCAAACAATTTGTGCCTGTTAATGAGGAGAATTTCCAGAGACTTTCCGAGGAAGTTCGCAAATACTACTCCTAGTGGTAAAATAGGATTTTCTCCGTTTAGACGGGGAGAGAGTACGTGATATTTTTGTTTAGCTTAGACGTAGTAAAGCCTTATTTACCACCGATCGACGATCAGCGAGTTACACAAATGAGCTTTATTTTTAAAAATAGTACCTTACGTGTGTGTATGTATGGAAATTAGGGTTCAAATAAAGGATGCCCATTGTATAAGAAGACGAGTTGTGAGTTGTGGTCTCAAAACGGCGCTCTATGCGTTATTTGTGTTTTTCCCTCGTTCGGGTAATACAGCCACTTAAACCAACCCATAGAAGACGAAGGTTGCAGGTTTTGTTTGTTTACTTCGTCGGTAAGGAGGGGCGACAGACGATTTTTGTTCGTGGATAAGGCCTGCAAATTTTCGGTGTAAACGATTATTTCCCCATTAAAAAATCCACAGACTAACAGTGACAATGATATCACCCGGAACATTGTAGCCTATAAAAACATAGCAGCATAGCAGCAACATAGCAGCAACATTCTCCGTCATGTAAGTTGCGAACGAGTGCGACCAGCAGATGAGAAGACTATTTGACAAAGTATCCGAAAAGAGTGTAGTTTTGTCTTTTTTTGTTTACTTTTATTTATAAAGAGATTATGTACTAAACAGAAACAAATCTAGTTCTTAGTACTACGGATAATATGAAAAAAAAAGAAAAAGAAAGGAGTAACTAAACGCAACTAACTACAAAATGGCTATAACGACAATCAATGATGACTCACAGCGTTGCTAGTGGGATTCTCTAGTTCCTCAAAGTACTTGCGGGCGTTACGGATATTGACTAGAGTCGCTTCGGAAGGCATGCTCGGATCGGACATGACCACCATGATGTACGTGTTACTGGTGAAGGTGTCAATAAATGCGGCAAACACGCTATTCCTCACTTCCATTGATTGGAACTTGGCGCCCAGCTTGGAACAGCTCAGCTTAAACTGTTTGATTATGTTTGAGACTTTTTCGAAGCGATGCGAATCTCGGTATTGTCTACTCTGGCAATGGGATATCACAAGAAAGGTGGCCTTTTCGAACAGCAGAACCTCGTCGGCATCGATGACGCTGGCGAAGTGCGCCAGAGAGTTTTCCAGGGCTGCCACATTCGGTATAAGCATGGTGACAATGCTGGACCAGGCTCTGAAAGAATATGGTGTTGCACTGAAAGTGTGGGTATTCGAATGAAACATTTACCTGTATAGGGTTTCATCCCAAATGCTGGTCCTAAAGCAAGTGATGTTACCCGGTCGGGAGAGGCGAATAAGGTCGTCTTCGCGGGTCTTGAAGAGAATATCACGCTGCTCTTCGGCAACCAAATCCATTTTGTGGATGAGGCAGAAAATCTTCGCATTGGGAGAGTTCTGAAAGGAGAATGGAATGGGTATCATTTGAAAAGTTCGCGACGCACGAGCGTAACACTAGAATCGAACAAATAAAACCATAGAACATTGAGTCTGCATCGCGTTGATATGCCTTTTGAGGAGTGTTTTTCATTTCTCATATTGTTTTATCTACGAAGTGAAACTGACACAAAAGATGCGACCAGGTCAGCACGAGTCAGCTCCAGTGTGTTGCCAACGCCAATCAAAACAAGCGTGACTTTTTCTCAGAAAATACGGATCTGAAAAGCTTTACACATTCCAATGCAATAAGTGCTTGGAATATAAAGGAGGCAAACAAAAAACCTCAAACTCGGTAGAAATGTCCACAAGTAATACCAATACGGCTTAAAAATGATTCATGCACAAAGGAACCATTGGTTAGCGTTAGATTGCTAAATGAAACTCAATAATACGTAGATAACGTCAGGAATATTGATTCCGGGCGTCCCTGTCGTCTTGAAACAAAAACAATATAACTCGCACCAAAAAATATTTTAATACTCACATGCAGCAGCGCCTCCAGACACGATTGATAATAGTGCACATCGCGTTCCAATTCCCTGCTTTCCACATCGAATACATAAATCAACACCTCAACATTGCGAAAGATGTTATCACGTTGCGAAGCAAAGTACTGCTGCATGAATGATTCCTGTCCACCGCAGTCCCAGAGATTAAGCACAAGATTACCGAGAAATCTTACATGGGAATGTTCAACGTCGACTAAAAGATTAATAAATATTTTTAGTAATTAGTAAAACATATAAACAATTAATTACTTGTTGCTCCAAGTCGGGTGGTGTCTCTGGCGATGTAGTTGGCAAAGATTATGGATCTCATACTGGTCTTACCAGATCCACTTTTGCCCATCAAAAGGACCTACATAAAGAAATGTTTATAAATATTCACAAACGATTGCTTGTAAAGTGTACAGAATTTACCTTTTTCTTCATTTTGGAATAAGATTACAATAGGAAAATGGAAAGATTTCAATACTTTTCGATATATTATCTGCGATTGTTCCTCTATCAGCTGTCAAAACATTTAAATGGTTGAGTTCAGTTGCAATAGTTGTAGCTGTAGGTAATACAGTGCAACGTGAGTCCAGTAAAGTACCAATATGTTTGGAAATTTCTTTTTATAGGGTAGATATGGTATACGACGACACTTTCCTTATTGATTAATTTTGGATACAAATATAGTTCAACTGCTTACAATTGAAGGAATTATACGTTTCTTCGGCGACTTTAAAACAAACTTAAATGAGTTTTTTTAGATCTGACGAATACTTAATAGAGGCTAGCAGAGGCAATAGTGTGGTACCCATCACCTTTAAAAGCCACATTCATTTTGATTTACGACTGAGGTTAGACTTAGGCACTATACGTGTTGCACCTTAGCCGTAAATACAAAGTTCGACTAAAACATATTTGTAAATGATTGGTGGACGATAATTGACAGATAATAATTTTTACAATGTCGCGTCTCACTCTTTTGAAACGAAATATTTAGATTTAAGCAATACAAAACTTGTGTTTTTGTTTTTATAATATTGCAAAACGTCTAAACGAATTATACTGAAGCGGGTTTCCGTTGCAATCGCACTTTGATCGCCCAGTTGTTGTTTGATAATTATTTTGATAACCAGTTTCGAAGGATAATCATGGGCTTCAAAATGAGATCGCTGTGCTTTCGGTTTAAGTCTCTCAAGCCTTCTGAATATGTTTGTATTTTCTTTCACAATGTCTTCTCATACCCAATTGGAATAAGTCTTTTTTTTTATTTGTTAGTTTGTCACCAAAGAATAAAAAAATCTTGCATAGACATAAGACCCCAATATTAATATTTAAAGTTACATAAATATTCCCCCCTAGGGAAGACCCAATCCATCACATCTTGGCATTATCTTTTACACAGGTTCTAAGATGGAGTCAGGGACTGGCTCTGGAATCTGCAGTGAGTCGCTCCAGGTGAACTTGTCAGTCAGCCTTGGGAAAAACTTATCCTAAAATATGGATTGCGCTAGAATAAATCTAAGTTCTAACACACTTGGAAAAACCCCCTTTATCTTTTCAGATAGGCAAGCAGCTCTCAAAGCTCTTGACCCATCTGTCATAAAATCTAAACTTAAGAATAGTCATGCTCCACTGGATTCTAGCACACAGAGGATTTAAGTGTAACGAATCAGCTGACTCACTGGCTAAAATCGGAGCAACCATGTACTTATCCCCTTCTGCTGAATCAGCATAAAAAATTTCAGGAACTATAGTAAGAACCTATCTCGCAACATGTAAAACGAGATCTGGTAGCTGGGAAGAACTGCACCAGGGAACTCTTCCCCAAACTCTGCTCCAGAAAATCGCTCTTCCTGATTAGTCTGGACAAAAATAACCTGAGGATCCTAACAGGTATAATCAGCGACTATGGTCTCGTAAAAAAACATCTCCATCGCATTAGTGTCTCACTGGATCCTATTTGCAGACTCTCTCTTTAGAGTGGCGAATCCTCTCTTCACATCCTCACAAAACGTCAGGCCCTACGACATCTCAGAAAAAACATCCTTACCTAGCGATGAAATTGTCAATTCAGCAACCCTTGATGACATACACCCAGAGAAGATTTTTGTCTTCCTGACTGCCTCGGGAGTGAAAAGATGGCTCTAGGAATTTACCAGGGAAGGCATAATAGGCTCCTTTAAGAAGCCGCAGTGCCAGAGCCCCTTGAAAGCTCTCCCGCTTAAAAATCTAATTTAATCTTCATAAATATGGTACAAAGTAAATGTAAAACTTTCTCAAGTAATTACAATATGCCGACATTAGGCCATTATTTGATGAACATAGAACGTATTTTGTACATGAGTGGCCTTCTTTAAAAAATCGAGTGTTTCGTAGGTCTAATGAAGGAACGTTCATATTGAGAAGACTTATAGGATGTCCGTTGAATCAGTAGGTCTATTCGCGTACTCGGTTGGAATCGAACGCAATCGATGGCAATCTCACAAGGTCTATACTAAATCTATACTACGTGTATAGACTTTGTGCGATTGCGATCGATTGCGTTCGATTTCAACCGAGTACACGAATAGACCTAGTTTCTCTTATTACAACATTACAACAATACAAACAAAGAGCACTCTGGCCACCGTTCTCCTAACCTCCTATTTTTTTAGTCTAATTTATTTTAACCTAAATAAATAAGGGGATAAGCTGCTAAGATCAAGCCAAGGAAGTCTTTTTGCACAGATTCAATTCTAGTCTTTTAAACTCTATAATACGGACACCACACAAAAGCAGCATATTCAAACATCGGCTGCACAAAGGCGATTTACGAGTTCTTGAGTTGAGAAGTCCTAATGCTTAACCGCGTTTCTGTCTTCATTAAATTCACATACCTACTTCTAGCTCTCTGTTGAGGTTGTCATTTCGAATGTACCCTAGAGCTTTAAGCCTATATGTCATCAATCGATCCGTCTATTTTCATTGATGTGTGATGCCGCAGCTCTACCTAACTTCAATTTGAAATGTGCGACAAAAACTGAAAGGTAATTGCTACCGCCTTAAGAGTGTCTGGTCTGACCAAGCTCACATCTCATCACCCATCATCCATGGTTTTAAAGTAACCTGTACTTGTGTTTTGTTCACCATCTAAATAACTCCCGTGTGCAATTTTTGTAATTACCAAAAAAGAACCATAAAGGCTTAATAACGGTAAAACGTTACATGCTAATTATTACGAATTCGTGTTACGTTTACGACTCTTAATACTTACGCATATGAAACAACTATATTTCTTCACGTATACAAAAAACAACCAGTATTGTACACACGAACAATAAAAAAAAACGTTAATGCAATCAAACAACTCTTAAACTATAATGCAACTTTAGAGTAGCCACAATCACCATCATGAGCATTGCGTATTACAAATCTGCAATTTCTTCAAATTGTCCCAGTTTCAGTTGTCTTCGGGTAGCTACGTTAAACTTCTTTCCTGTTTGTAAATCCTACCCCAAACAAACTTTATTGTAATCTTTTGAAGGTGGTTTCACATTTATAAAAGCGAAAACAAAAAAACAGATAATGGAAAAAAACTGTAGTAAGTTACAACTTCAGCCTCAATACTGTAAGAGCAGAAAAGTTGAATAAAAGATGAAAATCTGCTTACGCAAGAAGGACCCGCCACGGCTGCAATGTGCGCACCAACGTATCACAAGATGAATTAATAAATGAAATCGAATGGCCGTGATAAATTTCTGATAAATATATTTGCACAGGGTGCTTAAATGAATGATTTATTATGATTTGAAGGTTTTCAACGGATGTACGCATATTTATTTCAGAATGCGATGTGTACTCATTTCATTGCTTAAAATTTATTCGAGTTTTAATGGGAACACGATTATTCGCTGTTCAGCGAAGCATCGCGTTGCAACTTTGTGCAAAGTGAAGTTCACTGCTTTAAATTAAATAAAACATTTGGAAATGCATGCATATGATATAAATTTATTCTTAGATCTTTTATTTTGTTGGGATAAAGAGTTGTCGCCTGAATTTCGTCCTTCATTTGCTTTGATCTTGTTGAATACATCGCCTTCTCGCAGTGTGCCCAATGTCGTTTTATGGCGTGTTTTATTGAAGATCCAAGAGAATTGCCCCGGAGTTCAGAATTGCTCTTTTAAAAAACACTTTTGCAACAGTAGGCGTGTTTTTTTGAGCTTCGATCTCAGGAAAGCAAAGCAAAGTAGGATTTTCAGCACACTTCTTACAACAACTACTGCGAGTCTTGAGATCGAAGCTCAAAAAAACAGGGCTAGTGGTAGACACCATAATATGTGTGATTATATTTTCTGTTCTTACTTGTTTCTTTGTTTTCTAATGTAAATATGAATGTTTTAATAGGCCAAATCAATATATTTCAATTTCAGTTTACATTTTGCACGCGTAATTGTATGTTTTCGGATCACAAGCGAAAAATTTGTTTCTAATATCACAACAAACATTTCAATCTGACATTTTGCTAGTGTCTGTTGGTGAGTTCAGGCCTCAAGGCAATTCTCTCAAAATATTCCGGAGTCCGGACACTTCTGTCGTGTTAAGAATTGAGCTGGAAGTGCACTTTTTTTTCAATGAAACATAGAATAGGTACATAGAAAGAGCACTTCTAGATTTGATCTTTTCATAGAAAGGGCGATTCGTTTCTTCAATTAAAGACACCATTGGACTTCAATAGAGTGTTTGGCGAAGCCTATCCTTTCACAGATGGGCTATCTTTTTGTTTCAAACGTCAAAAAGACTTTTAGGATAGTAGGAAAGTCGGTTTATAATGGCTAGAGTAGTGTTTTGTTCAAATATTGTTACAAAGCGCACAACTTCCATTGCTTTTATTCTGGACACTCATTCCGTAATTTTTCAGACGATTATCGCCGAAACGATAGACCTCCAAAAGTAGCAACTAAGTGCCAAAATTACGAGTTTGAGACCTTAATCCAGTTCGTTTTCGACAAATGTAATGAAAGCTGACGGTAGTGAAACAAATTCGGGGAGAATATATTTTCTTATGGTCATCAAACTTTCTAAAACGATGTCGTCCCGACGATTATTGTTATACGGAATCTGCCCCTGTTTTATTAGAAACTTTTCAGTAATTTTTTAACAAAATTATGCTACAGCTAGGTTTTTTTTTCCCACAAGTTTTTTAGCTGTCACTTGGTTTTTTCTTCTTCTTATTTGACACTGACGTTGTCGCGAACTTACCTATAGCGATATTCGCTTAAAGAGAGATGGTGCTACATCTTCAAGCTCTGCAGGTCTACACATAACCTAAAAGCAGAGACAATGAATAGGTATTTATTGTCTGTGCTAAAAGAGTGAGGTTATCAATACTTTCATTCGCAATCGCGGTTAAAATCGAGCGCAATCGCACAAAGTTACACGTTTCTCATGACAAAAATATAATAGCAAAATAGCGAGTACTTGTCGAACGAGCAATTCCACTCTTGGCTCGAAACAGCTCAGAGAATTACAACAGTATCTAGGTACTGAAAAATATGTTAAATATGTCTAATGCACAAAGTTGACAAGAAACAAACTCAAAATCTGTCTTAAAAACTAATTGCGCACAAAAATAAAATCTGTGACAAATGATGGTCGATTTGCAAATTCACGGGATTGGATTTTACGAGGTCATAGAAAAAGAATAGGTATTTGAAATACACAACGCAGCTTTAGATACATATTTTCAGTAAAGATTTTTAATGTTTGAACGACTTTTTCATAGTGTGAGCTGAATTGAGAAGCTTTCTCACAACAGACTCACAGATGTTCGTTAAATGTTCGTGCTGTGGGGCCTTTTGAGATTTCTGAAAATTCTTACTACTGAGCCACGGCTAATTTCTAACAATCGTAAGAAGTGTCTTTCTATATTCAAATAACACTTCAAATGTTCGCGATACATTCATCTAGGATAACGCGTTCCCCCAGTTGTTTGCTAGGCAATCGTATTTTTTTGCATTGTTTAGTTGAGCGATCAGTTTAATACAAATAAATCATTTACTACCGTGGATGGTAGTTGACCTAAATTGCCCAAGTACCTACCCAACAAAACTGACACCTCTCTTGACAGTAAATCAATATTTTCACAAAAACCCAAGCCTTTGGCCAACAACTACAATGTTTACATTTTATTTTCAATGTCACCCTGTTAATGCCCAGCAAAGACTTTCTAAATTGTTGATAGCAACAAAAACAGAACACGGCGGGTTAAATGTGTCACTCCCGACCAAGTCCAACCCAAAGCTATATCACGGCACAAAGAGAGTATAACCAACAACAAGTTGTTACACTAAATCAATTGGCAGAGTCGGCGGTGCCAATAGTGGTAGTATGGCTCTGGCTATGTTAGTCGAATTGGTTAGTTGCGCCAGTATAAGCCAGTGGCAGGTATCGCGGTCGGACCTAAAGAAAGAAGGAGCCCCAAGGTGCTCAACATACTCGCTAAATTGAAAATTAACACATTTTTGCAGACACATTTGAATTTATTTTTAACGCTCGCTACTCGTATCAGTATCTCTGACCATGCTGTCGGTTAAAATTATAACTTTTGTTCTAATTGCCAGTGGCATTGTGCAACTCACCTGCGCCGTCAACGACGAAAAGGTAAATCCAAGCCTAGAGCAAGCATAATTTATGTAATCGATAAAAGTTGTATACATGCCATCGGATTCGATGGCAGCGAAGGTAGGTATTCCGTAATTATATTGTGTGAACGTGAGAATAATTGGAACGCGGTTATCTCAAGAAGTCGATTGCCATTCAGATGCTGTGATCCGCGGGTGGGTGATTTAGTAAACAATAGAATTTGTGTCAGTGTGACTTTTTTTCGCATGCAAAAGTCCGTTTGGCTTGGATCCGTGTGTGATTAAAGATTCACCTGATGTGATGCGGATGTAGTCTGTTTTGGTTGTCTCTAATAATCACATGCAGTATAAATGCGAATTTAATAACCTTGTGTTTTGGTTTGTAAAATTAACGCCAGTAAATCCCTCAGTCTGTCTAGCGCAACTGGCAAAGTGGTGATTTATTAGAAATAAGTTTTGTCCTATCGCAATGACGGCACGCTAAATGCATACAAGATTATTGGGTTAAGCGGCGTTCTACTAGGGCAGATAATTAGCAGTCGGCTAGCGTACCGATGAGTAATTAGTATGGATCTCTTTGTAGACTTCCTAATAATAGTAACTGATCGAAAATAGAAGTAAGTGAGCAGACATTCTTAGTTTTTATTTGGGAGACATAAAGAACAGCGTTAGTTGTCCTAAACAACTCTTGATTTCGTTTCATTTACCTGATGCGATTTTGCTTTTGTCAATTACAACTTCGTCGTTCAATTTACGACTCCGTTTAGCGATCTTGACGTAAGTCTCTGAAGAAGAGTACGTGCCAAAAAAAAATACTTTCGGTCATTTCAATTTTAATCTCTTTTCGAAAGAAATCAGTTCATATCTTACCTTGATAATCATTTCCATTTATAATACCGGTTATTAATCAATAACGAGCGCTTTAAAGCACTGCTCTCCAAATCAGCTGGCTGTCAGATTTAATGTTCCATTAGTGACAAAATATCACTTTTTTTCAGAGTTAGGGCATTTTGCGAATCTCGATTTCTTAGCGAGGTTTACACCTACTTTTACTTACACCTTTAGCATTTGTCAAACTTTGAAGTGACGTTTTTAAACGACTAGTCAGTGAAAACTAAAAACAAATTAACATTAGGCCGCTTTAATTGATATCAACATAAATTGAATGGGTTTTTATAAACCAAATTACAATTTAAGAACAATTGACTTTTAAATCAGGCACCAACAAAAATGCAAAAATAGAGTGATCGTATTTCATGGGCACTGAGAATCCCAATGGAAAACGACATTAAACTTCCTCCAAATTTCAAAAACGGAGGGTTACGTTTTATAATCTAAAACTCGATATATTTTCCATTCGTTCTACGTGTCATAGCCATAATAGTCTAGGTCTAGGCTGAACCTGACTTTTTATCAATAAGCCTTTTCATCTAACAAGACCTGTCAGTTAATATCTCTACTTTAATGCAGTTCTCACTAGTTGTTTGTTAATTTTTTCAATTAAATTGCTGTCATTTTATACGTAGGTATCTGCGAAAAACAATAACAGCTTTTTTTTATTAAATTTATAATACTTTTGTAAATCTTTCTTTTTCAGTTAAGTGTTTTGGTTCTGTATGAGTCTCTATGCCCTGACAGTGTACGTTTTATGAGAGACCAACTAGGACCGAACTATGACTCATTAAAGGATGTGGTCGATATCACGTTGGTACCATTTGGAAAATCGCAGGTAGGTCCTCCTCCTCAGTGTCATTAATTATTCTATATTTAAAATAAAAAGTTTTCTTGCATAGCACGAATTTATTAACTGACACATATAATTTTCATGGAGACATATTTAATGTGCCCACCCTTATTAATAAACAGAAACACTGCATAAAAGCTATTGGCCGGGTTCCACTGCCCGCTAGATGACTAGCGGCATGTCAAACTCCATATAAAAAAAGGTGACATTTCACCATTTGCGCTAGACGTCTAGCACTTTTTGTAAAATGGATTTTTTTTTATATGGAGTTTGACATGGCGGTAGTCATCTAGCGGGCAATGGAACGCGGCCAATAACTCGTTACTCAGCAAATACGTCAAATTTGTGTACGCTATCTGACGTTTACTAGCCAACTTACCTACGTGTGCACATTTGTTTATTACGACGGGGGTACATGTTCTGTTTAATTTTACTTATTACTATAAATAATTGAAAATGTATTACTCCTTACAGAGTACCAACGACGGAGCTCAATTCTTTTGCCAGCATGGTCCTTCAGAGTGCGAAGGCAATCGCATGCAATCATGTGTCTTACAACAAACCGCCAATCAGGAAACCCAAGTGAAATTCGCCGTCTGTCAAATGACTGCTCACTACAAGTCTTCTATTCAATACTGTGCCGAGTCGGCTGGTCTGTCAGGCGATATAAATGAATGTATGAGCTCTGAGATGGGAACGCTGTTACAATTGGATGCAGAGAAGATCACACAGCTTTATGCTCCAACTTTCGTGCCCACTATTGTTTACGATGGGGTAAGACATGCGCGTTCCAGGACTTTTAAGCTATTCAAATATTTATCAATACTTTCAGAAATTCGATCAGCAGTTACAGGACAGTTCGCTTACGAATTTCAAAGGCGTCGTGTGCAGTCTTCTTCAGGCGCGCGGTTCTGTTGCCTTTAATTCTGTTTGTTAAGAATATGTACGAGTTGTGCAAAAGCAATAAATGTGCTAATTACATTAAATTTATTTATTCACTTTTAATTTATTACTGCACTTGTGTTACGTTGAGGTCGTGAAAAAACTGACCCCCATTTTGAATAGATATAAGAGTATTGCATAAAGATACGATTATGCCAGTTTTCTTGTCAAATTTTGACATGCCGACTTCATTATGACGTAAAATTTTGCGTGGGATAGCCTGTCAAGCGTTTAGTCAGGCAGCGCACTCTCACGAAAGACACACAAGTGACCACCGAATGGCTGAACTATTGTGACGTCAGCAGTGGCATGTCAAAATTCGCCACGAAAAATGACATGTAATCGTAGTTTAAGGATTGTGCTAGTAGAGATGCCAAACATGCTTACCAAATTTACAGAACACGAAAAAAATCTTGCGAAACTTGTTCATTTATTAGAACAGAAGACAGTCATTAATCGTATTGTGAATGAAACCATTTTTATTTGAAAAAGATGGACGATTTGTGTAATATATTTCTTCCATTTAACATATTTCGTAGAAAGCAATACATTTCTTATATTTTGCTATTCTGACAACTTTTGTAAAGAGCTAATGACTTTGTGCGATTCAAAACACGTAAGCTAAGCGACCTGATGTGTAATAGCTGTCAAACACTCTTGAAACCTCTTTTAATGGGGACGTTCAAGTATCTAGTTTAGTAAGTCTGACAGCTCTCTCACTGTGTATCTCGGTTTTGCTTGGTCGAAATCGGTCATGAGAGCAGCTGTTTCAGTTGACGTTTATGGAAGGGTAGCCGACGAATCTAGTCAAGAAATTCGTGACTGAGTACTAAGTTGACAGTTCTCATATGCGGCTGACGTAGAAAACGTGACGTTCCCGACCAATCTAGTTTTTGCGTTCAGGTTGCATCTCATCCAGACCAATCTAGTCGACTTAAGATAACTAGATTCTTGAATGCGACCAATATTTCTAATAAAGTGTCAAACCGTCCGAAAGAAAAGGTGTAGCCTTCGAAATAATATTCTGTCAATCTGTATTTATTCACAAAAATGTGTCAAAGAGCTTTCAGGCATGTTTACGGTGACCACTTTTTCAATCACATAAAAGAGAATTTTTTTTAAGTAATAGTACCTATACATTTAAAAGTGGTTGAAGCACATTTTAAATATTGTAGGTTTAATAAAAGGAATTAATTTGGTCTTTGCAAATCAATACAATATTACCATCCAACTCCAGCTTTGTAGGACTTGAGAAGGTACCTATTCGCAATCTCGCATATTTCTTATGGTAGTCAGATGGTCTCTGATGAAAAAAGAGGACAATGTTTTGCTTTCTTTTATTAAAAAATCAGAGAGGGCATAGTATTTAAAATTTAAATTTAAAAACTGCACTATTCAAACAAGTTCTCGATTTGATCTAATACAGCGTTTCCCAAAGTGTGCTCCGCGGAGCACTTGGTGCTCCGCGAAAGATATCCTGGTGCTCCGCGGCAAAATAAAAATAAAACCAAACAGGCACATTATTCTCACTAGATATTGAATTCCTCATGTTCTTTAATTAACATTGTTCTTGTTTTTTTCGTTGATGTTACTTGTTTTACTTGAATTTAATAAAATATAAAAAAAAAATTTCAGTATTGCTTTCTTTACACATACCTACATAACTGCGAAAATAGCGTAAGTGTAACGAAGTGCTCCGCGAGGAACGTTTGACCTAAAAAGTGCTCCTCGACCAAAAAAGATTGGGAACCGCTGATCTAATAGATCAACAATTTACTCCTGATACGTACTGCTAGAATATAAATCGAGTCAGTTTTGAATACACAAACCTATAACCTAGCACCTTCGGGGCAAAGAAAATATGTACAGTGTGGGAAATATGAAAAGAGTGAGGGTCAAAAAAGACAACTTTGTGGAACACCATCATTTATCTAAAGGGTTTTCCAATAAAAGGTGTTATTTTGGTATTCAAAGAAAGAATGCCATTTTTCGAGATATATGATCGGATGTTTATTTCATACTAAAGAGGAAGGTACGCCGTTAATAATAAAAAACAACTTCAGTCAAATGGTCACCACGAGCACGCATACAGGACCATATCCTTTTCATGAAATTTTCCATAACCAAATCGCAAAGTGGCTGCCCTATGTCCTCGATAGCCTCACGAATTTTATCTTTGAGGTCTTGAATCGACGCTGGGCTGTTGGCGTAGACCTTATCTTTCACGTGGCCCCAAAGGAAGAAGTCGGAAGGTGTTAAATCACAAGATCGCGGAGGCCAATTGTGATCACCTCTTCGAGAGATAACGCGGTCCGGAAACTTTTCCCGTAAAAGATCAATGGTTTCGTTGCTTGTGTGGCACGTAGCACCGTATTGTTGAAAGTAAAACTTTATAAGCCTTCTTCACATCACTAATTTGTCCCAACAGCTCGAATTTTTCCACCAATTTCTGTATTGCGGTCCGACAAGGTGCTTCACGATGACCAAAAAATGCTTTAGTTTTGCGAACTGTGACTGCAAGATTTTCACCATTTTTGTAGTGAATTTTAATAATTTCAATGCGTTGTTGAAGCGTGTATCGTTCCATTTTTAGTAATGGCGTAGTTTCTACTTGACAAATGTCAAAGAATGCTTCAAAAGTGACAGCTACCGAAGTAGCGTGTAACTCACAATAGCATTTGGAGTTGGAAAACCCTGTAGTTAAACGCGTCAGACAATTACACTAAAATATCGAGCACTTTCTTTTAACGTAGTGCAGCTCTTCAATCTTTACAAGGATCGAGTGACGATATGAGTTATCCAGTACAGCAGATATTTCTAAGATAGCAAATATCTCCCAGCATCTAATCAATCGTTGTCTCAGGTGTAAGACGAAACTGGAGCCTTTAGACCTACTTTCTTACAGCTATTATTCTCTGCCAGCTCTTCCATATCTTCTACGAAGCTACCACAACTACCAACTTTTAGGTATTTCCTATTTTGCGGTAGGTACAACGACTCAGACTTGAATGAGTGTTCAAATATTTTCATCACAGAACAAGTGCCTTGAACTACGTTCCGACTCAGATCTAAGCTGTATAGCATATTCGGATGGGGCACGAAGAGCATGTACATATGGTGCACCCTCTCACTCCTGCAATTCCGTTTGCACAATCAAATAAATGAAACAAAATGTAATTTAAAAAACTTCTTAATTTCATATTTTCAATAATTATTGTTAAAAAAATAAGTTTCACAAATAATGTCATCATAAAAAATAAAACAGTAGGTACAACAAAAAAAAATAAAATTAAACATTTCACACTAATTTTTAATATAATCATTTTTTTCTAAACTCTAATAAATCCTATAACATCGTCTATATCCTTGTTTGAAATCTTAAAAGTAGGGAGAACGGGAGAGCATATAAGAACAACACAAAACTGAATAAACATTACACAGGTAAACTAACTACATATACATAATTATCATCGTTAAACAATTTGTGCTCAGAATAAATACAATAAAAAGATTTCTTGTCAAGATATCAGAAAAGAAGCAAAACTGACATTACACTGCGGTACTAGTGCTGGCCGGCTGCTGACTACTGCTGTTGTTGTTAGTTTTTGCGTCTTGATACTCCACATAGCCGGATTCATCGCTGCACTCGGAATCAGAACCATCGGCGTCGGTCGGCTTTTTGCGATGAATACCGCCCTTGAAGGGAGAGCTCGGCGATGGAAGCTTTAGCGATATGGAACTCCTGCTGCAGAAGAGCGCGTCACTTGAATTTCTTTGGCAATTTTCCTCACTTGTTGCTGCTGTCGCAGGTTTGTCACATTCCTCTATTGACGACTGACCAACGGTGTGTGTCCTTTGGCGAAACTTCAGTGACATGTCATCCACATTCGCTGTTACTGTGCTGGCTGTTTCACAGCCACTGGATATGGAACCCTCGTCGCTGTCGATTGAGAGTTGCTTGCGGTTCGATGCCATTTGATGACTGCCATTGGAACCTTGGTTCTCCAAGGAGCTCTCTTCACTGCTCATCGAGAGATTTGCCATCTTTCGCATGGAGTTCCGGTGGAGCATGTTCAATATGCTGGCTTGTCTGAAGAACAGGTCATCGGCCAGGAGTTCTTCCTCATCATCGTCGTCGTCGCTGCAGAGTTCTCCGATTGTGAGTTCGCAGGGACTTTCCACCTCCGAATGACCGGCTGAGGGTTCGAAATTTGGATTCTCTTCGACCACGTCCTCCTCCTCGTCGCCATTGCAGTGGCTCGTAAGGTCAGTCAGACTGTTGGTCTTCTTGTGCATTTGCATGTCAAAATATGGTAGCAACTCCCCAGCTAGTGGCGAGTCTGTATCGTAGTTGTTGAAGATCAGCAGCTTCTCGAAATCATCCTCATCCGAGCCGCAATCCGCTGACTTCTTACAATCATTTTCTCGGTTATTATCCGCCTTTTTTGTCTCGTCTTTACTACATTCTTTGGTATTGCAGCATCCACCGCTGCTGGTGTTGTTAAATGCCTCACAGAAATCTGGTCTAGCTTTGCCTGTTCGCCGAATCGAGTGACCTCGTCGGCATCTTCGTCGGCCCAAAGTCATCGCCGGGTATAGAGAATCCTTCTGACAACAGGCCCGCATCTCGGGCTCATTCGTTTCCTCCACATCTTCTCCGTCCTCCTCTCCAATCGCTTCTTCGATGGCCATAAGCTTCGGTGCCGACTTTGACCGCTCCAAAGGCGGTCGGTAGTTATTCCCACCGACCGACAGGAGAATTTTTCTCCTCGGCAAACTGGGGTTGTCGTAGGCGGCATTCGCCAGGCTTAGCCTTGCGTTCTGTTTGAGAATTTTCTCGCGCTTAAATTCTCGTAGAGCGCGTTCCAGGTTTTCCTAAACAAAATCAAAAATAAAAACAAGGGTTAACGTTGGGCGCCATTTTTGTGCGATATAAACGACTCTGAGAACAACAACTCACCTTCAATGTGCTGCAGATCTCCTGGACGACCTTTTCTTTGCTGCACAGAATCGCGTGACATCGCAACTCGTGTTTAAGTTTCCTGCCCTCGTGCCTGTAGATCCAGCAAAATACTCGTGGGAAATTCTTCGGAGCACAGCAGTGCGTTATCCGATTGGCCCAATACTCTGTCAAGCCGTGCTGGCGTGTGGTTGCCTTCAATCCAGATGCGCACACCTTAACGCGCATTATCATGTCAGGCTTGTTGTTCTGCGTATAGTTGCGCCACAGTGTATTCAGTTGCTTTTCAACGCAACCATCTCCTGGAAAAGAAGGACGAAATAGATAACATTACAGAATTGGAAGCTTATTTTAAGGAAGTGTTGCATAACAATGCAAATGTCAAATTAGGTACAGAGTTACAGGGTACAAGGTATTGAGTAACAAAAGAATAAATTGGTCTGAACGCACCCAATATATCCGGTACAGAGTAACCTGAGTCTTCTCAAAAACACTCGGAACCTTAACCAAAAACCGAAGTTTTTCTATACATCTTCGAAAACTTTGGGTTATCGATTATACCTTTTTGAAGCCTACTGTCAAACATGAAGTTATTGAAGCAAAAACTGCTGACAGCTGTCTTAAGCGTCATAAGCCTAGTCTAGTTGGTGATTGGTGTTAACCCTTCAGAAAGTCTTGAACAACTTTTTTTCAAACCCCAGTCTTTGCGTTTAGAAATAAATTTTCAGTCCCTCCTTATTTACTTGAGTTAAGAAGTTTCGCTTGCAGTTTTTTCGCCACTTTAAAGGTCCATAACAGGCATCAGTTGCCGCGTCAAAGGTTTTTAAGCGTTTATTACTGTTAAATGATTTCTGCGGTTTCTCCTTCGAAAGTGATTACTCGTTTGTGTTTGTGTATGTAAATTATTGTTTTTTTTTGTATCAATTATTGTAGATTACACTCGACCTGCGTAGAATTTATAACACTACTACCCACCGCAATTCATGTCGCGATAAATCACTTTTTTACTACGCTTTGTTTTATATAAGCAAATTAAAACAGGTTGTGGTATAGGTCTTCAATCACTTTTATTTGTTCATCGTACGTAGTGGATAGTAGTACAAATAATTGCCGTGTTTTTGTTCAAATCGTTTATAACTCTTACAACCCAAATGACTGCTATTAAAAGAAATCCTCGGTTCCACTAGTTCATGGGGGACAAATTAAAAGCACTTAGGAGGAAATAAAAACGCGTACTCCAACACACAGGGTGTTTTAATTCGTCAAAAAAAATAGCATACCTGACATATTAAGGGGCGTTCCATAGTAAAGCACAATCACTGATGATATGATGCTGCCAATGGTGTAATGGAATATCCACTATAAACCATAGACAAACCATACTGAGACCCCCAACTCACAATCCTCTTGCCGCTGGCCCCCTCAGTTTTTTTTCAAATTCGCCATTTTGTATTCCTATCGGTGTTATATCAATTCGGAATCCGAATGAATCCGAATGACATGCAAAAACATACAAAAAATACAAAAATAAATGCTGCC
This sequence comes from Cheilosia impressa, assembly GCA_948293265.1. Classification (NCBI taxonomy): domain Eukaryota; kingdom Metazoa; phylum Arthropoda; class Insecta; order Diptera; family Syrphidae; genus Cheilosia; species Cheilosia impressa. The sequence continues at coordinate 1,577,295 of OX411880.1, forward strand.
AACCTCGGCAGCCGTGGGGAAATGTGAAAGAGTTCGGGAATACCACATTTTACCATAACTGAATGCCATTGGTTAGTAATTATAAATTTTTTGAAGGTAAATAATTTGATTTGTGTGGTTAATAAAACTATCTAAAGGAGATGTTTTATATACTAGAAATATATTGGGACAAATATGGTTGTGTATTTCCCGCTTTTGGATAAAATTAACTTCGGTTTCGTGTGTAATTTGTTCTTAAATAATAAAGAAAATTCGGTCAAAATGTTTTTATTTTCCCTCAACCAACATACATTCTTAATTTTTCGTAAATATTTTAAGCAAATGTACACTTTTTCCCAAAAAAAAATATTATTCACACGTAACGAACAATTTCAAATTTAACTGATAAAATTCTATGAACGCTGCAAGCCACTTTGCCCAAAGCGGAAGTGGCTCATATTTTTTGGGAGTGTATTGGTGACTCAGAACTTTTGAAGTTACGTGACATTTGTCAATACGAATTTCTATGTATCAATACTAGCGCAGTAAATCGTGACCACTCCGAAAAATATAGCTTGTAGGCTAAGTAACGGGAAATCGGCCGAAGTTGGTGGTCTCAGTATTGTCTCTGCTATAAACTACTGTTGCTCATTTCATCCGCAAAACAATAATTGAAACAATTTGCTGTATTTAATGTTGAAACCTTACCCCCGTATTAATCAACTCGTTACTCAGCAGTTACGTCAAAATTTTTGTATACTATCTGACATCTGCTCGCTAACTTACTTATCATTACACCTGTTTACACGCCAGGGAGTGTTGACTTTACAATTGAAGATTTGTAAAAGAATTACTCACATCTTCTCTTTTAGTTTCAGGTCCAAAACCGCATTCGAAAGCTTTAAAGTCATATGATATAGATAGTCCCCACCATTCAAATAAAAATGCTTCCTCAACCAACTTCTTTAAGCTCTAGTACGTGTGTGCCAGCCAACTGTCAACTAATTCAAATGTCAGTCTGGAAAACGACAATTTATTTCCGTTCCAAACAAAAACACCGTAAAAATAAAAAAATGTCCACAAGTAAGTTAGCTAGTAGACGTCAGATAGCACACACAAATTTGACGTATCCAGAGTAACGAGTTGATTACTTTTATCCAGCGTTTATTAATACGAGGCGAATATTTGCATACCGACGCAAAATCATTTACTAACCAAAATCATTTATTATATATCTATGTATACTGAAACTTATCGAGCAGACCCCAGTGTCTAGAAACAAACATTTTCCGGGGTATCCCAATTCCCTTTCCTGTTTGTACGTTTCCCTGCTTTCCCATTTCCAGTAGCAACTGAACGATTATTATGGAAACCGTGGTAAAATTTATTGCCGCAACACGTGGGGATGAAACAAGTTTCTAAGCAATTTGTATTACGTCAGCCAAACATACAAAAATAAGACTGATAATATATTATAATGAGAATCGGGCACTGTTGACACTGACGTGCGTATGTTTTTCCAATATGGTAATATTTTCTTTTCGTCTGCAATGTAGGGGTTTTTTTCGGATAAAAATAAGACAAGTTGACATTGCCGAATAAATGTCATCAGGGTGGAGTTATTTCGTAGAGATGCACATTATTTATGAGTACGTTCAAGTATCTAGTTTAGTTAGTCTGACAGCTCTCTGACTAGACGTATCTCAGCAGCTGTTTCAGTTGACGCTTATGGAGGGGTAGCCGACGAATCTAGTCAAGAAATTCGTGACTGAGTACTAAGTTGACAGTTCTCATATGTAGTTGACGCAGAAAAAGTGACGTTCCCTACCAGTCTAGTTTTTGCGTTCAGGCTACATCTCATCCAGACCAATCTAGTCGACTAAAGATAACTAGATTCTTGAATGCGGTCAATACAAAGAACACACTTCTTTTTTAAGGCTTAAAAGAATTCAGTTTTCAGTGGTTTGGAGCGATTTGCAGCAGCTGGTCATTTGACATTTGAAACAAGTAAACAATGAATAAATTGGTCTGAACGCACCCATTATATCCGGATTTACATATTTTAACCAGCGCGCTATAGCGTTGAACAAACACAAAAGTACCTATCAAGATATATGAAATATCTTGCAGATTATACCAGAAAAGAAAGACTGACTAGAAGTAGAAAATGCGTAGAGCATGGAATTGCAACATTTCCATTGACTTTTCTAAGTTAGAAGAATATGTTAGGTTAGGTTCGCCATCGCTATGGAAAACTATGAAAGAGGGTTCACACAAATTTGTGCAAGTCTTTTCAAGACTGTCTGCCTGGCTGTCTTCTAAGTCTTCGAAGAAGTTTCTTTCAAGAATTCTGTAGCTGATGGCCTAGAAAGTGTGAAGTTTCCTGATGCACCTCCTCCTCTGCGCATTGCTGTTCAAATGCTACCAAAATTGCGGCAAATATATCTTAAAACATTTAACGCTCCTAAAAATCCAATTTATTTTGATAAAAACTGCAACCAATTTCTTATTCGGGTTGTTAAACGAACTTCTGTTTTCCCCTTGTTCTTAAACGTCAAATTTTTAGAGGTTAATCATATTTCATATTTTTAAAACGATTCCGCTTGACTCATTGCTGTCAAACTGAGATGTTAGCACGGATTGATTGTTCCCAAATCGATTTTATCCAACTTATAGAAATAAAAGCAGACGATTTAATTTCAACACAATAGAGAAGTGTCAAATAATCCCAAAGTGTCAAATAAAACAAATAGCTATAACTCGGAGATGTTTTATTCTTCTCGGCTTTGAAAATTGTACCCATTAGAGTGTTGTATTCAAACGAAACATGAGCATTCAGAGAAATGTTGCGACTTGTGTATTTTTGTCTACTGTCACGCTATTATTTAGGAGTGCCCCCGACCAGAACCAGTATAAGCCCATGATATCACCTCAAAGTCAATAGAGTCAATTTTTCTTTCTTGTTTTTCAGCAGGTTTATGACCCTACAACTCATAAGTCATCACCTAACTCGGGTTGTTAGGTCATGTCGTTGCTATTGTCTATTTTTGTTAGACTGTCACCTCAAAGGGTTGGCCCAAGCAATTACGGACACAAATCATGCCGAGTGACAGGATGTCGTTTACTTTATTTACCATTAAACTACAATTAATTGCACAAGTGTTGAATATATTATTAACAGCAACTCTGTGTAAACATTTAACCTTCCACATGTTGTCAGGGTCTTTTAAAAAAAAAAAAAAAAAGGGGTAAAACCAAACTTGAACTTCATGTTCGACCCTAAATGCCAGTGCCGCGCACTTTTCGTTCCAGTTTATGTATTCACACATAACCTCTTCTTCGTAAGAGAAATTACTAATGTTATTATAATTAAAATACAATCAACTCGAAATTCAACATAAATTATACCTAGAACCTATAACATTCAGCAGATTCACCACTGAGATACAGCGATATTGTTCTGATTATAATATCCAGTTTGAAGACACGCCATTACACAAACTTGCGTATCAGGTATTTTGTGCGATTCTGAATAGAATTAAATCAAACCAAAGAATAAATTATAATAAAAATAAAATTGATTTTCTGTGGGTATTAGGTTAAAGTGTGTTAATGAAATTTTTACCAATTTGTGTAAGAATGTATTTTTAACTTTAAGAAGAAGAACAACATTGGCAGTGAGGCGATAAAATGTTTATTGGAACTATTAGATCTGTTTCCGTACCGGAAACTTTTGATGAATATTTGCAAGTCCTGTTTGAAAGTGCCACCGAAAGTTCACCAAAATTAGAAAGGTGGACAATAATTTAGCCGGCTTCAGCACAGCTTGAGCAAACAGGTACAATCTTCTCAGATTATTTTTTTGGACCAGAAACATGTCGTCATCTATGCACATATAGAGCTTCAGGAAGAGATATACAGATTCTTCTTTTAAAGTCCAGAATCAGGTGACGTGCATTCCGGTGTCGGTATACACCAGAGGGAACGAGGTACAAGGAAAGTTCTTGTTGATAAATCGAATTGCCAAAGGACCCTGTCAAAATCGTGGCGGCGGTGGACAGACATCGTTAAAAGGTTGTGAATGGGAAAATGTCAAATGCAAAAACACCAGACCCTTTTATGAATAGAAATCGTCAAGCAAATAAGAAATAGAACTCACCCTTTGCCCATCCAGTGAGCACATTGCCCAGATAGGAGACTTTGTACTCCGGATCTGGGCTGCTTATATCTACGCTGTGCGTCCTCTTCCACCACAATTTTCCCAGCCCGCGGGAAATTGTTCGAAAAGCCTTCGCACTTAAGTCCTTATTGCTGTCGTGGAAATTCTCCAAATTGAGTGCTGACAAGTCTTTACTGTCGACATTGAGCCCGGCGCCCGTGCAACCACTTCCAATGTCGTGCAGATCCTCATCCTCCTTACAGCACTTCTTGAACTTCTCCAAATACGGTCCATTTGTTCTCCGTCTGCCGCCAGAGAACGTGTTGAATTTCGTCTTCATATCACCGCCACCACCAGCAGCGGTGGCGGCGGCTAGTTCCTTTTCAAACTTCTTCGTGTTATAAGTGTTGCCAAGTAGCCGAGCTATTGAGGCACCTTTCACCAGTTTCTGGCCGCCGCCATTGTGTGTGTCTTTTGGCATAGCACCTATCAGTGACATTTGCAATTTGGCATCATTCGTCGAATAAACGCCGTTATTTGTGACAGCTGCAGGACTTGATTTGCTGTTGATTTTCTTACTAAACGCGAACAATGACAGCTTGTCCAAAGTGGACAGAGATGGTTTCAAATTCGCCTTCACCTCATTGTTATTGTTGTTGTTGTTGTTGTTGTTAACGCTATTTGTATTGAGTTTATTTGGTAGAAGTGCAACGGTTTTCTTAAGCCCATTTTGAACTTCACTCTTTTTCTGAAGTTGTGCGTTGTCGCTGAGCGAATCATGGACGGCTGCCGCCTGTGGCCGTAGAACGAAATCAACTTCATCTTTGGATTGGGTTCCGTGGTTGGTCATACTATTGCCGATAATGCAATTGTTATTTGTACTGGAATTGATACTGTTTGAACAATGATTGATATTCAGCATCATTCTACGATTTCACATCTCATCAATGGGTGTGTGTGGTATATTTCTGCAAAGAAAACAACAATTTGTTGTAAATATAGAATCAATTTGCACTTTAGAGGGTAAGAGCGTGCCTAAGGTCACGACAAAACGAAATTAAAAAGAAATATTTAATTCAATCAAAGCAAACACAATCGTTCGACGATCGGGAGGCAACAAATCAACTCTCGAACGGCCAGGATATGCTAAGTGACTCTAATCCAATCTTTCATAATTCACACGATTTTTTTTTTAAAGAATTTTTTACTTAATTGGGTATTTTCCGCAATGAGAAGGGTTTACTTAAGAATTAGTGCGACAAGTGGCGAGATGAAGGCTGACTTCAGCAATTGGGTTGGGTTTCATTGGGGGGAAATTACCAGACAACTGAATGACATCGGTACATAGAGAAGTCGGAGGCTTGATAAGAGAAACTTTCGTTTCATTGACGTAGGCTCTAAAAATAGTGTGAAAGATTCAATAAAAATATATCAGTTAACTGGTGCTTATAAAGCGAGTGGAAAAGAAGAGAGTCCGCCGTCTAGGAAGTGTTTTTAAAAAAACTGACAGTTCAGGCAGACATTTATGAATGATTCTAAAACTTTGAGGCTGCAAGTAAAAGAACTGAAGCCTTACTTAAGACAAACAAACTTACTTAGGGCCGTTTGCTCATACGAGTCTTAACGATTTAAGTTCTACTTAAATACTTATGGGCTACTTTTCCAGGTCATAAACTGTCGCATAAGAGTTTATGTGGAACTTAATTCGCTATGAGTCGCATCAGCAAACGGCCCTTAGGTGTCGCTACAGTACGGGGTGGTCCAATTGTTGCCGCTTCTATACTGATACTTGCGAACGCACCCGTGACAGCTTGCAGACAGATAATTTAAAGAATTTGCAATTGCTATTACCGACCTGTCATCTCACATCGTAATTTTTTAAAGAATTTGTGCTTAAGCTTAAAATATGTTCCAATAAACTGATTTCACAATTGCTTGACTCACTGACAGCTTACAGTCTCCAAGAAAAACCTAAAGTTACTGCCTTCCGCAAAACCTCTTCAAACGACCGTTCGTGTTATGCAACTAATTCGACATTTTTGCCTTCGAAAGAGATTCAAAGTCACACTGAAATCACATGATTGTTTCCGCGGAAATCTCTGCCGGTAATTGACATCTAGCCGGATAAATACTAAGCGCGATACTAATAATCATATTTAGTGTCCAGGCGATACTTATCGAACTCACAATGGCGAAATTTTTCATATAAAATTGTGACCTACAAAATATTTAGTGCAAAGGTTAAAAATGATTATATAAATCTATACAGATACATATTTAATTATATAGTATTGACGGTAGAAAAGAGCTCATATTTCAACTTGTCAAAATGACAGTTTGTGCAATTTCCTAAATTTAAAGCCAAGACTAGAATTCGCTGTTAGTATCTACTGCGCAATGTAAATTCACTTGAAGCCATTCACAATAATATTTTTGTGCACCCGTTCAATTTTTCCATAAGAACAATATAATATTGTTTACGAAACAGAAAGAATTTCACTCATATTTCGAAGAAGTATTCCTCACAACACTCATGCGCGAAATAGACCTTTACGTTTGACGAATGAAGTGACAAATTCTCCCATTGAAAGTAGACTTACAAAAATAAACCGGCACATTCTGGTGAACTTAACATATAAGCCCAGACAAGCTAAACAATTTATAATCAGTATACTCGTACACAAAAGCCAGTTATAGTTAAACGTCACTCCAGTTTTTGGGTTTTCTTTTGTTGACCTCGAAATCATAACTCATTCAGTGCCAAATTGTGTGTTCCACATTAGTGTTACGTGAACCATGTCAGTGTAGTTCAGCTGAAAAGCAGACATTTTTCGTGAATGCATTCGGAACCCATTTATTGACACCAATAAAAGAAAACAGTGTCGCACTATAAAAGAATATGGGTAACAAAACATTGCACACTCGTAGATATACCGAATTTGATGGGAACTTTCTCTCTTTGTTTGGGCAAAAGGAAACAGAACTTCATGCTCGTGCCAATATCGAATGTCAATGTTCACTGACCTACAAGATTCAATTCAATGTCGCTGCAAAATAATGCACTTAAATTGAAAAATTGAAAATGATCAGGTGAGTATTTTTGTGGTTTTAGACTACCACAGGGAGTAAAAAATTTAATCTGGCAGCTATTTTGATTGACAAATCACATTCGTATCAACAACGGGAGCACTTGAAAATCCAATTATAGGCATAGGAATTAACTAATCAATTTAAATGCTTCCACTTTAAGTGACACTGCTAACACCAACACATGTGGTCTTATCGTTGACAAGTTTCTTCTCAGCAGGGCTTTATCTAAAATGCGGCTCATGGATGGTGGATTTTCGTTTGTATTTCGACACTTTTTGAATGTTGCGATGGTATCAATACACAGCAATTATGACAACATTTCTTTATTTAGAGCGAAAACTGTTATTGGGATTAAGGAATGTGGACATTTACGATGACATGCAGTTGAGTTCTGACGCGCACAGTGGCGTTGACGCTAGTAAGTTAGCAAAGTCATTCTATTAGTGGAGGATTGAGTATAGGTTTGGATTTACAGAATCTGTCGGATTGGCTGGATAAGTACTTTCTCTAATGTCAAGATCGAAAATATACGTATATGTGACGTTTAAGTAAGGGTTTTTTTTGATTTGAGTCACATTCAAAAACCTTGTTGTCTTAAGTCGACTAGATTGGTCGGGACTATAGGTAACGTCACTTTTCCTATGTCAACCGCATAACTGTCAACTTAGAACTTGAAATGGGAACGGTTTAGTAAGTCTGACAGCTGACAGAGTGGTCACGTGAATAGTTTTTTTAAGTTGACGTTTATGAAGGCGAAGTTGACAAATCTAGTCAAGAAAATCCTCCCTGGATATTCAGTTGACATTTTGAAGAGTTAGATTTAAAATCACTCAAAACTGAGACACATCAAGCAACCAGCTGTCAGACTTACTAAACTAGATACTTGAACGTTGAACGTCCCCATTCAGTTGTTTATTTGAAGTTTGTTTTATTTGTAAAAAATATTATTCGTTCTTTCTTGAAATTGTTTAAACAAACATAACTACTTTCCGATCTAACAAAAGCATTATTCAAGATCCAACAGTGGTAATTCTGCTGTTTTGTAAAGTGTACCAATAAAGTTTGTTTGTTTTTACAATTTAGAAAAAACGCGATTACTGTTTTGATAGAGAAGCGCACCAAAATTTGTGTGTGCAGATTTCATGTCACATTACTAAATGTTGCAGTGAATTGTTTGTCAGCTGGAATCCCTTGTCGCCCTTTAATTACCTTCTCAAATAAAGTGACGTTAAAGCTGTCACTTGTAACATTCTATTAGGATTGTTTTTTGAGCTTCGATCTCAGCAAAGCAAAGTTGAGTAGGATTTTCAGCACGCAATTACAACAACTGTGCTCTACTTGACACTTCGAGACTCGCAGTAGTTGTTGTTGTAATATGTGTGCTGAAAATCCTACTTTACTTTGCTTTGCTGCGATCGAAGCTAAAAAAAACCCATATTGATGATTTATTTACTGTCTTCCCGTTAAAATGTTTTAGTTTTTAACTATACGCCACAAATACTTACAATGAGCCTTACTAATAATCATTTTTAATCTTCCCGCTAAACATTTTGTAGGTCACAATAGTTTTCATATGGAACATTTAGCCATGGTGAGTTCGTAAAATCTAGCCTGGACACTAAGTATGGTTATTATTTATACATTTATATACAAACCTATCAATCAAAGAAAAAAACATGCTTAAGTATGGTGTACGCAAGAAAAACCCGCTGATCTCAACTAGCAAGGTTGCACTTGACTCAAACAGACTGTTTGTCTGTTTATGAAATTATGAGGCTAAGTGTGATAAAAAAAAAAAAAAAATTGCTAAAAGGAATTTTATACGACGAAGATAACAGTCAGTCGAAACTAATGGATTAAGGTCATGCTCTCACACATGAGCGCTAGGTCAACCATAAAATTAAAAGATAAACCGTCTTCTTTCATTTTATTTCTGTCAACAAAACAAAGTTCATTGAGTTCGGATTTAAGAGCAAATAACACAATTAATTGTCGGCCATTTAAAAAACGATCTCAAACGAAAAAAGTCATTTAGTATTTATGAAGAAGGCGCATATTGTCGTCAATGATCTAGATTTCACTGGAATGTCACGAATGTGATCTTTTCCAAAAGGCGAAGCATGACAGATTGGCGGATGAGTAATTGTAATTGAGAAAAAATGATGCTGGCAGATATTTTTATCGATTTTATGACAGGTTGTAGAAAAATCAAAGAAAATACAGGAAAGTGCTAACAATTAATGTGCAATGTGGAACATAAAACTGTGACAGCATTAATCATCAATGTTTCGGAAATGGACAAAAATATCAACCACTGTCATTATGACGGATGAAGTGTTCCCTACCACTTGGCGAACAAAGTGTTCCCTACTCTACCTAAAGATAAATGATATTGACAACAAGTTAGAGAACGCTTTTACAATCTGTTGCTAACGAATCTGCAAAAGTTGTGTATAAATTGTCATTACGTTCACATGATCATATTATGATAATATCCATTACAAAGGCTCAAGTCAAAATCGAATTGCAATGTGTCATTAGCGATCCGTCATATTGTGTGTATGTAGGTATATCAATTAAATTTACGGCGCAGCCGACTGTTTTTTGATTAGTCAAGTTTCAGATTGGGGTTTTTCTGAAGAGATCAAAATATTTTTTAACGCGCATGACAGGTCAAATAAAATAGCAATAAATGTCAAATTCTTCAAAGCAGTACCATCAGCGAGGGTCACCATAAGTTAGCGATCCTTATGTCTATAGAAAAACTCCCATCTGTTTTAAACAAAATATTTCTTGTTTTGATTTCCTGTCCGTTTGGACAATTCCATTTGAGAATGGAATTCACAGGTACCGTCTGACAGAAAATTGTGCTGGGTGAACCGAAAATATAAATATTTAAGAGTAGGTAATCTGGGTTTGAGTTGCTTTGCTAACTCTCCGCGCGTCTTACAAATGGGTGACAGATTCTACTCGCGTTCGTACAAATAGTGACAAATTGAATCGACTGGTTCAGCTCATTTACAAAATTTTGTTTTCTTCGGATGTTCATATCTATTCTCGTGCACATACTAATTATGTTTTCTGGAACGCGACATACAGTTCGTGCGGTTTTATCAGCACGAAACAGACCTTATTCGGACATTAGTCCGATGGTTAGTTTATGATCGTATTGGCTGTTGGCATTCATCACGTACAAAGGCTGAGTTACGAGAACAACTCATTTAAGACGATGCTGTCGTATGCAACTGAATCATACGAGTACTCATTCGACGGTATTGTCGCCTCGTAGGGGTGTACCTACGCTCGAACTTCGAGTATGTTGCTTTTTATGAAGGTGTGACGGGACAGCACGAATGTAATTTGGTAGAACATGAAACGAGGTTTAAGTTGCCTAAAGCTTTGAATATGTACCAGATTTTCTATGATGATTGATATAGAGAATGAAACTCGACTTAACAAGAGGTAGTCCTCCTAACCGACAGTGGAATTTACTCCTTCCTGTGAAAAAGTTAATCCGCTTCTATACAAGTTGCACTAAATCCCAAGGCAAGCATATAGACATCCCAATGACAAGTGAAACAAGAGACGCCAATGCTCAGCGCAAAAGGAAAGTACATACGTTACGGACAGGAAAGAGTCAGGTAATGAAATGCTACAACTGCAGATGACTTCGTAGTACGTCCACTCCGGGTGTAAATCGGGTTTAAATTAATTTTACATCCGACCATTAATCCGCATTTTTTAAGCCCGGCAATTTAAATCCATATCCATAATATTCACTCAAAAACAAGCATTAAACCATAGCTTAAACCGATATTAACAAGTTTTAAACCCACGTAATGTCAAGTTGTACAAAAAATTTGTTTTCTGTCACTTGGAAATTTTCTCGAGCCCAGTTAAATTTTAGGATGCATTAATTATGTCGAAATTTCTGTCGAATCACCGAATGTAACCTCCAAAATGAGTCTTTTTGTCAGCCAGAAATATTTCCGAAAATGTACAAAATCGTAATCTTCGACACAAGCCCCGCTGGTGCATTCGATTTATTCGACGACAAGGACGACGTTGATTTACCATCAGCTGCTGTTTTATTAGCTCTTATAAACATTCGTCTTCTGACGACGAAGTCATCAACATTTCATCCACAGGAAGTTATATTCACTTTGTCATCACATTTGTAACGCCAAGAAGGAGTCACCGGAGACCTCATATATTCTGAATCAGGATCACATTCTCAATCGATTTAGCCATGTCCGTCTGTCTATCTGTCTGTCCGTCTATCCGTCTGTCTGTCTGTTTGTCGGTTGAAAGCACAATAGCGCCCAAAGGAATTGACATATGCGAATATGCGAAAATTAATGAAAGGACTTCTTTTTATTGTCGTCAAGTTGGTATTAAAAATGGTCTATGTCGGTCAAGTAGTTCTGGTACCTACTTATACAAAATCAATATTGGGCCCATGTGTTTCTTTCTGTTGAAAACAGGATAGCGTCGAAACAAATAGACCCAGGCAAGTGAAATTTTGTAAGAGGACTTCCTTTTATCGTCGTCAGGTTGATATTTAAATTATGGGCTATGTCGGTTAAGTAGTTCTGGTACTTACCATACAAAGCCAATTTTGCATGACTTGTATGCAGTGGAGGGTATAAAAGCATCGGCTAAGCTGATAATAGCACTTTTACTTGTTTTATAATGTCAACATTATGAAATTGTGTTTTAACCCGAGTTAAAAAAAATATAGCATTAAAGCAAGAGCTCAGACGCAAACCGTTCACATTTTTATTGTCTTTGGGCGTTACTAATAATCATTTTTAACCTTCACCTCATATATTTTGTGGGTCACAATATGCAATTTTGTATGGAAAATTGCGCCACTGTGAGCTCGAAAAATTTAGCATAGACACTAAAAGTGATTATTAGTATCGGGGTTTGTGGATACTCCCACTGGCAGAGCGAAAAAAGAAGTTCATGTGACATTGGCCATCGTTTTTTTGTTTTTTTTTTAAATATTCGTTATATGACCACTCTGAATTTTTTTCCTTTCACCCTTTTTGTGTATTGTAACTACACAAATGTGAATTAATTTAAATATATGCTTTTTTATGACAACAAAAAAAACACAAATTAGTTCGAAGAGAACAGCAAAACCACAGCCGACCACAATCATTTTGTCAAATCAATTCACATTCGAAAACAATGCTAATTTGCTACACCCTATTGTCTGCCGGTGTTTCTGTTTTGCTAATAAATGCTTTACTTGAAATTGTTTTTCTTACTGAAAGTGATTATTAAAATTAATTTAAAGTGGCATGAGACTTTCGCGCAACACACAACAGCGTCACAGCGTCGATTTCGCACAGTTCGCTTTTATTGAAAACAGGTATTGGTCGCTGATAAAATGTTAAAATAAAATAAACAACAAAAGTGTAACATACACTTAATAAAAAAAAGAAAAGAAATATGTATGTATTTCGTAATACCACGCCGTCAAGTTGATGGGACACGAGAGAAGAAGTGGATTTGCGCCGCGCGCCGCCGACCGAGTACTGGTAATAGTAATTTAGTGTGATATAAGGCTGCGTTCGCATGTGGCTCTGTCTCAGCGTATGGCGTATGGGTCACTTACTACACCAATTTCGAGGCCTTTCAAGTGTAATTTTCATTAATAATAAGTTGATAGATATCAGCCGTGTAGATATGAATGTACTCATTGGTGGATAATTGACAGGAGAAGCAATCGCATGTCAGAGCGCTCAGCGTTGTCGCTGGGCTTGGGAACGAGTTAATTGTTTTACGACAAATACATGGCATGCCACCGCGCAATTGTGTAGTCACTCAAAATCATTCAAATCGCACAAGAAATTGCTTTCGGCGAATTCGTTTTCATTGATAGACGAACCTTACCTATGCCGATAACGTATGGGTATACGTATACGGTATACGTACTGCTGCTGCGTATAGTTAATGAGAGAAATTCGGTCTCAAAGTATTGTATGAAATGAATCCATTAACCATGCGAAGAATGATGGATGAAGTGTAGGAATTCCGACATCGACAGGTGTTTCTGTTTAGTTTCCCCCCATTACAGTGAACTATGTGAAATTGGCTTTGAAATCGACCGCAGAGGGGTAACTTCTTTCCCAATATTTTGACTTTGGAAAGTAGTTCCCGAGAAACAAGGCAGTGAGTTTATTTTTGAGATTAATTGACTTATGGTTAAAAATAGAAATCAACCAGCGCAGTAAAGGTCCGTTAGGTAGAACAAATGATCAGAAATTTACGAACTATAGATGTCACCATCTCGTGTCTAGCAAATGTAAAACAAGGAAGGTAGTACACAAATACTAAATCCATTAATAACTCGACTACAGCGCCATCTGTATCAGATCCAGCTTTTAGAGTTTTCTATTCCGACTTGATATTTTGTAAAATGAGTCATTTTGGTTCATATATATAGAACTTGTCAATTTACTAGACCACAGCGCCACCTATTAAACCCTAGCAATGCTATGAAGTATAGCCTTGAAAAAACGAATGTGAATTAAACGTCAACCGGTCAAGTCGTTAGACGCTCACTAACATTGGGGCACGGTTTACGCTTTTATACGACTGACGTTCCATCTTGAAAGTTGGAACCACCTTAAACGTCAAATTGGGGTTGTTGTCGGGCGATGTCGAACAGGAAATCGTTAAATTTTTAATAAATGTGAATTACGTAAATTTATGTGGAAGTATCAAATTGTTTGACTTAATTTGAAACACAAATTTTAAATTTTTGACAGCTTAAGACTAAAAAGTGTCTACATATTTATTAAACAAGTATAAAGTCTTGCTAGTCTGACAGTTGTCTCAGTTTTGATCGCTCAAATGAGAAGCTTTTTCCATTGACGTTTATGGAGAGGCAGCCCACGAATCTAATCCAGGAATTCGTGACTGAGTACTAAGTTGACAGTTAGCAGTGACGTTACCAAGTAATCTAGTTTTTGCGGTCAGGTTACATCTAGTCCAGATCCAGACCAATCAAGTCGACTTAATATAACCAAATTTCAGAATATTCCCAATTTTAAGACACTTTGCTATGTAAACTTCATCCTATCTGAGCTGTCATTAGAAGGTCATAAACTGTCAATTCACGCCTTCTTCCTTAAACAAATATATAAACGATTCAACATCGAAAGGACTTGTAGGTAGTCTATCTTTTAACTGCGTTCAATTAATTGGGCAAAGGAACAGTGGGTTAAAATTTACACTCGACACTCAAAAATCTAAAAATCTAATATAATTAATCAATCACATTTTCGCAAGTCGCTGTCTTGATAAACTGATTCTCATAACCAATTTACATATATTCAGTCCGGTTATTGACAAATTAAATTTCCCGACACGTCAAGTTTCATTTTATGCGCATTGAACGGGTACACTTTACTTATGTTGTTCTTAACGCAACGCGCAAATTTAAATCCCTGATCGTAATTGTTCAAGCAATTAGATCGCGATTCTAAATACATATTTGCGAGCGTTTCCTAAGGTGAGAAAACTAATTCAATTTTTAGCAGTAGTCATCGGGTGGCGTCGCAGCTAAAAATAATCCTGTCAATTGAATCTGCGGCTAAATTTAGACTTGTGAATTTACTGAATTGTGTTTTTTTTTTTTTGTACGTGTTGTTCTGTCTCTTTTCACTCGCCAGTCACCACCTTTTATACCCTTGATCATAATCAGTTAAGGAAAAAAATAAATTTCTATTTCTGCGATGACAGTATGCGGTCGGGGCGTAGCACATAAGCCATTGTATAGCTGTACAATAAGCCTTTCTCGCTGCTTTCAATATCGTAATCCGTGTCTTGAATACCGTATTCCGTGATCCCCTCCATCAACAACAACAAAAGCACACAAAAACCTCCAGAAGACGCTCGAAATTATGGTATCTGTCAGTAATAACTCTGTGGCATAATTTTAAATCACTTTTGGTGCGCAACTGTGTGCGTGTGTGTTGGGACTGCGGAATGAAAAATGTTAACTTTCATATTATCGCCAGTAAAGCGCTGCAATTAGTATTTTCTTGGCCTGCAAGCAAGCAAATGCAAATATGTACGTAAAATTGTTAACTAGTTCGGCTGGGAACCACCATTGGTCTGGACAAAATAAGCGTGAATGTCGTATATCTACACAACGACCGACACGTATATCTAATGCGCCTTTGCACACCGTCCACCGTCGTCGTGCTGTCGTGCATGCTCGTTGGGGACACTTGAATATTTTTCTCACGTAAGCATTTTGTTTTCCAAATTGAACTGAAATTCTAAATACCAGCCCGTAGTAAGCCCTCTCTATCGTGCGGCCGCACTTTTTGAGCTGATTGACAGCGGCGAACCGTTTCGATTGAAGCTCGTCGTCGTCGTCTGCGTCGCTGTAGCGTTAAGGAAAAGCTATGCGCTGCTTGCTACTATTGCTAACTTTAGACCAGTTGCATGCATGCACATACCAACAGTTTGTGCCCATTTGGAGTGTACATTCCAAGACACTTTTTATGGCAATCATGATGCATGCGCTGTGGCTGTGGCAGTTGGTGTGGTGAAAACCCTAAAATGAAATCGCGAATTTTTTCTGTCATGCAGATACACAGAGGTACGAATAGACACTATACCTCTATTCGTAATCCAGTGAGATGAATTTAAATTACAGGTTGGTTATGCCACGGTAATTGTGGACAAGTTGCTCCGTTTCATGTGTGCGTGCATAACATATACAGCCCATCATTGCATGCCAGTGCGACCTGCAACTGCAAGTTTTGTTGGGCTTTTTTTATGCATTTTTTATTGTTCAATTAACCTGCATAACATGGTATTTAGCGGATGGGGGAGCGTTTTGTTTTGAGTGCCGAACTTTGTTGGTGCGCGGTAGGTGGTTGAGACGACAACAACCAGCATCTTTTTTTTAAAGGCATGTGTACATGCGGGTATATAGGCTGCCTTGTCTTTTGGAGGCTTTCTTCATGACTTCTATACCTTGAAAGTGAGCAACTACATAACCTGAATGCTGTGGCGGTTAAATGCGCAAGTCGGTATATTCTGCAATATGGCAATAAGTGGCACCATTATATTGACGGGCCTCGCTTGCTGCGCGGACTGTGTGTCAGTCAAGTGAATTGACCATATGGCGATCGGTTCAACATTTTATGATTTTATTAAAGCAGGTGCCGAACAAAAATAGTAAATATACTTGTAGTGTTGCCTTATCATGTCGTCAGGCATTGCAATCACAATCACACGAAGAATATTGAATGTAGCAACGACAGCACTTTTGAAGGGGATGAGGTGAAATCAGTGTTGCCTGAAGATCCCAGCAGAATTTTTGACATTTAAAAATGCAACGCAAAATGAACAGAACAAGCGAACGCATCCGTGTCGGTAATGTAGTGAAAATAGCAAATTCGGCCCTGGGTCTTAATTGATTTAAATAGCGAATTTAACAATTACAGAAATTATCTCGCGAATTGAAATTTCATGCCGCGAACTGTCACACTTTATTCACAATCCACAAAATACAGTCGCGATCCACAAACTCACGAATGAAAAATCCGTTCGAAATTAACCTTTAAAATGACACTGAATCGCGGGTATCTGAGACTAAACAAATTTTCATGTGAATGAAGTGCCAAAGGGAAAGGAAACACTAAAGCAGAAAAATTCGTTCAAATTACCATAAAACTAAAACTTAAAATAAAAATGATGGTCCATTAAAGTTGCAGACACAATGAGAACGTTCAGGTATCTACTTAAGTTAGTCTGACAGCTGTCTTACTATAGATGTAGCCCGGTTTTGATTGGCTGAAATCGGTCATATGAGCAGCTGTTTCAGTTGACGTTTCTGGGGGGAAGCCGACGATTCTAGTCAAGAAATTCGTGACTGAATACGAAGTTTACAGTTTTCATAATATGTGGCTGACATAGAAAAAGTGACGTTCCCCACCAATCTGATTGGATAAGATGTGCTAATCAGGTTACATCTTATCCAGGCTAATCTATTCGACTTAGGATAACTAGATTCTTGAATGTGCCCAATCTCACCGAGACCTTTGATGTCGAAAGCAGGATTTGGAGTAGGTAATGTGGTGTCATGTCACTTCTAAAATATCATTCTAAAAAAAAAAAGTATGCACAACATTACAAGGCATTACCAGGTGCACAATTCTTTAAAATTTGCAGCTGTCTTTGGCGCGGAAGCGAAATAAAAGTAGAAGCTAAACAAAAGAGCTATAACTTTGGAGTTATAGAGACAAACAAAATCTGCCCGAAACATTAAAAAACGTATTCTGTTTATGCTGCGGGTTGTTATTTTTCTACAGCATTCGCAGCACATATTCGAAAGAAAATATTTAGACGCAAACGTTCCTACAAATCTTAACGACTCTGTTCTTCCGTTAACTGAACGTGAAACGAATCATTATTGAAGATGCCTTAAAAAATGAATCGCTTTATATAATCCCAATGGCAACCCTTTCATTTGGCTCCTTGAACAGTGCGTTTCTAATGACTGCCGCTCGATCATAGCCAATAACAGATTCATGAAACGATGTTGTACATATTTTTATTGCCACCACTGTAGGCCATACGCATAATTCGGTCGAATAAAATCCAAATCACGACTACTCACTGTCGAAATGGTTTTTCTTTGTTGATTGATGTTTCAACTTTCTATACCGTTCATTGGCAATTGGCAAGAAGGTGCGCGCTATTGCCACTTTAAGCCATAAAAGGCCGATTACGATTTTCCTTTGGCTCGTTGAATAGGAAGGTATACCTGAATTTCTTTATACCCGCCACACGTGAGTGTTCAAATTACAAGAGTTCAGTGTGAGTTGGCATAGGAAAACGTTTTAAATTTTGTTTATGTAGTTTGCATCATGGCGCGTGTTCAAAGGAAACATCGTAGGCCGCCATAATTAAATATATCAACGCTTTAATCGAGTTAAGAAGTGTGCCGCTCTAATTTGTTATGAGTTCTCCAATTTTTGTGTTAAAGTTAGGTATGTGCTGACAAATTTAACACAGAGCGTGTTAATTCAATTAATTACACAGCATATTTGCATTGTAAAGTTTGAAATATTTAAATGTTTACGCGCTTTATGCGTTGCCGGGATTATACAAACGGCATACACGCGCAGCATTTTCTTTCAATTAACTGGCGCATGTATACACAAATATGGAGGATGTGGATTGTGGATGTCCAATGAATGAAAAACGTACATAATGTGCTTAGCCATTTGTTTTGCTGGTGTTGCCGGAAGTTAAAACGAGCGAAATACAAATATTGCCGATGTGTCCAAATGACTACTATGGCTAAGTACGGCTTAAAAGAGGAATTGTAGAGATATTTTTACAAGTCTATAATTATCGTGTTGAGAAAAAAAAAAAACAGATATATCTATAATCTATATATTGAAATTGTTTCGTGGAGATTTTTCCAACCATATCCGGCAAAATGAGGTTGAAAAGCGTTTAAATATTGACTCGATGAAGATGTTGACTTCTATCAAGTTGTTAACTTAGAGACTCTAATGTGAATGAGAGTGAATTGCGAATTGCGAACAAGCGAATATTCGTAGGTTTTGACATTCTGACCCGCGATTCAGTTTCATTTTTAAAGGTTAAGTTCGAACGAATTTTTCATTCGTTGGCTTGTGGATCGCGACTTGATTTTGTGGATTGTGAATAAAGTGTGACAGTTCGCGACAAGAACTTTCAATTTGCAGGAAAATGTTTGTAACTGTAAATTGAGCTATTTAAATCAACTAAGACTCCGATTTTTTATCGATTAGATGCTAGAAGAATTTTTCATAGAACAAATAACAATTTTCGATTCATAAATAAAGGGTTTTCCAATAAGAGCTGTTATTTTGGTATTCAAAGAAAAATGTCATTTTTTGAGATAAATGATCGGATGTTTATTTCATACTAAAGAGGAAGGTATGCCGTTAATAATGAAAAGCAACATCAGCCAAATGGCCACCACGAGCACGCATACAGGACCATATTCTTTTCATGAAATTTTCCATAACCAAATTGCAAAGTGGCTGCCCTATGTCCTCGAAAGCCTCACGTTGAGGATGGAGAGGCTTCTCAACAATAACTCTTGGGTTTTCCGAGCCCCAGATGCGACAATTTTGCTTGTGAACGTAGCCACCGAGGTGGAAATGGGCCTCATCAGTCAAGATGATTTTTCGATGGAATTCCGGATAATTTTCATGCATTTCAAGGTCCCAATCAGCAAAGACACGACGTTTTTCCACCATTTTTGTAGTGAATTTTAATAATTTCAATGCGTTGTTGAAGCGTGTATCGTTTTTTAGTAATTGCGTAGTTTCTACTTATCAAATGTCAAAGAATAAAAGCTTCAAAAGTAGCAGCTATCGAAATAGCGGGTCATTCATAATAGCACCTCTTATTGGAAAGCCCTTACATGTGAATATTCCTTAAATGCCAATTGAAGAAGTATACTTTGTTACTTAAAGACAGCATTAACGTAAGACATATCTCTTTCGATACTGTAAAGGCATCGTACAGTATTGCAAACAAGGAAACTTTCAAGACGAGACTTTTAATACTTTCTTAAAGCATTTTAAAAAATTACCCATACTACGGTTACACCTTAAAAATAATTCGGCAATTACCTTTTCTTTAAACAAATTAATAGTAAAAGTGGCACGTGGGATTTCTTGTTGAACAGTTCGAGAACAAAGGCTAAAACACACAAAAGCTTTCAAATGAACAGAACTGCACTAGATGATGACAGGTGCTTTGCGAAAGAGTGACTTCGAAAATGAAAGAATTTTTCATCACAGAGCATAATGGTTGAAAATTATGAATATTGTTAAACCTAGGAGCAGTTTTATATTTGTTGAAGGTGTTATCAAATCAAATGCCCTAAGAATCAGTAAAACTAACAGCCCTTGCGATTGGAGAACAAAATTCTATGAACACCAACAACAGGTGGAAAGAACTTATGACCTGTAAATTATTACGGAAGCTTTGGCCAGAATATAACAAAGGCCGGGCCAACACGCTTCTACAGTTTAATAGAGCATTCTAACCTGAAACACTTTTCTTTATAGCCTGGCTTTCCCGGCCTTGTTTTTGATACCAAAATTCGTCCTTAACCCACAAAATTTATTTAAAATTAAAATATATAATATTAAATGATTTATGTAAAATTTTAAAGCTTCTGTTACTTTGTTTAAGAGCGATAAATCGTACAGTTCCGACAAACTGATGTAAATCACTCATACTATCCACCGGCACGTTCCTTATATACGATTGGAGTTGGAGTTCCGCCCGATACGCTTCCAGGTTCAACGATCGATCGGATGACCACTGCCTCATCACATACACAAATTATTATCGCAACATTGAAATATATCACTTTCATCGAACATGGAATTGACAATCCACAGTTCGACCAGCATACAACTAGAAACTTTTAAATGTGTGCTTGATCATTTTATGCAGTTTTGCGCCGCCCTCTATATGTGAAACGTGATCATATGCGTGAACTATGATGCCCCAAATCTACATAGAAGATTCGTTTTATGTGAAATCTTGCAAGTCATAAAATGTCACTCGGAATGCAGAGAAAGTGTAATAAAAATATATTTTCTGTTTATCGTGTGTTTCAGTTTTCATTGAGTGACTCTTCTCATACTCACAAGTTGGTATCTTGCGCGCGTCAACTTTGTATTGAGCACGACATCGCCGTGGCCTCACTTTTACTTGTATATCCACGAGATCGTAATCAGTTGCAATTATGTTCGTCTTGTGACGGGAGAGTCCGCTGGCTAATTAGCCTTAAATATGTCGCATAGAAACCGAAATGAAGCTGTATACGCGATGACGATCCCATGAGGCGACAATTAGTATTGCGATACGATGGTCACTTACGCGTTTGTAAATCGTGCATCGTACACTTACATGTCGAAGTGTTTTACGTAAGAACAGGTGTGCCAGTTGCATGTTTCAAGATAAAGCAGTAAGGAATGCCGCATGCCAGGCAATAACTTGCCAACAGGTGACTGTATTTTGATTTAGTTGCTTTTGATGGCGGATCGCTGAATGCCTTTGCCCAAAAAACTAGCGGCACAGTGGAAAATTGAGACGTTTTACGTAAAGGCGGTTTGGTTTGGTCTTGACAGACAGACTCTCTTATGTCAGATAAATAGGTCCTTTGTGATATCACATGAGAGAGAGAAAGGGTTCATTTCTAGACCGGATATACAAGTGGGAGCCTTGTTGCTGCGTATATGCTTGATTACAGTTTGTTTTTGGGTAAATGGGGGGCGACCGGAAGAGTCTGCCCGTCACATATCTGTTTGAGAAAAACCAGGACAACCTGTTTTGATGAAATTCAAAGTAAGAAGAAAGTTTTATTATAAATCTCATAATGACAGCGTAATTTACAGGGATTGGACGCCCTGTTGTTGTTGTGAGAATAGTGTTACCTTACATGAGTTATAAAGGTTCTCACTTATTTTCAACACTATCAGCCTCCAAGATTAGTTCTGAAAAGGTGTTCTTCTACCCTGGCAAAGCCACTGCGTAAGCTTTTTCACCTATCCTATTCTTCTGGACTCTTTCCGAGTAAGTGGAAAACAGCATTTTGTCCCTAAAAAAGGCGATTCATTTTCTCCCGCCAATTACCGACCCATAGCACTTACGTCTATTCTTTCCAAGGTCATGGAAACGCTGATCAACCGTCAGTTTATGAAATACCTGGAATCACAAAAAACTTCTCAATGACCGGCAATACGGTTTTCGTGGCAGCAGGTCCACTGGTGATTTGATGACTTATCTCACCGAAAAGTGGAACCAATCTCCAGAAAAGTGGAACCAATCCATCACTCTGGTGAAACGAAAATTATTGCGCTTAATATTTCGAAAGCATTTGACAGAGTTTGGCATCAAGCTCCTTTGTCGAAAATGCGTGCCTATGGGATCGACGCGTCTCTTCTTTAATGGATCAGAAACTACCTTTCAAGCCGTTCAATTCAAGTTGTGCTGGATGATTTCAAGTCTGCAACTCACCACATAAATGCTGGTGTTCCCCAAGGCTCTGTTTTGTCTCCGACACTTTTTCTTATGTTTATTAATGACCTCTTGTCTGCCACTTCTAATCCAATATACTCATTCGCAGATGATAGATAGCACCCTCAGTTTTTCATATTCGTTCCCTGATTCACGTCCTTCCACTTCGGCCGTAGAACTGGAACGGCAACGTATGTTAAACACATTGAATTTCGATCTTGACAGCATACTTAAATGAGGTACAACCAATAGAGTATAATTTAATTCTTCGAAAACACAAAATTGTCTTCTATCATTGAAGCGTAACCTGAGCCCCCAGACATTATCCATGGATGGCACTTGCATCGACGAAACCGAAAGACTTTCCATACTCGGAATGTGTGTCAACGACAAACTCCGTTGGAACGACCACATATGAAGTCGCCAAAAACGCAGCGAAATTTCTAGGTTTCCCAAATCGATGCAAGAAGTACTTTACACCCTCTGATCTAGCCTCAATTTACAAGGCCTTTATTCGGCCTAAGCTAGGGTACAACGCTCAAGTTTGGTCAGGTGCACCTAAAACTATACTATACCTACTGGACAGTATCCAAAAGCGTGCGATAAAACTTATAGATGATAGAACTAAAGCGGAGTCAATTGTCCCACTTGAACACCGCAGGAACGTTTCTTGCCTTTCCTTGTTTTATCGCTATTTTCACCACCAATGCTCTGATGAAATAGCCAACTGCATTCCGCCCCTTCAACAACTCTCACGCAACACTCGTCACTCATCGAATGCACATCAGTTCACCCTTAAGCCTACCTTCGGACGTACTGTAAAGTGTAGAGATTCTTTTATATATCGAACAACACGCATGTGGAATGCATTGCCTCAAACGGTTTTCCCTCCCAATACGACCTTCAATCGTTTAAGACCAACGAGCACCAGTACCTCTTCTCTCTCCTTCCTGTTAATCCTTCCACTCGTGTTGTGCATTAGCATTATAAGGGACAAAAACCCCTTGAGCACTAGTACATTATAAAAAAAAAAGATCTCGTCAAAACTGGCGGTTATAGGTTTCATGAGAAATGTGTCAAATGAGGTTGCAGTGATCTCAGTTCAAATTGCACACACAAAAGCTCCAGTCCTCAAAAGCAATTAAGAGCCGACTTAAAATAACTGCTACGCAAATACCAGTCACAAAATTACAGTCGGATAGAGCCCAATTTATCGTTACAACCTCCCATTAAACTTGAAACCACCAAAAGTACATTTCATCCCTTATAGTATTGACTCTGAAATGAAACAGGGTACACATAATGGGCCTTCATGGCTTCCGGGTGAAATTTGCATCTGATGCAAAACTGCCCTCTCAACCTAACCTAACCTTATGACTCTCAACCATCGCCCATCTGCCATTTCTATCGCAAAATCTAAATTTTGGTTTGTTTTCTAAAGACCTTTAAGAAAATGTTCTCAGGATATTAATATTTTTCAAGATTTCAAAATGTTTCAAGACGTTGGGCTTTTAAGGAAAAGAAGAATATAAAACCCGATCCGATCCTTTTGAAGATTTCGATCATAAACTAACTATTAAATAGACTGACAGCTTCAGCCAAAAAAGAGAAATTGCCTACAAGCTGAATTTGACCTTGATGTAGCCCAGTTTGAATTCATGTATTAGTGCCAATGTTAATCAAAGGGACTCACTCATACTTGACAAAAAACCAGCCTACACTCTTCCGGTTTAGACCGGATGTCGATAACCTGAGGTGGGGGGGGGTCATTTCATTATCGTGTGTTGCGGCTGTGTTGGGCAAATTAAAGTTGTTCTTAGTTCCTGTTCGAATTCGTTAGTTATATTTTGAACGTCATTAAAGCATAATTATATAAAAATATTCGACTTGCTTATTTGTTCGTTGGTATCAAGTTATTATATTATTTTAGAACACCATGATATAAACAATTGTTGTAAAAAACGAAACTACATTAGTCAAAAGATAAAATTTCAATTCAATGCCAATTTTTGTTTGTTCTTGAGTCCTTTTCCGGCGTATGTAATAACAAAATACTTATTGCAATTAATTTATCACCGACCGATTTCTTTTTAATGTTCTCATTATTGATATTTGAATTTCGCCAGCACTTTTTCTATGAATTTTTCCCTCACATTTTTTCTTGAATATTCGCTAGTGATTCCTCTGCCTATTTAAATGTTTTGAAAAGTCAGCGTTGTGTAAAAGAGACTAAAGGTGCATTAAGAAAGCCGCAAATTTTCAAACCTTTATTTTCATATAATCTTGAAATGTCAAAAATAAGCTGCCAGCAGCTGGAAAATATAATTTGAATGCATTTTTTGATGTGTCTACATTAATAAAATTGGTGTGTACGCACTCACTCCCATTGGGAATTTTAGTTTTAATTTTTCGTACTGCTCTAGTTTCATTTTAGAAGCAGAAAATATTAAAAAAAAAAAAAAGGAGTGTGATACGGCCATTATTAATAATGAAACATCTAGTAATCAGACATTTTGAATGTGATGTAGGTAATTCGTATGAATTTTTTTTTTTGTTTTCCGCAATTAAACGGAATCTTCACGAAAGAATCATTACTAAAAAATATTTCAAATCTTAATATTCGTAATCAATTCTTCTTTTTAAATTCTTCGGACATTACTGCGGAGTAATTTTTCGCCAAAAACAACAAAATATTTTATTTGAGCGAATGAATTTTTTCCTTTATTATTGATATTGATTACATTCGTTATTATACAATTTGTAGAATATGAGCATGTATTCGTTGTGAAATAAAACAACGAATTTGAACTCTCAGAACGCATCCATCAGCAGACAGAAATCACCAAACACACAAACTATCAGTCAGTGTTCTTAGACGTCTCTCTTTATTTTTCCCACGAAGTGTGGTCATTTTCCTTTTTCACTAAACTTATATAAAATAAAAGTAAAGTTTGTATTGTTCGGACAAAAATCACACTTAATTAATCTTCAGTATAAAAATCGGAATTCGCTAACACTTTAATGATTATTTTTTGGTACTAAAATTGTTGCTATAGGCAAATCTTCTTTTTATGTGCATTTAGTGCGTTTATATTCATGGTCAAATGTGGCCCACAATTTTGAGGTTTTTTCCTTTTACGCACAAAAGGTTTTTCGAAAATATTAAAAATCATCAACTAAGTATTAAAATATTAATTTCATACTTAGTTTATGATTTCGATGATGAAGGATTTTACTTTCGCTATAGATTTAATAAAAAAAAAACTGTTCAGTTCTCGATCGAATTTTTGAACACTTAAGAGCCTTTAACAAATCGAGGGTTTCCGATTCCTGCCTTTTTGCAAGTTGTAGGTACTCTTAATTTTTTGTTTCTGTTGTTCTTGCTATCATTTCTTTGAAACTTAAAAAGATTTCCCAAAACTATGTTGGGTTTCTTAAATTGTCAACTCTTGGGTTTGTTTGATAAAAATTTTATAAAAATGTTGCCCGCTCTAACTATAGCTGTAGGTGGCGCAAAAGTAATCCTCCTATCAGAAAATGCTAAAAATTTTGCGATTGGCCCCTAATGTCAGTTCTGTTTTGACATTTGTGTAGTATGCACATGCGAAATACACGTTAATAAACAATGTTACGCTACACTGCTCCAGAACGCGGAATATTGGTGACTATTTTTTTGAGCAATAATCGGTTGGTGACTTTAGCACAACGTGAATTTCGTCGCAGATTTCATAGCCGTCCAACGCCTACTGGTGAAACACTGCGACGTTTAGCCGCTCGCCTCGAAGAGACTGGCACAACACGAGATGCTGCCAGGCGTGGCAGACCCCGGAGTAGCCGTTCTGCAGAGAATATTGCTGCTGTAGCCGAAGAAGTCATGGAAGCGCCGTCGACATCGACCAGACGACGTGCCACGCAAATGGGTATCAGTCGACGGTCTTTACAGCGAATTTTGGTACAACATTTGAAGATGTTTCCGTACAAAGTCCAGACGGTGCATCAGCTGTTAGATGCTGACCGCCAATCGCGTCTAACATACGCTCAAGCCATCCTTAATCACCACCAAGAGGAAGATGATTTTTCATCAAAAATAATCATGAGTGATGAGGCCCATTTCCATCTTAGCGGGTACGTAAATAAGCAAAATTTACGCTTCTGGGGCACTGAAAATCCGCGTGTAACCCACGAAGAGCCATTACACCCGCTCAAAGTCACTGTATGGTGTGCTGTTTTCGCTGGAGGAGTCATCGGACCTTTTTTCTTCGAAGACGTCGCGGGCCAAACGGTTACTGTGAATGGTGAGCGCTACAGAGCAATAATCAACGAGTTCTGTTTGCCGCAATTTGATGAATTGGGATTGGAAAACATGTGCTTCCAACAGGACGGAACTGTGAACTGTGTAGTGAACTAAAAAGTTTGGCACCAGTTTGAAGGGTGCTGTTACTAAGCTCTCCTAATACCCGATGACTATATAACTTTGCGCCATTGTTTCCACCAGCAATTTTATATTTCCTGTTTTGCTCAAACAAAAAATAGTGTCGAGTGAAATATTTCACATTAATCACGGAACTAATTCGGTTCTAAAGTGCATAACTTCCAATAACGTACAGCAAAAAATGCGACCAAACACAAAAATTCATAATAAACATGTAGAGTTACCTAATCAAGTCACATTCGTGTTTAGCTATTCAACACGAATCTACTATAATTCAGTTTTCTCCGTCATCCTCGCCATAACATCATCATTGTTATAGGCATTGCCTGCGATTGAATAATCAACAAGTGATTTTGTCATTTAATAAACACACAAAAAGAAAAGCGAATATAAAACTGAGCTACACAGTCGCACACATTGAATGCGAGTGATGTTCGTGTAATTCAAGTTCTTGCTGCATGACTTCCTATAAACAAAAAACTGAAATAAAAAAATAGAAGCTAGTCAACTGCTCTTGCGTAACTACATGCTCATTTTAATTACAAAACAAAGAAGAACACACATCACAATTTGAAGATATCAATCGTGCACCAAAAACAACGAAAAAAAATATTAATCTTCATCCAGATAGGTAGACTTGGCATGACAAAGAACACAATTTGCAAATAAAGTTCTCGTATCGATCGAGGCTGTGATTTTTTACGAGTACTTATTCGGTAACACAGTCTGTCCGACGAGGGGCGACCACTCGACTTGTGTATTCGCTACACTCCAGGTCCAAAGTGGTATAAAAAAATCGAGGTTTTATGTTTCCAACGGATTTTCCTATCTGCACCGCAAATCAAAGAAACAGATATCTGGCGATCGATAGTAAATTCACTTCTGTTGTTGTTTGCTGTGGAGTTCGATAAGACGACCATGTGAGCAGTGGGTCTGTGAGTCAATTGGTTTTATTCAGACGATACAGTCATTCAGAATAAAGATGACATGCTGACAGACGAATTACATTCATTTTATATTTATTTGACGGGCAAAAGTGACACAAGAACCGTCGTCGTCGACAGAAAACCCATTGAGCAATCGGATAAATTAGTCGGAGGTCTTGTTTCTTCTTCGATGATGTTTGAGTGGATGTTTGCAAATTGGGATGACGTAGGCACATCCCTGGACCTATTCAATTCAAGGGTAATACAACTTCCATGGATGAGTTGATCGTATGATTTAAGGGTTTGAAACGCTCGTGAGGATGAGATGTTCATCGATGAAATGCTTGTGCAGCGAAAATACAATTTTCAGGTGGACAATTTTTTAGTTTAGGTTTAGGTACACATTTGTTTATCAATTGAAAACAAAATGCAACCACTAGGCTGAAACACAACTGTAACTATGTATGAATTTACTATTTTAATTCTGACAGTCGTATATATTGATGAAACTTGCGGTTTTGCGAACACACCCAAGACATACCATAATTTAAACATTCACGCCCGTATCAATAAGAATTCAATATGATTAACTAATGTGCATTAAGTTAGGTTCAAAGTGTGAAAAAATTGTTTATTACTGAATTTTAATAGCAGAGATCTGCTAAATAAATAACTAACAAGTTAGTTATCTAGTAGACGTCAGATAGCATACGAAAATTTCACTTCACTGCTTAGTAACGAGTTGATAACATTTACGCAGTGTTTATTAATACGGAGATAACTGTTTCTGTGTTAGAGTACAACTTACTCCGAATTGGATAAAATATGTACCATGCACATACATTTCGAGTTCGCGAACGGACCCATACGCCACGCAACCAACTTGATTCAAATGTCAAAATGCGGTTATCCAGTTATCTTAAGTCGACTAGATTATTCTGGATAAGGTGTTATCTAAACGCAAAAAGTAGATTGGTCGGAAACGTCACTTTTCGTCAGCCACATATGCGAGCAGTCAACTACTCACTCACAAATTTCTTGGCTACCATCAGACGTCAATTGAAACAGCTGCTCATTTAACCGATCTAAGCCAATCAAAACTGAGATACATCAAGTCAGCCAGCTGTCAGACTTACTAAAGTAAATACATGAACGTCCCCAGTTACAGATCTATTAAAAAAATATAAATTCCGCAGCGAACCAAACAGTTTCAATAGAACACCAGCTTGGAACTTTTGTAGGCACTTCGACCCTTCATTAAAGTGACATCTGAAGGCAAACCATCAGAACTTGTGTTAAGCAACATGAATGTAAATCCTTTTCTCATACGAATCTAATTACAAACGACAAAATTAAGCAAATTTGTCATCATTGGCATTGATTTTGATTTAATTAGAGAGCAGAATGAAAAATCCCTTACGCCGAAGTGGCGGCGGCGGACCCACTTTAGCCGTCCGTGAAAGATTACGAACTCTGTCTGTAGAACGTTCCGCGTTCTAAATTACAGGGCCCGGGGATCAGCAACTGAGGCCATTATATTCTATTAACTAGGAACGAGACCCCGAGACCTTTATGTTTGATTGAAAACTCGCACACACCCTTACAACTCACACACAGTCTGCATCCATCCATAAATCACATTTGTGTGAGTCTTATAATTGGCTGCGACGATGACTGATGATGATGAGCACATCATCATCTTTCTGTTGTATTGTGGGCCGTTGCGAAGCTTGCAATACAATTGGGGAAAACTTGACAGCAGAGAAACGTCAACTGCAACTTTCGACCGGCGGTGGTGGGCGTATGACAGGGATGTGTGAGAAAATAAAACTCAACTGCGACGTTGCGTCTCGGTCGATTCCCTCCAAGTAGACTCTAATGTTTTGCACATTCGTTTCAGGAAATATTAATCGAGGTGGTTCCTGGTTTTGTTTTTTAGTCGCAATTGGTATTTATGTCGAATGCTGGGGTTGTATCTGTTTTGTGGACGGTTATTGAATTATAATTCACGTTTAGTTGAATGGACGACAAATAATTTTGTTTTTTTTTGCCATAAATGTGTGTGTAGGTACACCTTTCATGTTTCAAGTGTGTGGTTCCTTTTTCGAATAAATATGAGCACTTTCAATGTCAAAAAGTATACACGTTACCTATAATCTCAAGATTGGAAAGCTGATACTAAACTCAAGTAGGTTAGTACTTCAATTGTTTTATCTTTCCGTTTAATAGGACCTTGGTTAATTTTTTGTATCAGTGTGGACTGACTTTTCCAAAATATAAGAAAATTAAATAAATCTGTTTTTTTTATCGCCTATTTTCATCACTGATTGTGATCGACGAAAATAGGCGCAAGGTTTTTTTTTTGACATGTATAAGAAAGTTTCATTGTAAACTGAAGAATAGTTCATTTTCTTCAATACGTATAGGTGTCAAAATGGATCTTCCAAAAGTCACTCTTGTTTTACATTTTAGAATTCCGAGTAACCATTGAAGAGACTGACAGCGTTTGCAGGGTAGAATACTAAAAAGCTGTTCAAAAACTTTTTGTCTAGGAAACCACCGGTCGCTGATAAATTGAACGCATACTTGTTGAGAAGTGATTAAAATGGGTACAATTGATTGTTTTCAGAATAGTTTAGAATATTACTGCGTTTGATGCATTTACAACTCCATGCACGCACATTTTTGCACGAGTCGGGGACAGAGAGATCCTTTTGTGCCAACAAAGGCTTAAGAATGAGATCACCAATCAGACGCCTAAAGTGTCATTGATGTTCTGCCCATACTTATAGATTAGGTAAAGCGGAAATCAACACAACTTCGGCGACCAACATCTCTGCTTAGTACGCTGCTCGAGCTACAAAATTCTCTCCAAAATTTAGCTGAGCTTAATTTAAGCGAACCCATTTAGCTGAGTGGTACGCAGCTTGAGCTAAATAATCAAACTTTTGTTTCAGAATGTACTTCATGTGTCTGTCAAAATTTAGCGTGTCCATTTAATGGGTCGGCACATTTTCTCAAGCTAAATTGTGACAGATCGTTGTGTATTTGTTGTTCTGTTGCGGAAAAGTATGCAAGGATGAGCCTTTTTAATTATTACATAGACGAGGAGAACCTAGAATCGGAAATAGTTGAAATAAGAGAGAATTTAATAAAAAAATTTCTAGCTGTTTTCTCTGGCACTTATCCACGGCGTACTCTATGTCAAAATTTAGCTAGGACTTTAGCTGATGTTTGGAGATAAAAGTTGGAGAGCAGATAAAATTTAGTTAAGCTCGAACAGCGTACTACGCTTAACTTGAAAACATTTCTATTTCTTATTTAAAACATGGAAAATGAGAGTGGTCATTAGTGTCAATATAAAAAAATAATTGCCGGTTCTTCACTTCCGGAAGCTATTTTGTTTTATAGGAAAGCGAAATTTCGTAAGCCATCCCTATAAAAATATCAATATGCTGAACTTTCAGATAATTCCTACCACGTTAACAAGATGGCCGACCAAAATGCTTGTCACGTATTTTTGTGTGTTAGGTAATGCTGTCCCTTTTATTCGCACGGCTTTTAATTTTTTTTTATGTTATAAATGCAGTATAGGTATAACAAAACAATTTACGGAAAGATCGAAAAAAATATGTTAGCAAAATGCTGACATATTTCGACGTTTTGAAATGTCACTACCCAGAGTTAAATGGAACGTGGGCGCAATATCCAATATTTCCGTTTTCCATATTTTTTTCTTTGACGTATGCGCATCAGCTTTTCAACTTTTGGTAGCTAACGAGTGATGACGACGACGAGTGATGCCGATTGTTTCCGTGGGGCGTATTGGAGAGCATATTCAATGTACAGTGCTGCGTTCCAGAATTTAGTCAAGATGAATCCTACAAATGGTTTGTCGACAAATCAAAACTCGGTTGCGAACAAATTCTTTACACAATATTATCGAAAATATAAATAAAAAGAAATTCAGCAAAACAACGAGTAATTTATTCTAAGCGTTACAAAGCGCTAAGCTAGTTTCTCCGGTCTTGTACTCTTTAATTTCTCAATGCGAAAGAGGGGCATGCAAACAAAAACAAAAACCGATTTGTTGTTCAGGAAAATAAATAAAAATACTTTAAAGGTAAACAACACACTTCAGGCTGGTAAAATGTTTTGATATTTTCTTGACAGTTTAGCACTTTGCTTTAAGTAGCTATAGAAGTGCCCCAAGAATACAAATACTTTTGGCCAACTTTGATAGATGATAGCCTATTCACACCGCACCGAAAACCGTCAAAAGGCCGTCGATGCATTCACACCAAACACCAACTAGTTTTCGTTTGACATTTCAATCAGCTGTGAGAAGTGAGATATGAAACTTCTGTGTAACAGAACAAATAAAAATAATTCAGAGCATTCTGTGTTAAATGATTTAAGGTTGTGAGTTGCGACTTCTGTTCAGTCAGCTGTTCTGCTGAATTTGCTGAATATTGCAAAAAGTGTGCTTGTTTCAACAATCCTACGAGTGGAACTTGTTTTCGTTGAAAACAGCGCAAAACAACTCGTTTTGAAAACTGAAATAAAGGGTGTCCCATAATTCAGCAAAATTTTAAATTTGCGCCATTTAATGGTGCAGTGGTGCCAACGCAAAAAAAAAATAACAATGTTACAGCTGACAGTTCGGGGCTAGTAAAAATGGAGCGCTATACGAAGGAACAACGCAAAATCATTGTTGAGCAATATTTTAAAAACAATGAAGGTTTGTGTCAGCTTTTTCGAACAAAATCATCTTTATCCAGATCTTGCCAGCAAACAAGCCAGCAAGAGGAAATTGGGAGGTGTATTACTGAAATTCAGCCCCCTTTATGCGAAACGGTCATGGAAAATTTAAAAATTTCAACAAAAGAGTACGTACGAGTATACTTGCCGGCAAAGCCGTGGCGGCCATTTTTCCGATGTGCTTTTCCCCACATATCCCCAATCTGTGTACTCTACACTCAGAAAAAAAATTGTAATGCCAACAATTTACGTTGGTTAAAATGAATCCAAGGATCAAAATCTTTGATTTAAGAATGAAATTGTTGTCAGTGATGTAATAAAATACTTATGGAGGGTATATTATTTTATTCCTACGCCGAATATCTGATTTTTGAAAATTTAAAAACCAGTTCTTGTTAACAAAAATAATATTTGAACCAAGAACTTTTAACTTACAATTTTCTAAAAATTTCAATGTTCTTCGCTTAACAATCTTTATTTTTCTGTGTGTATGAATCAATATAAATTTTAAGATTTCTAATCGAAAATCTATAAAATTTACATTTTACGTGAATTACGGGACACCCTTTATGCATGGGAAAACTTCTGTTTTCGAGTGTTTTCGTTTCGGTGTGAATAGGATATAAGCAAAGCTGATATTTGCCCAGTGTTTGGTTTGAAAAATACGCGATTTAACCGTGATTCGCAAATTGATAAAAAAAAGTCATTATTTGTCACATTATGCAGCCGAAACGAAACCACTTTTCCAGTGCAATGTTGTGCAATTCCCCATCTTGACAGATAATCGCATGTAAAACTCGCATATACGTATAGAGTGCGTCGCGCAAATCTGTTTCCCATGCCAATGAGTAGTAAATAAAACACTCTGTCAATTACTATGAACACACACGCCTACCTGTCGCATTCGATAACCCCAATTGAGTTACAACCCATCCGTGAGTATATATCACTATTAATTGACAATGGAAAAAAAAACCCAGTGCATCATGACCTTGACATAAGCGCTGACATTTTGGCTCCAATTTAGAGAAACCGACATATGCCTTCATTCTATATACTTAGCCGTTCATTTGCATTTCTGTCTCATGACATTTCCTCGCATTTAATTGACCAAATCGTTGACGAGCGACAAATACGAAAAAGAACGGAAAGTACGATGTACGAGTGTAAGTGCGAGGTATTGCACTGTGAATTCGTTTTTCCCGTGGGGATATGATGACATTTAATTAGCCCTAATGAAGGCGAACATGTCGAGTGTCAAAAAGCGATAAATTTATTATCTGCAAATTACAACATCCAAATTTCAACAAAAATATGAAAAAAAGTTTCCCAATCCCTATGGGGTGCCGTTTTTTAAGCCGTTTTTCTGTAATTTGACGGGTTTGTGTGAAGTAGTTCTTTATTTATCCAACGAAATCAAATGGGAGCTCCCGCGGTTTCTGGATATTTTTTTCCTTTCTTCTCTAATGGCATGGCAAACAAACACGTATACCAACAGGTGGCCCGCAACCGAAATAGCTTGGAATGGGCCTCTTCAGACACACAGACACAATGAATAGGGTAGTAGATAGTTGGTGGAAGATATTCGATCCGAGTGGGTACTTGAACATGATCATAAAGCAAAAAAAAAAAAAAGGTATGTTCGGCTCCACGCTTGGGGTATCGTATCGCCGCTCAAGATCAAGAAGAAGTCGCAGTCAATTAAAGAATTCAGAAGAGAAAGATATGCGCATACAAAAAGAAATAAATGTAACCGAGGAAGCCGCAGAAGTGACGGAAAGAAAGCACCACGAGCGGAGCGATGAATCAGAATTGAAACCGAAAACGGAATACCGCATACGCATCGGTTGTACTTGTACATAGAAATAGAGAATGTGTGTGTACAATGTCTTTATTGAGATTTTTGTACATAGCAATGGAGACAGATCTCTGAAGGCGCTTGGAAATCAATCTGAACTTTTGAGCATTAGAAATGGAGTTCTAGTACTTCTCGCTCTGTTTGTGCGGTAATTTTCTCTGGTGAAATTCTGAAAATATCACAAAGTTTGAAGGTAGGAACTTCTAGTGACTCTTTTAACAGTAAAGGTCGGAAGCAGCTAAAAGTTGAAATTGACATGAAAAAGTTTGGTGCCAATTGTGGTGATAACGTGTGTGACTTGGCAAGGCCATATAGTGAGAAACGGTTGACCATCAGGTTGATTCTATATTTCTGTCGACTCGGGCCATCGCTACCTACTCTAACTTTTTTGAAACAAAGCCATATACGAACTTTGTTGAAGGATGATAGCAAATGGAAAGCGAGAACATTAGACTACACTACCCCTTAGGTAACCATGCGTCTGTCTTCCAAACGGAGATTTTCGCTATCCTTATGGCTATGCGCTATATTGTGACAAACAGGTGGAGGGCTAGAAGCATATGCGTTTGCAGTGATAGCCAAGCTGCTTTAAAAGCGCTGCTTAACCCTCTTACCTCGTCCAAGTTAGTGCTCGAACTCAAGCTTTCTCTGAACTTAGTCGGAAGGCTCAACACCGTGAATCTTGTTTGGGTCCCAGGTCACACTGGTATCCAGGGAAATGAGATTGCTGATGAGCTTGCCAGACGGGGTTCAGAAGAGGCTTTCTCAGGACCTGAACCTGCGTTGGGTCTGCCTGCTTCTGTGGTTAAGTCATCCATTGATACTTGGGTTTCTCGTGAACACGAGCGTCGGTGGCGAGACTGTGCTGGATGTAGGCAGACCAAACGACTGCGTCCGGACATCTGCAAAACGTCCGCGTCTTTCCTTCTATCCCTTAGGAGAATGGACTGCAGACTGCTTGTGGGCGTCCTTTCGGGCCACCAAGCTTTTGCCAAACACTTAAATGTGTTGGGCTTGAGCAACACCACTATCTGTCCTGCTTGTGGAGAGGACGATGATACAGCGGAACACTTCCTCTGTAGCTGTCCCGCCTTTGCTCGCATCAGGTGGCGGATCTTTGGGGCTGATGTGGTGAGTGCCGAACATCTAAGCTCTTCATCACTGAAGCTCCTTCTCATCTTTCTTCGAAAGACGGGAAAACTAAGTACAGTAATGTAAGGTGTCTGTTTGGCAGTACAATGGACCTGTAGTTTGTGTCTGAGTGCTCCATCGGATAGTAACAACCTCCGACAAAAAAAAAAAAAAAGATAGCAAATGGAAGCCATTTGGTTTGCCAGCTTTGTGGACAGCCGTGCAAAACATACATACAATACAACTGCCTTCGTAAGAAAACCAATCGTCAGTCGATGTCTGAACGAGGAGGCAGAAAGACCCAATACCTCAGGTTCAGGCTACGCTTAGGAATCTCATTGGGGATCATATTTTCTGTAATTCCAGTGGGTCCTGAGAGTCTAAAAAGATTAGCCTTGCGACCGAGTTCAAGGAGTTCTTGAATTTCCGGACTATTTCTAAACCAAGTTGGGCATAGCTAGAAGCCGCAGATATTTCAACCCGACACCTACTTCGGCAGCCATTATAGGATACCTAGCTTAAATTTCAGCTGGAAAAAGCGGGGAGAGACTGCAGTCTTCACACTAAGAGGCAGTGAAGTGTACTGTTTTCGACATCCACGATGGATCGAACCCATGACTCGTTCCGCCATTCGTGACGATTCGACTAGATCCCGTCCTGAACGCAAGTCGACTCGTAATTTGCACGGCAGCCAAAATTACAAGTTCGAAGTCATCTGTTATGTTTCTATTGTGCTGCCTCAAGCCAATTTTTGCTAGTTTGAACCTTAATTTTGTCATTTAAGTTAGAAGCGTAGGCGCAGTTGTTAGTGTGAGGGACTACTGAGCGAAAAGGTCTCAGATTCGATCAGATTTGCACTGCGCCACCTCTCGTCTTCGTTTGACAAACATCCGTGAGTATAGCCGTCATGAAAGAGCTTCTCAATTCGCCCTTTAAATTTGGCATGAACTTGTGGATCTCTTGCATTCGTTCTAACAACGAAAAACTCGCACAAAGCGATTGGTTGTGGAAAGCTACGCCTAGGGTCCCTTACCGACTTGTTGCGCTTACTATAAGCAAGGTCTATTACAGCGTACTTTCCCGAGCCAAGCACTAACAAATCTGTTGAACTCAACAAATTGAACGAAACTCTCTCCCAAGTACGTGGATAGACTTCCAGCTATTTTGAGCCACTTACATCTTTGACATCTACTCCATATCACAAGTAAATATATAATTTACGTTCCGGGAGAACGTTCGACCTGCACACTATTTACAAAAAATTTTATTTTTGAGTGCCATTTTAGGCGGTTTTTTAACTTTTTTCTTGTCAACTTCGTGCATTTGACACTTGCCTGTTGAAATTATCTGAGCTGTTCCCAGCCAAGAGAGGAACTGCTCGTTACTCGTTACTTTGCTTATCTTCTCTTTTTCTGTCATTTTTGATGAGAACGTTTACACAGACTTTGTGCGATTGCGATCGATTTATATCGATTGCTTTCAATTTAAACCGCGTACGCGAACGAACCTATTGATTTGTTTGTTTTTTAAGTAAGAAGTGGTCTCAGTTAGAGAAAATGACGTTTTTTCAACAATAGGTCTGTTGTTTTGAGCTTCGAGCTCAGCAAAGCAAAGTAAAGTAGGATTTTCAGCTACGCTCTACTTGACACTTGGAGACTCACAGTAGTTGTTGTTATTGCGTGCTGCAAATCCAACTTTAATTTGCTTCGCTGAGTTCGAAGCTCAAAAAAACACGCCTAATAACCCCCAAGCTACACAGCTTGTTCAAAGTTCTAAAGTCAGAACAGAAAAATATCTGATAAAACAAAACTAATTTAAAAACAAAATCCCTCTGCCGATGGCTGAATATTTATATTCATATACGTGTTTAGGTACAAGGAATAGCAATCGTCTGTCAATTTTGAGTCACTGTCACCCTCTACCTGTATAATAAATTACTGCCTGTAATGGATGAATATTTTTGCACTTCCGTCACTTTTGTTCGGAACGTACGATATGGTGGCAGAAAAACAAACAGGCAACAGAACAAATTAGCTGACTCAACAGCGGCAGGGATACCTTCCTTTGTCTCAAACGGAATAAGGCTCAAAATAAATGCTGGCGAATATTCCCGCTAGGTATATTATGTACATACTTTCAATCACACTGTGTCCAGAAGGTGAAGGTCCAGACAAAAATATTATTTATTTACCAACTTAAAAACTTTAAACAATTGCGCAACACCACTTGCTGAACTAATGGTTTAGCAACGCCAATTTCGGTAATTTTTCCCTCTCCCCATTCTTAAATGGAATTTAACACACAAGTAAAAAGAGAAATAGCTTTTGATTTCCGCCGCACATTAACGTTAACCACACGTCAGTGCATATACGTATGTATAATGAGATTTAGAATAAAATAATATTGAAATCTGGTGTGAAGGTCGCAGGCAGGGCCTAATGCGAATTATGTTTGGGTTTTGCATATTCAGCTTCAGTGTTGTGGAACGAAGTCGCGCATCCAACTTGCTAGGTGATTAATTAATTTTCCAAACGAAAATGCACACGTTAAGTGCGAAACACACGTTCTGGGGTTCTAGATTCATCTCGCGAAAAGGTAGAATGCGCTATGGGGCAGGTATGGAGTACAATTGTGATTTCCACTCGACGGGCAAACCGACCTACTGGCCAACTGATACTTCAAAAATACCTGATCTGATAGATTTTTTCGTCGTGAAAGGAATATCTACCAACCACATTAAAGTTGAAGAGAGCTTTGATCTGTCATCTGATCATTCACCGGTTATTTTAACGTTGATCGCAAAACTAGTCGATAACCAAGAGCCAGCTAGACTTACTGGTAAAACAACAAACTGGGAAGACTTTAGGAACGAAATTGAAGAGAATGTTGAACTGAGCGTTCCACTTACGACACCTTACGAACTTGAGGTTGAAGTTGATCGCTTCGTTGAAGTCGTTCAGCTCGCTTCCTGGAATAATACGCCTAACCCAAGAAAAACGCCGGCCAAATACGGTGTACGATATCCGCCCGAAATAAAAGAATTGGTCAACGAAAAAAGGAAAGCGCGTAAAAAATGGCAACAGAGTCGCGCTCCGCAACATAAAGCACATTTGAATTATTTGTGCAATTTGTTGAAGACAGCTATTAAGGATTTTAAAAATCGGGCGGTTCTTACCTTGAAAGTTTAACAGCCAAAAAAGATTCTAATTATTCACTTTGGAAAGCTGTAAAAGGCACCAAAAGGCCCAAAATCCCAGCGCCGCCAATAAAAATAAATCAAAATGAATGGGCAAGGGGAGATAAAGAAAAAGCGGACGTTTTTGCCGCCCATCTACAGGAAACCTTTAAACCGTACGATGGTCGAGCGGCTTACGGCAGTACCAATGGTGGGACGGAATTACTGTCTAACGATTTTTCACTCACATATGCAACGCTAAGGGAACTAAAACGTGAAATCGAATCTCTAAAACCTAAGAAAGCTCCTGGTTATGATTTGATCACCGGAGAAGTTCTCAAAGTTCTACCTCGAAAAGCATTAATTAAGCTTCTATATATTATAAACGCTGCGCTCAGACTTAAACACGTGCCGAGCCAATGGAAAGTCGCGGAAGTCATTATGGTTTTAAAACCAGGAAAACCGCCAAATGAAGTAAAATCGTATAGACCAATTTCGCTTCTTCCAGTCATATCTAAAGTTTTCGAGAGGATATTACTTAGGCGCCTACAACCGGTTATAGAAGATAATAATCTAATCCCTGACCACCAGTTTGGGTTCAGAACCAAGCACTCGACGATTGACCAAGTGCATAGAATTACTCACGTAATAGAGAAAGCATTTGAAGAAAAAAAGAAATGCTCAAGCGTATTCCTCGACGTCTCACAAGCATTTGATAAGGTGTGGCACGACGGCTTAAAATTTAAATTACGACAAATTCTCCCCGTAAGCCTATATGATATCCTAGAATCATATCTCGGGAACAGACTCTTCCGTGTTAGACATGGTGTAGAATACTCGGAGCTTAAAGAAATTTCGGCCGGCGTACCGCAAGAAAGCGTCCTTGGGCCGCTTCTGTATCTGTTATATACTCGCGATATACCAAGAGAAGATGGCACTATCATTGCTACCTTCGCCGACGACACCGCTATCCTTGCAGTAGGTAATACGATCGAAGAAACGACTGCAAAGCTGCAAACCACACTGAATAAAGTAAATGAATGGACGAGGGACTGGCGGATCGCCCTCAACGAAACTAAATCTGTTCACGTAAATTTCACATATAGGAAAACTAATGACTTGCCAATTTTCCTAAACTTGGCTCGAATACCCTTTGCTAACGAGGCCAAATACCTAGGAATGACACTCGACGCAAAGCTGAAATGGAATTCGCACGTGAAAGTGAAACGTAAAGAACTCGATATCAAATATAGGGAAATGTACTGGTTACTCGGAAAACATTCCCAGCTCAGTACCGAGAACAAACTGCTTTTATACAAGCAAGTGCTAAAGCCGGTGTGGACCTACGGTTTACAACTTTGGGGTTGTACCAAGAAAACAAATGCGAATATTTTACAAACTTTTCAAAATAAAGTACTAAGAGAAATTGTCCAAGCACTAGAAACGACGATCTCGGAATTCCTACAATCGAAGCTGAAACTAGAAGCTTCGCGCGAAAGCATAGAAACCGACTAATCGGGCATATCAACAATACAGTCCGACAAATTTTGGATGAGAGTAATTTATTGCGCCGACTCCAAAGAACGAAACCTTTCGACTTGGCAAGATAAGGATTAACCGCGTCTCAATTGCGGAACATGCAGGATCTTTCAGTGGAAAGTAACCTGTCAAAAGTGTTTTTATTTCGTTATAGAAAAATTGCTTGATAAGTTTTATCTTAGTTGCAGTGTCTAAAAATTTATCGAAGGGTGGTGTTTTTAGTCAGTAGAAATCTGACACTATTCTCTATATTCTCATAGTTTCTTTGGAAGATTTTCACCTACCCTCGGGGAAAAAAAAAAAAAAAAAACTTTTTTATTGTGCTTTTAGCTCTCCGACTGAAATTTATTCTTGTCATACATTTAAAAACAAATTCGCATTCAATGTCGGTCACGTAGTGTACACAATTCGATTGAATTATTCTTTTAAATATTCAATCAATGATCAAGTCGATTGGTAAAATGCTCAGTTTTATTTGACGTTATGTGTGTGTAGGTGAATTACGGAAAGATAGATGAAACATGTGGAGAGGAACTTTGAAAATAAATGCACATTTGTATAGTAAAAGCGTACCAACTGCAGAAAAAAAAAACAGAAATAGACTGCCTGAAAAGGTTGAGACTTTTCTTCCACTGTCAGACTTCGAATGTCAGAAAATTACCTCAAATGCAACTTTCTGACCACGGCATCTACTTCCTGTACTAGAGCTGGAACTAGATCAGCCCGCTCTCATGTGATCCGCAAAACAAGTGCAGCCAACTAAATTACACAGCTTAGGTAAAAAGGCTGTCATTTCATACTGAAAGAAGCCTTAATTGGATGTTTGTATATACTCCCATCGAGAAACAAGCCAACAGACATTGCAACAGTAGTAATCTAATATTTAAAACGTAATGGATATCCACTTCCTATCGCTGCAAGAGGAACAAGGAAAACGCTACGCCTCGTTGCTGGCTATCGAACTCAAATTATTGGCACTTTCCCATTTGTATGTGCAGAAGTGCAGTAGTTGCACTTCCCATCATTAGCTAACCCAGTCATCTTACTTTGGCAACAACGTAACCAACACCCAACACCAAACACACCTGTGTGTTACCACTGTACTGCGAGAGACGTACGACCGACGCGACGGACCCACTCCTTGTGCGTTGAGCTAGTGTTGGTGTCGCTGGTTATAAATTGTGATTGTTACTCAACGGCGCGCGGCGCGGCCATCAACTTATTTATTAATTCAAGAGAAGAGATAAATCGGAAGTCGCTATTGGCAATCTTTTATCATTTCCAATTTGTATTTCATTTCGCTGCTTTGTTTGTCTATATTGGTTAATTTATCATTGCGTTGCTTTGTCAGTCCAGTCGAAACCTGTGGTGTTTCTATGAATATTTTGCGAGCAAAGTGTGCAAACGTCAAAGCTATTTTGAATAAATAAAACAAAATTCCAACAACACCAAAACAACAGGCACCGCAACAAACAAGGTGTGTCGCCGAGAGGTGGTGGCTATGAAATTGTTGAGCTGATGGATGCTCTGACTGATTACGCGGAATAATTTTCGCACATCGACGAGTTGACTTTTCATCGAATTCCTCACGTTTTTATACGAGTGCAGATGACAATGACACGGCAACAAAAAGCGCAATTAAAGTCGAAAAGGATTTCATGGCGTTTTGTTTGCCGAACTGTGTGTGACTTGTAAATTCCAGACATTTACGTATATTTGACTAAATGCGAAGGGGTAATTTACATTTTACGATGCTTTCAACACTGATTGAGTGCCGCCATGCTGTCATAAAACGTAATGCCGATGCCGATTGCCGAATATGGAGAAACGAAACGAAACGAAATCGCGCGCAGTTACTTATTGAGCGTATTAAGCATTTATTAAGTTATAGCGTTGATAAATTTCGAAATTCCCATATCTGCGCTGTTGAGGTAGTGTCTACTGTCTACTGTCTACTGTCTACACGTTCATAACAGTTATCGAGGAAGTTGAGTGAAAGAGAGAATGAGAGGATTGGGTATGGTATGGGTATGGGTAATTAAGTTTACACTAAATGGATCAGAGTTTGGTATAGTGCACGCAAGTGGCAATAAATAAACATTCGCAACCGTGTGTGGTGTGTGTGTTACTTAATTCGAAATGTTTTTTGTCTATTTTTTTTTTTTCGGAGTGCAATCTGATCATTTGTGTTGTGAAGAAGAGGAAATGCAACACTCAGTTCCTGGTACCGTTTCGTAAAGAGTGTGAGCCAATGAATGATGGTAACAAATTGTTATAGCATTGACTTGGTTTGACGGCATCTGACCGAGGCAGCTGTCAAAATTCAAAGTAAACCAAGTCAATTGGTTTCGAAATAAGCTTTAGGTAGTAACTATATCTATGTTCATTCGTGTTCATTGCATTGTGTAAACGTCAATAAGTAATCTAGTTGGATTTTGTAATGGCGCGCTTGTTTATAGCTGGCTATCATGTTTTATGGGTACTAATTTCAAGTTTATGGGGGTCGACAAGTATGTACAGTGGATAGGTCAAAAAACTTGTAACAGATTACAGATACAAAGAATTACCGTCAACTTGTTGCACATAAACGGCACTTAGGAGAAAAGGCAATTTAAGATTTCGGTATCAGTTTAAAGGTAGATTTTCTAGACTATGGTCACTGGTCAGTCAATTAGATTGACAATGCGTTTACTGCTTTCTTACAAACAAACGCGCATACCTAATTTATTTGAATTGTGATAAATCAAGAGTT
Source organism: Cheilosia impressa (assembly GCA_948293265.1). NCBI lineage: Eukaryota > Metazoa > Arthropoda > Insecta > Diptera > Syrphidae > Cheilosia > Cheilosia impressa. The sequence continues at coordinate 1,620,172 of OX411880.1, forward strand.
TCTTTGCAGCCTTGGGGTGGTTATAAGCTGTTTGGTTGACCTTACCACATTTCAGCATGGGCGCGTTCCATTGACCAGTGATAGATTGAAACAAAAAATCAACTTGTCTGCTTTTTGCTTACTTATAAACTAACTCCACAGTAGGCGCCACAGATCCATACAGGACGCCAGACCTAGCTTATCAAAGCATATAAGATAATGCTGCCAAATTAAGTATAACACTTTTGAAGCGATCGCGTGAATAATAAAGATCTACAAAAATATAAACATCATTGAATGAAACAATAGCTCTGGACATGGGCTCATCATGGCCATAATTAGTTCCATGAACAGGTCGAAGAAGAAGGTTTCTTTCCCTTAAAGGTCTGGTTGGGGCATAGATTGGCACTAAGGCTAAAAGAGATGGACATTTAATGTGATGGCATAATAAATCCCTTATTAGCATGATGTCATGGGCTTTTCTTCTGGAACAAAAAGTTGATATGCCCAACAATTGACATCGAGTCCGGTAAGGAATTTCAAAATCCTAGCTCATTTTCCTTAAAATGTATTTTGTGAAACGTCGTCTTTTATAGAATGGAGTTCATATAACGTCAGCACATTCAAGCAGAGATCTAACCAACGCAATAAAAAGCGAAATAAGGGTATGAGGATCTGAAAATTCGCTGCCATTTCGTTTAATAAAACCACAAAGCTTATTTGCGTTGGCAATAACGTGGTCAATATGAGATGCAAAGCTGAACCTCGAATCAATTATAATGCCATGATCTTTCACCTCATCGACTCTGTTTAATCCAATAGTGTCGATTTCGTACTGAAACTCTGTCTAAATGATAAGAACTTCTGTAGAAGGATATTATACAGCATTTTTTAATATTCAAGTGCAGACAATTTTTGATGCACCAAGCGAAGTTTTGATTTTAAGAAACAACTTTAAGTCATCTGCTTACATCAAGCAATGGCAATATTTTAATGCACACGATATGTCATTTATAAAAATTATAAAAAGGAGAGGACCCAAATGACTACCTTGTGGTACTCCCGAGCTGCACTCAAACGACCGTGAAAAGTAATTATCCATTTTGACTCTTTGAATCCTGCAAATCAAATAAGATCTTATCCAATCAAGCATTGCTGAGTGAAATCCCAAACTTTCAAGTTTTCTTAGCAAAATTTGATGATTGACGGAGTCAAATGCTTTACTAGAGTCAGTGTAAACACAGTCGACTTGATAACCATCTTCGATAGCATTGATGGTATAGTGAGACAAGCAAGGTAAATTAGTGGTAGTGGACCTGCCGGTGACGTAGCCATGCTGTGTATTACAAAAAAAAATCCTTAACTGAAAATGAAATTTTTGATTTAACCATACTTTCGAAAAGCAGATAATTTGCAAATTCCTCTGTAATTTTCAATATCGTTCTTGGATCCAAATTTAAAAATTGGAAGACGACTTCCATTCATCAAGAAAAATACCGGAGGACAGAGACATGTTAAAAATATAATGGAGGGGATAGGAAATAGCTTGGGAACACTTTTTAAAAATAATTGCAAAATAATTTACCGACTGACGTATATATGAGGATAGTGTCCGAATAGTGGGACGCTCTAGCGAGCCCGCTTGACATTTAAATCGACGTTGGAGTTCAATCTAAGAATATATTATTCAAAGAAAAATGCCATTTTTTCAGATAAATGATCGGATGTTTATTTCATAATAAAGAGGAAGGCATGCCGTTAATAATGAAAAACAACATCAGCCAAATGGCCACCACGAGCATGCATACAGGACCATATCCTTTTCATGAATTTTTTCATAACCAAATCGCAAAGTGGCTGCCCTATGTCCTCGATAGCCTCACGAATTTTATCTTTGAGGTCTTGAGTCGACGCTGGGCTGTTGGCGTAGACCTTATCTTTCCCGTGGCCTCAAAGGAAGAAGTCGCAAGGTGTTAAATCACAAGATCTCGGTGGCCAATTGTGATCGAGAGATAAGACGGTCCGGAAACTTTTCCCATAAAAGATCAATGGTTTCGTTGCTTGATGATCGGCCGGGTTGAGTTCTTGTGTTAACTGAACTTTATAAGCATTAAAACCGAAGTCTTTATGCAAAATACGGTGTAATGACGTTTGTGGAATGCCCAATTCCAAAGAACGACGAGGAAAGGACAAACCTGGGTTTTCTTCAACACTTTGGGCTACAGCAGCAATATTCTCAGTTGTTCTTGAGCGACGTGCACGGGTTTTGTTCTTCACATCACCAACTTGTCCCAACAGCTCGAATTTGTCCACCAATTTCTGTATTGCGGTCCGACAAGGTGCTTCACGACGACCAAAAAATTCTTTAGTTTTGCGAACTGTGACTGCAAGATTTTCACCATTTTTGTAGTGAATTTTGATAATTTCAATGCGTTGTTGAAGCCTGTATTGTTAAATTTTTAGTAATGGCGTAGTTTCTACTTGTCAAATGTCAAAGAATGCTTCAAAAGTGACAGCTACCGAAGTAGCGTGTAACTCACAATAACACCTCTCATTGGAAAACCCTTTATGTTGCAGAATATGCAACTCAAATCTCGTATTTTCTGTACTCCACATTTTATTTTATTGATTTTTAAAGACTGCTTGTCATCTAGAATTCATTGGATTGGAATGGAACGCGGCCATTCGCTCAAACCTTATCAAACAAATTGTATGTTTCAAGTGTAGAAAGTTACCCGCACAACTTCAGGTCGCAGTGGCCCAGTGATTGACTAAAATTACCTCTCAAATAAATTCTGATTTTATTTAAAAAGAAATGCTCCAAGAAAGTACTGCAAAAAAAAACCATCGTTGGGCGCCATTTTATTGCAATTTAATTGCACAATCAGCAACGTTTAATTGAAAAATTAAGTATTTATGAGAGAACATTCTAATTGTTAAGATGCACATTAAACAAATGTGTTAGAGTGTTTAGCGGAATTCATAATTGGCAACTCTGACAATTAAGCACCGAAACTAGCGTGCGGTTGCATAAAAACCTCTTTCACAAGGCACCACCTGCAAAGTGTGACCGACTAGCACTCGTTTTACGGCTCACACTTAATTTATGTGAAATTCTTAATCGAGATTTATCATCAATCTACAATTCCGATGTGTGCACTTACACCATAGCAGCTTTTAACTTCAACGCAGTAGGTATATCATTAATACTTAAAAATATTTATTGCGAATAAAATTCGAGTGCATTCAGCACAAATGGTACCGAAAAGGAATCCATTTTAAGTCGACGTGTGTCACAATTTGTGGGTACATTTTAATTTTAGTGTAAAGTTTGGAAAAAAAATGTTTCAGCTAAAATATGAAGTTGCTGTCAAAGTTTCGCTAAATAGATTTTTCATGTTGGGCCATTACACAGCATAAATCAGTACCAGTTGAAAAGGTTACCCTAACCGTTATTTCCCACAACAGAACCACACAACTAGTGGTTTACATTATCATATGCAGCACACACCAGGCATAAACTGTTATAAATCCAGCAGCAGCACATCAATTATAAACATTCTTGTTTTTTGCTTTATTTTTGCTAGCCAAAGCTAGATGTCAAGAGATTCCGTTCTTTCGCCATGCATAATCGTTGACCGCCAAGAGTGAGTGTCCATCACTCCGCTCAACTCTGACGGGCAGGCGATTGAGGAATTTTTTTCATAAATGTAGGTATCACTAATTACTAGTTCTCTGCGTGTGTATAATATTCAAAACAGAAAATGTAATGGTGCGTGCGCAGGCGGACGCTGGCTGGGGAAGGTGTACTATTTACATCACGGTCAAAAGAGCGCACCTGTTGCCTAGGTGCTCGCAGTCAAAAGAATTCGGTGCATAAATGTTTACATATGCAAGTGGCAGCTACCACTCCAAAGCGGTAGCCAACTAGGTTGCCAACTCCATTTGAAGCGTCTTGCAGCGGATTTATAACTTATTTTAGACTCACCTTAATTAGATTTCCAATGTGGTATCCAAAATGGCTAAAATCGCTTGCAGTCCGCTGGAATGTGGTGGTTGAAAGTGATTGAATGTTTGGTAGTTATTTATGATGGGTGTCGGTTTTTTTTCCAGATAATCTGTGTGGCCAAATGCTGAATAGAGGTTTAATTTTAGTTCGTTTTACTTTTCTGTAACCACAAGACTTTAACACAAAAAATAGTAATCAGACAACAACACCAGCAAACAATAGGAATAGCGCGCAGTGCAAACGGGAATTCTTTTATGAAAGCGATCTGCTGCGGTTGCCTGTTGCCTCCGCGGATCTCGGATGGTAGGGTAGGGTATGTTGTGTTCTTGTTGTTGGCATTCGGTATGGTATGAGTGGTGTGTTTAGAAAGCAACCGGTTTTCAACAATTTTTCTTCAAAGCCATAGAAACACCATTTGAGTGTGTGTTTTGTTGTTTTTTTTGTTTATGTACCAAATTCCAATGTGGCTATTAGAGCATAATTTTTAGTGCAGCACTTTAAATTTTCGTTGTCAAATTCACACACACAAAATACGATTTCAAGTTAACCGACCATTTTGTTAAAAGCAACGGAAGCAAGACAAAAACCAAGCAAAACCTATCGTTAGTTGCAACGAAACACAAGACACAAAATTTTACAGACACAAAATTTTACAGACACTTCACGGTGAAGTAGAACAATAAACGATACAAAACAAAACAAAAAAAAAACACAGAAGGAGAAAACAACGTAAATTGAAATTATCAAAAGCATAAACCAAAAAAGAGGAAGATTCGAAAAATGTTTATCGCAGAAACCACCTACCGAAACAAAGTCTGATGTATGACTGTTGGTTGAGTGCAGTGGTGGAGAAGATATTCAACAGACTTCGGCCATTCAATTTGAAATCAATTTCTTATATTCCACAATCCACAGTAGAGTGCTCCAGCGAATGTGGCGGAAATGAGATCGGACGTTTTGGAACTGAAACCGAATTCCTGCAGTTTGTTTTTGTTTTATTTGATTGACGAATGGTGAGTTGGGTTTGATTAGAGTTTGAGGTGATTAATGAGTACCTGAACCTACGGTTAGCTGTTTTTATCCATCTACTAAGCAAGCTCTGTGAAATGCTTATTTGAAATACATACTGAAAGGGTTAGAAATATTTTGTATTTCTTGAGGCTGGGAGGGAGGAGCTCAACGGTATTCATTGAGAGTGGTGGAATATACCAGTTTGGGTGCTTTGCAGTTCCACTCCACCTCCACCCCCACTGCTAATATGCGTGTGTACAGTGTTTCCCATTCGTACATAGGCTGACTGTGAGCTGTGCTGTGACTTTGCTATGCCCGCACTAACTATGCATTTGTGTGCACACTCGTGGGAAAATATTTTATATGTCCACCTGTAGCTCCAGGAATTCGGTGAAGAGTGCTGACACTTTTTGTGATTTTTGGGCATAATGTTTATTTTTTCATACCTAGCTAAAGAATTTATTTAATTTATAAAGACAGGAATTGAGGTTTTATCAAAAATCAATGGAACTTACTAATAATCATTTTTAACCTTTACTCTAAATATGTTGTAGGTCATAATATGCAATTTTGAATGGAAGTTGTTTTGTGAGTTCGAAAAATTTAGCCGGGGTCAATTCTCGTTCTGTGAAAAAGTGAAACGAAAATGTTTTCACCCTTTCACAGCAATTTCAATTCTCGTTCTACGAAAATGTGAAATCAAACTTGAAAAATTTTCATATGAATAATTTTTTTTCACGTGCTCATTTGCATGTGAATGTTTTTAGTGAGAGTTTGAAAACTGAGAACCTGATATCATACAACACAGTTATACGATACTAAACTCACCACGATATTTTCACTTATAGAACGGGAATCGCTTTTTAGTACCTACTGAGTGAATCGAAAAAATGAATGGAATGTGTGAGACCGAATGTGAAAACGATTTATTCGATTCACTCTTTCACAGAACTGTAATTGACCCCCTGGACATTAAAAATGATTATTAGTATCGCGGAATATATGTAGAAGGGTAAGCAACGAACTCTTGATCCACAATTTCTGACATCATAGGCTGTTTTTGATGAGACGCTATCCCATTTCTATCCCCTTTTCGGCACACTTTCGAGCATTTGAAAAAATACTCAATATAGTCTTCCGAATATTAAGGCTTAGGTCGTACGTACACAGTCCACGTTCGAATACTTGTCGTACGAATTGAGTGCGCGCATTTAATACGATTTTCTCCGTCAAATAGGCAGTGACTCAGTGTCTACGTCCATTTTCAATATTTGAACGTACGAACATGGAAAAAAACTCAACATGTTTGGATTGTTTTCGGACTTCGGAACTACACGTACGTGCGACTAACTCGCATTGAGTGTGCGCGCTCCAATAGTTACTTTAGAGATTACATTAGATTTATGTATTTATTTCCATTGTACTTTGAAGGTTGTGATTGTTCGTGCGTGTTCGTACGAGTCAAATTTGTACGAAAACGTATCCACTGTGCGGCACAAAGCCACAGCACAACCTCCTAGAACCAACAGCAGAAACACGCAGCAAACAATTAATAGTCTAATTTTAGGCGAAACTTTTAATACTGTCCATAAGCCCTTAAGCGTTACATACAATAAATAAAAACAAAATTACCTATGCGTGTTCAGTCCGTAGAGTTTTTGTTTACAGTTTACACTTCTTTTTCTCACGCCTATCTTCCGGTATCAATCTAGCCGGGGATTAGCAAGAGAAGACTTGTCTCTCAAAAGGATAGCGAACTGTTTCATTGTTTTTTGTTCCTAAGCCTAGCCCGCCCAGTATCATAAAGACAGTCTTTTTCATACCATCTGCTCAGTTGCTAGTAGAAACAGCGATTGTTTCTTAGCACTGCTGTTGTGCCAAGAACAAATCCGAATCCTTAATAACCGCATCAACTTGACTCATTCCAAATAAAATCATCCAATTGAGGTAAACGTGAAAATCCATGATATCCGCACATTTTCTGGTAACTCAGTATTATTCAGACAAAAATATGATTGTCCTGAGAAAGCTTTTCAATTAAGCCGTTCGAATTTAGCATCAAATAGTAGATTGCTGCCATAAGTTTCAAAAATGAAACGATGGTTGTGAGAAGCTACCTGTGAGACGTGGTCAATAGATCTAGTGCGTGTTTGAAACTGTCTTGTTCATTCTTTCTTTCATCTCAAATATCCCGCCGATGTAAGTTTCGTGGTTCCTGCCGGGTGGTGAAGCGACCACAGCGCTTAATTATTTATTTCTCAAGAGCTACTCTGAGACTCTGACTGTAATTTCGCATAAAAATACAAGCAATCTATAAAAGGGAGGCCAGTGCGGATTACTACACAGTCGTAGCCCGTTTCTGCAATATTCCGAGTCCGTTGCCTGCTACTTTATGCAAAAGATATTAGGTACAACAAAAATTTCTCAAATCGCGTTTTGTTAGGATTCGACTTGTCGAACAAAATCGCTTTGGATTGCGCGTCGCATTGAGTAAAAGCAAGAAACAGAAACATCCCAATGTCCCATCTTCCACCCTGTGGAACTTGTAAAATCCCACTAAATAGCTCCCAACGTTATGGCAGTGTTCAAAATCGAATATGATAGCAGTGTACTGTCATATTCGCATCTACTTAAACTCTAACCCAGGGACAAGGGACAGATTGCAACGTGAGTAACAATGGCACTCCTCAAAAAATAACACCCTGACAAGTCCTTTTGAATTGTGTTATCCAAACTTTGGGCAGGACAACGCAACAAGACTCTAAAATCGGACGACAAAAGTCCGATATAACCTCCAAACGCAGCAGCTGATACATTCTGATAACAAGGCCACACGTGCTCCTACAAACCGTTTACCAATTCTAGACGCTTCAGATATTCTCTCCAAAATTAATAAGACGCCATCAACGATATTTGAAATTTTAGTTTAGGTTTTATTTATAAAATTTGTGTTGAAGTTTTTAACACATCAATCTAAATCCTGGATGGGTACAGCATCTGCAAGAAAAAACAAAAACAAATCCCATTCAGCACAGATCCGAATGCGAGGTCGAAAGGCAAACTTACAATGCGAATGCGGTGTCCCATAGCGTGACCGGGCAGATTCCTATTGAAACGAGCACGCACACAGCCAGTGTTTCCATGCAATCGGGTCACCTTGCCCCAGATGGCGCGCAGCCTAGTCTTCCTTTCTGGATGTTGTGGCACGCACTTCCTGGTCTGTGCTTTGTATACATAAACACATCGCTTGCCAATGTAGAAGCTACCGTGTTCTTTCCTGCGGCAACCATCAATCTGTATGCAAAGATGTAAACAAATTGTAGTCTCCCTCTTCGTTGGCGACGGGCCCAAACTTACCTTGAGAATGGTCTGGTTTTCGTGCTGATTCCTCAGACCACGCTTGTATCCAGTGAAGACGGCTTTGGCAAAGAGCCGTCCATGTCGCTTCAGTGAGCGAACATGTTTCTCGTTCTTGTCGACGACCTTCTCAGCCTTGGCGACCTTAGGAGCCTTGGCGGGTGCTGCTGCTGGCTTAACTGTTGTGTCAACCATTGTTACCTGCAACGAACGATACATTCACATTTAATTCACATGCCATTTTACGACGATTAATCTGTCAATTAGTTGGCCAATGATCTAGTTTTCTCCCCGAGCAGTAGAAATAACTTTTCACTCCAGCACTGAGGCGAACTTTTATCCAAAAACATCGACAACAGTTTCGATCAAAATCACTGGCCAACTAGTTAACTCGATGGGGAAATATTTCAACTTTCAAATTCTATGGCGATTTTCTTTTTAAAAGTGCAAAATCATAGAAAATTAAAAATAAATATTTTCTTCTACCTAAATTCGCGTACGTACCGGAAACTTGACAAATGGCGAAAGAGAGAAGGCATGACTTAAATGTCATATTTTTGAGAAAATTTGTTCGAAGCGACATCTGGAAGTTCGATGTGAAACTGAGACGAGTTTGTGACAGTTTACAGGGAGGGCATATAAACAAAGGTCGAAATACATGGATTTATTTTCTTTAAGTTGAGCATGAGTTCAAAAGATTTTATATATGTTCCCAGAGGAACTTGTCGGTGAACGAAATATCCTTAAAGGGAATTTGAAACATGGCATAAAGCCATCGAATGGGCAAATCACTGCACGAAATCGTTTTTCTAGAAAAAATTGTGGCAAACTATATTTAGGGTGGAGATAAAAAAACCCTCAATTTTGTAGTATTCGTCTTTTCAAAATAACTGGCGGAACATGATGGCATTGTGAAAATCTTTGTACGTTTTTTTTTAAATGAACACGTTCAAAATGAAAGCGGTTTTTGTATTAAATTGAATTCGTTGGAGCTCTTTTTTGTGTTTTATCCAGCATCTATTTCAGCAAATGAAATTACCAAAAGTACCAATTTTTTTCAGTACGCAGTTACAAAAATCACACTCTGTTTGACACATTCAAACTTGGTTACTATATTTATCCCAATTAGAAGAAAAATATATTTATAACTATGCTTGAAAACTGCTAGCACTATTAACTTTAAGCGAGTGGAATTCAATAGCTCGATAAATCAAGATAACAGTTTAAACACACAACCAAATATACCAATTTATAAAACTTGTTCATAAATTTGACACCAATATGAGTGCTGACGGGGACAGTTGTATTGTCCATTCATATATTTTGCTCTTCTTTATTAAGCCGACATTGACGTTCAATAAAACGCTAGTATTCAAAGTTTAAAAGTTTGTTTAATGTGTTATATTCGTACCTTTAACGGAAACAACTTTTAAAGATGGATGCAGAGAGAGAGATCTCAGAAAGTAAAGCTGTGCTAAAACTAACGTCTGATAAAAAAATATCTTTTAAGTATATTGAAGTAAATTTAATTAACCAAAAAGTATTTTCGAAGTGTTTAATTGTTTGCTCAATTGAATGCACAATTCGGAAATATGGATTTCGTTTGCTTGTGCAAAAAAAAATCGTCGCGAAACGAACCAAGCATACAGTGCGTTGGTTTTTGTGGTAAATGGTTTCATTTAAAGTGTAATAATGTGACTAAATATGACATGGAGCGAATGCAAGAAAACAATAACATTTGTTTTCTGTGCAATGAGTGTATCGAATTTATGCGTGTTTTAAAAGAAAATCACGAAAAAATTATTAAATCAATTGTAGAAACAAAAAATGTATTAACGGACATTTTTAAAGAGAGTGTTAAAGAAATAAAAGAGTGTGTGGAAGATGTGATAACGTTAAGCGGTGTTCGGGAAAAAAACAAAGGGGAAAAAAAGAGCGCAACATATGCAACAATGCTTAAAGCGCCTATAGTGGTAAAGCCAAAACAAGTGCAGGACTGTAAAAAAACGGTTAAAGAAGTGAAAGAAAATATAAATCCTTCTGAATTGGCTGTAAATGTCAACAAAATAATGAATAAAAGGGATGGAGTGATTACAATCCAATGTTCGAGTGAAACAGAACGGCAGATTATGAGTAACGAGATCGTAAACAAAATGAGTAAAGACTATGATATTAAAGTAAGCGAGATGCGTAACCCGAAAATATTAGTGCATGGAATGAGGGAATTGTTAACGGAAACACAAATAAAAGATGCCATTATTGCCCAAAACAAAAAAATTAAATTTAAAGAGCTAAAGTGTGTGAAAGTATTTAAATCATTAAAAAAACAGCATTTTTACAATGCAATAATAGAAGTGGATGGAGAAGCTTTTGCAGATATTTTAAAAATTAAAAAACTATTTATTCAATGGGATGAGTGCGTTTGTTATGAAAGTGTTATAGTAAAAAGATGTTTCAAATGTTGCGGGTTTAATCATAATTCTGATGTATGTAAGAGCAAAGACGATATATGTGCAAAATGCGGTGAAGAAGGCCATAAAGTAAAAGAGTGTAAAAGTGATAGAAACAAGTGTATTAATTGTGTAAAAATGAAAGAGAGGTTAAATATAGACATTAATATTGATCATGATTCCAGGGATGCCATCTGCCCAGTTTTTCAAAGGAAACTTAAAATGGAAAGAGAGCGAATTTCCTACTAGCAGCTAAGTATTTTAAAGTGTATATATTTAAACATACAGGGACTTACAAATAATTTTACGGAACTAGAAGCAATGGCAAGTCAGGCAATGCCTCATTTAATCTGTTTAAGTGAAACGCATATGACTGACAAAATTAATAAATCAGAAGTGTGTTTAGATAATTATAAACATATAGCAGTTTTAAGTACGTCAAGCCACACCGGTGGTGTCTCGGTTTATATAAAATACCCATTATGTTACCGAATAGGTCAAGAGGTTAGAGATTGTAATGGAACGTATTGTTTAGAAATTGATGTAGGTGATGTGCGAACGATGGTGAAATTTGTAGTAGTATATAGAAGTCCTAGTTTTTCAAAGGCCCAATTTTGCGCTATGTTTGGAGAGTTCATTGAAAACATTGTTATGGATAGAGAATTGATTGTAGTAGGTGATTTGAATATTGATTGGCTCAGTGATTCTACTTACAAATATCAAATTAACTCTATTTGTTGTGCAAACAATTTATCTGTTATTAATGATCAACCGACACGAATAACGGATCAATCGTCCACACTAATAGATTACGTCATTACAAATAACAAGCAAATAAAAGCAAAAAACAGTAAATATTTTAAAATAGGTGATCACGAGACAATTAATATTGACATAACGATGAAAACTAAAATTAATACAAATACTAATAAAAAATATAAAACAATTAATTATAATCGAAATGTTTTTTATTCTAAACTGTTGTCCAGTGACTTTGTTGGCGTAGATATTGTAAACAGTAATGTTGATGAATTGGCAGATTTGTTTACTAATCAAATGTGTATAATAGTTAAGGAAATGGTAATAGAAAAGAGAGTACGTGTAAATGAATGTCAATGGTATAATAAAAAGCTAAAAAGACTAAAAAATATTAAAATAAATAGCTACGAAATAGCAAAGTATAGAAATAATAGACAATCTTGGGATGAGTATAAACTAGCAAGAAATTTATACAAGAGCGAATTGCGGTATCTGAAAGATAACTTTATAAGGAATAAGATTAACTCAGCGCGAAACCAAAAAGATACGTGGAAGAACATTAAGCAACTTGTTTTAAATAAAGAACAGAGTGAAATCTCTAATGTAACATTTGATGGAAATACAGTGTATGGTAGTAAGCAGATTGCATGTGAGTTTAATTCGTTCTTTGTAAATAGCGTTGAAGATATTATTAAAGAAATACCTAAGTTAAGTTATGAAGATAATATAGTACAGGTAGATACTGTGTTCAAATTTAAAAATATACGTACAAAAGACATTGTGACAATGTTAAAGAAAATGGGTACAAAAAGAGATTATAATTTTATGAGCGCGAATATGTTTTTAGATGGAATAGAAATATTAGGTCCAGTATTGAGAGAACTCTTTAACAAATCTATGGCAGCAGGTTATTTCCCCAGTAGATGGAAGGAGTCTATGATTAGACCTATTGAAAAAGTTATAAACACGTGTTTAGCTGAAGAATTTAGACCTGTTAATATGCTGCCATTGTATGAAAAAACATTTGAAAAACTAGTGGAACAACAAATCAGAGATTATATAGAGGAAAATGGTTACATTATGGCACATCAATCGGGATTTAGACAGGGACACTCGTGTGAAACTGCCTTAAACTGGGTGATTGAAGATTGGAAAAATAAGATTGATGAAAAAAAGGTGATTGTAGCTGTATTTCTGGATTTCAAACGGGCTTTTGAGACGGTGGATCGTGAGATCCTCGTAAAAAAACTAATGAAGTACGGAATAAAAGATAATGAACTTGAATGGTTTAAATCCTATTTAACCGGTCGTTCTCAGCGAACAGTAGTTAATAATGATATTGCTAATGCATGCGAAGTGAGTGTAGGAGTACCGCAGGGTTCAGTATTGGGGGTATTCCTTTTTCTGCTATATATTAACGATATCGACACTGTTGTAAAAAATAGTAAATTGTGCATGTTTGCAGATGATGCGCTGTTGGTTGTAAGTGGAAATTGTATCGATGTTTGCATCCATAAAATAAATGATGATTTAAAAGCTTTAAGCAAATGGTTGAAAATTAACAGACTAAAATTGAATATTAGTAAAACCAAATGTATGTGTATGAATAGCAACGAAAATGTAGAGGTGAGCATAGATGGTGAAAGAATAGAACTAGTCGATAAATTTAAATATCTTGGTGTTGTTATAGATAATAAAATTAATTTGAAAGCTAATATGGATTACGTTTGTAAAAAAGTGTCTAAAAAAATTTACTTTTTTGCTAGAATAAGAACGAAGATCTCAACAAAGACGGCAATACAAATATATAACGCTATTATAAGGCCACATTTTCAGTACTGCACTACAGTTTTGTATCTTTCAACAGAAGCCGACCTGACAAGATTACAAAAACTACAGAATAGGGCAATGAGGGTAATACTGAGATGCCATAGGTTAACCCACATCAAATATATGTTGGACAAACTAGGGTGGTTGAGTGTTAGGCAACAAATTAAATTTAGTGTACTGGTATTTATATTTAAAATGAAAAATGACTTACTGCCGGATTATCTAGCTAATAATTTAAAGTATATTAGTGCAAGTCAACCATACAACCTTAGAGGAGGACACAACTTTAGACCACAGTTTAAATCTACAGTGCGTGCTCAAAACACTGTAATGTTCAAGGGGATAAACCTGTTCAACAACCTTCCCAATGAAATTAAAACACTTTCAAATATTACCAAATTTAAAAAGCAACTATTTAAGTTTATAAAATCAGACAACCAAATATAATTATAAATTAATAAATTAATAATAATAAATGGCTTCTTAAGCCAAATAATGAGTCACACACTCAGACACTTCTAAAAATAAAACATAATATATTTCAAAATAATAATAAATTCGGTGGATAGAAAATCAGTACATATAATAATTAATAAATAAATAAATAAATGGTCCGTCTCACGCGCGGTCTAGACGGGGAGTGAGGGCGTGGGCATAATAATAATAATAATGCCGCACACTCAATTCTGCGGTCTGTTTTTCCTTTCCGTTTACATTACGCCAACAGCCAATAATAACCAAACATATCCATTTACGTGAAATTAAAAAAGAAGTACCTACTAAAGTGTATCTCTCTTACTATTAAAGTGGTCTTCCGCTGGAGTAAGTATGCTTTGTATTTTGCCCTACCGTAGGGAACATCTCCCGCTTATTTACGAATTGCAAACTCCGAAAACAAACCTTCGCAAAAGATTACCGAATCGTGATAGGTTATCTCCGTAGTGACTAACTGACCATTGCTGTCGTGGAATCTTCAATAATCACAGCACCTCCAAGACAAACGCCCACATCTTAGTAACAAAGTTTTTTTATTTTATTACCGCTATATTTATGTATATGACGTAATTACCCTACTATTTACAAAATAAAGTTTTGTCTTGCATTACTCCAAATCTTTTTTTTTTTCGTGAATAATCCTTTGTGCACGGCAATAGAGTCGCGCACAGCATATGTATGATCGATCACCTTTGACGTTAGAAGAAAACAACATATAAATAGACTCAACGTATAGAAACAAAGAGGAAGTGTCTTGTCGATGACTTGAGTGTCGCGCTGCTGAAGTGCGTGCGTGCTGACGTCGTCGGCGGCTGATGTGTTTCGTATTTGTAGCTTAAAATTTACAAACAACAGAAAAAAAAAAATAAATTCAATTTTGATCTATGAAATGCATTTGGATTCTGGATTGTGTGTTCCATTTCGCTGCGCATTGGTCTTATTGGAGGACGCGAAGTATTTTAGTTGAAGTGGAACTTGAATTGGAACGGTGAACCGTGCTGGAAGTGGGCGAACGGGCTGCCACCGCCACGGAAACCTTGCTGACCGCCCTCGGGGTCGAGAGGATCCTCACCGTTGTCGAATTGTCGTCGCTTCTCGGGATCGGTGAGCACCTCCTTGGCCGCCGCAATGTCAATGAACTTCTTTTCGGCGATTTTCTTCTCTTCGTCCCTGAAATTATCCGGATGCCACTTTTGCGCGGCCTTGCGGTAGGCTTTGGTAATCTCCTGCTTGTTGGCGTTCCTCTTTACACCCAGAATCTTGTAGTAGTCTCGTCGTTCGGCTTGCTTCTGCAACCGCTTGGTTTTCTCGACGCCCTCCTTGGCACGTTGGAGGTTTTCGTCCATTTCCAGAGCGGCTTGGAAGTCGTGTATGGCATCGTCGTACATCTCGGCTCCAATGTATGCTTCGGCGCGGTCGCAGAGGATTTGCGCGTCGCGCATAATGTCCAGAGCCTCTTTGCAGCGTGATATCGCTTTGGTGTGTTGGTCGTCGTGTGCCAAACAGCCGCACAGCAGTCTTTTCGCCTCGAAAATGATCATGTTCTCCTCTTTTTCTTGGTTGAGCACTGACTCGGCAGATGTAACACAGTCGGCGTATTGTTTTTCTTCGCGCGATGCCTCGGCATTGCTAAGAGCCTTCTCTACACGACGCAACTTCTTGTAGAAGGGAAAACAGTCTTTATGCTCTGGGTCCAGCTTGAGGCACTCCCGAATTTCTTTGAGGGATGTGGTGGCGTGTCCGATTCTGTAAAGCAACTCGGCTAACCGGAAATAACCGTCGGTACTGTCCTGGGAGAGTTTATTGACGGATCTGAGATCGGAAATGGCTGCCAGGTAGTCGTTCTGAGCGATATACGCATCAGCCCTTGTCTGTCTAAACGTCGTGGACCAGGGTGAGATCTCCAGCAGTTGAGAGATCAGAGCGATTGATGTGCGATAGTCACCGCGACCCATTAGTTCCTGTACCATGGACCATTGCTCCTCGGCTGGTTCGATTCTGGCGTAGTTGTCGTTCGCAATCTCATTGTAGGGCTCCTCTCGCAACTGTGATAAGATTCAATTAAAACATATTACATTGAAGCAACATGCCTCCACTTACCACTTGCTCAAAGTCGTCGGCAGCTAGTTGGTATTCGCCTGATTTCATGTGCACCGTTCCTCGTTGCAGGCGAGCTGCTGTGAAATCTGGCTTCAGTTCGAGGACCCTCGTAAAGTCTTGAATGGCAAATCGAGTTTTACCCAGCGCAAGGTACACGGTACCTCGCTTAAACAGGGTCAAGTAGTTTCTTGGATCTCCCTCTGTCATAAAAATACTATTAGCAAACAATCTTGCATGTATTTTGCTACTTGAACTCACCAACAGCTGCATGGTAATGGGTTAGAGCGTCCGCCAGCTGCCCCCGAGCCAGGAATTCTCTTCCTAGTTCCAGGTGGTTTTCTATATCGGCGGTCTTCGTGGCTTTGGCTCCTACACAAGATCAAAACTACGTTACTTATATGCAATGTGACATCATGTCATCGCGAGAAGAAAATAGCTCACCATCCAAAAATAATTCCAAAAGCAGTAATATCGCACACGCAACTATTTTTCGTTCTCCCATCCCGGAAATATCACTCAGAAAGGCGCTCATATCTTGTTTTGTTTGGGTTTTATGGCTTCTCTGTTCGTTATTGGCTTAGTGCTGTGATATTTTAGAACATTTTCTAGCCAAGCTCAGTGGTGTTTGGATGGTTTAGAGGGATGTAAACTTGTGTTTTCCTTGGATATCAATTCTAGAATTAAGTTTTTCCAGCCGCTTTTAGTGGGAGCGATATTTTGACACACGTCAGATATTTGTAGTTAGAAGATATTTCAATGGAAATAGCGTTGGAGTGAGCGAGATAACTCACATGTACTTGTGGCAGACCGAGAATAACAGAAATGTGGGTCACGCTGATTGGTGGACCACTTATCAGGCTGAGTGCTCCCACTTAATAAATTAAAAGTTCAACGCAAATGGCGTCATGTAGGTAGTGAGTAGGTACCTATTATGTTTTATGTAAAACGTTTCTCGTAGGAAAAGAAAGAGTTAACTTAGTTCGTACTGCAACGGCTTATTCAAACACATTTCCACTAACGACAAAGCAAACTAGGTTGCTTCTATTTCTATCGCTTCGAGTTCCACGAAATTAGGCACATTTCGTTTGTCGGCGATTGTATACGAGAATACTAGAAGATGGATAGATACAAAGTGCGCAATGATTTTGTCGGTTTTTAAATATCAGACATTGGAACTCGCTTCATTCCAAGCCACGGAAATCATTGGATAAAAATCAAATACCCTTTTAAAAAAAAGTGCAGCAGAATGTTCTTATTTTTAGTAAGGCCAAACTTTTATATTTGTTCAAAAATTACTTAAGTCCCCTACTCATCGGAGACTGAGAAGATTTGTCTAAAAGGGACTATGATTATTTTTTAATGCACAGAGGAAATAGCTTAAATGTAAGCGTTGACTTAAATGTCACACCATATGAAAATATAAAAACTCTGTTCACACTATTCATCAATCAGCAGTCACCCGCTGTCACTGTCATATTGCGAAAGAAAGCAAAAGTCGGTGCCAATTTTTTCAGGATGGCTCTTCGAAGTATATCGCTTTTAAATTTAATAAAAACAAATAAAACTACATTACTTGCCAACGTTAGCAGATCTGCAGTTAATACAAATGTGGTAAGTACTTGATTTTTAGAATGTCATCTTCTTTTATCCTATTACCAACCAATTTTTCTAACCTAAAAGTTCAAACCAATCATATCACAAACTTTATTTTATCCAACTATAAAATAAAATCCATTTGTTAAATAAATTCCTTTAGGCCTCTTACAGCTCTGAAGTTACAGTACAAGCCGCCCCATTGGCTGTCAAGACCCAAAAAGTAAGCAAAGCCATGCGAGCCTATCTGCAGCGGGCCCAGGAGCACGATCAATTCATGAAAACCCAACACATTGAGTATCAAATTGGAAAGAGGCATTTAGCCAATATGATGGGTGAAGATCCGGAAAATTTCACCCAAGAGGACGTCGATGTAAGCAGCAGTATAAAATTTATCTACTGAGAACTAATTTTGTTTTTCTTAGAATGCCATCGCATATTTGTTTCCTTCGGGCATTTACGACAAATTAGCTCGACCGGCAATGAAATCTCCCGAACAAGTATTTCCAGCACGAAAGGCAGCTGAATTCGATGAAACTGGACGGCCATTCCATAGTATGTTTTACACTGGCAGGCCGAATTTCTTCAAACTGCTTTATGTAAGATAAAATATATGAAAGCGATGATGCTTGCTAATGGTTTCCTTAATCTTGTCTAGGATATTGTAGAGGAAATCAACAAATTAAACGACTTGGAGGAAAGAATGCTGCGACGTGGAACAAAGCCGGACGCTAATCAGAAAGTGTAAGTTTAGTGTCATCTTCCGTTGAGAGATAAATAAAGGAAAATGTGTGTTTGCAGAGATTTAACTGGCTTTCAGTGGATACCAAAAGAGGATTTGGAAAAACAGCTCGTCGAGATGATTGCCGACATTGAGTACAACAACTTTGTCAATGCAATGGAACGGCTAGTGGCGCATCCGTACTCGTACAAACGAAAAGATTTCATATATGAATACACCAAACCTTTGCTTGATCAAAGTAAACAACCAGAAATTCCAAAACCTCAAATTGACGAACAAGGCAGACAGTTTATTACCACTTATGGTGAGCCATTCGCAATGGAAAGTGTCTTGTTTGGTTATTCATTTACATGTTTTAGAATGCCTGAGGAAAAGAGCGCGTGCAGATGTCACCCTCCGTTTTCCTGGTACCGGAAAAATCCAAGTCAACGGCTCAGATATCACGTACTTTGAGCATGCACAATGCAGGGAACAGGTAAGTGCTTAAATAAGAATTTGCAATGACAGTCCTATAGAAAGGCAACAGAGATACCACCAACGCTTGAACGCCCCATTTGAACTGTTGTAAATGTAAATGTCATTGTTTATCTAGTAAACAATTCCGGAACTTGGAATGCCGCTCCTTGTCATTACTAACACAGTATAGACTGGACCTTCCGTCTGCTTAGCTAAATATTTAGTGCATTATTACTGTAGCGGTCCGATTAATAGCCTATCTGTCGTCAGTGTAATTGACCTGTACCCCTTTTCTGGAATTCATCCGAGAATGTCGATAAAACACATAAAGGTTAGGTTAGGTTTACGGGTTGGTAGAGCAGGGTTAACACTACTATACCGCACTTAGGTCCTCGTGGACCCATTGTGATGCCCTTTGGGGGTTAACCTTGGTGTTTTATATGGTTACTCATATATCTCCTTCCTCTTCTTGTGTTATCCAATGCCGTCCAGGCATCCTGATGTCCTCAAGAACATGTAAAGATTAGAAAGTGTGACATCTGAAAGTTCCAGTAAGTCGTGGAAGTAATAGCTTCCAAGTGTTCTGTTTCTTAAGTGACAGAGGCTCTCGACAGAGGAAGTGAGGTGTGTCCTCATGGACCTCTTCGTCTCCGTAGCCCCTGCATATATCGTCATCTTTGATATTTAGTTTTATCATGCGGTTTCTTAAGAAGTTATGACCAGTTAGAGCCCCTACCAGCTTTGACAGCGATGACCTGTCAAACTGTAAAAGTTTGATGGTTCGACCTCTGTCAAATGTTGGCCATAGCTTCCTAGATATTTCGCAGGTAGTTAGTTCTCCCCACCTGTTATTAGTTTTCATACGAATTTTGTTTTGCACTAGTTCTCTGAGATTACAGAGTGGAGGCTTGATCGACTGTAGTGCTCTATCATGATCCATTGCAGACCCCTTTCTCGCCAGTTCGTCAGCTGTCTCATTGCCAGTTTTGTCACTGTGTCCAGGGACCCAGCAGAGATTCGTAGAGTGCTGCGAGCAAAGAACCTTAAGCTCTTCGCGACAGCTTGGATTTTATTTCAATGGCAGAAATTGCTTTTATAGCCGCCTGGCTATCAATGAAAATGGTAATATCAACAATGACACCATTCGGGCCGCTTCCGCGATTGCCAGAACCTCCGCTTGGAAGACACTGCCATTATCAGGTAGCCTGATGAAGCAGTGTATATTTAATTCCTTACAGAATATACCGGCACCGGTTCCACAGTCCATCTGTGATCCATCTGTGTAGATGGAAAACGATTTCCGCTTTGTGGGTTCATCTGTGTTCCATTCATACCTTCTCGGGAAGGAGAAGGTGAATGGTCTATCAAAGTTCAGATGGGGACACATATAGTCAGATATGACATCGTTCCCAACGTATTTCTCTAGAATTAGTGCGTGGCCAAAATTACATGTTTTCCAGAAATTGGCTAATCCTTAAGGCACTTTTGGCAGCAGATTCTTCCATATATAGGTCCAGTGGAGTCAGATTGAGGATTGCCTCCAGTCCAGCAGTGGGTGTAGTTTTCAACGCGCTGGTTGTCCCTATACATGCTAGTCTTTGTATCTTTGTCATTGCCTTGAGATTGGTCGCCTTGCTCGCAGCTTGCCACCAGACTATGCTGCCATATGTGAGTATAGGCCGCACGATTGCCGTGTACATCCACAAGATTATTTTGGGGTTTCGTCCTTGCCAAAGGTGCTGTTACATGCGTAGAAAGCATTAGCTGCTTTCTTCACTCTTTCATTGACGTTCGGCCATAAAAGACGTGTACTAAGTTTCGCCCGAACTGACGGACAAGTAGCCGTCTATGAGTTCTATACCGGTCACCGGCAGACTTTTAAGCTATAAATACTTACCAATCGCTCTTGCGCTCATTTCTCGTGACTTTATTTGAACCAATGCATTTGTTTATTTTTGGAATACTCAAATTCTAACACACAGCCATTATGCCACATTTATTACTTTAGAAAAGAAATAACCACATACAGAAATGAATCAAGTTTGATAATGTGCTTACGCTACTTAAAGTCCTCTACTATTCTCTATGATACTGATATTTAGCTTACACTTATGATTGGTATACGTATAACAAGTTGTCGCATAGTCTGGCCAAGGACATGAACAAATCTCAAATGAATAACAAATACTAGTTGAATACTGGTTTCCGGCCTCTGTTTATTATTTCTTTAAATTATTCTTCTGCTGATTCGATATCACAAGCAGCAGCTTGTCTATCACCTTGCTAGCCTGCTGGTGCTGTTGGATGAGCACCTGTTTGAGTTCTTGAATCTCTTGTGTCAGGAATTCGATGCGATCGGCATTGTCGTCAACTTTGCTCGTCAATGTGGCGATCGCCGAAGAGCCCTCTATGTCGCCTCCGTACTCTGGTGTTTGGCTGCCACCGTTGCTGTTGTACTTGTTCTTGTACGACAAGTATGTAGCGGCCGAGTTATTCGCCGAAATTGTGTGCCCGAATTGCTTTCGTTGTTTGCCCACCTCGTAAGCTTGCATGAGAATATCACGAGGCAGGCGTTTCTCGCTAGGGTTCAGTGGCTTTACACAAAGCACAACGCGATAGGCCTGCGGCGACACCAGCGCCGTGTAGTGCAGCAAATTTCGCAACCACGTCGGTAGATATCCATTGAACAGTGCCGATTCGATGTAGGATATGAGTTTTGTTTGGCGAACGAGCTTCGAAAGGCCGGCGGTCTTCTTGAGTCCCTGAATATCGTGCACAGCTATACCGACGAGCAGGTTCATCAGAATGATCGTTACAAACAGCAGGAACAGGACAAATGTAATCTGAGCGCTGATTTCGAGCAGAAATGGCGGATCCTTCCCATCCGGATCGTTGATCAGAAGAGATAGATCCTGCTCGCCGATCATCATCACCAGCACCGAGATGAAGCCCATGAATGGATTGGCGAACGACGATGACGACGGGAAAATCACACAGAAGCTTATAGTGAATCCGACTAGCATACAGGAGTAGGCCATGAAGAGTTTCGCGAATTCACCCTGCACTCTTGTGTACATCGCCACGTAGACATCGAAGACGGGCAGCTGACCAATCATGAGCATGAGATTTGTCCAGCCCAGAAGTACTGCGAAGGCACCGATGTGATTCTGAAAGGTGTACGTTTGCTTGGTGTAGATGTAGGATATTATGAAGACACTCGTGATGACGAACCACTCCATAATGTTTTCCACCTGCATCACGTAGTGCTTAAACGACGAATAGCCCGTTATGCCGTAGACCTTTCGAAAGATTTCCACTATAGTTATCGCCACTAGGACCCACCACTGCATCTCCATGACAAAGGGATTGTTCCTCAGCATGTCCCCGAGGATGGACTGTTTCTGGCAGAGTTCCTGTGCCTTAATGGTTGTGTTGTCGTCCTTGCTGCCGTTGTAACAATTGTGGGCCAGTGCCGTTAGTACGTAAAGCGTTAAGAATAGGACAAACGTGAAGCAGAATATTAGTCGGCCAATGTAGTATTTTCTGATCTTTCCCCACTTGATGTAGAGAAACGCCGAGCAGAGGGGATGCTCCAAAATCTCCTTTTGCCCCTCGTCAACAAAGGTGTTCAGATAGCTGATCTCTCTTGGGTGACAATGTTGTAGGAGCTGCCGAAAGTCCAGCTCCAATTCGACCTCTCGATTCACCGGATCCTGGGAGTGGTGCAGGGTGATGGCGGCGTCCAACTTCTGCCTGATCATTGCCACCGAAGCAGGGGTCTTGCGTGTAATCACATTCAAAGCTGATGTTCCTTTTTTCGATTTCGTAGTGACGTCAGCGCCATGGAAGATCAACATCTCGACACACTGTACCAATCCATCGAGAGCAGCCAGGTGAAGGGCCGTGAATCCATAGATGTCCTTATGGTTGACATTGGCGCCCCAAGATATCAGCGTCTCCAGTATATCGAAGGCGTTCTCTGACTTCCCAATGGCCGCATGCAATGGAGTTCGATGATCAAAGTCCTCCGCATTCGGATCGGCATTTCCATTGCGCAGCAACGACTCTACGCATTCCAAACTGGATGTTCTCGCTGCCAAATGCAGAGCAGTGAAGCCACGATGGTTTTTCAGCTTAGCATCAGCGCCCTTGGCCAACAACAGGTCCACACATTCGACATTGCCCTCGTCGGCGGCCAAATGCAAAGCAGTCGACTCCTTCTCCCTTATACAAATTCGCACATTGGGGTCCGCTTTTGGCGCATTCAGCAGCGCCTCCAAGCACTGCGCATTACCCAAGTCTGCGGCCAAGTGAATTGGATTCGTGCCATTCGGTTTAAGTGAGTTCACATCGGATCCCTCAGCAATGAAGAGGTGAACGCATTCCAAGGCATTCGCACGCACCGAGCAGTGCAACAGAGACTCCTCGCAATTCGGCTTGTTGGTATCAATTGTGATGATTGCTCCATTGCTAATGAGCATCTTGGCGGCTTCCTTGGAGTTTCCAAACGCTGCACAGTGCAACGGGGTATAGCATTTCACCTGCTGATTCACATTCATGCTCTTGTCGATGAGGAAACTCAGCGATGACAAGCACCCACTGAACGCGGCCAGGTGCAGAGCGGAAAATCCATTGGCGTCGCAGAAATTCAAATCAGATCCGGCTGCTAGAAGTCCTTCTAGCAGATCCCAGCGCTTAAGAAACGCAGCCCAAAGGAAGCTGAAGTTCTTTTCGGTTTTTGTGGCGTTTTCAAAGTGTGCAGCGGTATTCTCGGCGATCACATTACCCTGCTCGATATCTTCAAAGAAGCGTACTCGCCCCGCGCCGCTTTTCATTTGATCTATCAAACTGATGCGAAGTGTGTCGTTGCAGATTTGAACGCTCAACTCGCTGGCTGGCTCCTCAAAGCTGTCATACATACTGGGGGCACTCTCGGCCGGTGGCGAGGGACCACATTCCATATATTCGAATTCACCAGGCGTTGGATATTGCGCCTCCAGCATTGCGTCGGGGTTATTGCGCCATCGCACCATCAAGTTGGGTGGAACCGTCTTGAATCTGGAAAGAGGCAAAAGGACCACATTATAGATAACAGTTGTCTCTTTATTGCTTTTTTTTTGTGGGTACAATTAGGAAAAATCTTGGGTCAGAAAACAGAACCTTGCGGTCCACCAACGTAGAAAGCTTCCTGCGATGCAGTCGTGTAGTTACTTTGCTCTTACTTTTTACAACTTACTGAGAAGCTTTGCTTTTCCATATTTGTATGAGGTACCCTTGATCGCAAAAACAGAAAGTGAGCATTTTTATAGTTTTATTGCCCGCGTTCAATTGACCGCTAGATGGCTAGTTAGTGACATTTGAAAAGTCAAATTACACATTCAAAAGTCTACTTATCTTAAGTCAAATAGATTGGTCCGAACTAGATGTATGCTGGACGCAAGAACTAGATGGGTCGGTAACGTCACTTTTCGTAAGTCACCCACATATAGCAACCGTCAACTTATGTCGTTTTCCATTGGGACCACTAAAAATCTTTTTCAGATCTCAGATTTATCGCGGTTCATGGAACGTGCAACGAAATTGATCTGCTTTTGTGAATGGATTAGTGCGTATTTGACAGCAAAATCAGCTGTTCAAATTGCATTCGCTTTTGCAAAAATCTGCTATGGATATCGACTTGAAAAATGTTTCCCCTGTTGTAGACACAAATAAAGTAGTTTCGGTGATTCGTAGTTTCCAGATGATGAGGAAGATAATAAAGATAATAATTCCTCCAACATTATATCAATTGCTTTTTATGTATTTCTTAATTTTGCTTTTCACGAAACTTTGCGCATTTGATTCATTCGTTTGCCCAATGGAACGCGAAAAGTGTAATGGAAAACCACATTAGTACTCAATCACGAATTTCTTGACTGATTCGTCGGTTACTACTCCAAATAGACGTCAACTGAATAAACTTTTTTCTGATCGATGTAGGCCAATCGAAACTGAGACAGATCAAGTCAGCCAGCTGTCAGACCTACTAAACTAGATACTTGAACTGAACGTCCCAACGTCAAGCTCTTCTGAAGATGAGTAAACTCGACTGAATTAAATTTTGCGCAAACACTCTTAATCCAAACAACAGGGCAATCGATCTTGTTCCGTAATGTTCGCAATATATTTAATAAAATATATGTCTTTAATTGCAAATGCTTAAAACAGCCAACAAAACATTTCCTCTATACTAACGCACAAACAATTCATTCCGCTCAAATGTAATATTCGCATAAACTCTCGTTCCAAATAAAATCAATAAAACATTCTTAGTTCTGCGATTCAACGGGTTTTTGAAACTTTAGGTTTCTTAAAAAAACTCGAGCCAAACATTTTCGCTGAAGCTGTTCACTAGTTGCTCACGATAAGCGCATTCCACGAAAAAGTCACGTAGGACCCAAAAGCAAATAAATTCAATTGCTTAAACGAAAAAGACTTAGGGCTGTTTGCCGATAGCGAACTAAGTTCCACATAAACTCTTATGTGACAGTTTATAACCTGAAAAAGTAGCCCATAAGTATTTAAGAAGAACTTAAATCGTTAAGAGTCGTATGAGCAAACGGCCCTTAATCACAAAAATCCTATTCTTGTGTTTTTTTTTTAAATTACATGACTCACCTGTTATTTTCAGACAATGGCTGTTCGGCCTCATTTTTGGACACAACACTGACTGCTCTTGATATCCGTCTCGGCTTCGTAGAGCCCTCTTTGTATCCCAAGTTTTCCATGTCGTCGCTTATAAATAAATCTATGCAATTTTCGTATTATGAAGATCATTTAAGCTCGAGTTTGAAGCTGTTCTTCTCTTTGACGTCTGTCACTGTCACCGACGCTATTTCTTGTTGCACGACTCTTCTTGATTGGTCATATCATTTTGGATCTATACAGTAGATACAGAAAATTGAATATTATCAGTTCCAGGACGATTCTATTTTGTTAAACAGATCGTTGATCGTTTTGTGTTTTTATTTTTATTTTATTATATTACATTATAAAATTAAGTGCACCGTTAATTTATACAATAATCAGCAGACAGTTAGCCACCCCTCACCAATCGCTGGTGATAGCAAAACAATTATGAAGCTAAAAAGATAAATAGGCAGTGTTAACCGTTATCTGCGCAAAGTTTGGACCAAGTTTTTAATCACTTTGACAGAGATAAGCACTGGAATGTGTCACTTGTTCTTCTGGAAGAGATCTATTGAGCTTCTGATTTTAAAGATCATCATATAACACAATCTTATTTGCGAACGTCAGTTGTTAGTTATTATCACGAGTTAATACCATATCTCAGCTAAGTGTGTGTTTGGCGAAAACAATGCAGATATTTACATTTTGATAGGACGCAACTGGATGACGTAGAATTGACACATTGTTTACTAATGGAATGAACTAAAGTGTCATTGTCATTGGGCTTTGTAGGTGTAAATATTAAGGTTTTCGGGCACGTTAAGCGTTTATACTGTCAACGTTTATGTATGATTGGATAAAGTTTTGAGCTGTTATCTGTGTAAAAGCTGCGTTCACACTGTGTCGATGAAAAATGTCGCGCGCATACTTCTTGACATTTGGCATTTATTTTCCAGTTTTGATGTTCACGTGTATACCGAACGTTTTTTTTTTTTTTTTGGTTACAAACTATACGCGCCTGAGTTGACTATAGATCTGTCAAAATATATACATCAGTTTTCAGTGTACTGTGACGATGGACAAAATTATGCTAATTGACATGCCGATTGCGAGCCGATGACTTTGAATCACAATCAAAGAAAGCCGAGGCGAATTACGAAGCATGGACGTGCCATGGTGCATCGGAATTGTTTTGCACAGTATGCCATGGGCGGAACGATAAAGTTTAACAACTAAATGAGATTCACAGATGAAGTGTGATCAATTTATTCATAATATTCATTTACCCATACATAGTGTGCTGGCTGGTGAAAAATGTTTAAATTAAATGTCAAGTACTTCGTAACTGGTAATGAATTTCGGCTCGTTCGAAGAAAAGAACTTGAACACTCTGTCCCAGAGATTCGTACCTATGTCTATACAAGTAGGACTAGTAGACAAGTTTGACAAAACGTCATAGAAAATAAGTGGGGTAAGAATTATGCGGGCAGTACATTTTTTGGCAGCAAAATACATTTGGACATGTTGAGTTTATTGTGCATAACATATTCGAAAATAATTATGAACCTAATTGCTGGGGACTCTGTCGACCCTGTCTCGGTAAGGGAGGAGGCAACTTTGGAACATCAACCAATTCTTTCTCATTAGTTTGCTAGCAACAATTTATCGTATTTTCTAATATTTTTTATTATCTTTTGTTAAACTTTTAACGATCACATTTAAGTTCTGCAACAAAAATGTCAGTGCAAACGAAGCTTAATGTTTAACCATTAACAATTCGAAGACGTTCCATTTGAAATAACAGGTAGAAAAAACATGCTGCACTAAAAAATTAGAACCACTCAACATTTGTTCATTGAAATCCACTGCGACTTTCTTGAAAAATTTGTACATCTTTTCAAGAATTAAGAACCGTGGTCTAGCAAAGAGTTTTTGATTTCCTATGGTTGATAATCTTTGCAATTATTATCGAAAATGATACACTTGATGATTATCAGCCACTTAAGAAGTAATTTCAATTTACTCAAGATTTACGTTAATTATCCAAGACGAGTGACCATAAAGTTTTATTATATTTCCATGACAACAAACCGAACTCAAAGCCGGGCAGACTTTACGATTGTTGTCTGATTCATTTTAATAATAAAACCGCCAAGCCTTGAAGACGTAGAAGGTGTTATTAAGAAATTAAATTGTGTACCTATGTGCTCCACACAATTTGACGCATGTTCACATTTCGTTGTTTGATTTTGACACCACTGCCAAGATAAGAACAAAAATACAATTTTTACGGTTCTTTCACAAAACACACAGAATTGGAATAATTATTTTTAAAACTTGTTCTCTTATTAAAAAAATTGTTCATTTTATACGAAGGGAAACGAAAGGCTTCAAAATTGCGTTAGCTGTGGCAATGTACCCAATAAGATTTGGAGCAACGTTCTGTTCACAATTTGTACGCCGCTTTTATAGGGTGATTTTTTAGCTGGTTTGGTTTTGGCAACACTGGTTTTGACAGCTGACGTGTGTTTAGTACCTTGTGTCACTGTCAAACAGCTTCAGTTTGGTTTGCAATTTAACCATGAATCGTCTTGCAAATGAACAACGCTTGCAAATTATTGAATTTTACTATCAAAATTCGTGCTCGGTTCGAAATGTTCATCGCGCGCTGCTTCCATTTTATGATCGGCATTCTCGACCTTCTGAGCAGTCTATTCGGAAGATTGTGACCAAATTTCGCACCAAATTTACTTTGTTGGACATTAAACCACCAACACGTTTACGTACTGTGCGTAGTGAAGAAAATATTGCCGCCGTATCAGCTAGTGTGACAGAAGACCGCGAAATGTCGATTCGGCGCCGTTCCCAGCAGTTAGGCCTTTGTTACAGCACTACGTGGAAAATTTTTGCGGAAGGATTTGGGCGTAAAGCCTTTTAAGATACAGCTGGTGCAAGAACTAAAGCCAGCCGACCTACCACAACGCCGAATTTTTGGTGAATGGGCTCTTGGAAAGCTGGCCGAGGATCCGCTTTTTTATCGAAAAATTGTGTTCAGTGATGAGGCTCATTTTTGGTTGAATAGGTACGTAAATAAGCAAAATTGCCGCATTTGGAGTGAAGATCAGCCAGAAGCATTGCAACAGCTACCAATGCATCCCGAAAAAGCCACTGTTTGGTGCGGTTTATGGGCCGGCGGCATTATTGGGCCATATTTCTTCAAAGATGATGCGAATCGCAGCGTTACTGTCAATGGTGAACGCTACCGAGCGATGATAACAAACTTTTTTTTGCCCGAAATGGAAGTTCTTGACTTGCATGATATGTGGTTTCAACAAGACGGTGCCACATGCCACACAGCACGCGAAACAATGGCGCAATTGCGAGGCGAGTTTGGTGAACAGTTAATTTCACGTTTCGGGCCGGTCAATTGGCCGCCTAGATCGTGCGATTTGACACCATTAGATTATTTTTTGTGGGGGTATGCCAAGGCTAATGTGTATAGGGACAAGCCCGCTTCAATTGACGCACTGGAAGCCAACATCCATGCATTCATTCGTGAGATACCGGCCGATATGTGTGAAAGAGTATGCCAAAATTGGACTCAGCGGATGGGCTACCTGAGACGCAGCCGCGGTCAACATTTGCATGAAATTATCTTTAAACATTAAATTGCAAGGTTCAAGCTATCGATTCAAATAAATATTTCATTAATTTTTTCGAATTTTTTGCGTCTTTTTTTTAAAAAAAGTTCTAAACCTCTTAAAAAATCACCCTTTAAAAGACCTTTAAAAAGAAATGCTATAGGAAACAAATTGATGCATAACAATATCTAAAACAAGTTACACAAGGTAAAAGTTGATAAAAGTTAGGAAAATAAAAGTCTCAGTCTTTAGTGCAGAACGTTCCCTCGCGTATCTTGTGCAGGTACAGACGCCCCAATGAGAACCATTTATAATGAGGTTAATATAGTTCCAAGTATTCCCAGCTTCGCTTTCATGGAGTTCAAAGGCAATGCGCATATTCAAAAATCTAGTTATCTTAAGTCGACTAGATTGGTCTGGATTGGAAGTACCACGAACGCAAAAACTAGATTAGTCGGTAACGTCACTTTTCCTACATCAGCCACATATGCGAACTGTCAAAATTGTGCTTAGTCACGAATATCTCGACTATAGGTCTGTTTTTTTTTGAGCTTCGATCTCAGCAAAGCAAAGCAAAGTACGATTTTCAGCACGCAATTACAATAACTACGCTCTACTTTTGACACTTCGAGACTCGCAGTATTTGTTGTAAACGCGTTCTGAAAATCTTACTTTACTTTGCTTTGCTTAGGTGGAATCCCAAAAAAACACGTCTAATATTCGTCGACTACTCGAATTGTCATTGATCCATCGAGTCAGCTGTCAGACTCGCTAAACTAGATATTTTTGAACGTCCCCAATGACAGAACAGAAATTCTGATGTTTACAGCTTTTCAATGGAAAGTATTACTCCCGTTGGTTGATGCGTTCAGCAAGACAGACAAAATGACACACTTCCACATTGAAGTAAGTTTGCACTGAGAAATGCAAAGGATATAAGGAAGTGTTTTCGATCGGCGCAAAAATGTCCCTCCCTCACGCCCATCAGCTGTGGGAGAAATTAAAGCCCGTATGACACTATTTTTTTTTCTCATTTTTATCATGTTAAAAGTCAGCGGTGTGTAAAAGAGACAAAATGTTTTACGAAAGGGGTACCAATTGTTTGCAAAGCAACCACAAATTTTCAAACGAAATTGGTATCAAATAATCTTGAAATGTCAAAAAAAATGTCGCTTCTTTACGCCCATCAGCTGTTGCTCAACCAAGAGGGGTTCAAGTAGGTAAATGTCGCCTGAATGAATAGAAGATAATGAAACCGTGGAGAATGTACTTTGTAAATGCGATTGAAGAAGGCCACCCTTTCTAAAAAATCACCACCAGAGCAGTGATGGGACTTCTACCACTTAAGTGGTATTTCTACCACTTTTTACACTTTCGGAAATTCTACCAACCTGAACTCGAAATCTACCACCTTTTACTCATCGCTACTAGCTAATAATATTTCTTTTCCATCAATGCATTAAATTGAAAATTGTTCCTATACCTACTAGCCTTAGTTTTGCCCATACAGACTCACCTTTATGCTATCAGTATTTCTCTCTGAGATTTGCATCAGCAAAAACTTCTAGTCCAGTACACCATTTACTGCGCTAAATTTTCTATTTTTGACTGTATTTGTGAGAGGATGTTTTGCTATGTTTGGATATTTTCAGCCTTATTTATTAGAATTTGGTAAACACGCCTATACACCTGTATAGTTATGCAGTGTATAAGAATTTATACAGCCCTTATACACCCTTCCAAAAATTCTTATTTATAAAACACTTTTCCACGCATACTAGTTATACAGGGCTTGTGTCAAAAAAAGTACTGAAAAAGAGAAATCTATTACATATATCTGTCCGAAATGATAAAAAAACCTAAGCAGCTTGTGAGAAATACAAATTCAAATACAAATAGGAATAACAAAATGGAAAAGCAAAAAGAAAAATATGGGAGATTCGGGACTCCATGAAATGGTGGTCATATTCAAATTTTAAGAAAAATTTAAAACAGCTTAAAATATCTTATATCTGCACATATTTCTTGTCGAGAATATTTGTAGAATCCTTAAAATTGAAAAAAAAACTGGAAACAATCTATTCAATTTATTTTTGATTTTATTTGAAATAAAATGTGACAAATTTTTTTGAGTCAAAATGACATTTCGATACTATTGCACCTCTATACAAGCTCTAAACAACGTCCAAGTGCGTTTAGCTTATACAAGCTCTATACAACGTTGAAAAATTTTTATAAATAAGGTTTTTGCGTTTAGAGGCATTATAGAGCGTGCATAACTTTATACATTCTTTATAATACGTTTATAAATAAGGCTGTTTGTGTTTAATAATGAGTTGAATCTATGACGTTTTTTTAGTAGTTTCAAAACTTTTAATTTTCAAATAATATTTAGAACTATTGGAAGTGAAAATGCGTAAATTCTTGGTTCCTACAGCAAGTTAGTGTGCTTTCTCTAATGCTTGCAATATTTTAGTGCAAGAGGAACGTTTTATTTTCTACCACTTTTCTACCACCTTTTTTTAAGGCTATCTACCACCGTTTCGCTTTTCTCAAGTCCCATCACTGCACCAGAGCGATCCTCTAATTCATAATCTGGTAACGCCCTAACCCCCGTATGAACAAACAAATGTGCATAAGTAATGTGGTATTCGATTGGGCATCTCAGATCAATTTTTATGTCCGTTTTTGTTAAATTTAGAGCACTTTTGCAAATCTGGATTTTTTCTCAGAATTGCTCGAGATTTACCAATACAATTGCGTTTGAGTTTGACAACTAGTGGAGTTTCGCAAAATTTTTCTACTACAAAGAAACGCATTGCATCGGGTCGATCTATTTCTGTTAATTATTTATGAACAAATGTTTAAAAATCAATCGAAGCAGATTTCGAGTGATTTAACTTAAAGTTCAACCAGTGCATGGAAAATTCTTAGAAAACTATCGAAGGCTACACATATTTCAATCGCACAAATATCAACAACAAAAAACCCAAGTGACGTTTTATGTTCGATTAGACACACGAAACTGAAATCGGAAGGAGCCCAATCGAATACCACATAAGTTGACGTCAGATTGCATACAAGAATTTGACGTAATTGCTGAGTAACGTAGTTGATAACTTTTACGCTGATTTGATAAATAAGGGGGTAAGAGTTTGATCTTCTTCGACATCCTTACATTAGACGTCATCTCTGAGTGCTGTCTTGTACGAAAGAATGCAAGCAATTTTGCAGAAGCTGGACTAGGAGAGGCACTTTTTCTGCATTCGTGTCTCTCCTAAAAACGAAACCCCACTGTTATTTCTTTCTTGTTCTATTTTTCCTTAATTTTATTTTATTTGTTGTTAGGCATTCATCTCTATTTCAAAAATATACAAAATGCTGTTACATTCCAGTTGTTTTTAAAACTGTTGTTCGTGTCTATATTTAGTGAAATAAAAAACTTGCTTCTTCCCAGAGACCTCTCGTCAAGTTCTCAACTTCGATAGCAACGTTCATGACCCATCGTCTTCCAACGCGCGGAGGCACCATCCGCCGCCATTCACACAGCATCGCATATCACAAGAGCAGATAGGAGGCTGCATTCTCCGCAGGTCAATAATCCGAAGAAGAAATGGTTTCGTCAGAAGATATGACGTCTTCAGCGCAGCCCTTCAAATCTGTCACAACAAACCATGATCTACACCGTTAAAAAGATATACAATGTTTGCTAACCGCAGTGTGACAGATTTACAATATCTCTTGAACCGCAAAACCGAGACCACCTCTTACTGACGAGATTTTATTGCTTTTTCCGTGGCTGGCGTATTGAATTTGTTCCCCTGCATTTAGTACCGTGATTAATTTCCATATCTTTGTTATTGATTGCTACAAGTGAAAATAAATGTAAACTGCTTCCACAACTTTGAGCAAATCCGTCAAACAGTCAAGAACCTGCACCTAGTATGGTTCTTATTGACGAACTTCGTGGAAGACGAGTTGATATTTGTTTTGTTGGTATCTTTCCACTCCAACTAAAAATAACAATCCTTCATTGGATCATTTGATCAATTAATCATTAGCGCGGCAAACAAACAGAAATTTGCCAAACATAATAATCTCAGTGTTGGCAAAAAGTGACGAACCGCCCACATTGCTAAGCCCAGTCGCACAATGGCATGTGTACCTCTTTTTGCCCAAATTAACATCTCCATCTGTACAAAGTGTATAAAGTTAAATTAGTGAGCTCTAATTTGTGGAGCCGCATTGAGATTTAATCGCCAGCGTACAGCGCATATCGCCGTATGAATAGAAGACACTCCAACTATACACTGGGTAAATTGTGTGTGATCACAAAAAAGAAAAAGAAAAAACGATTTGATTGTGGAGTCGGAATCCTAAACAACAATAGAGCTTGTATACCAGCAGCGCACACGGCTACGTCAGAGTCAGAGTGATGGTTTTGTATTCGATTCGATTAAGCTAAGCTGCCGTTGATGAATAGCCATCAAAAGGAGCAGCATTCCTCTGCTAAACAACAACAAAGCCACTGACACTGACACCAGCCCATGCTAAATTAGATGCGCGACCCAACTGGCCCAACAAAGACTCAAACAAAGAATGTCGAACGTGCTTTACGCTAAACGCATATCGTTGTATCTGGGCGTCGAAGATGATGCAGATGCAGCATACCTCCACTGCGCGACCGTTAGACTTCATTGAATGCGCGGCGATTGGTAAAGAGCAAATTCGAGCCGGACCGGAAGACCTATATTGCCTGCTTCGATGCAATAGATGTACAAAACGTTCCTCTTCTCATTCTCTACAATTGCAATTTAGATCAATTGTGTGACCGAGGTTGCCCTTGAACTTGACGCAGGCACACAATAATGCGCACATAGGACACCCGAAAGGATGCACTGCGAAGACTACATACAGTGGCCGCTCATGGATGGGGTGGCTATTTTACCAGAAACTGTATAAATTCCCACTGTCAAACACACAAAAAATAAAAAGAAAAATATCACACACGATCACCGATCTGATTCGGAAAGATCCTCAAATCAACCGTACATTCGATCGAAAAGCCACTAAAAACATCCGCCGATACTGTGACTATGATAACAACGAATTCTAGTATCCGTACGCGAATGATCGACGCCGCAAAACGATCGGTGACTTAAACTCGACGGCGAATCTATCTAAACTAAACTAACCAACTATTCGGAGTTTTTCGATGCGAATTTTTTTCTTATTTTACTACTAATCCGCCACTGACAACCACAACGAGAATACAACGACACCGACGGATCGTAGTAGAGGCTGTAAAAGTACAAAACAAGCAAAACGCCGCTACACAGCTGTATATCTTTTTTGATTATCACCATCAGAGATCAGGTTACATTTTTCTTCCCGAAAGCTTTTCCACCAGAGGAATAATCGCGAGAAAAAAAAAACCGAAAAAGCTACACCCAGTAATGTTTTTAGTTTGGGTTTCTTTTAAGCTGAAATTAGGTAGGAAAATACACAACTCGAGTGACAAGTTTAATTGAAGAAATATACTAGAGAGAAACAAACGTTGGCTATACGCTGGCGCTGGCTGAGGCTGATGTGCGTGTGGGGGTCTGCACAAGCCCCGAGGCGACTCAAATGATTGATACGACACAAAGTCTACCTGGTGTCGTTGTACTTACGATGGTGTTTGCCGTTTGTATGTTTACCTACATAAATTTGGTTTCGTTTCTAATAATCGAGTAGCTTTGCGACAGCCATTTCAAGAAGTAGCGCACTTGAACTTTTAGCTAAAGTTTGAAAGAAAAATCCTTATAAAGTTTGTGTAAGTCTCCACAGATTTAGTGGAGATTTTCGTAACTCGGATTTGAGTGATATCATAATGTGTTTGGTTATGGCGTATATATGAATAAACTAATTTTTCCACCGGTTTTGACCGATAACCAGATGTTTCCAGTATTAGATGCGGTTGAATAGGAAGTCGGTGCGGATTGGAGCTATTTATTTAAATATTTTAAAAGGAAAGCCGTTGACTACCGAGTGGGGTTGCCTTGTTTGTGTTTATTTTCTGTAGAGTTCTTTGCTGGTCGTCTGCTTCTAGAAGGATGGCGCTGCACACCATCAGACTGTCGGTTTGCTAGGGACCCGATTCAACGTTAACTCTATTTCCCGAAATGGACCGATGAATTGGCCAGCGACCTCGATTTGACGAGAGTCGATTACGTTTATGTAAAGACGTTTATGTGTGCTTGTGCAAACCATTCAGGCCTTGAGAGCCAATATTCAGCGTGTTATCCCCTTTTTTGTAATGGAATTGACACATCGCAAAAAGCAAATAAAGTGTCACCAGATAAGAACGACAGGGAAAGCAATTTAAGTAAAACCACAACGGTGTGAGAGATTAAATTGATTGTGGTTACGTTCATGCCATCATTTAAATGGCCGCGGTCGGTCCAATTTTTGATGAGACTCGGCCCAATATGTACGTCATTATTCCGGCAATAGTGTCTCGAATGCGTTGACCTCGGTTGGGTTGTTGGCGTAGGCTTAGTACCCCCAGAGAAACTAACTCTCAAGACACGTGATCGAGTCGGTCAATTGATGAGCACTTCACGTGATATGACCCAGTTGCTAAATTTCTCCTTCACAACTTCGAGCGTTGCGTAGCTTTTATGGCATGTAGCGCCACCTTTGTGGATCCACATTTCGGATATATCGATGTGTTGTCGGGCTATGGCCGCAGAAAGTCGGTTAACATCGCTCTAAGCCTGAGACCGTTGATGGTCACGGTGTCTCCTTTCTCATAAGGTCCGATGATGCCGCCATGCCATAAACCACACCAAAGAGTCAATCTTTGTGGATGCACTGATGCTTGGTGGAACACTTGTGGATTGTTTTCGCTCCAACAACGACAAGTTGTCATAGCCGCTGAGTCAAAGATGGGCCTCTTCCAAGAGGATGATTTCTTGGCCAAAATCCGGATCTCCAGTCAACGTTTTCGGCGCCCAATAAGAGAATTCACGGTGTTGCCTACGGTCGCGCGGCTTCAATTCTTGCGTCAGCTCTTATATGGATGTATGCCCAAATCCAACCGCAAAATAAGCCGAAATTGCTCTGGCGATGTCCATAATTCAGCTGATCGGAGCCGAGTCCACAGTTCTTGCTCTTCTTCGATACTGGCCGCTACGGGGGCTATGCTTTCCTCATTTCGCACCAATCTCTGTCTGGTTGTTGGCTTTAGGGCCAAAAGAGTGTACTCACGCTCAAACTTTTCCACGGTGCGACGAATTGCCTGCACACTGAAGCCATGATGACGAGCCACCTTTCGTCGAAATTCACGTTGCGTATTTACAACTGAGCCGGTATTTTTTAATAATTTCCTCACGCTCGACAAGCGTGAAACGATGGCTGGTGAAATGGCAAACTTTACTGAATATTTTGACAGCTGGATGTCATTGGTAACTTTGACAGCTATTTACATCTATCCACTATCGAACGTAGTGCGTTTATATTATGGTAAACGGTGCAATTTTTCGGCTAAAAATCTGGGGTCGAATCGCGTCGTCCGTTAACGGAATTTGTTTTTGTTTCACCTATAGTTCCATGATATAGCTCGTTCACGGAAGTGGCGACTAGACCCCTGACTTACACTTATTGGGTTACTGCAGATCGCCTTAAGGGGCTTATAGATGGTGGCAGACAGAGTCTTCTAAGTGTTGGTGGTAGGAATCGTATTTCCTTGAAAACGGGCGAACTTTGCTGATATATTCCATTCATGGGGAATGCTGTCCACGAAGACAGCTTCCGCGTCTTTGTTGACCTTAACTCTATATGGATCGAGAAGGTGTACTTCCTCAATATTAGGCCTGCTGTTTTGTGCTTCCATCTCAGCAAAGCAAAGCAAAGTAGGATTTTCAGCTCGCAATTACAACAACCACGCTCTACTTAAGGACTGACAGTAGTTTTTGTAATTTGTAATCCTACTCCATTTTGCTTTTCTGAATTCGAAGCTCAAAAAATCAGGCGTATTGTTGACCAGAAGTTGTCTCAGTATATTTGGCCTCTAACTATAGTACTGAGCCAATGCACAAGCCACAGGCCTCCTAGGTCTCGTAACAATTTGTCTGTACCTATACGAGTGCTTGCTGTCAGCATCCACCTAGCTTAAGGCACTCGAAGGAGGAATATGTCAGATTCATCAAGTCGAAAATACAGCGCCATCTATAATTAAAATCCATTTAGTCGGTGCCACTACAGAAATGTACACCGAGGTTACATAACTACGAGTATTAGTCCGCAAATCATGAGCATCGTTACGTTCTTTTGTATGCGGCTCAATTGTTAAGTCAGCTATTTTAATTTGTTTTCTTTGTAAACAATCAAATTTAATGTCTAACAATCCACAGAGCGCACACTTGAGATACCGTAAAATGAGCCCAAGATCGCTGTCGTTGCAAGTGCAGCAATTGGCAATTTCGTTGAACCTTTTGCGATGTCGTACACTCTGAGCGTTATGCAAAAAACTACAAATTAAAAGCACAACTACGTGTAGCTGCTGTATGTATCACTTTATTCTTCCGCTTATCAGTCGCGCTTAATGGAATAAAAAATGCCAGCGCAAGTTCTTCGTTCGTTGTGCGCGATATTGCGCGAAAAATGACAGTCTGACCAACGTCAAACAAGTGGCGGCGAATACATTTCTTTTCTTATCAGATTATTTTCATCAGGGCAGTTAAATTGAGCGCAATCGGTCGGAAAGAGCGCACGGGGCACCGGGGGCTTTGAGAAGTTTCCACAGAATAATTCGTGTTTCGCATACCAGCCCCATACACAAACATCCAAAGAGAGACGAGTAATTGAACTTGCCACCTTGAAAATCTATTTGAACGCAGCTCGTAGTTTTCTGTCTACGACTTGGATACGTAGATCTTGTGAGTCTCTGGCAGGGAAAATCTCCTCCTAAGCATCTGTCGATGGCACGCAGTAATGCGTTTCTTGAGTGCGGTAACAAACTCGCTTTTGGGAGGCCTTGACTCGGATTCTCTTTCTGCACAAGCCAATGCATAACCGGGTGTAGCAATAAATGCATACATCTCTATAAATCTGAGCCGATTTAATTGATGCGGAATGTAAACTGGCTGCCACAGCTGAGACAAAGCCAACAATTTCACAGAAAATATGTGTTTTCAGCGTGGAAAAGATTTAAATCGCATAAGTGCAGGGTGTCTATCTGGCTGATAATTAGGTGGCGGTGGTTGAGGGAAAATTGTGAAAAGTTTTCATCAATTGATGAATGACGACTCAATGAATGAGCTTCCCATGCAGATAGAGTAGTGGCCGGACAGAGATTCAATTAACTAACGCGTTACCGCATCGATACTTATTTTATGGTTGATGCGCTTTCCATTCAAATGAAAAAAAGGAGCACCACGCCAGCCGCTGCTGTTGCTCAGACTTCCAATGGGAAAATGTATTGTGTGTGCCGCAGATATACCCCCACGCCCCACCCCCTACTTCAGAGAGACTCTCGTGTGACCAGCAAAGCAAAGTGGAAATTTAATTAAATTGACAGCGTTAAACTAAAATTACATTTGAATTTATATTTAGACATGAGAGTTAAGTTGTCGTGCTTATTTTTGCCATGGAAACTGTTGTTTGAGTTTGAACTCGTCGTCGTCGTCATGCGGAATGCACAAATACTGACAAAGACTATCCAGTTGGTCGGCATTTCTTCCGGCAAAAGTAGATGAAGCGATTTTTGTCTCTCAACGGAATGGATTCAAATTGACTTCCCTAATTTGTTTATAACATTTTAATGCTTGTTCTGTACTTTGAACAACCGTTAGTACTTCCCTACCTGCACTCAAGTATTTAAGCAATTTTATTGCCACGCTTGAGCAAACTACTGAACTGAAAGGTAGTTATTAACAAGCACGAAACCCATTTATCGATCGAAAGCTGAATAGAGACCATGAAGCCGGCGCCGCGATTACATGAATTGTTTAATTGGTCGCAAATTCATAGGATATGAAGTAAATACTTCAAGTATGCGGTGTTGGTTTTGACACACTGAGTTTGAATGTCATCGGAAACATATTTTTCAATTAACACCATTAATTTGCTTAACAGACAAATCAAACATTTTCTATTTTTAACAGATGCTTTATATGATGTATCCGTAGAACAAGTAACTGGCTTGTTGGTTTGCAGAAAAATAACATAAATGCCGCAGTGGAAATGTGCTTTGGGATGTAAAGGGGTTCATTGCATGTCATTGGGCATATTCAAAAACCTAGTTACATAAATTGAGTCGACTAAATTGGTCTGGATTAGATGTACGTCACTTTTGATACGTCAGATATACGATACGAACTGTCAACTAAGTACACAGTCATTGGCCGCATTCAAGAATCTAGTCGACAAGATTGCTCTGAATGAGATGTAACCAGAACG
Organism: Cheilosia impressa; assembly: GCA_948293265.1. Classification (NCBI taxonomy): domain Eukaryota; kingdom Metazoa; phylum Arthropoda; class Insecta; order Diptera; family Syrphidae; genus Cheilosia; species Cheilosia impressa. The sequence goes on from OX411880.1 coordinate 1,659,706, forward strand.
CAAAAACTAGATTGGTCGCAAACGTCACTTTTTCTGCGTTAGCCACATATGAGAACTGTCAACTTAGTACTCAGTCACGAATTTCTGGACGAGATTCGTCGGCTACGCCTCCATAAACGTCAACTGAAACAGCAGCTCGTTTGACCGATTTTCCCCAATCAAAACCGAGATACATCTAGTCAGAGAGCTGTCAGACTTACTAAACTACATACTTGAACGTCCCCATTCTTGAATTAATCGGCAACCCCTCCATAGTCGTCAACTAAAAACTGTTCTGTGATCGATCTAGCAAGGGCAATCAAAACTGATACACATCAAGTCAGCTGTCAGGCTTTCTTAACTAGATTCTTAAACGTCCCCATTTTGTTGGTTACGATGAAACGTAGAAAGCAATATCTTTTGGGAAGACGGTTTGCTCTTTCTATGATTATCTACTCGTATATTTATTTGAAAAAAATATGCAATCTTATGTTACATGTTATAGACATAAAATTTGCAATATTTTCGAGAATGGATTTCGATATTTGTCGCAGCTCTCTTACATCACTCGGTCGAAAACTTTCTTGAGTTGCGGATGCGGAAGAAATGTAGCTGACAGCTAATGGGACTGCCAAGTAACTCAAAAATACAATGGGGACATATGGATTTATAGTTAAAGACCTCTGACAGCTGACTGACTTTTTAATTTAGTTTTTATTGGCCCAGATTGCACATGTGAATCTGTTTTTTTATGACGTGACGTTTATGGAGGGGTAGCCGTCAAATCTAGTCAAAAGGTTTGTTACTTTACTTTTGTAGTAAGAATGGAAAAGACTGTCATATCTCAGTGAGAGATACTTAAATTAGGGGACGCTTTTGTAGTAATAAATGAAAAATTAAGGATTTGCTAATTTACTAATAAAATTTGTGGATTAATCTATCAGAATTAATCGAACGTCTTCTTGATAGTTACGAGTATGTGGAACTTGTGCTAAAAGGAGTCACTATCCCGATATCCGATGAAGTCAAATATCTGGGAGTTATCCTCGATAGAAAGCTTCTTTGGTCCAAGCATGTTGAATCAAAAACCGACAAAGCGCTGTCAACCTTTTGGCAGTGCAAAGGCGCTTTTGGCAAGGCATGGGGCTTATCTCCTAAAAGGGTCCTTTGGATCTATATCGGCAATGATAACACCACTTCTCTCATATGCATCGGTTGTATGGTGGAACAGGCTTTCGCGGAAACGTGTTACTGCCTCTTTTACCAAACTTCAAAGAACGGTTTGTCTTGGATGCACAGGGGCCTTCCCTAGTACGCCGGGCTCTGCTCTAGATAAATGCTCTTGATATTTTTATCATGGGGTGTACGCTGAAAACCATCTCTCGGCTAAAGAGAGGTGGCTTTTGGTACCACGCGCATTGGAATTTTGAGGAACTTGTGCGAGAATTCTCCTTTGACCCCTGTCTTATGGACATGCCGTCTGACGCAATGACCCCAGAAATCCTACTGCGACAAAACTACCATGTCAACTTTCCTCAGGAAACGGAATGGCTTCGGCAAAACTATAAACCTTGGAAAGAATGCCATCGTGTATTCACGGATGGCTGCAGAACCGGACAAGAATCTGGTTTTGGTGTCTTTTGTGGAAAGCGAGAACATTAGACTACACTGCCCTTAGGTAACCATGCGTCTGTCTTCCAAGCGGAGATTTTCGCTATCTTATGGCTATGTGGAAGGCTAGAAGCATATGCGTTTGCAGTGATAGCCAAGCTGCATTAAAAGCGTTGCTTAACCCTCTTACCTCGTCTTAGTTAGAATCCTGCCCTTGCTCGCATCAGGTGGCGGATCTTTGGAGCCGATGTGGTGAGTGCCCTAAGCTCTTCATCACTGATGCTCCTACTCCTCTTTCTTCGAAAGACTGGAAAACTAAATACATAAAAGTAAAGCGTCTGTTTGGCAGTACAATGGACCAGTAGCTGTGTCTGAGTGCTCCATCGGATAGTAACAACCTCCGACAAAAAGAAAAAAAGAGAGAGATGTTTAAGAATTTGTACTGATTGAACTGCAAGCACTCGAGAAGCTGGACTGTATTAAAAATTACGTGGAGAAGGCTGTCCCTTCTTACAGCGAGGAGGAGTTTCGTCGCCACTTCCGAAAAGACTCTTCAGGAAAACATTCAATTTTATTTTAGCCCCTCTGTAAATAAAAAAACATTTATGCTCGTGTATACAAAATACGACAGCAGATTTGAAATCATCTGTCAATAGTCAGGTGACTGACAGCTTTTCCCATTCTTACACGAAACAATTTGTTGAGTAAAAACTCGTAGCAATTTCTTCCTCTCTCGAAAACGCTCCCTTTTACAAATTTGTCGACTTAAGGAACGACATTGAGTAAAAATTCGTAAAAATTAGTACGAATTAAAAGTAAGGGAACAGACCTAAGAAAATACTACCTGCGCATACTCAGTTGACATTTCGAAGTGTTAAAATTCAAGTAAACCGCGAGAATACGAAAACAATTCAAGTAGATTTGTCAACGCGGTCGTATGCCTAGCCCAGTCAAATTAAGTTTTATATGAACTAGGTATCCAACAAAATTATTATTTATCTTTTTCTTCTGCCAAGTTTCAAGTGAATAACTACTGCTGTGTGTCCCTTCTAGTTCTAGACACGATTCGGGGTCGTATACGTACTATAAATTTGCTTAACTACAAGCTAAAGGGTTGGTTTTAGTATGTCCTTTGATAAGTCAGCTGTTTTTGCCCTCGACATTCCTAAGCATAGATACCAACCATTTGTAAGAGAACAGTAATATTAACAGTATAAAAATAATTTTCTTTTCAGCTTCTTTTTCCTTTGATTTTCTCCAGCATGCTTGGCAAGGTAGACGTTGAGGCGAATGTGGCTGGTGGAGGACCATCTGGTCAGGCTGGCGCTATTCGTTGGGGTATCGCAATGAGTCTCCGAAGTTTTGTCGACCAGGATATGATTGAAGAAATGCGATTGGGTAAGTCACCTCGTCGTTCTCCAGTTACAGACTCTATACCGATTCTATTTAACAGCTGGCTTGCTTACCCGCGACTATCGTCGCCGTGAGAGGAAGAAGTTTGGTCAAGAAGGTGCGCGCAGAAAGTATACCTGGAAGAAACGATAAGAGAGTCCGTCGTGTCCACGCCTAATCTCTGTGCATTCTACACTATTGTTATTAAAGTTGACTTACAAATAATTTACACTTTATTTATTTTTTGTTCTCTTTTACATTTTTGTCAGCGGTTTTAAGCCGAGTATTTTCATTCCACATCCCAACACTTCACGTGCGGCAGTAAACAACCGCATTCGATTGGCTTGCACCTCTGGCGAGGATTCGCCTTTAATATTAAGACGCTTCAGGGCTCGACTAGTTGAATTGCTAAGGGAAATGGAAGCATCATGTAATTGCCTTACTTTCCCACTCCTTCCCACTTACCATAGCGTAAACAAATACGTAACCAATACACACGCTTCCAGGCTCTCGGCCGCCTTAACAACAGTCTGATTGAACCGTGCGATTTCGACAATAAGCTGCAGTGCTTCTGGTTCGTGCAGTAAACTTGCATCTGGCACAGCTACTGCTTGTATGTGCGACAAGTTCTCGAGTAAATTCGACAGCCGACAATGGGTGTACTGCAGTTTGATACCCGTGTCGCCGTTCATTTGCAGTGCATTGTTCCAGTCGAAATCATAGTCTCGTTGCCTTCGTTGCTTAAGATCGTTAATTATCACAGCGGACACACCGAGAATATCGGCGACGGTCGAGTCCAGAGATGAGATGTTAATTTTTGTTGCTAAAATTAAAGATTGCAATTATTTACAGTGTGTACAAGTGGACGGCGAAACAATTCATCAATCAAAATTACTATGCGCGCAGGCGTCAAGTGGGACATGTGTGTGTATGAAAATGTTGTCTGAAAAAGATGACGTATGGATATAACAGGTGACGGCAGCAGCTAAACAAATATTTACCGATTTGCCGAAGTATTCTTTATTGCAAAGATCCAAATAAGTATAAAAATCGTTCAAACTAAAAAAGTTGTACGGATTCTTGAGAAAATTTGCCAGGAAAGTGCAAACCCACATCCAGCAGACAAGACAACTCACAAATATCATGTAAGAAAAACCCAATACCTTTGTTCACATGGAGTTAGCAACTAGATCAAAGGTTTAAAGCAAAGGACTTTATCCTTTTGAGCTACCCAAGCTGATTGCATTTTTCCATATGCAGCACATTTTATTAAAAATAGATATGCTAATTGGCGCACTAATTAATTACAACAGATGTGTCACAAGAAGTCTAGACGAACTGTCTGAGCTAAAAACAAGTTTCTTGGCTCGGATCCGTCAGTCATTAAAGCCATTTTCGGCATCTCATATTGATCGTGTTTCGTTGTGGAATAAGCATGTCAATTAAAAGCTCTATCACGTTGTTCATGAATTAATTGTGATAATTGAATTGGCGAGGTAAACACTAAAAATGTTCAAAATTGGAAACATTTGCAACACAAGATTGCAGCAAACTTGCTTCAAAATTGATACGCTGTTGCATGCAATGCAGCGTTTCATCACTTCAGCGGGTAAGTTACTTAATTTTCATCAAAAGCCAACTTTTGGATTGTCAAAAATCAGCATGTGGTGCCAAAGGACATTGCACCTCCATTAAAATCCATTAACAGAGTACCGATGGGACTTTAGTTACCCTAATAGATCAACTCTAAGAGTGACTGCATAGTTTACCAATTGCATCCAAATTGCAAAAAATTCGAAGCCTACACTCACTTGAACTGTGAATCTGCTTCTCGAGCATAACGTCTCTCGCTTCATCGAGCAAATCCTTCAAAAATACGGCGGTTCCACTTCGAGTGCTCATTCCGCGTATTCTGCCGAACTTCACATGTTTCGCGCGCGATCCAATATTCTGATCGATCTGCGTTGTGACCTTAAAGCAAGCGTCAAAATGATCAGTTTGAGCATTATCCACCACATAGAAGATCTTTTCAAACTTAAACCGCTCAAAACGGTCAACTAACGCAGCAATATCCCTTACAAGGTACAACGTTGAACCATCACTCTTAATGACTGGAACACGCCGGTCGCCAACATTTACAATTCTGCGTCCATCCGCCTCTTCGTGAATAATATTCTCCGACCTCATCGCCTCCAAGATTGAGCCAATAAATTTCTGGCTGTACTGGGATTCCCAGTCGTATTCATCGAACGTCACACCCAATCGCTGATACACGCATTCCAGCTCCGATATAGTATACTTTCTATATTTCTGCCACTGCTCTTGAATGTCAGGGCATGCATCGTTCTCTAGATCGGTAAAGTATCTCCTTGCTTTCTCGGCAACGGAGGGATCACTCTTCGCTTCTGTATTCGCTCGGACATAGGCTTTGTAAAGATTCTCAATGGGATTTCGCTGCATTTGCTCATCGGTTAGCTGTTGCAGTTCAACTCCAACTTGCAGCATACCAAACTGTGTTCCCCAATCGCCAAGATAGTTCAGTTTTACAACATCGTGCCCCAAATGCTTGTGCAGATTACCCAGAACGTTGCCTATGATGGTGGACCTCAAGTGGCCAACATGAAACGGTTTCGCTATGTTTGGTGAGCTGAATTCAAAGACTACTCGACCAGTGCTATGTGTCGCTGGCGGTGTGCCGAAATTCAGGGCCAGTACATCACTAACAAACGCGGAATGGTTGAGTTTGAATACAAGTCCTGGTGGGGTGCGTTTATCTGGTGGAGTTTGTGATATAGTTTCTACTACTGCCTTGTCTAGTGGAGTTCTGGACAAATCCTTAAGAAGAGTGCCTACATCCTGTCCAATGATTGAAGTGATGTCAGCTGCCGACAAATGCAGTTCCGGCTGGATTGCAGATTTCAACGATTTTGGCAGCTCGAGGCGGGCTGCAACTAGGTCGCTTACATCAGTTCTTTTTATTATTTGGGAGATCTGCAATTATGGTTTTTGATGAGGCATAGTGATTTTATTGTCAGTGGATTTTTAATTGAAAAATTTGTGAAAATCAAACCTTTTCTCCGATTGTTTTTCGGATTCCCATCGACATCTTCTACCAGCGCTTATCAGAATTGTCATTGTGAAGTTGACATCTGTTTGTTTTTCAACTCGTTTCAAATGTTCAAATGGGCGTGTTCAAAAAAATTGGTAGAGCCCCTTGTGCTTGTGTTTCTTTAGATCAAATAAAATGAAGGAAGTGAAGTTGTTACCAATCCCTTCACATCGAATATCCCTACAAATCAAACGTATAAGGGCGTGTCTTAATTTAAAAGATCTAGGCGTAACCTGATGATTGTATTATGTAGTAGCTATTATATGGTTAGATATGGTTAGATGCATTTCAGTCCGAAAATCGCAAAACTCAATAACGACGATTACTTAATTTTTTAACTGAATATTCTAAAACTAAGCAGACAACTCATATTTTCATTTAAAAAACTCATTTCAAAACTTCAAGATGAACTATTTGGACGGGACATTAGACGGTATTCAAAATACACGCTTTTTAAACATTTACCACGGGTTGATCAAGCAAATGCTAAAACAAACGCAGTTTTCCGAAATGGAGTTGAATTGTATTTTGATGATTTACCATAAATTCGTTCTATCCAATGGTCCACGAGCGAAAGCCATGACAAAGAAACAATTCTTCCAACTATTCGAAGTTCTTTTCAAAATTTTTGATTTGCAAATAATCGAAAGGATAATGATGTTGATTGCAAAGGATTTGAAGAAGCACATTGATCCAATTGCCTGGGTGAAGTTGTTTTCCGTCTTTATGTCGGATTCTCTTCACGAGAAGATGAAATTTGTTTTCAGTGTAAGTAGATGAGGAGCGTTGCTTCGGCTCAGTTTCAACCACTGCTCTTCTTAGATATATAACTTGTATGAAACCAACTTCTTGAACCGTGAAGTTCTAACCAAATTTGTTGAGAAGTTCTTCACGGGGGAAGATGAAGACGAAGTAGCCGAGTTAACAGCGGTTTGTGTTAACAAATAATTGTGATGCCTTGTTATTTTTATGAATATTTTTCAAGGATATGGTGGATTTATTGTTTAAGAAGTTTGACATTGATCGAGATGGTTTGATATCGTATGAAGACTACTCGACGGTGGTGCAAAAGACGCCTATGCTTTTGGAATTTCTGGGACCTTGTTTGCCTTCTCGTGACGGACTAACTGTAATTGCATATTGTTCGAATATTTTGTCGAAAATGGGTGAAATGGGACTAAGAGAGGAAGAGAACAAATAAAGTCCACATTTAGTATATTTGATCACTGGTACTTTTCTAACTGACTACCCAGTCACTAAAATTATCAGCGCAGCTTTCAGCTTTTCACCAATAGATTTTTATGTTTCATTTAATATTTTGAATAATTATCAAAAGATGTTACGTATACGCCCCCTTCCCCCTAAATAGCAATACCTCGGATGTAATTTTAGCCACCGACGAAGCGTGGGTTGCGGAAAAGGTTCCCGTCCAACGGACACCTCACTAGAGCAGATTATTCCTCATTTATTTTACCTCAAATATATATTTTCAAAAGGAAAGCTGTTTAAACTTAGAATTTTAAATCTCGTAGCAATTTTAGCTATTTCCATCTCACCCTGTTGCAACAGGTTTTCAACTTCAATTGATATTGAACAAAATTGTCCACGAAACGTCAGGCGGTCAGATCTATTTTCGAGACTCGTTTCGCATTCCGCATTTAACTTCACTTCGGTGGTGCCTTGTGTCTTCTCGTTTTTCGTGCAAGTTGGCTTTTTGTGATTCTCCCTGCCAGGCGCAAACGTAGTAAAAGAAGAAAAAACGAAGAAACAGAACGTACCACACACAAATTACTCGCAATAATTAATTCCATTAAAAATCTCACGGGACGTTTTAATTTTTTTTTGTTCGCCCAACAACTCTGTTCGCCAAAGTGTCACCAGAGCCATCACTAAAAGGCAGACACAAAAAAAAACTCCCTATCTCCTCGCATGCCATTCAAATTGGAGCTACAAAGTTGATGGTGGAGCACCATCATTGTCATCGATTGAGAAAAAAAGGGGGCGGCGCGGTGCGTATAGTATTACACGAAGAAAAATACAATTTTCCCTTGACTATGACTGCGTACAACGGCAAAAAGTGAAGAAAGGTCCAAGAAAATTGCCACCAACACGCCCTTTTCAAGTGGGAAATCTCTCGAGAAACTCAAGAAGTGTGCAAATATTCGCCCCAATAAGACTTACATCTCCCATCCAGCCACATTCTCCTTCTCCCCAGTCTTCGCCCAGTGGGAAAAAAAGTGTAAAATTGATTTTAATCATTTATTTTTCGGTGTGAGGCCAGTTTGACAGTGCAAGTTCAAAGAATTCTTATTCGTTTCATAAATTTCCAATTGGAGGCTCGGAGTGTTGTTCAATTGACTAAAAAAAAAAATATATATCGACAAATCAGAGCGGTCGTCAGTGAATAGTAGCAGTAGCAGCACAATATCCATCGTCGTAATGGCTGGCCAAACGATTAATGACCGATTTTTGGCTGCTAGACACAGTTTGGCCGGTCAAGGCCTAGCCAAATCTGTGTGCAAGGCAACTACAGAGGAATTGATTGGACCAAAGAAAAAACACTTGGACTGTGAGTATATTTACTTTTGTTTCTTCTTCTTTCACATCGTTCGAGTCGAATCTTGTCTCATGGTTTATCACTACCTTTTACTTTTTATTTCGGCTGTAAAATACGTATGCATAATCTCTTTCGCAGTCTTTTATGTTTCTCTGTTTGGTTTTCGGGGCAACAGTTAATGACTAGATAAGTGTTGCATGGTGATTAATGTGGAAACCACCCCTTTTTTCGGCCAACAAAACACACACACACTAGAGCCGAATGTGTGGCCCGTGGTCTGACGTTCGGCTCGTTTCGCATTGCCTATGCATATTCAAAATTTTCGACTATATCGAGTGCAGAGTGCACATTTGAACACAAATGAATGTGTTTACGTTGACAATTTGGTTACTGATACCGTGAAACCGTGAATGGGGAAAGGGAATGGCGGTTGCCGTTCTGAAGGTTTCCTAAAGTAGCTGTAAGTGGAGTGTGGAGAGACCTGATTTCGCTCAGCATGTCTATCGATTTGTTTGCTGGCTTAAAAGTAATACGTGCTGTTCCTAGCTGGTTTTGCATAACCAGTATAGTCTGTCAGCTGTTCAATGAAGTTGTATGAAATCTATGCATGCATACAGATGCATTTCTTCAGATTCGTCTTTCGGGGATCAAATTTGCTTACTTCTCTGGACTTTTCTGCAATGCAAATGGCAATTCTCTGTATTTTATTGTATATTGTTTACACAGCTTGAAATCACTTATCGTGTGTCTCTAATATGACTCACCGCAGATGTATGCCATACACTGTAGGATAGCAAGATTTGCTTTCGTTTAATCGACGGAGTGAATTGAAGGGATAACGGCGATTTATGCCGAATACTCCCTACTTTGCGGGTGCAATCAATTTTTGTTTAGGGAACCACAAAGAATAGTTTCGTGACATTTGCTTATCTGAAACTCATGTTTATGTTCGAAAGGAACTACTGACCTGTTTCTTGAAGAAACGGATTAGCACTACTTACCGCTCCAAAGTACTATGACAAATGTAGAGTGACAGCTACCCCCACCTTTCTAAAAGATATTTGAAACTTGTAATCCTCGTAGATGGAGTCAAGCTCCTCTGCACATTGAGTAACATAAAACAGACTTGACTAAACAGTTTGGAGAGTTTGTTTAGTTTGCATATAGAGGAGCGATGGAGTTTGTACCCTTGGTGTTAAGCTGTCTGCGGTACCAGCAACAGTCTCTAAGATGGTGGCACTGATTAAAATATATTCGCTAAGCAGACTGCAAACCAATCCAACACCATGCCAACACCCAGTGGTCCCAGTATCGCGACATCATCAAAGAGGTAGCCGAAACCACCTTATTGTACCAGCCACCACATAGAGAGAGCCCGTGGTATGATGATGAATGCGTACGCAGGAAAAAGGTGACAGAAGATGCACATATGAAGGCGCTGCAGCGCAAAACAAGGGCAGCGAAGGAAGAGTATCGAGCCAGGAGGAGGGAGGAGAAGAAAATCCTGCGTAGAAAGAAGAGGGCCTCCGCAGTCTCCCAGCTCAAGGAGATCGAAGAGTAACGCGATCGGAGCAACATCCGGAAGTTCTATAAGAAAGCAAAGCAACTGGCTGCTGGCAAGAATTATCGAGGCATATCCCTGCCTAATGTCGCATACAAGATCCTATCCAACGTACTGTGCGAACGTCTCAAACCGTTCTGCAACACACTAATCGGCAAGTACCAGTGTGGCTTCCGGCCCGGCAGATCGACTATAGACCAAATTTTCATACTGAGGCAAATCCTGGAGAAGACCAATGAATTTCAAGTCGAGACTCACCACCTATTCATCGACTTGAAAGCCGCATATGATAGCATTCATCGTCAGGAGCTTTACGTGGCGATTCACAAAACTAATTTTCTTCTGTGTATTATGGCAAACATTCCCATTAATTATGGAACACAACGTCGTTCAAGTGGCTGCCTCGGCTGCCTTCGCAGTAGCGCATTCTGTCAGTCCAATTTTTCAAGATCTTGTTGATGGTTTCGGGCTGTAGCTTGGATGATATTGGCCCAAAGTGCTTGAATTGTTGGCATAACATCGGTCCTTTACGGTTCCCCACAAAAAAGAGTCCAAAGGGGTCAAATCGCAGGCAAATTGACTTCGCCAAGACGGGTGATAATACGATTTGAGAATTTGGTGAGCAAGAGATCGATTGTTGGACGGTCTGTGTGGCATGGCGCGCCACTCTGCATGAACCAGAGGCCGTCCAGGTCCATGTCTTCAGTTTAGTAAACACAAAGTCGGTTAACATGGCTCTGTTGGCCAAAACGTTGTTCCCAGCCTCATTTTCGAAGAAAAATGGTCCAACGTTGATGTTCGTGAATTGAGTCCCACACTCTCGGCTACAGCAGCCCCATTCTCGTCTGTGCGCACCATACGACGACCATGAGTGTAGTTCACTAGCATACCAGTCTTTTGCACAAACTTGCGTACAGCAGGCGCGGTGGGTGCTTCATTTCGGCCAAAACTTCACAACGCACTGTTTTTGCTACACTTTGGAAATAAGTTTTCAGTATTTCCCAACGTTGTTCAAGTCGAAAGCGAATCTTTTCGTATGATACTGACTTTTTCTCAAGATTTCGAGCGGGAAACAGCCGTCAGCGTCAAAATAACCCATGGTTTCAAAAGAAACCACTTTTTGGCGAGATTGTCGATGAAGTGCTCTGCGAGATGTAGTTTTCAACGAAATAAGAGAGCTGGGCACAGGTGAATAGTCTCCTTCTCCCTCTCCTCCTTGTCCATACATCTCGTACAGAAATCGTATGTATGGAGGCGCAGTCTGAGAGCAGTCAAAGCATGCTTCGGTTCGAAACAAACCTTAAAAACTGAACCTGTGGAAGCAGCTTTTAACAGTCACACTGTATCGATCCCCTGCCTCAATGGAAGAGGAGTTTGGAACAGTTTTGTTCATTCAGGTCGCCACTATGATTAGGCGTGGGCTTAAATGTATCTTACTTTACAAGGGGTTCTACCCTTAATCCACCTACGAGCTCTATATAATGTCTTTTCGCAGCCATTTGGCACTGTGCCGGCCCATAAGTCGTTCCAAAATAAAATAAACAAAGTCGACTGAAATCCAAGTGCCTCCTGTTTCAACTGCAGTTGTCCTCTCGCCAGGCATTTCCCTCGCAAGCCCACGGGGATTCCCCATTCCAATTGTCCACTGAATTCGCTCCATTTAAACGACAAACAACAATAAACGAGATAAGATTGAACTCTACAGCCGAATAAATTGATTTCTCCCATTAACTGCAAAGCCAATCGCTTTCGGTTGACTTTACAAAAGAACACATGACTTCGGCTACCCCATCGGAAGAGTTCAAATACTCCCCTCAATTCGGTTGGCATTGCATTGCGCGGATGCTTGTTGTGTGTGTGTTTGTGTTTTTTTTTAGACCCTCATATCACTTTCCACACAAACTTGACAGATAAGGGGTGTGATGCTTGTTATTGTCGCCAAAAAGGGCTCTCCACATTCTACAGCAACTGTTTTCTCTTACAGATCTGGTTCATTGTACCAACGAACCAAATGTTTCGATTCCGCATTTGGCAAATCTACTTATTGAGCGATCACAGAACGCCAACTGGGTTGTGGTCTACAAGGCTCTGATAACGGCCCACCATCTCTTGGCCTATGGAAATGAGGTGCGTTGCTACATTCAACTTGCTCAAAGCTGGTAAATAATTTTCTTCTTACTTTTTGTAGAGATTCATGCAGTACTTGGCGTCGAGTAATTCGACTTTCAACTTGAACAGCTTTCTGGATAAAGGCGGCGTACAGGGTAAGACTGAGTTTGCATATCTCTTGTGTACATTTTTTTTTTTGTTTGGTTATTTATTTTTATTTATTTTTAACTCTTTGTTGTTGTAAATCGGTTTCCAGTGTTCCGAGGGAGCATTTAATCAAAATGTAGATAATTTTTGTAGTGTGCGTTGGTATGTATCGTTGGGATTGGGCGGACGGACTGAACTGCGCCCCGACATGGGAACTTATCAATGTGGCCCTTTCCAAGGCTGGGGTAGCTCTGTGTCTTTGGCCTTACAACTCGATCGAACGCTGGACAAAATCTCCGCGGATCTTTTGCGAACTGGCTGTAGTTGCGCACTCCAAGTTGGTGGGGGTAGCTTTTCACTTAAGGCGAAGTTTTCCTCTGCTGAACTGTCCCTCTTGTGTGAAATCGAAAACTCTTCGGGCCGATCGTTGGTGTCCATTCGCTCTGCATTGCATAGCCATCTTTGACGACTGATGCGTTGAGGTCGCTGTACAGCTCGTAAAATTCGCAGTTAAATCTCCTCCTACAAAGAATTTTGCGTCCGATCAATGAGACCTTCCATCGTCCATGCTGCTGCGCCATACAGCAGGACTGGGCTAATGAGGGTCTTATAGTCGTATAGAGTCGCCTTAGTGTTTCTCGACGAGGCCCTACTAATCAATTGCCTCCTAAGGCCAAAGTCACAGCGGCCGGCAAGTGTAACTCTTCGCTTGATTTCTGGTGAGATGACATTTTCAGAGTTAATAGCGGAGCCGAGGTAGACAAAGTCCCCAACTACCTTTCGGTTTGATTCGTCGATGTTTAGTGTCCCTTCTTGTTGGCAGCATACATTTTGCTTTGCCCTCATTCACATCTGACATGTGGCCACTCGTCTAAATCATTTTTTAACACCAAAGGTCTCAAAGAGATTGATTTCGAACTCTATGGAGCAGAGATCGCCCTTCTGGCAAGTTTGGAATGGATACCGAAACTAGACACGGCTCTGAATAGTTCCTCTCTACCAATGCTGTCATGTGCGGCCTTAAAATCGATGAAAAGATGGTGAGTATCGATCTGATCTTCGTGGTTTATTTTTCCTGGACCTAGCGCAGTGTGTATGTTTGGTCGGTTGTTGACTTGTTGACCCGTGGAGAGTCTCTGCCTGAGACACTGCAGGCTTTCATCCTCTGCGATCCCGGGCACGCTGTTTTCAGTTATCCAGACCAAGCGCTCTGGCATCCGCAATGGCTTGGTCTTTAGACAGAGGTTCGGTTGTCCTTGATGTCTCGAATCAGGGAGCTGGGATTCGAAGATCATTTTCGCTGGAAGGTCCTCCATTCGCTCTAAGTGACCGAGCCAATGTAGTTGACGTGTTTTGACTTTTTGGATGGATTCGACTAAAACCGGACTGGCAGGGACCAATTAGGCGATCACACAGTACAGCGGACAGGACTTTATGTGCGATGTTAAGGAAGTCAGACTTTATAGTTGGCGCAGTTTACAGGGTTTCCTTTCTGACTGCTGACTCCATTCATCAGGCGTACTATCCTTCGATCAAATCTTGGCGACGAGTTGGTGTATGTTGTCTACCAAGTCGTCTCCCGCTGCCTTGAAAAGCTCGGCAGTTAAGCGTCCTGTCCAGCAGCCCTGTTGGACTTCAGCTTGGATGTTGCTATCCTCAGTTGTATATTTTGCACACATTCGCCACTCGTACTCAGCATTTGTGTTGCGGAGTTGAGCAGATTTTTTAACTGTCAGACCCTTGAGGACAAAGCCGGAAAAAACCTTCTCTCGAGAAATTCAAAGAAGCAAATGGTTTCACCAGCCGAGAACAGAGTTCGCCTGTATGCACTATGTCTGACTGCATGGCCAGGACCCTCCGGTAGAAGACTTTCCTTGCGCGTCGTCCCCCGGTACATACCAACCAATTGCCGTCTCGAGTAAAGTATACGCTTACGCTCACATTCATAGTGCGTGCTCCGTTGAAGAGCCTAACTAGTTGCAAAAGCAAAGATCATACTCCTCATCAATTGTATAACTTTCCTTGTGTACCTTTTTGACTAACAAATTACGTGGTTGAGTGGATATTGTTTAAATAGTCATCAACCAAAACAAACATAACCAGTGACGATAAATTGATATTAACACTTTTTTATTGCTTTCTCTCTTTTCTTTTGGCTTTTGTTTTAACTCAATAAATCAATCTATACCATAAACCATTCCCATCATTAAAGAAGGCATAGGAGCCGTTGGGGCCAGAATGGGTGAGTACACTGCCACTTCAACTGTAACTATAACTACAACTACTACTTACGCTGCCATAATTTCCGTGCTATTACCAGAAGTTCTACTTGTAGAGTGGCCTGGCGTTTTGTCTGTCAAACTAAAATCTGTTTATGTCTCCCCCTCCCCAACTAGGTTACGATATGTCGCCGTTCATACGAAGGTACGCCAAATACTTGAATGAGAAGGCTCTCTCCTACCGGACAGTTGCATTTGACTTCTGCAAAGTTAAGCGAGGGTGAGTTCGTTTGCAGGATTACTTAAACGATGGTTGGTAACAGTGTTTGCTTACAGCAAGGAAGAAGGATCGTTGCGAACAATGAACGCTGATAAATTGCTCAAAACCTTGCCAGTGCTGCAAGCTCAATTGGATGGACTGCTCGAGTTCGATTGCCAGGCCAACGATCTAACGAACGGTAAGTCTCGCTTGACATTCCCGCAAAACATATTTCCCAGCATATCCCCCTGTGCATTGTAGGTGTCATCAACATGAGCTTCATGCTGTTGTTCCGGGATCTTATACGCTTGTTTGCGTGCTACAATGACGGCATTATCAATTTACTGGAGAAGTACTTTGACATGAACAAGAAACAGGCACGCGACGCCCTGGATTTGTACAAAAAGTTCTTGGTTCGAATGGATCGTGTCGGAGAGTTCTTGAAAGTTGCCGAGGTATGCCATTTGGTACGGTACGCTCTTGTGGCGTTGTATTTGAAGAATATTTTTACTTGCAGAATGTCGGCATTGACAAAGGTGATATACCAGATCTGACAAAGGCACCCAGCTCGCTGTTGGATGCCTTGGAACAACACTTGGCAACGTTGGAGGGCAGAAAGGGGTCTACTGCGAACACCCCCACTCAATCGGCGAGGTATGTGGTGTTTTGCGTTGGACCAAACAAAGTCGTTCAGGGCCGTGGTTTTCAGCTGATTGTATATCTGTTTTGTTTTTGTTTTCATTTGCTGTGCGCTCAGATTGTGCATTTATTTTTGGTCGCGGAAAAATTGAGCATGCTGTTCGAGAAAGATTAAGGCAAAAGGTGCAAACACCGGCACATTTACTAGTTCTTCACCATTTGTCACTTTATCGGGTGGCGCAGTTAACATCGTATCTAAGGGGCGATCCGTAAAGTTTCAATTACTTTGAGTTTCGGTCAGAAGTCCAACTTCTCACGACACTGGTTTAGAAAGCACAATCTATGAGACAGTTGTCTTATTAGAAAGTTGCTTCCTAATGTAATCAGCACGATTAAAACAATCTGTCAGCTGGTGTATCGTTGAAATAAAAGCCGCCGGAGGAGAGTTTGCATTCTTTGTAGCAACAGCACTGGTTTTTCTACCTCCAACCGCTCCTTGGAGCAGCAGTCTTTAGTGCGTTCATTTCCTGAACTTAACATCTTTAACTGGTTAGCGTCCCAATCATGACATATTTGAAGACAACAACGTGCTCCGCGGCTACTTCCTACTTCCTGAAATTGGGATGTCCATATGTCGACCACTTATTCAAGTTATAGTTGCGAACAACTGGATTTGTCGAGTTGAACATGACCAACCATATGGACTCATAGCTAACTTAACAACGTAATTACTTTAGCAGCGGAGTACTAAATCACAAGTACTTCTCCGGCATAATTATGTTGGTATGCTATTGAGTGTAAAATGGCGGTTTAGGCAGATCGCTTTCTTACATTGTCGTAGGGTGACCAGATAAGAACGGCGGGAAACCAATTTAAATAAAACGCTAACAGTGTGAGATACTAAACTGATTGTGGCTTTATTTTGAAGCTACATTCACACCATTGTGTGGAATTGCACATCATTTGAATGGCCGCCTCAACTTCGCTTCTAGTGCTTTAAACGGTCGGTGCAATTTTTGATGATCGTTTGATGTCCGGCGTTATTCTAGCAGAAGCGTCTCGAACATTGGCCTCGAACTTGTCCAGAATGGATGGCTTGTAAGCGTAGACTTAGGACTTGACGTACCTTCAGAGAAACTAATCGATTGGTGTCAAGACGCATGATCGAAGATGAGCGCTCGCCGTGAGATGACCTAGTCGCTAAATTCCTCCTTCACAACATCGAGCGTTGCGTCGCTTGTTTGGCATGTAGCTCCACCTTAGTGGAACCATATTTCGGATATATCGATGTGTTATCGAACTATGGCCGCAGGAAGTCGGTTAATATTTATACCTGAAACCATTGACGGTAACGGTGTCCCATTGATGATGCCGCCATGCCATAAACCATACCAAACAGTCAGTTTCTGTGGATGCACTGATGCACAGTCGAAAGTTTGTGCCCTGTGGATTGTTATCCGATAACGACAATTTCGCCTGTGTGATAGCCGTTGAGCAAAAATGGGCCTCGTGCGAGAAGATGATTTTTTGGCAAAAATCCGGATCTCCAGCCAACGTTTCCAGCGCCCAATAAGCGAATTCACGGCGTTGCCTACGGTCGTCCGGCTTCTTGCGGCAGCTCTTATATGGGTGTATGCCCAAATCCAACCGCCAAATATGCCGGAATGACTCTGGCGATGTCCATAATTCAGTTGATCGGAGCCGAATAGACATATTTTGGTCTTCTTCGAAACTTGCCACTACGGCTATTAAGTTTTCTTCATTACGCACCAATCTCTGTCTGGTTGTTGGACTTAGGTCCAAAAAAGTGTAGTCAAGCTCAAACTTCTACGTTCGACAAGCGTGAAGCGATCAAATGGCAAACCTTACTGAATATGTTGACAGAGCTGAATGTCATTGGTGAATTTGAAAGCTGCCGAAACATGAGGTTCGTTCGTGTACTTGTCAAATATGAAAAATCGAGAGAGAAATCTCTCAATTTCAAGACCGGTTTTCTTACAAAATGTTTAAGAAATGTCATTATTACATTATCGTAAAAGGCAGCATCTACAAAATAAGTTGGAATTGAATTTTTTATAACCTAAATACCTGTTAAATTTAACATTTTGAATGCGCTAGGGTAACATTCAATTACAACTTCTTCCCCCGACATCGTTGAAGACGAAAATAAATAAAGTTTTATGTCGTTTTCCATTGGGCAACAAAGAAGCGTCCGGAATCGAAAAATTCACTTCTGAAACCGTCCCAATTCCATTGTCCTCCACAGGAAGGTATATTCACTTTGTCCTTACATTTGTAAATTGTAACGCCAAGAAGGAGTCACCGGAGACCTCATAAAATATATACATATATTCTGAATCAGGATCACATTCTGAATCGATTTAGCTATGTCCGTCTGTCTGTCTGTCTGTTGAAAGCACGATAGCGCCCAAAGGAATTGCCTTAGGCGAATGAAATTTGGTGAAAGAACTTCTTTTCATCTTCGTTAGGTTGGTATTAAAAATGGGCTATGTCGGTCAAGTAAAGGGTTTTTCAATAAGAGCGCTACAAAAGTTTTTTTAAATAAAACAAAAACGGTTTTGGATATCAACGAAATTCTTTATTCCTGTGAAAGTACGTTAGATGCCATTATGTATGGAAATCGATTTCTTTTGCATGGCCACCACGGGCACGCTTGCAAAAGTCCAGACGCTGAACCCAATTTTCGACGGTTTTCAAGCATAAATCGGCCGATACTGCTGCAATTTCACGCTCGATATTCGTACGAAGTTCATCAATCGTCGCTGGCTTGTTGGCGTAGACCATAGACTTGACGTAGCCCCACAGGAAATAGTCTAACGGCGTCAGATCGCACGACCGAGGCGGCCAAGCGACTGGACCATTTCGTGAGATAACACGTTCTCCAAACTTGGTTTCCAATAAATTCATTGTGACATTCGCTGTGTGGCTTGTGCCGCCGTCCTGTTGGAACCACATGTCCTCCAAGTCCATATCATCCAATTCGGGCCAAAAATATTCGGTTATCATTGAACGGTAGCGATTCCCATTCACAGTAACGTGCCGGTCTTGATCATCACGGAAGAAGTACGGCCCAATGACGCCGCCGGCCCATAAACCAGACCAAACCGTAATTTTTTCGGGATGCAGTAATGACTCATGGAGTACGTGTGGATTGCTGCCTGACCAATACCGCATATTTTGTTTATTGACGAAGCCATTCAGCCAGAAATGAGCCTCATCGCTGAAGATGATAAATTGGACGTAGCGCTCTTAACGTTGAGGCCACTGACTCCGAATGTCGGTAGTAAATTTTAATAATTTCGACTCGTTGGCTTGTATATCTTTCCATCATGAAATGGCAAACCTTACTGAAGAGAAATGTCAAAAGAGCGGCAAGAAATTCGGCGTCGTTTGCTGTCCCTGAACCCTTTAGTTCTGGAACCTCCCATACCAAACCAATTTTAAATGACTTGTATGCAGTCGAGGGTATCAAAGCATCGGCCAGGACGATGATAACACTTTTACTTGTTAATTTTTCAGTAAGTCGAAAATCGGCGTTTAGAAAATTACGAAAAAATGGCCGCATTCAGGAATCTAGTTATCTTAAGTCGACTCGATTGGTCTGGATGAGATGTAACCTGAACGCAAAAACTAGATTGGTCGGAAACGTCACTTTTTCTGCGTCAGCTTCATATGAGAACTTTCAACTTAGTACTCAGTCACGAATTTCTTGACTAGAAATATGGTTATCCCTCCATAAACGAAACAGCTGCTCATTTGACCGATCTCCCCCAATCAAAACCAAGACACATCTAGTCAGAGAGCTGTCAGACATACTTAACTAGATACTTGAACGTCCCCAATGAAAACAGGGTCAATTTCCCCTCTTTCCTCTCATTTTTTCAATTTTCTGAGTACATGGTCGCATTCGCACAGTTTCTTAGCAAATTTTCAATAATTTTACATTTGCGAAAAAGTACCCAAACGAACCTATAGCAAATGGAAAATGTATCATTGCTTTCGGGTCACCCTTTATTCTTGTCGTCAAGTGCAAGTGTAGTTGTAACTGCCCATTCTATGCATTTCGTCTGCTATTTTGAAACCTCATTGTTTTTCCACCACAGAGCAACAATTGGTGTTCGTGTATTTAGTCTGCCTTTTTATTTGGATCGCAAGTTCCTAGCCACATCTGTTTAGCATTTTCCGTTTATGACTTTGCTTTGTTTTATTTTTTGCGTGCCAGTTTCCTCGATTTATTGCGTAGAATAGTTGTTGTGTAATTTCTTATGTAGTCACTAGTTTTTCGCATATTTATTTGTAGAACAATTTAGTAATCTATAAAATTTTCTTTCGTCTTTTTTTCTTCCCTCATATCACTTCTTTGTAATCACTTTTTCCCCTGTTTTCTTTTTCTTTTAAATAAAATTCGAAAACACTTCCTTTTGAATTAAATTTTGAACTTCCGTATCCCACTTCCTCCTACTTTTGTTATGTGATTTTGGTTGCATTATGCTTTTATTTCAAAAAAAAAACGACAATAATTTCACTTTTGTTAAAATTTTGATTTTGTTTCTGTAAAAAAAAAATCGAACAAATCACTCTCACAATCGTTACCACGGACTTTTGCAATAATTGATAAATTGTTAAAAAAAAAAAACTTCAAACTAACAAAAGTAGCAACCAAAAGAACGTAAAGAGTGCTGTGTCTGCCCTATCTTCTACTAGCTCTTCGTTTGGCACCGCGGCTGCATCGAGTAAGTTCGACAACACCAATGGCATTGATGACAATATCAAAGCACAAGCTTTGGCCGAAGAGGAGGCTGCCATGAACCAGTACAAAGTAAGATTTGGCCTAACGCAGTTATTTTCGTATTAAAATTCTTTCTGTTGATAGTCGAAAGTTTCATCGCCCAGCGGGAGTGGAGGTGCTGCGGCTAATGCACTGACGAATCCGTTCTTGTCATCTCCACCAGCTTCGCAAGGCAATGCTCCAATCGTGGATCTATTTGGGGTATCGACTGGACCGAGTGCACCAGCGACGAGCACCACAAAAGCATCCGATGACCTCTTACAGTTGGGCAATCCATTCGCTGACATGTTTGACTCATCGGCAGCTCCAGCTGCTGCCGCAGCAGGAGGACCAGGTGCTAATAATATTTGGCTGAATAATGGTAGTTATTGATTTTTTTTTTCGTTTTCTTTATTTTGTACTCATTTCTATTGTCTTCACTAATCTTGCTTCTATTGATATATTTTGCGTCTCTATCAACGTGAGGAACAGGAGTGTATGTTATGTATATAAGAACAAGAACAGTGTAGACACTTTGATCGTGGTATGAAACATAACGTCGTTCACGGATTCTCACGGTGGCACGGATACGAGTGGTCCAATTTCTAATGACTTGACTCTGCCGCAAAGACTCGGCGGAATCTGACTGATGGCATTGGTTATGTTGGCTTTAATTACATCGGTCGATTGCGGCTTATTGGCAAGGACCTGCGACTTCAGGAAACCCAGCAAGCCAATCTAATCAAATCAAATCGTTCGTATAGAATGTCCATCGTGGTGTCGGCTATGCGCCACGTAGCCCCGCCCTGCTGGAACCACATGTTGTCTACTTCCATATCGTTCAATTTGGGCCAAAGGAAATCGGTTAACTCTCGCGTTTATGGTGATGCCCTCACCAACGAAAGTAATGGCACCACCGCCGACACAAAACTCGCACCAAACAGTAACTCTTTATGGATGCATTGCCACCTGGTAAACCTCGTGTGAATTGGCGTCGTCGCATATCCGGCAATTTCGCTTGTTAACATAACCGTACGTCCAAAAATGCGCCTCGTCGCTAAGTTTAATTTTTGGGCCAAAATTGGGGTCCTCTTCCAAACGCTTCAAAACCCAGTCAGAAAACAAACTGCGTTGTCTATGGTAATTAACTGTGAGCTCCTCTGTCAGTCGGGCTTTGTACGGGTGTAGGCCCAGGCAAACTTCTTGTGCACGGCCAGGTTGTCCTGTACACACGGACCGCGGCAATGTTCTCGGCCAATTTGGCGTTCCTTTGAGGTACGGGTGTTGGCTGGGGGGTTATTCACAAATGCGCGGAATTGAAATTTTTGTAGGTCCGAAAACAATCCGTCACCTAAACGCCTATCGCTTTCAATGCAGTCATAGAATGACGTTGAAAGTGTTTTCCCTTATACAGAAATTCAAATCCGCCATCAAAAGCGATCCGCCGCGCATTTGAGAATAACCACCCTGGGGTCGAATCGTGTCTTCCGTGAACGAGCAATACGTGACGGAATTTGTTTTTGTTTCGTGTGTAAAACCGGAAAAATTACGTGAATGTATAGCTCGTTCACGGATGTGTCGATTCGACCCCTGATTCTGTACCGAACCGGTTGTCTCGAATTTGACCACCAAACGTTGGAGAGTCAACCCTAAACGGCAACCGCGACTCCGTAAAATAACGTCCGCACGTTCTATTCACGTACTTTCCCCAGCCAAACACTACAAATCTGTCGAACTAAAAAAATGAGCAAACCTCTCTCAGAGAGCTAAAAAGTACGTGGATAGACTTCGGGCTACTTTGGGCCACTTACATCTTTAACATATCACAAATTAATACAAGGTGGGCCAAAAGAAGTCATCCGATGTTGTTTGGCTCTCATGTATTTTCTAAATGAAAAACTTCGATTCCGTTATTATTGGTCAAGTCGAGAAGATGATAACGGCCAAATGGGCGCTGTCACAATTGATTGCCATACGGGCTCGTTTTATGGCATTTTTCATCACTTCCGCGAGAACTTCGGGTGACAGATTCTCGCACTCGTGTCGAATGTTGTCCTTCAGCGCTTCTAGGGTCTCGGGATTGTTCACGTAAACACGGAACTTCAAAAAACCTCACAAAAAAAAGTCTGGAACGGTTAAATCGGGTGATCTTCCGGGTCAGTACAAATCGCCAAAACGAGAGATGAGCTACCCGGGAACGCCGCCTTCAGAATATCGATTGTGGCTCGCGCAGTGCGTGTCGTAGCTTCGTCCTGTTGGAACCACATGTCCTCCAGTCCTAATTCGTCCAATTGCGGTAGAAAAAACTCGGTAAACATGGTCCACTGTTGTCGTTTGACAGCGACGTTCTCGAACAAAAATGGCCCGATGACTCCTCCAGCGTGAACAGCACTATGCAGTAACTTTGAGCGGTTGTAATGGCTCCTCGTGCATTACTCGTGGATTTCCGGTGACCCAGAAGCGATAGTTTTACTGAGGTGGAAATGAGCCTCATAGCTCATTATGATTTTGGTCGAAAAATCGTCCACTTCGTCCTCGAGATTGAGGATGGCTTGGGCGTAGGTTACACGCGTTTGCCGGTCGACATGCAGCAGCTGATGCACGGACTGGACTTTGTACGGGAACATGCGCAAGTCTTTGACCAACATGTTTCCGGCGACAGCTCGACATCCTCGTCAACAGCGGCGATATTCTCGGCACAACGGGGGCTCCGGGGCCAGCCACTCTTGTCAATGTCTCGTGTGGTCCCATACACTTCAAGGTTGGTGGCCAAACGGCACAGTGTTTCGGTGTCGGACGGCAGTGGAATCGGCGACGAAATTAGCGCTGCGCCAACACTACAAAATTGACACGATTATTCCGCGTTCTTGGGGAGTGTATCGCTCCATGGCTTGTTCACTTGTATTCTACATCTGTCTGGTCCACAAATGTCAAAACAGATTTGACATTGGCAGCCATTTGCAAAAATAAGAGCATCTACCAATAGAGTGTTTCGCGAAGCCCATCCTTTCACAGATGGGCTACCTTTTTTGCTCAAACGTCAAAAAAACTTGTAGGATAACAAAGCTGGTTTATAATGGCCAGAGTAGTGTTTTGTTCAAATATTGTTGAAAAGCCCACAAATGCCATTACTTTAACTTCTCAGTTGTTACCAAATACGTTTGATAAACATAATTCTTTAATTCAACAATGCTTTCATCTTGTTTTTTGCCCTTTTTTATTCACTTTTCTGTAATTTTTTAACATAATTAGACTACATCCATACAAAATCGGTTTTGTTTTCCTACAAGTTTTTTAGCTGTCACTTCGATTTTTCTTCTTCTTATTTGACACTGACGTTGTCGCGAACTACCCTATAGGGGGATGTCTTTTGGACCACCTTGTATATATAGTTTGCATTCTGGAAGAACATTCGACCCGAACCAAATTATCTCTATTTTTACCGATTTCTAAGGCGGATTTTGAATTTTATTTCTTGTCAACTTCGTGCATTTGACACTTGCCGGATCAAATTATGTGAGCTGAACTGCTCGTTACTCGTTATTTTGCTAATCTTCTCTTTTTCTGTCATTTTCAATGAGAACTAGTACAGACTTTGTGCGATTGCTTTTGATTGAAACCGCTTACGCGAACGAACCTATGGCTTATTTTGGTGATCAAAGTTTTAAAAACGATATCGGTTAGACGATCGTTGATATACGGAATCTGCCACCAAAACAACATGGCCGCCGAAGGCTGTCAACTGTCCCAATTGAAAAACCCTTTAGTTAGTTCAGTTTATATATTTTTCTTCACACTTTATTTTCGCGCACAATTTAGTCGACTGTCACTTTTCTCCATTTTTATTTCTCCTTCGACGGTTTTCACTTTCTAAATTCATTTCTAGCGCAAACTTTTAGTACACCACGACGACATCTTTGCTTTCATTTGTTTCCTATTGTCATTATTTGAATTTTGTTTATTGTTTTTTAGTTTACTTTTGATTTTGTACGGTTTGTTGTGTTTTTTTTTTTATAAATCTGTAGGATACTCAACGTCATCTCTTTTCACAAATCAATCAGGTTTCAATGGCTCAGCACAGGGTCCCGGATCAGGTGGAAACGCATTTGTCTCGGACAGTAACTTCTCGTCGGTGTTCGGGAACACAGAACCAGCAGGTGAGTTGCTTGACATGTCGCTTTCGTCTTACCAAAGAAAGTTAATTCTTTTGATTAGCTGAATGTTATAAATGTTAAATAAACGCTAAACAAAATTATTATAATCAACTTGAAATGGGTTGCGCATAAATTTAACAAAACAAAAAGTAATATACCTACTTGTATATAAAAATAACAAACAACAATTAAAGAGCATGTTTCCTAGTGTTTTGGGCCCAGTTCCTATATAATATACTTAACCAACAAACAACTAACATTATTCCTATGATTTTGAAATTTATTTCACCTGATTTTATGATTTTCGTGTACAACAAAAAACCTCTTGTTTCCTATAATTTGCTAACAAACGAAACTTGAAAAGTCCAAACGACCATCGCCTTTGTCTTAGTAACAACAGAAATAAATAAAATTTGTAAATACAACCCACGAACAAAAGAACCGCCTTCAACCGCAATAGACACTGTACACCTCGTAATGTCCACATCCACATATTACTTGGGTTAAAACGAATGTTTCAATTTACTTTTCATTTTATTATGTGAACGTATTTGCAAGCGGCCACCTCAATGGATCCCTCAGCCAAACAGTCTGCAATATTGCCAAATCCATTCTTCGATGCAGCGGATGATGTGCATTCCGCGCCGCAGGAGTATGGAAGCTTTCAACCTCAACAGCAACAGCAACAGCATTATCAGCAACAGCAGCCACATTATTATGCACCACCAGGTGAAGAGGCAAAGCCTTCAAACACACTTAAGCGCTGCACCACTGTGGAAGAGGTGAAGCATTCCTCTCAGCAGCCGCCAGTTGATTTGGCTTCCACTTCGACTAACTTAATTGATGTTTCTGGCGGCAATGGTGGCGTTAAGAGCGAATCACCTCTTCCACAGTTGCAATCACTGCCTTTAATAGCTATCGAGGATGTGTCTGTCGTCGTCGTCGCCGCTGATGTTGGTGTTGTTTCGAACGCAAGCTATGCTGGTTGTGCACCAAAGTCGCAAACTTTTGTTGGCATGGAACATGGAGGTCGTAACAATTCCAATGTTTGCCAAGCTTCATTTTTTCTTTTTAGTTTTCGTTTGTTCGTTTCTTTGTTTATTTTTTTTATTTCGTTTTTGTATTAATTTTGTTTTTTTTTGTGTTTGTTTCTGAAAACTAAATTTGTTGGTATTTTGTATAGATGGTGTTTAAGAGGGGTGCGTTTCAAATAAGGGCTAGCATCTTTAGTTTTATAACGACCTGCTTTTTGTTCAATACCCTTTGTATATTTATAACCTTATGGCTGGGTCGTTGATATTGCTTTTCAATTCAATCAATTCCTTGTTCCTTGTTTATATTATCTGAAGACGGCTTCGGTCAGTTTGTTTGCCTTCGGACCGAGTCAAAGTGGAAAACAGCAAAAATGCCAATAATACTCCCCTTGTTGTTTAGCTGTGTGCGAGGAGAGCTAGTTTGATTTTTTGTTTCTATTTCGCGACGGTTAGGAAGTACCCACTATGCTATATTCTCTTTGTTTCGATTTGACAGATGGAAGCCTATGCAATATTGTTCTTTTAATTTGTCATCCCACTCACGTTAGCTATATGCATTTCTTATTGCCAAACGTTAAGGACTGAAATGAACTATAAGAGATCCAAACCAAACGCAATTTGCAAAATTTTTAAATGTGTCCCGAGAACCACATTGCTCTCCATTTGCTCAATGGGGACGTTCAAGTATCTAATTTAGTAAGTCTGACAGCTGTCTGACTAGATGTGTCTCGGTTTTGATTGGCTGAAATCGGTCACAGAGCAGCTGTTTCAGTTGACGTTTATGGAGGGGTAGCCGTCGATTCTGGTCAAGAAATTCGTGATTGAGTACTAAGTTGACAGTTCGCATATGTGGTCGACGTATAAAAGTAGTTTTTGCGTTCAGGGGTTTATTCCCAATAGGGTAGTTCGCGACAACGTCAGTGTCAAATAAGAAGAAGAAAAATCGAAGTGACAGCTAAAAAACTTGTAGGAAAACAAAACCGATTTTGTATGGATGTAGTCTAATTATGTTAAAAAATTACAGAAAAGTGAATAAAAAAGGGCAAAAAACAAGATGAAAGCATTGTTGAATTAAAGAATTATGTTTATCAAACGTATTTGGTAACAACTGAGAAGTTAAAGTAATGGCATTTGTGGGCTTTTCAACAATATTTGAACAAAACACTACTCTGGCCATTATAAACCAGCTTTGTTATCCTACAAGTTTTTTTGACGTTTGAGCAAAAAAGGTAGCCCATCTGTGAAAGGATGGGCTTCGCGAAACACTCTATTGATGGCGGACTTAAATTTTTGTATAAGCAAAAGCACTTTCCAATGTCATTTAATGATTGCATTGAAAGCGATAGGTGTTTAGATGACGGATTGCTGGCGGATTATTTGCTGACCTAATAAAAATCTGGTCGAATGGAAATACAAGAATTCGAATCGAAATCCGATCAAAAGCGATCCGCCGCGCATTTGGGAATAACCCCCCCATGCTACATCTTATCCAGGCCAATCTAGTTGACTTAAGATAACTATATTCTTGAATGTGCACAATGTCTTCATCAACGAGCTAAGGACTTTTGTAAGTTCATAATTGTTAATAATGGTGCCCAACCATGCAACATATATTCATGAACCCATTTTCATTTATGAACGCAAACTACAGCTGCCTGAATGCGGCCATCTTGTATTGACAAAAATGAGTTGAAAATTGCACCCATAAACTAAAGTTATAAATGACAGAAATAAAAACAATACAACTCTGATGTTTTATAGTTTCGGATTCCATTCCAAGACAAAATGATAAAAGGAGTTTTGTGTCATCATCGGGCCAGGGGTGGTTGATAGTTGATAGTTGATAATCAAAATCATCGCCTTACGTCCACGTAAGGTGATTATCAAATTGACAATCGCTTCTTTGCGATCAATTTCATGTGACAGCTATTTAGGTGTCGCTTTCATACTTTTGTGTCATTTTCATAGATATGCACCTTGGCTTTCCTTCAACTTCAAATAAGTGAAAGATTTTAGTGGAAAAAGAATATATTAAATAAATTATAGTTGAAAACTTTAAGTGAAATTGGTAAATTCGTGAAGTTTACTTCATTGGAACTTTTCTAAAACAGAGAGGAAAATGAAGGAAGTATTTACAAAAATGTCCAACTATTAAGAAGAAACCTGAGAGCAAATATCTTGGAACTTCCAAACGGGATGCATAAAATTCACAAACATTTTTCACAATAGAAATACCTCGAATATAATTGCATCCATCATCTGCTCGGAATGACTGCGTCGGCAAGGAAGTGACGTTCAAAACTCTAAGTGCTGCCAATAATCAATCAGTTTTTTGAGATCGCTTAACGTCGGCGCAGTGGCTTAGTGGTTAGCGCCACCTCTAGCGAACGTCTGACAAACATCCGAGAGTATAAGTGTCATGAAGAAGCTTCTCAATTAGCCGTTTGGACTCGGCATAAAATTGTAGATCCCTTCCATTCGTTCCAAAAATGAAAAACTCACACAAAACGAATGGTTGCGAGAAGCTAGGCCCAGGGTCCCTACCGACCTGTAGCGCCAACTATTTATTTATTTATTAACGCAGAGCAAAAAAGAGTTGATAATCAAAAACGACAATCAACTATCACCTTAGCCGATTCCACCCTAGTATTTCTGCTCTCGTTCATTTCTAAATAATGAAAATTATCAAATAATTAAATAATTCACACTAATTTTGCTCTCCTGCCATTTTCATGCAGCGCGGCATCAAAATATAAACACATGCAGTATTGACAGCTGGTGACTATACATTTTCCTTTATGAACGGAAGTACTGCCAAACTTCTTCAATGATATTTCAGTTTTTTTTTTACAAAAATGAAGGCGAAATTTGCAGTAATGTAGCATTTTTACATTTATGAACTCGACCCATTTAAATCTGCTACCTTTTCTTAAAATTGTAGTAAACTTATAACTGGTAATGAAACAGCGTTCAGAAATCTAGTCTGATTTGTCTGGACTAGATTTCCTCTGATACGTTGAACCCAAACAAACAGACTTTTTGGGGTTTAATTTCTTTTTCATGAAACACATGAGAGTTTTTCACCTGTCCAATAACGCAAATTTTGCTTATTGACGGAGCCGTTTTACCAAAAATGCGCTTCATCGCTGAAGATGATTTCGCGATGAAATTTTTCTTAAAGTTGCGGCCACCTTGGAATTTCGGTCGTAAATTTTAATTATTTGTAAACGTTGCTCCTTCGTGTACTTCACCATGTATATTTTACTGAGTCTTTTGACATTGACAGTTCGGTAATCGGTTTAAGGCGTTTACACTGAAGTTTGAAGTTGTCAAGTCGCAATTGAAAAACCCTTTATTTATAAAAGAATTCCAATTTTAATGAATTTATAATATAATATTGTAAAGGTCTACAAATTTCTCTGGGCCTACCTCATTCGGTATCACAAAGAACCTTATAGTCTAGTCTAAGTATGTCTTCCTACCCAACAACCTAACCAAACTAATAAATACGATAGGGGTCTCCAGCTTATTTAAGGGCTTTTGTTATTACGGCTTTATAGTTACTCGCATTTCGCCAGGATAATCATGATCACACACTCATTCATTTCGCATTTGCACAGTCATGTCAGCTCAGTTTGCTTGTCAGCCATCCTCATCGATCCTGTCTCATTGGCATCGCAGTTCGGGCATTAACCGATGTGTGACCCTATACAAAATACCAACAGCTGACATTGTCAGTGTTTTTTCGTTGAAAATTATGTGTATATCTTTTGTTTTGCAGTCGTAGTTGAATGTGTAGGTATTACGTACGTGTAGCCAGGAATTTGAACCGCTTATTTGAATGTTGTTCTTGCTGCATATGAATAGAGCTATATTGAGGTACTCGAATTGCTGTCTTTTTTAACACTTGGGCTAAGTCTTGCATCTGGTATTGGGTTATTGTTATATGCACTTGTAAATGGCCTCCCACAGCTTCTACCACCAACTAACCGAACAACCGCTCTGTAACGTTTGCGCACCATTTTGTAACCGCCTTGAATGTAACATACTCGTACTGTATTTGTGCTTGCTAAACATGGTTTAGGTCCACTAATCCACATAATTCGCTCTCTCTTTCCTCACGGTAACTAATATGGAATTTTGTTTATCTTTTCCATTCCTCTCTATATCTAATGAAATTTTCAATAAACAAAAAAAAAAATGTAAATCGCCCGTCTCCTTGTGGTGGTAAAATGTGCACATAACTAAACCGAATCGCCACAACCTCATCATCTTCTTCTGGTCCTTGTGATGGTGCTTCGGATAAAAATGTCGCCTCATACAAAACAAAACAAAACAAAAATAAACCTTGTTCTATTGATCTCCATTGACTAACTTCGACTTCGACTTGATTTGTAAATAAACGCGTCTAACAATCGGTAAATAAAAAAAATTGAAACACACGTACACACACATTTAACGTATGTAAGGCTTCGATGCATTGGGTGATGTATTGAAGCCCGGCAATACTGCGGGCAGTAGCACACTTGCCATGTCTGCTGTACCATCAAATCAATCTGATGTTGTTGCTACAGGTGCAGGCGGTTTCCAGCAGCAACAGCAGCAGCAGCTTCAATCTGGACAGGGTGCATCGCAACCAGCCGCTACTGGAAAAATTCTCACTGGTGATCTGGACAGTTCGCTAATGTCGCTGGTTGATAATTTAAATATAAATAAATCGGGAAGCGCAAAGTGAGTAGCCAAAAAAGAAAAACAAATAAAAAACCGTTTATTTAAAACACAAATTAGACATACAAATGTGACATACCTACTGACACTGATATCTGATTCTCCCTCCTCGTGCTATTGCAGACCCGTGCAGTGGAATTCGCCAAAAAATACAGCGAAGCCAGGTGCTAATTGGACACCACAACCCATGGCGGCAACAACTGGTGCAGGTTATCGCCCAATGGTGAGTTGTGTAGTCTAAACAAATTCTAAAATCTACAAAATCGATTTTAACAACAACAGAAAAAAAAAAATCTTTTTCCTAATTATTTCTTGCTCGTCGAGTATAATTTGCTAAAAAGTTCGATAGGTGTTCGAATATAAACGAGATTTTCCTTTTGATTTTAGTTTAAATATGCGACTCGGAATTGTACAGTTTGTTAGTTTAACTGCTTCTTAGTTTGGCTTCGGTAGAATAGTCCCTTAGAGATTAAATACGAGTAGTTTTTATTACGTTTGGGAAGAACTCGAATTTCGTAGAGAAATTTAACCCTCGGGTTGCATTTCAGAAAAACCGAGTTTTTCAATAGAAAATTGTTTATTGCGACCTAAAGTTTACAATGATTGGTACTGTCTGGAGAATATGTTCCAAATACCGGGGAGGATGTTCCAATTCCACGTCGCATCAGTGGATATTGTTTTGTTTTTAGTGGAACTTTTGTTCATCAACGATCCTTATATTTGGTGTCGTCTGAATTAGTTTAATAGTAAAATCAGCTCTCTCCATTCTGCTCACTTTCCTATTTCAACCTTTTCTAAACCAATTAGAAAATGAAGCGAATTTGTGTGACTTCCCTTCCACTTTGCTCTGTACACATTTTTTTTATCCATCTGCCTTTTCAAAATTAGACAACGTAAACAAATCACACATGAATGACACTTTTCGATTCCGCTTTATTGCCGTCGAAGTTGACAAATGTGGATTCACATTAGGTCTGTTCTTACGAATTTTTACATATTTCACGAATTTTTACTCAATGCCGTTCCTTACCTCAAAAAATTCGTAAAAGGGAGCGTCTTCGAGAAAGCAAGATATTACCCCGCCACTGAAAATCTTACGAATTTTTACTCAACAAATTTCTTGGTGTAAGAATGGGAAGAGCTGTCAGTCAGCTGACAAGTGACAGATGATTTGAGATTTGTTGCCCTATTTGGCATACGCTTGCATAGGTTTTCATTTCATGCGTATTAAAATGGTAGCAACAGGCGGGAAAATAAAATTGAATGTTCTCCTGAAGATTCCTTTCGAAAGTCGCGACGAAATTCTTTTTTGCTATAAGAAAAGACAATCTCCTCCACGTAATTTGTAATGCAGTGTCGCTTTTTCCTCTTCTCGAATACTTGAAGTTTTTTGAAGTTTGAAAATTCTAAATCACTTTCATCAACTAATTTTATTAGCAAATTCTTCGAGTTAATCAGATGTTTTGAGAAGTTTTCGTACCACTTTTTTTGAATTATGTTTCTGTAATTTTGCATAGATTACTATTTACTACAAAAGCGTTCCCTAACTTTTCCGTAAGTGTCTCTCTCTCTGAAGGAGAATTTATGCCCACCGCTGTCATTTTGACAGTCTTTTTCATTCTACTACAAAAGTAAAGAAACAAATCTATTTATTGCAGAATGGGTGTGTCCAAGAAGTTAAGTGGATAGAATATGACTACTGTATGACGTGTCATAGCTTATAACGAATCAGAATCCGCATATTCTTATTTGTTGGACAGAATGCTATTAAACTATTTTTATTGCGGGCTGTTTTTCTGTCTGTGTGTTTATTACACAACGATACGAGACCACTCAATTTGGGTTGCTCTGACAGTTGTAAAAAGTGTAGTTTGGGTGGTTAAATGAGTTCAG
Source organism: Cheilosia impressa (assembly GCA_948293265.1). Classification (NCBI taxonomy): domain Eukaryota; kingdom Metazoa; phylum Arthropoda; class Insecta; order Diptera; family Syrphidae; genus Cheilosia; species Cheilosia impressa. The sequence continues at coordinate 1,691,886 of OX411880.1, forward strand.
ACGCAGCTCGCCTATTCGAAATGTTCTTCATCCTAGATTCGATGTTGCCGTGTAAATGCTACCAACAATACGGTGACAAGAAATGTTGAAAGCGACTGCAGCCACTGCCTGACATACAGTGTTTTTGTTCTCCTTGGTAAAATTAGTTGCGACTTTCAATCATCCACTTTAGTAGGTCTGACAGCCAGCTGACTTGACGTGACACAGTTGTGGTTAGCCTACAGGTCACATCAACAGCTTTTTCAGTTGACGTTTATGAACGCTTAGCCGACGAATCTAGTCAAAAAGTTCGTCACTGAGTACTAAGTTGACAATTCGCATAATGTGGCTGACGTAGGAAAAGTGACGTTACCGACCATTCTAGTTTTTGCGTTCAGGTTACATCTACTTCAGACCAATCTTGTCGAAATAAGATGAGTACATTTTTGTATGTGCCAATTTAGTGTCCAGGGTAGATTTTACGATCTCACAATGTCGAAATTTTTTTACCCATTGATCTACAAAACGGTCCACGGTTTTTGTACACCTTGATAAAGTTAGTGACAGTTCTTACGAGAGCGAATCGTGAACTACAAACGAGCGAATATTTGTCGTTTTACATTGGTTTCACTCGAGGATCACCTCATTCTGGAATCCAATGGAACAGCAAAACTGCGTCTGACAGAATCCACCAAAGTATTGGTGAAATGCCAAAAAATAATCTACGGCTGCTGTCAGCTGACTTGTTATAAGTACATAAATTGCACTTGTATGAGTGCTTCTTGAGTGGATTCTGACTTGAAATCGAGAAGCGAAATTCTCTTCTCAGAATCACCAGAAGAGTATTTTTGTGCCAATGGAACGGCATTTTTTCGATTCCGGACTCTCCCGGACGCTTCTTTTTGTCCAATGGAAAACGACGTTACATTTTTGACACATATCAGTTTGAAGGTTAATTTCGGGCGAAGTTTTCGAACGCAGATTTTTGCATAGCGATTGTATTTTGTGAACAGCGAATTAAGACACAAATCGCGTCAATAATATAGGTACCGAGTGTCCCTTAATCCGATCAATACACTGATGGAGGACTCTTTAGAATTGTTACAGAGATTGTTCCCGTCATCCTTTTGCCCGGTCAAAGGGCTTCTATACTTGTATGTCCCATCCAGCTCCCTTCGTTCATGTGGTACAACAATGGAGCTAGAATTATGGTCTAAGCCTGAATTTCCAGCTCCCTACATAGGCATAAGCTCAGTAAATATTATATTTTAAAATTCACCAAGAAAAATTGCCAAATTAAATGAAAGGAATACCAAAACCATCTACACTCGTTTATAATTGATCGCCCGTCGAAAGCAAATTCAATATTAATATGTACTCACTTTTAAAATATATTGCACAGTATTTATGTAATAATTATGTAATTCTTCGCTTTGTAGCTTTTGTGCTCGATGTATTAAAATAATGCTTAAACAAAATACGTAGGTAGAAAATGTTGTTGCAAAGTTAAAAGAAAAAACAATAAAATTGGGAAGTTCTTTGTGCAAGAGTTAATAGCTATTACATTTGTAAATACAAGTAGTTGTGTGTTATCATAAAAAAGGACAAGCGGCAACTTTTACAAACTCTTTTCTTGCACTGAATAATATAAAACATTTTATTATGATTGACCGCATAAGTGAGTCTATCGTGAAAAGACCGATTAATTTACGAATCCCATGCCCGAGAATATGTCTGAGTCCTTCGTTGTCACTTCCCATCTCTTTGTGCAGATCGCCCAACATCACGGTACCTCCATTTACAGATGCATTAATACGCTGTTGAAAGGATCGGATAATACATCCTTAAGGTCCCTTCTTTACATCTGCAAAAAAATCGCCCATCATTAAGTTTCCTGTTGTATTTCTCATTCCGATCTCATCGTAACTCACTCAGATCGAGCGTCGTAAAAGTTGAAATAAAATTGTATTCGAAAAATGAACACAGGTCGGTTGAAAAAAAAAAACAATTCCCCAAAATATCTGCACCCTGGCTGGCATCAATACACGCGCAGCTCAGTTGCATCTTGAAAATTTCAGCAGCGGAAAAATTCAATTTAGTTTTGTTTTTCTAGTTACTTTTACTTTATCGCTTTATTTTTGTTTTTATGTTGAAAATATTTGTTTTTTCGTTTTTTATTTTTACACAACATACATATAGGCTCATGGCATGACAGTAAGTCCTGCGCCAGTCACAATTAATCATCCGTTTATTCACCCTACTTATCCCGTGTTACCTAACTACATGCAGGTAAGCTAGTTGCTAGAGATTGTTAAATTTATATATATTAAAAATAATAATAATTCACATTCACACACCTAACGCTAGATATGAGTGTTTATTTATTAATATGTTTTGCAAACAAAACCACGTCACTGCCAACGAGTAAGTACATCCAAGGACATTTTCAATTTTCTCTTTACAGCAGGGAATGCCGGTTATGGGAGCGCCAATGATGGCACAGGGCAACATGCCCCCTATGACTGGAGCACAGCCAGTGATGCCAACCATGATGGCGATGCAGCCGACAGCGGCGCAACCTCAGCCGCACAGCAGTCCCGCCCAACAGAATGGCAATAGGAACATTCAATTAGATCCGTTCGGAGCGTTATAAACGATGTAACCCTATGCTTAACATCTGTAACCGCATCCACTACAATACTATTAATACTATGAACTACAATACGTCGTCATATACATATGAAAACAATTAATTAAACAAATCAAATAATATTATTACTTATTAATTGCTATTTAAAAAGAAAAAAAAATGAAACAACATGAAAACTATTGATTGTGCTATACATACTATACATAATGAAAACAAAAGAAACAATTCTTCCCCTCTATATATATATAAATGTATACAAAATGCAAACTACATACAATGAAAATTATTATATACATGGATATGTATGCGTACAGAGAAAAAGTTCTTCTCAAGCTAAATCCTATAAAAGCGCCTTTAACCTTTTATTCCGCTTGCTTCTCTCATGTAAAACAAAACAAAACAAATTATAGTCTGAGTGTATTTGTGTTGCAATTAAACATTTATTAATTAAAATGCACAATTCGCGTCCGATGAATTATTATTTGCATACTATTTTCTTTATACCTTTATTTTTTGTTTTAAATTCGACAATCGAATACTTTGTTTGTATAGCAATTTAGTTAAAAGGAAGGAAAGAAAATATATATTATTATTATTTTTTTTTGTATTATCATTCCAATTTATTGATTTAAGTATTTTTTTTTTTATAAATATTATTATATTAATTATTATGATTTTTGTAAATAAACGTTATTATTTTATGGTAGGCAAATTTGCTTGAAATTTAGAAAGAAAAAGAAATTATGAGTTGAAATGAAATATATATAAAACACACACAAGTGAAAAAAATACACCATGTTGATTATGACAATTATAACTGCGCTGTTAAACAAATTGAAAAAAATATATATATGTATACAAAATAAATTATATATATTTAGATACTACTTTGAAAAGTACCTACATAAGAAAAACAAAAGAAGATTTAATAAAAGAGAAATACTATCAATATTACGCGCTTACTCGGATGGGTCTCTCTGTCATACGGTTATAATTGAAACAGTAGCATGAAGTGACCAATTAAATTCATAGCCGGTTAATTGTTGTTTTGTTTACTTACTGTTTGAAGAGGATTTGGCTTCAGTGGGTGTATCTTTGAACGAGAAATGCTTGACGCGTTTTGTTTTTGTTAGCGGAATTCCGTGCAGGCACGGTAGTACTATTGTCGTTTTCCATTGGGATTTTCAGGGGCCCTACTATGAAACTCGATTCTACTATTGATTCTATTCGAAAGATATTTGCGATTCTACTTTCAAATGGTACTCTCTATGAAAATAGAATCGAATGCCGGTAATGCCAAACTTTTTGCCAAAAAAGTTGCGATTTTCGAACGATTCTCACATTATGTTTGACATAATCCAAACGAGTCTCGCATTATTTTTTTAATATCCCAAAAATTTATCGAAAAACAATCAAATAATAATAAAGAAACATGGACAGTGTAAAAATTTGGTTTGAGTCTGAAGAAAATCAGGAAAAAATTCAACAAGTTGAACGAAGGCGGGTGTTTTTAAATATCCCTTGGACAAATCTGGATGCCTGGTCATATATTGCACCATTATTTCAAACTGTGACAAATGTTAAGCGCATATCTCGCTAGTAATCGAGATTTGTAAAATTGCTCTGAGTATGAAAAAAGTGAGGAATAATTTTAACAGAATAGGCATACAAGTGTTCTGCGATTTTTTTTACACCCAATCCATACAATTTACGGCCGTTTGCTCATACGACTCTTAACAATTTAAGTTCTACTTAAATACTTATGGGCTACTTTTTCTAGGGCATAAACTGTCACATAAGAGTTAATGTGGAACTTAATTCGCTATGAGTCGTATCAGCAAATGGCCCTTAATTTTGTATTTTGTAAATCTGGTACTTTGATCGAAGTCGCATCACTCGTTTTCATTCAGAACAGTGTGTCTGCCTATTTTCCAATTCTCAACTTAACTTACTCGACGTCAAACAACAGTATATGTACAAAAAAGTTTGAACTAAATCCCCTGTTAGCTTGTTGGATTACAGATAGCAAAAGAGGTTCAATGAATGACCTATCGATCGACCAATAATTTGTTTAAAAATTACAATTTGTACTAGGCATATTTTTTTTCGTGTATATGCATAAAAACTTCGATCCGGGTTGGCATCACTGGTCCCAATGGAAAACGACACTAGAAAATGCTGAACGAAGCACCGAAATCCAAGTCTGCGCATAACAGTGATCAATCCAAAACTAAGTTTTTTCAGCTTGTTCTCGGTTCTGTGCCATTCGGTTCGTTTTAACGACCAATTATCGCAGCAAAGCAAAGTTGACATAATACTCAAAAAAAACCCTCCCAATTTAGTTATTTTTAAGCAGGATCGATCTGAAAGTATGCAATCATTTGTGATTAAATGTCAGAAACTGGTACATTTTTCTTTTGACATTTGGGGTGTTAGTGCTTTTAAAATTTCAACAAATTTTCTTACGCAACATTTTCCAGTTTTATGAACACATCCCTGCAGCAAATGTTTTAACTGATTGTTGCTCCCAAATTACTCCTGCTTGGAATAAATAACTAGGCAGTTTATGGAGATTGTTCGTAAAGTGTCCACAAATGTAAATGGGTGCCATATTTCAAAAAAAGTAGTATATCGATACTTGAGGGATCAGGCAATACCAACAACGAGTATATTTATTGATTTGATATTAATTGATTGATCTGTTAAGTGTGTTTTGCTTTAGTAGGTGGGAGGAAGTTTTTTGGTTGAACTTACGCTTGAAGATTTGTTTGGTAATGAACCAAAACCAAACCAGTCCAATTTGTATTATGAAAAGATGAAGCTTCACTTGCGATGGCGTTGTAGTCTCGGACGTCGACTCAAACAATATGCCAAGGTATAGCGAGATCCACAACTTTCTACAGGGATTAGTTTTGTTGCATAAGAATTTGTCTTGCCAATATTTTTTTGTAACTAAAAAAAAACTCTCGCAATTGCTTATTTCACAATGTTTTTGATGATGTACTAGATCAGGAAAATTTACAAAAAAGCGATTAGCTTCTACCTTGTTGAGCCATATTCTGTTCGATTTTTTTTTTGACAGACGTCAGCTTTCACTGTATTTGTGGAAAATGAACTGTGGATTAAGCTCTCAAATTTATAATTTTAGCACATAGTTGATAGTTTTGGAGGTCTATCGTTTCGACGACAATCGTTAGAAAAGTAACGGAATAAGGGCCCTGGTTCTTATTCAAAACTGTCAATTTAAGTTTTTAAATGACATTCCGCGACTTAAAGTATAATGCACACGGTACTCTGATTGCTAGTTATGTAGCACGCAACCTGACTGTGAGACCTACTCCCGTATTAATAAACTTAAGTGAGTTAGCTAGCAGACGTCAGTTAGCATACAAAAATTTGATGTAACTGCTGTGTAACCAGTTGATAACTTCAACGCAGACTTCATTAATACGGGGCGAATCTTTTAGACTTTTAAACTTCTGGGCTCAGAACTTTGAATCAGAATTTGTTAGTGCGTCACTAATATCATATGTCATTATCGCCATTAACTTTTGTAGAAATAATACCTAATTAAGTGACTGAGAACCATCCTTAGTAAGACGTGTAGTGTACTCATGAAGTGATTACGAAAACAAAGATAGCCTATCAGGATAGTTATTATTTCCTGGAAGCCTCTAAATTCCCTTACTATGCATTTTCCATGCTTGTACATATGGTTAAACCATTGCTATTCCGTTTCCATATCTCTGAGATTCCCGTGGAATACCAAATTAGAAATTAGTGTTTTCTTTGTATCATGTTATACCTCTAGCTGCTTCATTTCATTAATATTATTGTTCCTTAGAAATGTTGTCCTGTAAATTACCGCCCAGCACAATGTTTATGGTTGGTAGTCTAAAGAACCGTATTAATATTCAACCTGTAACTGACAGTTCTTTTCTTAAAAATAACAAACAAAAAAATACGTTTCCTTGTAAAGTTGTAGTTCTTATGCGTTCATCTACTGTAGACGATACACAAAAAAAAAATAAAAAATAATAATGCATAAAAATATGTAGTATACACTGTAAAAAGAAAATTCAAAGATATATACGTATATGGCGAGTTAAGTAATTTCTTGCAAATTCAATACAATTATACAATCCCAGAGTTATTGTATACCAACATGACGAAAACAAATATTATACACAAAATCAATTAAGTTAAATAAGAAAAACATCTATAATAATATATTAATGACAATATTATTGATGATACACAAAACCACCACGTATCTCGGAACGAATACACAACAAAATCTATATGTATATTTAACAAGCAGACAAATTAATATAGAAAGAAAAAAGAAAACATTTACATAAGAAATTGAATAAACGGCATAGTCATGATGAATTTTTAGAATTTTCGGAGAAAAAAGTGCACCGTTTACCTATTGTATTCCATATAAAAAAAAGGTAGAAAACCAACAAAACATATTTAGCTTAATTATTGATATTTGCAATTATTTAACTGTTTACGAAACGAGAGAGACAGTATGGAAATTCAAATGAGAAACAAAATAAAATTATATATGCGCGAAAGCCGATAATTATATGTATACACCATGAACAAAAATATGTAATAGAAGAGAATATTTAAATAAATGTCTAGAAATATGTATCTATTAAGAAAAAGCAAGGTATACATATATGTATTTCCATTAAATGTTAACCTCAATTTTTGGAAAGACTGCATTGAGAGAAAAAATATTCTGTCCGCCACTGTCCGCATGTAATATGATGGAGACAAAGGAATGGAGTTGAATTGACAAAGCGGGGAAGCGTTCTAAGATTATATTTCCGTCTAAATAGTTATTGCTCGTTTACACGTCATTATAAACGTTAACGTGACCTAGAGATTATTGAAGCTAAGGCTGTAGAAAATAGGAAGAACAAATAAGTAGTTGGCGCACTAGGTTCAGTGCCCTTGGCCTAGCTTCTCACAACCATTAGTTTTGAGCGCGTTTATAGTTTTGGGGTGAATGTAAAGGACCTACAGTTTCATCCCGGCTAATTGAGAAGCTCGTTTATGACAATTATTCTCTCGTATGTTTGTCAGGCGTTCGCGAGACAAATATGCGCAGTGGAAAGGACGATCGAACTATTTTTTTTCTAAGCAAAGCTACTTCGAAGTCTTGCTAGCGGCGATTATGGCTAAGCCGTTCCGAGCCGAACTGAACTGTCAAAAAAAAACTGTTTTTTTTAAGCTCAGACACATCAGAACTCTGAATTTGTGTTTTTTTCGTACAAAGTCTATTAAAAGTCTAAAAAAAGATAATTGCTAAAATAACGAGTAACGAGCAGTTCTTCTCTTCCACGTTTGTCAAATGTTCTGCCAGTAGTACGTTTCGTATGTTGCAAAAAGGGAAGTTAGGTATATTATTTATTTGTGATATGGTTTAAATGTCAAGGATGTAAGTGGCTCAAAGTAGCTCGAAGTTTATATACTTTGGAGTTCTCTGAGAGAGTTTCGCTCAATATTTTGAGTTTAACAGATTTTTAGTTTTAGTCCGCGAATATAGGTACCTATATAATGCACTATGCACATCATATTTTGACAGCCAACAATTTGATCAGGAATGCGAATGCTAGGAAAAGAAGAGTAGATTGTGAAACGTGTAGTAGATCAACAAAAAGTGTGGCAGACTTCCTAAATAAACAACAAATATTCAAAAACCTAGTTACCTCAGATCGACGGTCTGGACTAGATGTACCTTGAACGCAAAAACTAGATTGGTCGGTACAACGGTGTGAACGAACGGACTTAACCCCAATTGACGTAAACTGATGTGGTGTTCGATTGGCGCTCGTAGCACTTTTTTTCCCCTCAGAGCACTTTTTATGTTCGCTTAGTACAAATAAAGCAATCTTTTTCAGATTTCAGAGCACTTTTGCGAATCTGCATTTTTTCTCATATTTGCATCAGATTTACCACTACAAGTACACGTATGAGTTTTGACAACTAGTGGAGTTTGTGTACGTTTTCGTGAAATTGTTCAACTGCAAAGAAACGCATCGGGTGGATCTATTTTTGTTAATTATTTATGTACAAATGTTTAGAAATCAATCTGGGCTAGCATTTGGATTGTTTTCATAAAAAAATTATATGAAAAATTTTATATGAAAACATTCAAAATGCTCGCCCCAATTGATTTCTAAAACGCTTAGAAAAGTGTCGAAGGCTACACATATTGCAGTCGCACAAATATCAACAAAAAAAAGAGCAAGTGACGTTTTTATATTCGATTAGCCACACGAAATCTGAAATCTGAGAGCAAATCTGAAGTAGCCCAATCGAATACCACATGAGAAAACTGTGAATGCGATCGATCTAGTCCGATCGCACTGAGATACATCAAGTCAGTCAGCTGTCATACTTACAAAACTAGATACTTGAACGTCCCCAATATTTATTTGGAGTATTTTTAAGCCGCATTTACACGGTCACGCATTCCTAACATGGAAGATTAAAGTTATGATAAATACTAAATAGCAGTGTGACTCAAAGGGACGGCATTACCTAACGCGCAAAAAAACGTGACGCGTTTATTCGTCGGCCATCTTGGCCATCTTGGGAAATCTATGCATACATATTGATATTTTTATAGCGACGGCTCACGAAATTTCGCGTTCCTATAAAACAAAATTCCTTCCGGAAGTGATGAACCGACAATTATTTATTTGGTTTAATTTACTGAAAATTAAAATCGCTCTCATTTCACATGATTTAAATCAGGAATAAAAATATTTTCAAGTGATTACAGAAATTATTTTCCCCGGAACTTGTGTTTATTTCCGTTTTACCTATCTATAATTATGGGCAGCACATCCATGACACTTTAGGCGTCGGATTTGTGATCTCATTCTTACTCCTTTACTAATGTGGTTTTCCATTGGGACAAAAAATCAATTTTTTTTTTGATCTAAATCACTTTTGGCGTTCCATTGGGCAAAAAAATCAATCTTTTTTTCGATTCGGATCACTTTTTGCAGATCTCGATAATTTTTCAGATTTACGCATACTGCCACAAATACCCACAGCTGTTTTACGTCATTGCAAGAAGTTTGCTTTGAAAACAAATGCGCAAAGTTTCGTGAAAAGCAAAATAAAGAAATACATAAAAAGCAATTGATATAATGTTGGAGGAATTATTATCTTTATTATCTTCCTCATCATCTGGAAACTATGAATCACCGAAACTACTCCATTTGTGTCTACAACAGGGGAAACATTTTTCAAGTCGATATCCATAGCTCATTGCTCATTTTTTCAAAAGCAAATGCAATTTGAACAGCTGATTTTGCTGTCAAATACGCACTAATCCATTCACAAAAGCAGATCAATTTCGTTGCATGTTCCATGAGCCGCGATAAATCTGAGATCTGAAAAAGATTTTTGGTGGTCCCAATGGAAAACGACATAACATTCACTGCGGAAAAACGGATCTCTCTGTCAGGTCTCGTTCAAAAATGCGCGTGCGTGATGGTGTAAATGCAATATTAACTGACGGTCGATCAAAAGTGTGCTTAGTCTGAGGGGCTGTTATTATAGGGCCCGAATTGAATCGTGTACAAGAAAGGACTGCGCACTACGGGGTTAATGTTGATTCACTAAACATGTCCTAGTCTGTGGAAACACCCAATTTTTGACTAGTTGACCGCAGCAGTACATTTCACCGCTGATTCGTACGCATCTTGGACAAAGACGACGTCTCCATCTGCAGATTACAAATTTTGCAACAATCCATATTTATTTCTGCCATTTCACCATGACTCTGGTCGATTAGAAGCAGTTTTGTTGCACCCTGAGAAGTCCGACTTATACAAGACGCTTGTCCCAGCATTTGCATACCGCGTACGCCCCGATGAAATGTAACTCCGGGTCCGGATATTGTTTCCCTAATATTTGTTGATACTGCTTCTATTATATTGCGCTTACAGATCCGCCGTGGATTGTACAACACACATTTGTGCGACCATCATGCGCGCAAAACGTGCAGTAGATATCTCGGCGGTGATTCGTGCCACTGCTTTGAAGAAGTCACCTACGAGAAAACTCTCGTAGTTCACAGTTCGGCTAGCACATTGCTTTATCGCATCTATATGTAGGTAGCTTTCGCACGCGCCTGCAAATGTAACCATATACACCTTTGACGATAATGAATCACATCATTCGAGTCCCGGGCATATCCGCATTTCCCTGAAACGCATCTTACACAAATTTGCCAAAGCGCCAGATAATCTTGATTTAGACAACAGAATTCCAAAGAAATTCCCATAGCAATTCGAGTAACCCGAAACGCCATCGTACCAGCCAGCGAAATATCTAATTACCTCCCGCATCAGTCATTGCGCAGCAATTCCATCAGTTAAGGTCGTCCAAATGCAATCGCCAAAGACGATTGTACTCATTTGGCACTTCAAAGCGTCGCGCTCAGCACTTCAAACCGACATCTCCTGTTTCAGTTGTCGTCGTTTGTCGACCCGCTTTTAGCCCATCCCACGGTATCCACAGCCCAATCGTGTCCAAAAATTGTACAACAAAAATTTAAAAAAAATTCCCTTCGAAAAAGAACCACCAAAAGAAGATGAGAAACACAACAGGCCAGCGGGACATGGTTGTCGCGACGATCTTCCACTTGATGATCGCTATCAAATTTGCATATACCCGACCCGCCGACTACAGGTACTCAGTCACCTCGGCTCCATCTCGCTGTGAGCCGCAATAAAAGAATCTCCTAGCTTTTCCAATTTTCTTCTCTTCTTTTTCACCGAACGATCATTGATCCGCCGGTGGTTGGTGGTTCCACGTAATAACGGCCGGTCTCCGATGCGCCTTGTAATGTAATATGAACGTCCCCGTTTCGAATGGCCATGCAACAATGGCACACGGTTTGGTGTATCTGTACTATACGAACAGCAATCATCGTCCAAATCCAAACAGAGCCGAGCATCAGTTATGAAACTCATCTTCGAGATTCTGCGATTTTCCCGCAATTTCAGGGTACCAACGAAGGTGAAGAAGCAAAGCCCGATTTTTAGGGATGAAGAAGGAAGTTAATTACCCGTGTGGCATCTTCACAACTGCACTTCCATATTATTTTGGTCAATTATCCAATTTGGATGAAAATCGCTTCAGAGATGGGATGTAGATACAAAGTTGTTGTGCCGCTACCACCCCAAAGGGGAAACATGACGACGTGGTGCGAATCAGTACATGGGTCAGCGGCGGGTTCAAGCCATGTGATAATAATTTGCTTACTCAAGGAGGTAAGGTGTTTTTTCTTTTTTTTTGGAACTGATCACCGTTGGCACAGAATAAATTGTGATTTCAAAATCGAGTCGAAAAGTATTTACCTATCTATTAGCGAAAGGATTTCTCATTCTTGGATACGAAATGGCTTTAAGGACAAAGAACAAACCAGTGCAGCCCACTGCTCCCAGTCATCACGGGTTCTTCGGGGTGCCGTTCTTCAAGGCGCATCTGATGGTGGATCAACGCTGGGAGCCGAATCGGCTGACTAACCAGTTCAAGTGCATGGCCAATGTGATGGGTAAGTGCAAGTAAGTGCCACGGACTGTATTTGGAGTCGATAGGCCCTAAGCCATGAAGTTCTTATAACTCGTCAAAAATAGTTCTTTGAAGCATGTTCCCAGTTATGAATTACGTCGGAAATCACTTTCAAAGTCGGCAAATCAAAGCGGAAAGGACTGAGGACGTTCAAGTATCTAGTTTATTAAGTCTGACAGCTCTCAAACATCTCGGTTTTGATTGGGGGAAATCGGTCAAATGAGCAGCTGTTTTAGTTGACGTTTATGGAGGGGTAGCCGACGAATCTAGTCCAGAAATTCGTGACTGAGCACTAAGTTGACAGTTCTCATATGTATCTGACGCAGAAAAAGTGACGTTTCCGACCAATCTAGTTTTTGCGTTCAGTTTACATCTCATCCAGACTCATCTCATCTAGTCGACTTAAGATAACTAGATTCTTGAATGCGCCACTTATCATTCGCAAAAATACAACATCGGGGAATTGACATCCTTACGGTTATGTTAGATCTGTTGCTTTACGGTAATGCATGCGAACTCACTAGTCAAATTTATACAAAGTTGTACCCAAGTTGCGAAAAGGGACAAAGTTTGTGTTAGAATACATAATCGTAAGGGAACGTACCTATTGTGACGTATCTGCGAAGTTGCGGAATTTTAAACATTAAACAACGTCAAGCTGATCTGTGATCTCTCCGTTACATCTCTGGGTACGTAATGTCGGGAAAAACTGCAAATGAAGCATAAATCCATACAGGGGAAAGCGATTTCTAAGAAAGTCTCTTTTTTTTTGGAATATCGTGAATGTTTTTCAACACTTTTGAAAGAGGTAACCAATGAATGCCGTCCATTGTAAAATTCGAAAAAAAGGGAGTCTTCCTTTTTATTTTATATATAGGAAGGCAGTTAAAAGTTTTTGTACATTTGTTTGTTGTTTGTTTAATTATTGTTGCCTCAGCCGATGCTTTTTGAAGACTGATTCCAACTTGCTTGCCAGATTGGGCTATTTATCAAAAATTGGTCCCTTTTTTCCTAAATTCCCGAAAAAATTAAGTATCGTATCCTAATTCTAATTGATCTAGAAATCTGAGCATTTTTTATCTTTGACGACTATTTTTCTATAGCGCTTTTCGCCCCTGAACATAGCCTTAAGAAATTCTTACATTTTCCAAACCTTTTTATACACTGATTGCAGTCATTGATTTTGACATTTCAAATTAACTACAATTATATTTTTTATTGTTTTATTTTCCACAAGAATTAATTCATTTTTACTAAAGTTGTAAAACGAAATTGTTGTTATTGGGCCACTTCTGGGCTACCTTTTTGGGCTACAAACATTTTTAAATTTGGCTATGAACTAGTTTAAGACCTGCCAACCATGTAGCACAAGCGCGAGTGCGACTTAAGTTTGCAAAAAAAGGTTGCATATTAAAAAAATACGGTCTCTCTTTGGGTGGTCAATGGGAAGTCCCCTTTTATTTGAGTGGTGTGCCCAGTGCTCCCAGACTGTAAAGACTGTTTTCCCCTTTTATATCAGCAAAGGCAATCATTTTTCCCTAAATTTCAAATTCCCTTTTTTCCTCTATGTAATTTGCCTTTATTTTTATATAAATTTAAAATAATTTTCTTTTCTATTAAACAAAATGTCACATCGAGTGAATGCATTCAGATACACAACAATTCTTACGTGGACGTTCGATGGGCTGTTGTCTTTCATATTTTGAGTGAAGATTTCATTCTGATGCCGCATTTAAACTGCATTTACACGATCACGCACGCGCATTTTTGCACGAGACGTGAGAGAGAAATCCGTTTTTCCCCAGTCAATGCTAGTAAAGGAGTAAGAATGAGATCACAAATCAGACGCCTAAAGTGTCATGGATGTGCTGCCCATAATTATAGGTACGTAAAACGGAAATAAACCCAATTTCCGGGGAATATTATTTCTGTAATCACTTGAAAATATTTTTATTTCTGATTTAAAACATGTGAAATGAGAGCGATTTTAATTTTCAGTAAATTAAACCAAATAAATAATTGTCCGCTCATCACTTCCGGAAGGCATTTTGTTTTATAGGAAAGCGAAATTTCGTGAGCCGTCGCTATAAAAATATCAACATACATAGCTTTCCCATAATTCCTCATTCTTACTCCTTTACTAGCATTGACTGGGGAAAAACGGATTTCTCTCTCACGTCTAGTGCAAAAATGCGCGTGCGTGATCGTGTAAATGCAGTTTGAGTAAACTTTAAAATTTATTTGTAATGGAAATGCGTATAAATTTTACTTTAAGTAATTTATGTTTCAAAGAGATTTTCGATTTGTTCCCCTTTTTCCTTCGTTTTCCACTTGCACTTGTTCATTGAAATGGCGCCAAAATTGGCGCTTTTCCTCTCATTCTGGTGACCACTGGGTGTGCCCATCTAGTGGCGACGTTGTAAATTGATCATCCGCAGTGCTGCCAAGTCTCGCTGACTGCAATACCCATCGTGCCTTAAGCCTTATCATATAGGATATTTGAAATTTATGTAAAGGTGACCAATTTTTAGATGTGTGTTATAAGGCACAAAAATGCAACAACGAACCCAAGGACAAAGCAAGAGAATGCGCATTCGTATTCTTGGTATTTTTTCCTCTGATGAACCTAGAAGGGAATCCTAAGTAAGAATGTTCAGTTCGTTTACTATAGCAGGTCCCTTGGGCTCAGGGGGTATTCCTGAGTGTCGGACTAGGGTGTGCTTAGCAGTTGCTCTCCATTATCCTTCTTAATGGATATGAAGTAGTCTGCTGGACCGCTGACAGTATATTTTCCACACAGTCACAATTTGGCTCACTAATTGGAGGGAAATACCCTCCTTTTTCCCACTTAATTTGTGCATGGTACTTGTGGAAGGTTGGGCAAGGTTTATCTACACGAGTTTCTTCTCCCTCCAATTCCATTCTTAAACAAACAATTCGTACCTTAAACCAGACTGAAATGAAAGTTTGAACGTCGCTTAGCAGCAAAATACTGTTAAAATGCTTCCAGAGAAACACTTCCAATACAAGAGGCACGAAAACGCCGCCTTCAAAAAGCGCTACTTGCGAGATAATCGAAGCCTCAGGCAACAGTGTCGAGATGGAAGGGTCAAACTGCAAATGGCGTTGCATGCAACGAATTCGAAAAAAATTCGAAACTACTTACTGAACTACAAGGACATGCAGCGGCTGTACAATGCAATGCCAATCCATTTAGTCGTGGATAACATCAACCAAAGGACGTTCGTCCAGCGCAAGGAAAGAGACCGTTTGCGGCACCGGTTAAATCAGCTTGTGGTGGTCTATGAGGAAAAATTGGTAAAACCCCAAACGAATGTCTGCGAATTTTATTATCCCCCCTTAAAATCAATTTCAGAAAGAAAAGGCCGTTCTCGAGAACCGCATTAAATACCAAAACGAGTTCGTCCTCGACGAGGAGATCCATTCGAAGCAACTTCGAAACAAGATCGAGTGCTCCAATGTGCGGCTGAATGCAATCAAGACCCTTAACGATGCATACAAGAAGATCATTCAACTTCTGCTCCACGACGAGATCTACTACGAGCCGGTCCTGAGGTCTCTGCAAAAGGACATCGACGATCAGGCGCACTTTACGAGTTACATCATCGAGCTTGGATTGCCGGCGATTTCCCGCCTGAAAGAGATCACTGAGCAGCATCGGGTGAGAAACTATTTTAATTGTCGGTTGCTTGGTCTAGTAAACTATTATGAGATGGTTTGGCTTTTTCCTCCAGAGGCTTGAGGACAAAGCCCGTCGCAATATCGCAGCCAAATTGCAATGGGTGCAGAACTACAAGAAACGAGCTCAACAGCGACAGGCTGATCTGCGAAAGTTACAAGCCAAAGGCGAGGTGTGATATCTGAGCCAATGTGCTCTGTATAATTATCCAAGTGTTACCGAAATGTTAAACTCTTTTGCATTTTGATGAAGGGAACCATCAATTACTTTAAACGATACGTACGTGAGACTCCCAGCATGCTGGAGTTGAAATGGGAACTGGAGGCGATTGAAACAACAATCAAGAGGGTGAAATTCGCTACACTGTGCTCCAAGGCCACCGAGGTGTATCCAAGGTGAGATGATGGATGTTTTGTAGGCGGTTTTTGTGACGCCCCTTTTGTTTGAAGAATAAAGAAACAGATTGACGACAACCAAAGACTGTGCAAGGTTCTGGACGGCGACATGGTCACGCACAAGTACACGGAGCAGAAGCTGCTACAAGCCGATGTGATGAGGGGTATTTTGGAGCACAACCTTACGAAGGAGGAGTTGATGTATCTGGTTGATGACGGTTCGGGAAAAAGCAATTTTACTTAACGTGCTCTATTTTTAGTCGGCTGCAAAAGATTAAGGATCTGAGGGAGCAAATCAAACACGAGGAGGGCGTTGGGCGGGACGCTGGTGATTACCTTAGAGACAGGGCGGCCATCTTTTTGCTGCTGCGGTAAGTGCGATTCATGTAGATATCGTGGCAATAGAATGGGACATCCTTTATCTGTGAACAGTGCTGTATGTGTTCCTGTTTCAGATACGTCTTTTGGAATTTCAACGAAATCTTGAGATACGTTTTGCGTTCACACCGAACAGTGCGAAGGCAGTATCCAACGCTGGACCTGAAACTGCCACTTTTAAAATTCGAGAACCTAACTCTGAAGGCATATCCTCCGGAAGCGTACGAAGAAAACAGTGAGTACGGCTTTTCGATGCCGAGTTAGGAATATGTCTGTTATCCTTTTACTACAAGTGATTTGACGCGAGCTGTTCTGTCAAAATGTGCTCCATTTAATGGCCGACAAACTATTTTTGATGTTTCCGCTTTTCCTTTAGCATATTTGTAATCCAAGTTCCTAAAGCCGAGTGGAGAAATGAAGAGAAGAAGCACTTAACCAGCACCAGGATGAAAGGACCAATAGTAGTGCAGAGAAAAAGAATGACAGATAAATCTGTTCTTTTCGTGGTATTCGATTGGGCTTCTTCAGATTCGCTCTCAGATTTCTGACTTCGTGTGTCTAATTGAACATTCAAACGTCACTTACTCTATTGTTTTTGTTGACATTCGTGCAGTTGGAATATATGCAGCCTTCAAAATTTTTCTACGTGTTTTCCATTCACTGTGGTTGAACCTTAAGTTAAATCACTTGAAATCTGCTCCCCGATTGATTTCTAAACATTTGTACAATTGACAAAAATAAATCCACCCGATGCAATGCGTTTCTTGCACTAGAAAAATTTCACGAAAACGTAAACAAACTCCACCAGTTGTCAAACTCAAACGCACTTGCATTGGTAAATCTCGAGCAACTCTGACAAAAAGTCCAAATTCGCAAAAGTGTTCTAAAATCGGAAAAGATTTGTTTCTTCGTACCAATCGAACATAAAATGTGACCTTAAGCAAAAAAGTGCTCTCAGAGTGCCCAATCGAACACCACATTTAATAACTACTCAGGGTGGAGACACAAGATTAATTCGCGGCTCCCGGGTAGATGGCGTAACTCAAACCATCGATGACTATAATAATCTATTTATATAAAAGAGAGTGACGTTAGTTACTACGTTTATAACTCAAGAACGCCTGGACCGATTTCGATGATTCGCATCAATTCGGAATGGTCTCCGGCCAAACAAGAAGAATACCAAAGAAAATTCCAGAAAAATCCCGGGAAAAAAATTATGAAAAAAATACATTTTCCCATACACTTTGTATGGATTTTACGACGCCATTTTCATGATAGATGACATTTATGTTTACGTTACGTTGTGACAATTTTTTGCGACAATTATTTTTGCACCAAATTTGTGTGACAATTGTGCGCTTGAGCTTGCTTTATGAACAAAATTTATGTAAGGTAAGGTGATAGGTAATAGTCATTTTTGTAATAGTCAAATACGTAAGGTGATCACAAAATATCTGTACAAATTTGGCATCACTTTGTTATTTCAAAGCATAGTTTTGTTGTCAGTTGTCATTTGCACCAAAAATTCAAGGTAGGCTTCATATAATCTTATGTGGTATTCGATTGGGCGCTCTCAGAGCACTTTTTTGGTCTTAGAGCAATTTTTATGTTCGTTTGGTACAAAAAAAAGCAATCTTTTTCAGATTTCAGAGCGCTTCTGCGAATCTGGATTTTTTCTCAGATTTGCTTCAGATTTAACAATACAAGTACGTTTGAGTTTGTGTACGCTTTCGTGAAATTTTTCAACTGCAAAGACACGCATTGCATCGGGTGGATCTATTTTTGTTAATTATTTATGTACAAATGTTTAGAAATCAATCTGGGCGAGCATCTTGAATGTTTTCATATAAAATTTAACCAGTGAATGGAAAGCGCTTAGAAAAGTGTCGAAGGCTACACATATTCCAATCGCATAAATATCAACACAAAGAGCAAGTGACGTTTTTATGTTCGATTAGACACACGGGAAATCTGAAATCTGAGAGAGAATCTCAAGAAGCCCAATCGAATACCACATTAATATTAAAAATGCGAAAGTCAGAATGTTTCCTTTTCACGGCCGCAAACCAAGTTTTATAAATTTTGGTAGCTATAGGGATAGATGGGACCTCTGAGAATGACATAGGCTACGTTCAAAACGTGAAGGGGATGAAGTTTCTCAAGTTAGGGATAGTAAAATTCATCATGGGTATCTATAGTTTTGGTAGGAAATAAATACATTTGCTGCGTATTTTACCAATTTAATTTTAATTTGTAGGGCTGATTGGTTGGATTCATAGATAGGACAGTTTTGGACCCGATAAGTGGCGGTGTTGTTGATATGAATATTTTAATTGAGTTACTCGAAGTTCCAATTCTACGCAGACGAAGTTGCGGGTACCAGCTAGTAAATAAATAAATTATTCCCTTTCATCAGTTTTGCATCAAATAAAAACCGTCGGACTTCAAATTTCGCGTAAGCTAGAAACTCGTGGCAAACGTCCGGCTTGCCAGTTGTCAGTTAACTTTGTAAAACTACTAATGTAACTGTAAACCGATTCATCGTCACCTCATTTCTTCTGGTGCACGTCCGGCTTACCGCTAACATTTCTCTTCTGTAATTTAAACAACAAAAACCCCAAATATGTATTTCTTCTTAAACCTTGCATTCAATCGTGGGTAACGAACATTTTCCACAATTATTTTCATGGTGAAATGTGCGTACAAATTGCTTATTCAACTATTAATTGTTACAGTTATCAATGCCACATTGTTGTTGTTATTACACAATGCATTTTAATCTGCAACAATTCAGAGATAGAAATATTATTTCAGTTGATACTCTACTTCAAAATTTCAAAAAACGAATTACCGCACTTATGGGCGTCTACAAAGAGCGTATGAATAAAGAAGATGCGGACAAGTTCGAAAAAGAATATCATGACATATTCCTCAGCAGACTGGATGTGGATGAGGATTGGTCAGAAAAGGAATCAGGTAGGTTGTGTGTGGCCTTTTAAATGTTTATTTCATATGAGTTTTTCAAATCATTTTACATGTTTTTTTTGTTCACTCTTTGAGTGAATTACAACGCTGAAGTGACTCCCCTAATTAAGAGCGAAACGCTGAACAGAGCTTGAGAATGTCAAGCATATTATGAGCTGAGCTTGTTCAGAGCGGTTTGTTTCTTCTATGACATATCTAAGCACTCTCGCTGTCATAGGAGTAAAGAAATAAACCATCTGAGCAGTATTTGTTTCGTTAGACTGTTACAATTTTTGTTGATCTATTACGTTCTAAACTCTCGTTTATTAAGTCTGACAGCTGGCTTACTTTATCAGTCCCAATATTTATTGGCCTAGATTAGTCATTTGCACAGCTTTTTGCAGTTGACGTTTATGGAGCGGTACCCCACAATTGACAGTTCGTATATGTGGTTGACGTAGGAAAAGTAACATAACCGACCAATCTATATATATAAAAATTGAGCCTAGAATTGTGTTGGTTTGTCGCCGATTCACGCCTTAACGCATCTACCGATTTTAACCAAACTTTCACACATCTCTGGTATTGGTCTATATACCATTTTTGTGAAGTTTGGTTGAAATTGGAAACCGTATGCGTGGGTTGTGCGTGCTTGGAAAAACCCATGTATTTCAGTACATTTTGGTTTTTGAATGATTTTTTTTAGTGATTTGACATCTCAAGATGTCGAGAAGCTGAAGACTACTAATTAGAAGATTATGACAAAAAAAATGTGTTTGTACTGTAAAATAAGTTTTTTGTTTTTATGAGAAATCAATTTTTATTTTGTCAAAATACTTTTTCGAGTTTTCAATCAGGTTCTTCATGTTTTCCCAACAATTTGAAAAAGTTTAATCCTGTGGTTCCTACGCTGGTACCTTTAACTTATTGAAGATTGATTTTTTATAATATAATTTTTTTTTAGTTTGTATCAAAAATGCCACCTCAGCGGAGAAGTGATATTGGTAGTCGGTCACGTAGAACGCAAAATAGATCAAACGAAAGGCAAAATCAATCACAAGAAGAGCGAGAAAATCAAAATCGAATTCAAAGAGAACGTATGGCCAGATCACGTTCAAGTCATTTTTAACTTTTACTTTTAAATTCATTTTTACTCAATTCATTCATTAAGTTCAGGTCATTCATCTGAACAACGTGAACATCGTAATTAGAGAGAAAGATTGAGAATGCAATCGCATCGCACAACAAGAAATGTTAATGAAAATGCTGAACGAATCAATGTTGTTGTTGTTGTTTTAAATGGTGCTGGATTTCGATATAATAGTGCCATTGATTATAGTTTGCACAAATTTGTGGTTATTGGCGCAATGAACAAATTATATCAATATTGTAATGCATTCAAATTTGGAAATAAAACTTCTGGAATGTGTTGTGCTTCTGGGAAAGTTCGATTACCAGAATAACAATATCCACCTGAACCATTACAATCATTACTTTCTGGCACAACACCAGAATCAAAACATTTTTTGGATATCATTCAAATGTACAATTCATGCTTCCAAATAACATTTCGGCATCAGGCATTTCAAATGAAACATTGAATTGACCGAATTACATGAAGCAGTATGTCGGCGCAGTGGCTTAGTGGTAAGCGTGTTGGACTACTAAGCGAAGGGTTCCAGGTTCGAATTCCGAAAAAAAAAAATTCCAAATTACAATTTTTTTTCTACTGCTCCACATCTCGCAAATGTCTGACAAACATCCGAGAGTATAATTGTCGTGAAAGAGCTTCTTAATTGGCCGTTTGGACTCGGTATAAAATTGTCCTTCCCTTCCAACCGTAGTTGTGAGAAACTAGGCCTTAGGTCCCTACGGATCTGTTGCGCCAATAGTTATTAATTATTTCATGCTTATTTTGAGATTCGATTCTTTCGAAAGTGTGCCGAATTTGAAGAATCTGTATTTTGAATTTCGAACAGATAGGAAGTTCATTCTATCAATCGAAAGTTAATTTTTCATTCCAATGTTGAGTCTATTTTCACTTTCTAATCGTTCGCAACAAATGTAATTTTTTTATTCATCTGTATTTTCCTAACGCTAAACAGTGATATTTGTTGTTTTTCCATATTTTCTTGAGGGATTTTTTTTTCGGAAATGGATTTGAGGCATCCTCCTGTATGAATTTTTTTCTTCTTTCATCCATAAACAAAACAATCGCCATGTCTGCTGGTATTTGGCACCGATTGTTTACAGAAAAACTGTATCAAAAAAAATTTGTTTTGTTTATACAATAACCATATTTAAGAGGTAGTGTGACCAGAATTGAGTTGAATAAATAACTTAAAAACTTGAGGTTCAATATAACATAATACCTCCTTTTTGCATTCTTTACTTCAACAATATGTTTTCGCAATTTTATAACAAAATTTAAAACCTTTTTTAGATAAGCTCATATTTAAACTTCAGACTTTAGCATGTCAAAATATTACTAATAACACATTTTAATATTCATAAGCCAGGTCCCATTTCAGAAAAGACTTCTACTTCACATTTTTGTAGATCGTAGCATGTATTTCTCAATAAGTAGTTAATATTTTAAATATTTATATAGTTTTATTAAAACAATGAAAAAAGAGCCTCTATAAAAAAAAAAACAAAAGTATGTTCACTCCATATAAAATAAAAATGTGCAACCGCTGATTTCGAAAGTTGAATTCATTTAAATTCATTTTATGACATTCTCGATAGTGAATATTATTCGTTCGAATCTCAAAATACACAAGGTTCATTCGAACGAATAGAGACATAGATTATTCGGTCGAATCTGAAAATAAGCATGATTATATTAATTTCATTGACGAATTTGGGCGGAACGAAGTTCGCCGGGTCAGCTAGTCCAGTTATATAGTCGACTCAAATGTATGAAAATATTATTACTATAAATGTTGAGCTCATATTTTTACTAAGACTGCTCAGTCAATTGACTCTGAGATCATAAAGTGCGCTCTGACCAAGCTCCGAACGAGAAAATAAACACAAATTTGTATCCGAGATAAAACTGAAGCACGAACATTTTTTGACAGTTGAGGCTCTGTTTTTATCTGTAAAAAAGAACAACGCATATTGCAGACGTAATTTACTAAATCAAATGACAGATCATGTTTATACAGCTTCGTGTTATTATTGTTTAGACCGCAAAGGACTAAAACGAAAATAATAAAAAGACGAAGATGAGTAAATAAAATAGCCGCAGTTTTTATGAGAAAAGTCAAACGCTTTTTTATTTGCGAATTCAAATTCAAAGTAGTTCTATGAGTGCGTTCAGACTATCGGGTTTGTGACTTTCCCTAGTAAAATTGTAGTTTTAGTTATTCGCCGCTGGGGTTGCATTTGGCGCTGATTTGGTTTAGCAGTCGTAGTTATAAACATGTTTTCATTGTGGGTAGTGGTTGAAATGAGATAATGTCAGACTGCTGTCAGATTTACTAAACTAGAGATCCTAGTGCCCTCATTGTACTTTGGTCGACGACGAATGTCGACACCCCTGTGTGTTCACATTCATCGCTTACGATGAACGTCAATTCCTGAGAATGGCATTGATCTTTTGTTCAGTGTGATCAGAGTTGAAAAGAATTCACAAAGAATACCAATTTAAACTAAAAAATGGACTACTCCTGTTGTCAATCAAAATTAAATAAAATGTCAAATGCAGTTTCCAAACGGCTGAATTAAGGAGCTTTTTTAGTGTCAATCCACCTAATAATGGAACAAGGAGCCTCATACGCCACTAGGCAATAAAATGGACGCGTCGCAATTAAATCATGTAACTGACTACTGACTGACAACGCTTCTTATGCGAGCACCATCCAGTGATGGGGCAAACTCTATTCTTTACCTCATTCTGATGCAATTTTCATTTTCATATCTCCCCAACAGATGAACAGGATGAAGACGAAACCCAGGAACGTAAAATAAGTCAAAGTGTCCCAACGCGCAAGCAACTCAAACAAATCAGTTCCAAAATAGTCGAAGAGCTGTCCAAGAAGGACGACTAGTCATCGCTCTCCTCCATCATTTCATCTAGCCGCAATGTAGGTACGTTGTACGTACCTACCAGGGCACCCGCCAATAAACATTTCCAAAATTGAGAGTTCCGTTTTGACCGTTCGGTGACGTACAGAATCGAATAAATTACTTTGTCAATGCGAGACGTCATCTTTGTTTATAACATTTTTTTTTTGGTCTTCGTTTCACTGCATTGATAAGGAAAGCCGCTCGACTTTAATGCTTTCGTTACATCGTCCAATTAGTTGGTAAAAATTCGAGATGTCGAAGAGGAGACCGCCATTATTATGATAGTACAATTGCATACAGTTCACGGTATTTTCTTCCACTTATTATTCATTCATAACGGGATCTTGGACGGCGCGCACAACAAAAGCATTCGAAACAATCAATCAGAGACGAAGCGGGTGGCAAGGGCCGGACGCGGACAGTCTCTAAGACCAAGCAGCACTCGGAACAGAGATTACACCGTTGCCGGAGATTAATTTCGAATAGAAGAGGTCTTGCTGTGGGTCAATTTTGTTGGAAACTGCATTTAAATTGTTTCGGTCTTTGGGATGGTGTGTGGTAGTTTACTGTGGCGGGCCTAATTGCCACTGTACCACATCTGAATGGTAAGAGGGAAGCCAATGAGCATGTAACTCTCGATGGCAGTAACAATCACGATTTATTAATTTTGCTTTAGTTTGTGTTTGGCTTGGGTTTTCTTTTTGCAACGTATTTTTCGTGCGCTCTCTTATGAAAACAAACAGTTTTCGGTATTGTGATGGTGATTTATGGGGACTTGGCGGAGTTTGAACGGTTTTCATGTATCCCCAGGAACATTCTATTATGACAGTCATATATACCAGTGGGCAGGCAGACACAGTAGTCAACAAGTTGGCCTATTAATTCGGTATGAGAGGGTCAGCTAATTGGGGTTCCTGGTCAAAGATCCTCCACTATGTTCGGTGGCGTATACGTAATTGTTTGGCGAATTTCGCAAGCATTTTATCGAATCAATTTTGGTAATGGCAGTCGGTGCACAGTTGTGTCAGAATATCAGTCTGGACGTGAATGTTATTAGCTGGCTGTGGCTTATGACTTTGAATTCCAAATTCGCCCATTGTAAGGGGTGACAAAGGCGTTGACAATTGACAAATCGAACCAGCGAACAGAATAATGACATCTGTATTTGGTAATAGGTTGGCTTTCGTGAGAATGGGGGTTCCAATTAAGCATATTAAATATTGTAGAACATAAATCAAATTGGTTAAGTAAGCCTCTTAGATGAATGCCTACAGTTTTAATTTATGACCATAAGCCTTTAATTCCCGGAAAACCAAATGCTTTTGAATAATTTGCCACTGAATACTGAATTTAGTACATGGCAAGTAGGAGAAGGACCTCTGAAGTTCGCTAAAAACTGCAACGTGGGAAACCGTAAAAATTCAAGGGGCTGTTAGGAGGTTAACAATAACTCAATAACGCTCCGGACAACGAAATGCGTGATTCATTTTCTGACAGCGGAAAACAATGCGTCTTCCTATGGAGAATTGATTTATCAGAGCTCAAGAATTCAATGGAAATGACCACGTTCGAAGTTTTAGTTTGGTATGTACTCGTATAATACAATTGTCAGAATTTTAGAATTCATCCGAACGCGGCGAATAACTGACATTTTTGTCACGAACTTGAGTGTCACAAATTTCTGTAATAGAAAACGACTGTGCAATCGAAAAAGACATTAAACAACAAAATAGTTGTTCGCTACCACAATGTATTAATAATTAAGTAGAACCATTTTATTTCGGATTGCTTGGAAACTTCAACTCTCAGAAATGTCATCTGAATATTCAGGTACTCGTATAATGCATTTCTGTACTAGATTTTTGTCAACTGACCGTTTAATAATGTCTAGTGATTCTGATTGGGGTCGTTCAGCTGTTGGCAACTGTTTCAGTTGACGTTTATGGAGGGGTAGCCGACGAATCTAGTCAAGAAATTCGTGACTGAGTACTAAGTTGACAGTTGGCATTATGTAGATGACGCAGAAAAAGTGACGCTTCCGACCAATCTTGTTTTTGCGTTCAGGTTACAACTTATCCAGGCCAGTCTAGTCGACTTAAGATAACTATATCCTTGAATGTTCCCATTATGAATGATCGATATAGGCTGACCAAAATAGAGACAAGTGCTGCCAGACTTATGTGGTACTCGATTGGGCTTTTCAGAGAACTTTTTCTTGCTCTAGGTCACTTTTTATGTTCGATTGGTGCGAAAAAAACAATCTTTTCCGATTTTAGAACACTTTTGCGAATCTGTTTTTTTTTTTATCAGAGTTCCTCGAGATCTACCAATACAAGTACATTTGAGTTTGAAAACTGGTGGAGTTTGTTTACGTTTTCGTGAAATTTTTCTAATGCAAGAAACGCATTGCATCGGGTGAATTTATTTTTGTCAATTGTACAAATTTCGAGTGATTTAATATTTCTACCAGTGAATGGAAAACACGTAGAAAAGTGTCGAAGGCTACACGTACACATGTTCCATTCGCACGAATATTAACAAGAAAAAGAGCAAGTGATGTTTTAATGTTCGATTTGACATATGAAATCTGAAGTCCACTTGAGTAAACTTTAAATCCGAAAGTCTTGAGTCGAAAATTCTAAAACAAGTCTGATGATGAATTACTTGCGTGTTGGTTTCGAAAACCTTTTCTTAACAATTTTGTGCAATTTTTTGAGTGTTGATACTTTGAATTATCTCGTTTTTTATGACCACTCTTGTCAATGTGTTGCAGGATTTTCTAACCCAATTACAAACATATTTAAGTTATCGGTACTAACTGGTTATATTTAAACACCTGTGACGGTGATACTCACTAATACGGAGAGGTTTTAAGTCTGAGACTGTTCCTTTGTTGGCATATAGAGGGCTGTTTTTTGAAGCTAAAAACGGGCGTATATTTGGTTCTTAAAGCGAAATAATAAATGGAAATGGAAATTTAAATATGAAGTAAGTGTTATATATTTTTTAACTTTGGATTTTTCGGCATCGAACGTCTGAAATTTTCTACCGCAATGTCAGTGGGCACGTTCGGATTTTTGGCTTAGTAAGTCTGACAGCTGACTGATTTGATACATTTCAGATTTTATTTACCTAGATTGATCACGTGATGACCAAGAATTTCCTGCCTGTCAACATTTAAAATAAACCACGAGAATATAACAACTATTCAGGTTAACAAGTCAACGCGTTCGCATACCTAGTCCAGGCAAATTTATTTGACGTTTAACATGAACTAGGTATCCTGATGTCATGCTTAAACAGTCAACACAAAGTGGCACGTCCTAAAAATAAATATTTTTAGAAAAATTATAAAATTCGTAGAACGGGTAAAGTCCGTCGAAAGTAGGTAGTTTACTTAAAATTAAAATAAAAAATTAAATATCCCTTATAAAGGTCCTTGGAAAAGGCGAATTTCTTGAAAACGATTTTGAGATTTAGCCAGAAAATTGTTTTCGTGAAAACGACGGTTTTTGAAAGGTTTGCTTTTCACATTTTTGCCAGTAAACAAGGGTACCCAGTCATTTATTGGACGTCTTTTCACATGAACTCAATAGATTTTGTGCAGAGTCCTTGCGAAGAGAACTAAGTTGTTGTTCTTTAAAATATTTCCTCAAAACCTCCCTTTAGCTAAATGCAGACGTATCGCCCCGGGCATTGGAAATGGACTGGAGTTGACCCCAAGCGTGACACTGGTCATCATTTAGGCCGTAAATGCATTCTGATCTCTAATAGGGTAAAGTTTGCGAAGAATAACACACAAAATGGTCACAGTTGTTCAGATTCAGCAAAGTTTGCAGAAAAGTATTTCTGCATCCGTTTCTATCCCAATCGTTTCGAGACTATAAAGTATCAGCACTCTTAGAACATGTGATAGCAAGTTTGCAGCCACATGCAGCAAATCGTTGACTATGCGCTGCTGGAGAGGCATTTCTTGCTTATATACAGGTACAGGTGTTGAAGATAGGAAACCAGTTTCGATTTCTTCTTACCGCCAGAAGGAACTACCTCAGCAAATATCATCTGTCGAAAGCGGTATCGTATTCTTTAAACTTTTCCTGGGAAATGAAAAGTCACCTTAGAGCTCCGTTTCTGTTGTTTATTTCTGATCAGAATCTTTGGATTCTTTCACGGTAGTGCTGCTTTATAGTGGAGACCTTTCCTTTTCAGCTTGTTGATGGTTTCTTCACTTTGGATTCCGATTGCTGTCAAGGGTGAACATTAAGTTAGTAAAAGAAAACTGGTGCTAAATAGACACACGTTCGAACGTAGAAACAAGACTTTTACCGACGGAAGTATGTGCTTCCTGCAGCCCCCATTTAAATATAGCTGCGACAGCTCGTAACGCCTGCATTTTTTACCGGTCAAATTCCCTCAATGCAATTAGAGAGCTTAGCCCATCTTCTGCTGCGGTGGAACATGATTAGAATCTGGAAGACATAGGATTTTGAGCGATGGCCATATGAACTGTCAGGCACTTGCAGAGCGTCCATTCAGATTTTTGACACAACAACTGCTTAAATTTCCACACGTCTCCATTTTCTATGTAAGATGGTTGAAAAATCACTAGAAATTTCGGAAGACATCGTTTGTCGCACCTATCACTATAAACTGCCAGAACCTTACAGAGCTGCACTCCTGTCAGGGGCCCTACTCTCTCAGCCCTACTGAGGTTGCCGTCGGAATGGAATCTTCTCCGATTTTATAAGGGTCGATCGGAGGATTTCTCCTTCGAAGTATTCTTAGGAACAGCAGTTTGGAGCCAGGGTTTTGCGTTGCAGTTTGTTTTTGAGTGACATTTTTGACAGCTTCAAAATAATTGATTTCTGACATCTTGCGACCACAATCAGTGGCGGAATTTACCTTCGGAACGAGATGCAGATTAGGGCCCCTTATCCATCGAAAGTCGAAAGTGATTCGTGAAAGGGGCCTTCGCCCTTAAGGTAACTGTCAAAAAGCACTCATGACAAACTAAAGTATGGACTGAAGTCGTAAAGAATTAACTTTTGGTGGTCAACAAAACTCCTTCTCCTTTCCATTAAATTTTAGAACATTTCTTGCTGCCAACCTAAAGAAAAAAAAACGAATGCTAATGAACCACTAATGAACACACCCCCACTATCGTCTTTCAACAGATTTTCAGCTCCATTCACAAAATAAATCAGTTAAATCTTCTTGCAAATTTCACCTGTCATCGAAGGCAACGCACCATTTTCCGCCAATGCAGGAAATTAATTCACAAATCAGTGAACTCGCGCTAAATTGATATCCGCACGATCACACTTGAACGGTGGTGCCGCTGCCAAACACCCATTTGATCAAGCGACATATCGCACGTTCACTCCAGCGGCAACTCCGCAGCAGTCTCCGCTCATACGGATCGTTAATTTTCGCACCCCGCAGAGCGTGTCATAGAACCACTAATAATCCTCTCATACACACAGACTGAATTCGCAAAGTGACCTTGAACACATTTGCCAAAACCGAAACGTCATCAATAGAACAAAGAACTCCAGGAATTGTATTCTTCCAAGAACCCTTGAAGACAAGCAATTTCTAAACTTGTTTTACACACAATTACAAATATCATCACGACCACCAAAATAGACTATTATTAAAATAACTGAATATAAATTTTTAATTATGATAAAAGAAACTAGTTTCGGCTGCGATGTGTCAATAAACTTTGAAAAGAAATAAATACCCCCATACGCTATCACTTAGATCATCATCATTAACATCGGCCAGGTCACACAAAAAGCCAAGCGAGGAGAGAGAGAAACAAACAAACACAGTTCGAAAGGATTACGGCTCAACACGAACACATATGACTCAAACTCGCGTCTGCAAAGCCCGATTTGCAGACAGACAAACCATTTCCCTTACCAGAAACCAGAGTACCTTGGAGACTCTTTAACTTTGAGCAGCTACCAGCTACCAATCGAACCAAACAACTGGTCGCCTCTTCAAGAGATTCATGCCAAAGAAGTTAAGAGATCTTCTCCGCAGCAAAAAGAAGAAAAACCACAAACAGTTTGTCTATTATTTGTCTGTCTGTATCGGTTTTTTTTTTGTTGCTTTTTGCTCGTCTGTCTTGAAAAGTTTCAACTAAACACACTCATCCGTGTGGAGGGTTTGTCGGCGCGCCAACGTACTAAAGATTGTTCGGTTGGATCTCAACGGCGACATTCAAATGTTGGTAACGATAGCGAAAAGACGTGCCTCCTCTTCAGCGATTTTGTGGTGAATAAATTCTTATTTCTTCAATTTGAAAAATAGTATCAAAGTTGGTCCTTTTTCGGTGCAGTGTCAAAGGTGTTGGTGTGTGGTGTTTCGACCCTCTGTCTCTGCATTCTTCCGTCTAAAGTTCGCATATAAATTCAAATTAGATACAATAAATCCGTGTGTGTGCCTTCTGACTATGGATAGACGGTCGTAATTTGCAAGCGACACGGCAAAAATTACACAAACACGTTAGCGTTGGTGAATGTAATAAGTTTGTTCTTTATTTTCCCGCAGTTAATGCAGTTTTAGGAGAGTAACAAAAATAAATCCCACACCGATCGAGTTGTAAAACAAATCAAAAGGAAAGGAAGGAGTTAAAAAATACTACATACTCGTATATGATCCAGTTTGCGGGTGAGTTTAACCTTTTAAGAATTACAAACAACTATCGACGACTGTTGCAAATGTCACTCAGTGGCTGAAGATCCGCAGCGTCCCCCATTAGCTGGAGAGTTGCATCACAGCCCACAGCCCAGAGCCCGTGTAAAGTGAATGAGTACAAAAAAGCTCGCACCAGAACATAGTCAAGTTCTAACAACAATACGCGTTAACAAATGGCATAAGTCGGTAGTAATTTTTTGTGCCCCTTCTACCATTGGGTGTTCTTCGTGGGGTTTTTTTTCTGCCTTGTTCTCGCTGATCTTCTTCTATTAGGGCATTCGCTGTTAAGAACCATTTATCACCAATGTTTTGTTGGTTATTTTTGTTTTGTTTTTGCATCGCTTTTCGGCTAATTTTTGTCGGAGTTGGCTGTTTTTTTTCTTTTTCCATTCCGATCATTTTCATTTGCAACTCGGAGAGGTATCTTTCGCTTTCAATTTTTTTTTTGTGGGTACAAATTTTCGTTGGAGATGTTTGCCCATCGTGCATTGTTTTGGGGCATCGCGGAATCTGGGGTTTTTTGTCTCATCTGTTTTTGTGAGAACTTCTTCCTTGGGTATACTTCCAGCTGTGCATGTGCGGTATGTGTGCGCAGTGTTGTGTGAAGCTCTAGGGCATTCTTTTTGGTCCGTTTAATTTTTGTGTCTCTATCAAAGTTGTTTGTTCTTTTTTTGTTTGTATGTTATTTTACATAACTCTGCAGATTCTTTTCTTTTCCAGGCTGTATGAATTTGATTTTAGGACTAGTTCTTTGATGATATCATTTGGCTATTTTAAGGATGCTGATGCGTGCTCTTGTTGGGCTTTGTCTTTTCTTTGATTCGTTTAAATTCCCCTAATTTATGGCTTTTCCCGAGCGGCTTTTATTAGTGGCTGAACAATCGGGAATGGGCTGGGTACGTTTTTTTTATGGGCCATCAATTCGCAGAAAAGATGCGTGATTTATTTAATGACCTCTTCAGCGACATAATTGATCATCATCTATGTGAATGGTGTTGACGTCTGTTGCTCCTCACTCTGTTCATTTATCTTAATACTTTTCGGCTCCACACGACTTCGTTGGTAGTTGAAGACTTTTTTCGCTACCCAGCTGAGTGGCAAGTGGATTTGAAGCGGCCATGCTGTTAGCAAAAAAAAAAACAAAACGGAAGCGACTCTGAGCAAAACAAAAGAGTTGACCAACGAACTGCGGTTAGATTGATTTTTTTTTTCCCCCCAAATTCGATGAATTTCAGTCGAAGTTTGGGCTACACAAAATTGGAAACTGAGTTCATCCATATACCACTCTGAGCCATACACAGCATTGGTTGGGTATTGCGATCTCTGGCGACTTCAGAGTCGGTTTCAATGTTTTTCGGAATCCTCAAGGTGACAACCTTGAGCGATTTTTGACTTCATTGCTCGTGTTCCATTTAGTGCGGTTGTCTGAATCGCGGTGGTCGCATAAAAGTTGGAAAACACTCGTTTCACACACTTATCCTCAAAGATTGAAAATCTTGACAATGTTTATCCAACTGTTGCTGCTCTCGTACGCCAGCCATTCACTTTCTAATTGAAAGGCTGGAATACAAAATGGTGAGCTTAGAAAACGCGTACTCATGTTTAAGTCTAACAAAGTCTGGCCGCGTGGTACCTACTGAATTTAATCGAGTGGCAGTAGCTCTATGGATATCGGATTTTCCGTCCTTGACATTATACGTGTTGATAGTTGACACGCATTGACAAAAATATTGTAGCGTTCAGTGCAGTAAAAATGGTCGCAGCAATATTCCCTACACAAACTCTCAAAGTTGCGAATCTGCAAAAGTTGTTCTCTATAAAAACGGAATGGGCTTCGTATACTTGCTTGAAAGTTCTAATATCTTAGTGACAAATAATCGAAAAAAGCCTCCCAGATTTTAGCTAATCTGCGTCTTTGATATGACACCAACAGCTGTTGGATGGCGCCCGGTGTGAGGCTGGTGGATGATTTTAAGCCCGCTGCTATATCAATCTTCACATTTGCAGTTTAAGTGATTCCATTCCAATCCGATACTTAAGCACTTGTTATACTTATACCAATACTTGGGCTATCAAATTTGGGGTAGATTACTCCAAGCAAACATTCGAGCAATCTTGATGCCGCACTTATGATCAAAAACAATCAGCGCCGCCTCTCTGATTAACCAATTTCAATTAACCAACCATTCATCCACATGTCTATACTTTACACTCTCCTATTTGTTTTTGAGACGCTTGAAAGTTTAACCGACTCCCAAAATGATTACCCAGCATGACTTCAGCTGATACACATCACTCAAACTGTGCCCGCGGTGGTACCTCTGCCATAAGACAATACAACAGGTACACCATGTGTCGCTGCAGGCCTGGCAGATCCTTATTATTAAGCGTTAATGAAGTGCTACTCTTTGCCCTCGAGTCGATGATGATCCAGGTTATTCCGGTAATGATTAAGTACGCCGAAAATAATTACTGCGATGTGAAAGTCAACGTTGCTTGATTTCCTTCCCACCAGGTAACAAAGAAAGTCCCGACGAATATCGTGGAGTGTTCCTTAATTTAGGTATATTAATTTATCTAAACACACAGCAAGGCAAACAAACTTTGGTCAGATATATTGCACTCCATTTGCTTGTACATCATTTTACAATAATTTCATAACGTCATTCCATTAAATTTTCGAATGGCTGTGTGCGTTCATTAAGCATAAGCAGCGTGTGCGCGTAAAAGAGTCAAACTTGTGTAATAAGCATGAGTGCCGACTCTTGGGTGAATTTCTTTTTAGAGGTCAGTGCAATAAAATCAGACTCAAATGATGAAAGTAATTGTAATTCATATTGATATTTTGAGTAATCGAAATGAGTGTCTGGCCGTTGACCTAATCTGCGGGATATTCAACTGAACACTGGAACTGGGGCGCGTAAACGTGTTTTATCGATTTTCCGGCGGGGAGCAAAGTTAAAACTTGCTGTTCTCGAATTGAATTCCATGGAACCTCTTACATGTTTGGCATCAAACAAAAAAAGTGCTACCAATCCAAGTGGTTTTAGCTGAGCTGATCGCCATGATTATTTGGGCACGTTCAAGTACCCTAGTTTCGTAAGTCTGACAGCTGGCTGACTTGATGTGTCGCAGTTGTGATTGGATTAGATCGATCACATTGACAGTTTTTTTTAGTTGGCGTCTAGTAAAGGAATTTTTTGGCTGAGTAGTTCTTAGCTGACAGTTCGGACATGTGGCTGACGTAAGAAAAGTGACGTTACCCACAAATCTAATTTCTACGTTCAAGGTATTCACATCTAGTCCAGGTTTTTGACTGTGCCCAGTGTCTGCTAGTTTGGCAAATGGTGTGTCCCTGTTGTCGTGACACTGACAGTTGCGTGAGAAAAACGATTTATTTTACTTCACGTATTACTAAAACTTACCAACAATAATTTCTTGGACCATCGTAAGATTGCGTTTCATATTTTCTTGCTCAGCAAACAAATGATAAAGAAAAAATGTTTTGCGCAATTTGACAGTTTTTCCTGTCTATAAGCTTAAAAATCATTCATCTCTCGTCGTTTGCAGTAACATCTCCTCTCCAATAATTGACTGAATGCCTTTCGTTTTGCACAAACAATAATTGTTCAATCCCAAATTATTTTGTGCCCGAAGTTGAATCCAAAATGCTTTCATCCGATAATGACAAGTATAATGATGTTGACAAAGAAGACGATGATGACATTAATTGATTAGTATAATTTGTCCCCATCCATTACATTGTTTAACGCATTTTATTTTCCGAATATCACAACAGCTAACAAAATTGCGTAATACGAACTTCAAACTGATGTTGAAAAATAAAAAAAAATACAAGTAGTTAACATCCCTGCATAAATGAGGGATCCACTGATTCCCACAGGGGGCGCGTGGACAGATAAAAAATAGATGGAAGTAGAATTTCCAAGAACACTTATGTGGTATTCGATTGGGCACTCTCAGCGCACTCTTTTGCTCTAGGTCACCTTTTATGTTCGATTGGTGTGAAAAAAAACATTTTTTCCGA
Organism: Cheilosia impressa; assembly: GCA_948293265.1. NCBI lineage: Eukaryota > Metazoa > Arthropoda > Insecta > Diptera > Syrphidae > Cheilosia > Cheilosia impressa. The sequence continues at coordinate 1,726,391 of OX411880.1, forward strand.
CTTCAGAGCACTTTTGCAAATCTGGATTTTTCCTCAGAGTTGGTTTGAGTGCGTTTTAGTTTGACAACTGGTGGAGTTTTCTTCTTACGTTTGTTAAAATTTTATGTACAAATCTTTTTGATGTGTAAACATCTTAGCGCGCGAACAAGACAAAGACAAGTGTCGAAGGCTAAACATATTCCAATCGCAAGAATATCAACAAAAAAAAACGAGCAAGTGACGTTTCACTTTTCGATTAGACACGCGAAGTCTGCAGTCTAAGAGCGAATCAGAAGAAGCCCAATCGAATACCACATTAAATTTTAGTGCTAAATTGGAGTTTGTCATTTTATCATTTAATTTATAAAAAAAAAATTCAGTAAGCCCAACATTTGCTGCAAGAACTTGAAAGCCCCGAGTTTAAATCGATTCGTCAAAACTGATCTAGCACAAAGAATAAATAATATCTTCCGTCCAATGCGATATGAAGATTGTACTAGAGCAAAATTACCTCAAAGAGGGTTAATTTGTTATTAACTGAATCATGCCTAATTTCCTTTAGCTTAGTAACTTGAAAGAGAACCCTTGATAGACTTACCGATCGTGAAATTTATCACGAAACGACCGAGTGTTTTTATACCCTCCAGAGGTAGGTATATTCACTTTGCAAATACATTTGTAACGCCAAGAAGGAGTCACCGGAGACCTCATAAAGTATATATATTCTGAATCAGGATCACATTTTGAATCGATTTAGCCATGTCCGTCTGTCTGTCTGTCTGTCTGTCTATCTGTCTGTCTGTCTGTCTGTCTGTCTGTCTGTCTGTCTGTTGAAAGCACGATAGAGCCCAAAGGAATTGACGTAGTTGAAAATGGGCTATGGCGGTCAAGTAGTTTTGGTACCTCCCATACAAAACAAATATTAGACCCATGTGTCCCTCTTTTCGTTGAAAACTCGATAGCGTCCAAAGGAATCAACCTGCGTGAAATAAGTTTTGTGAAAGGACTTCTTTTATCGTCGTTAGGTTGGTATTAAAAATGGGCTATGTCGGTCAACTAGTTCTGGTATTTTGCATGACTTGTATGCAGTGGAGGGTATCAAAGCATCGGCCAGGCCGATGATAACTCTTTTACTTGTTTTACTAAATCAACGTCGGGTCGGTCGTTAACTTGACATTTCTCACAGCAAAATGTAGTAGTCTGACAAATCAAACAAAGAATGATCGACTTTTGTATTGGACGATTTGTGTAAAGCCTTTTTGGCAACTATCTAACTATGTATAACTTAATGGTTTGCAAATTAAATTAGTTATACCCATTGTCTGCATTTGTATGAAATTAACAAAATGCAAACAACAAAATTACGTTACGTAATAAAATGTTTAAAATTCGAAAATTTAATTGAAAAGAAAATCGATTAGTCTTAAATAATGTGCTTAAACTTCGCTTAACCTTTCCTTAGGCAAAGCTGCTGAATTTAAATATTTTTTTATGTTAATTGTTTGCTGAAGGAATTTTGTGTTTGTGCTTCTTCTTTATTTTGGTAAGAGACAGTCATTTGATGGACTTTTAATCCCCCCAAATGTCAAGTATTTCAGAGGGAAAGTTATTGGTTTTTTGTTGCCTAAAAAAAATGGCATGACTGCATATGAGTCATATGCGGGAATGCGGCACATCCCTGTCAGTTGAATATTCACTGCCAAATTTGAACAGTAAGATGGAGGTCAGTCCTCACTCATCTGATTTATTGTTGCACTGATTTATTTTTAGTAAAGTAGAAGGTAGCATATTTCTGGCAGCTTTTCTGTATTTAGTACAAATCGAAGATATATTTTCCTTGATTTGTTTGATGGGTACGAAACTTCATTAATTACTGAATGCGGCAGACTTTGTGAAACATGTTTTACGAAAAAGATACTTGCGGATGTGTTTGTCGGAGTTTGCTGGCGATTAAGACGGGTTTTTGACAACAAGGCACATGCACACATTTTTCCTTGTATCAGAAACAAGTCCGGAACAACCTTAACCTCGGGATTATTGTTCTTAATCTGGGGCTATTTACCGTCCAATAAGTAAACAAACAATTTGACCACAGACTTTACTAGTTATCGTCAATTTTGATCGCAGTGAATAAACCCAAAATTGACCGAACCAGCCACACAAGTGGGATGGTCATACCCGATTTTATTAATCGCATTTGATACAGCCTGATGACGGATGGATCATGGCTTTCAATGCATCTCTATGGCCACTTAAATTACCATTACACGTTTTTTAATGAGACTTTTGAACTGTTTGTCAAAAAAAAGCGGTAGGACCGACAATCTTGGTCGTGGCATTCAATTGTAAATATAATTTAAACAAAATATGTTAATTAAGTTAATTTTAGTTTTAATTGCAATTGCGCTGCTTTGAAATACAAGCCAACCACGCCTTGTGCTCTTAAGAACGCAAGCGTAATTGCTTCTTTGTGAATTCGCAAAGATCAATTCAATTCATGCCACCCTTCGGTAGAGTGACTGTCGACAACCCCCCACGTAGCTGTCTGTTTCTACAATGCCGAACATATAATTAATGGGTACCACCGCACTGTCATCACCGTCGCCCTATTCCGACTCCATATTGCTGTTGGCAGCCAGTAGTTACAGCTATTGGGCAATGAGCAGAGTGAGTGATTCAAGTCGTTATTAAGTTTGTGAAAAACTTGCATAATTTTAATTTATCTATGAGAAAGAAGCTTCGAAATTGTTTATTCCACCAAAAAAAAAAACGCCGCAGCATACACCACTCCAAGATAATAGTACAGGAAAGGAAAACCCCAACCAGACCGCCACAAGAAATTTCGTATGTTCTCTGCTCCTATAAACAGAAATTTGCATATAAATCCACTTGGAGGCAAACTAGAGGTAGGTACTCTCAAGATCGGTACAACATTGCTCAAGAGTCGCGCAAGGCAAACAATTAAAATATTATAGTGCAAGTCTCACAGCCCGCAGTGAGCGAATGTGAAACTGTATCATCTGCCCGCAAGATCAAACGCAAAACTCAGCGGTCCACTATACGTACATATGTCTGGGATTGTAATGGCGCCCAGCACTAGGTAGGTGGCTCTTCTAAGCAATCCATGACAAATACGTCTGTTTGCTAATCTGTATGCGCGCATCCGCATTTCGAACGACGAGCAATGCCTCGAGTACACATGCCAAAGTGGTGAAAGTACCTACTAGTCTGCCGATCGAACATCACCCACACGATCGCTTTCAATCAAATGCAGGACCCTAATCGAGATCAAGAGTTGGATAACTTGGTCTCGCGGCTACGCGCGCACATCCCATTCACGTCTCATTCGATGGCTTTAATTTTGGCAAATTTACAAATAAGTAGGTAATCTGGCCTAAAGGTGGTGTCCAGTCGTCAAGACGCGGTTTGGCAGTTCGCGGGAAATCGCCATCCATTTAGCGCTTGTATTATGGGACTGCAAATCGGTGCTGGCTTCAGTCCATACAGAGATGTGCAGAATCCGCCCCTGCCAATTATGTATACAATGTATTCCCGCAATGGTACTGGTGTTGTGTTCTGCGGATATCGAAATCGAAATGATGTCGATTATTGTGATTTAAACTCCTTTAGGTGTCGATGACTATTCGAATCGGACAGCGCACACGTAAACAAAAAAAATATAAGAAAAAAGGAAGGAAAGTGCAAAGAAGAAGATTTACTCGTTGTCGTAAGTGTCTTAGCCACGCCGTCACCTCCGCCTCTACCACTTGGCTTCTCTACGCAATTGTCTTGAGTCTTCAACGTATGTAGCAGATACTTTAGGTACTCTTGTTGAATGGCTTGATTAATGAAGTGGAGAAAATCCGCTTGTACGTTTCCACACTCATTACAAATCATTTTGGTGTGCAGAGAGTGGTATTAATGGCACCGAGTCGAAGTGGGTTTTTTTTGTTTTCCTTTTTTTTTTTTGTGGGAAGTGACCACCCTGTACAATAGGGTACGGTACACACAATACAAATGGCGTTTTCGTTCATTTATGTAGTCAAATCATTTATTTAACTGTTTTGCAATACTAAAGTGAATTTTGGGGTAAGTTTCAGAAAGTGAGGTTAGGATTAGATTAGGTTAGGTTAGATTTTATAAAAATATAGCCACCGCTTTGAGAGCTTCAGAAACAGAGACTTGTTATATATGAACTGCTAGCAGCCAACTTCACGTTGGTTCTAACATTAGCGCTCTTCTGTTCAGAGCGAAACAAATTGGAATCACATTATAAGAAACAGAACAAAGTTTGTTTTCATTATTGATATATGCGGGATTTGAAAATAGCTTTTTTAAAACAAATTTAAGACTAAAAAAGCGTTTCGTCTTATAAGTTGAACAATGAAGTAAGTTTATTCAATACCTTCCCTGCCCTTTATTTGTAAAATTCGGAGGAAATCCCCTTATTCAGATGATTTGGAGCCTTCAGTTCCTCTTCCAGAGATGTGAATCCATCCATTTTGCATCATTTAAGCTTTTGTCAAACTTTCCAAAAAAAAAGTTGTTTATTGAAATATATGCAAAACTTGTATATGTATTTCCCAAAGAAAAAAAAACAATTATTGTAAAACAACAGAAAAAACACATTCGCCATCAAAATATGAAAAAAGATCAATTTATGGAGAAATAAATGCAGCACAATATGATTTTTTATTCCAATTTGTTGTTCCATCTGTTACTGCCAACCTGAACTAACGATTTTCGATGCGACATCTATTGTAAAACATTCCGCAACAAATTGCATTCCAACTGTTTTACTTAGCAAATCTGCTTACACCCAATAGGTGTCTCTTGCATTCTACGGGGGGAATCCAAGATGGTTGGCATTTTTTTACACTTTTTATTCGCTTTGAACTAAGAGCCCTAGTAATGGGTACGTTCAAGTATTGAGTTTAGTACGTCTGACAGCTATCTGACCAGATGTATCACAGTTTTGATTGGCTAAAATCGATCATTTGAGCAGCTGTTACAGTTGACTAGATGACGAATCTAGTCAAAAAATTCGTGACTGAGTACTAAGTTGACAGTTCGCATATGTGGCTGACATGGGAAAAGTGAAGTTCCCGACCAATCTAGGTTTTGCGTTCAGGTTACATCTCATCCAGACCAATCAAGTCGACTTAACTAGATTCTTGAATGTGCCCAATGTTGGCGTCATTTTTTGGACAGAGCTTGTATGGAACTGACATTTCACAAGCAGAAAAATGAGAGTGCTGGTACGGAACCAGCGGCTGAATTATCGCATTTGTGATTGAGAACTAGAAACCAGCGGCTGAATTACCGCATTCGTGATCGAGTACTACGTGACGGAATTTATTAATGTTTCGCCTGCAGAAACTACATAATTCAGTGACGTGTTGATCGCTCACTGATGCGGTATACGACTTTTCGATGAACCGTTGACTTGTTCAATGGTTTCTTGTGTCAGTAAGTCGTCAATCTTCTTGTCGTCTTACATAAGTCGTGTTTTTTTGAGCTTCGATCTCAGCAAAGCAAAGTAAAGTAGGATTTTCAGCACACTTATAACAACAACTACTGCGAGTCTCGAAGTGTCAAGTAGAGCGTAGTTGTTGTAGTTGCGTGCTAAAAATCCTACTTTACTTTGCTTTGCTGAGAACGAAGCTCAAAAAACACGCCTATAGCTCGATTCAAAGGTCCTACATCAAAGTTAATGTCACATAATGCATTGATTGCAAAACTTCCCGCCTCTCCTTTTTCTGTAAATCTGCGCAGAAGACCTACTTCCTGATTCATTGCTGGAACTTAAGGGCCACACAATTCTCCAGTCTCTCAATCGAGACCTACTACTTACTTATAATTGTGGGCCCAGAGTTTAGAGCTTTGGATTTCAGGTTCAACCACTGCAAATATCTTAATGTTTTTAGTTTACTGTCCTGCAAATTCCCATGACAGGACGGCATCCATCATGCTAAAAATTAGTTGAATAATTGTTGCCAATATTAAAGCTAAAAATATGCTTTCACCTAAGACGACTAAATTCGACTCCAAATTGTCGTTCAATTTACCACTCGATTCGAAATAAAAACTATTATTTTCTGTAATTAGTACACCGTTTAAAAGACCAAGTCAAACGACTGCAATTAAGCAGTTACAACTCGCACTTAATTATAAAAATATGGATATTTATAAACGAAAACATATTACGGCTGTCACTCCTCAATTGTTCTTCCTATTTGCTTTGATAAATCGTACAATATACTCGTACCTTACAAAGCAAAGTATACAGCTGTCTTCCCGTCAAACACAATTTCGGAATGATGTCAAAATCATAACTACTTTCAATTTCACTTCATTGAATGTAACTTATGACCAAACAAAAATCGAAAGTGTGTTTACAGATTTTTAGGTAATTCCAGCACCAAAATGGAAAATAAAACCCTAACAAAACGAAATTAAATCATTTTCTCATTCACCTTCTGCATTTCATCTTTTCAATTAAATTTCAATCAACAGATTATACGTCATTATTCCATAACAATAAAACGAAAGATATGCCACAGCAGACATCTTCCAATTAGCCCAGTTTCAATGGACATCATAATCAGACCCATGCTGCCATCTACATGTTAATACACTCCTGTCACTGTCATTTGCACGCTGTGCTTTCTGAGGTGATTATAATCGCGGCTCGCGAATTTGAAACACATATACAATTAAATTTTAATTCTACACCTCGACACAATAGAGTCGATATAATACGGAAGTGCTGCCTTCATTTTTATTTTGTTTGTGTTACCTACATAACCTGAAGGAAAAATGCCAGCGAAAAATGAGTAGAGAAACCCTATGGCGAATTTGAGGGGTTTTCGCGGCCCCACCCTCGACTGTGTGCGGCTTTTGTTGCAAAATATGTTACGCCAAAGAGAATAATAACATATTACGATGGCGAGCGGGTATTTTGTTTGATTGCTGAAAGACAAATCTCCTTTCTTTGGCGGCCATTGTTCGGGGGGATATATGTAGCGAGATCGGGATGAAAGCCTTTTGAATTTGTGCACTGCATGTGGTTATGGTTTTTTGTGCAATTTGTCAGACGGGTGGTATACCGGTCAATGACGGATGAATGTGATTAAGAAACGGATGGCTGGGAGGAGACATTTCACTTGCGATGACATTTGATAGGTTTATTATTCGGTTTGAGTGAGAGCTCAGAGTTTGTTTGGAAATTAAGTCTCAGCTTACCTGTCAGGCCAAATTTTGAGATTTTAATTTGCTTTGTAACTCTATACACGGGCGAGAGTGTATAAAGGACAGGATTTGGCAGGTTGTGCAATATTATATTCATAACTGGGATGGAACACCTCCGACATGAAAGGGTTGGCTCTTAGAGGATATTTCTTTCCGTTACCGGTGGCAGGTAATTTTCGGTCGACAACAATAACCTGGAAACAATAGGCGCCAGAACATATTTCTTTGCATAAGAGACTTTGTGGGTGCGATTGACTATACGAGTTGTCTAAAGGAAATGAGAGGAATTGATAGTTTACTTTATAGTTATTGTGCTGTGCAAGGAGTTTCAGCTTCAACACGAATGCATACCACTTTGAAAGTGGTAGAATGACATTTCTACGCCTGTCAAAAATTATGTCAAATCGAACTATATATTCAACTCGTACATATATTGAAACTTTCTCGTGATAATTTCTTACTTTTATGTTTTGATGTAACTTGTTTGACAACCCAAATACTGACGCATTACTTATTTGACATATCAGCGACAATAATGAAGTACTGGGGGAGTTGATTATTACAGTTTATATAAGTGAGCCACCTCCTTCCCACTCATATGACGTGTCGATGATTTCTTGCTAGTTTAGCTACTTTCATTTTGAGCTTAAAATTTGGAACTGATCAAAAGCATTCAGTGCTTTTTACATCGCACAATTCTTTGTAACCATGACACCTCAGACTTTATTCTTCGGAGGCTGACAGTTGCGCCGATAGCTCCGCAAATCCATACCCTTCATTGAACCAATTATAGGTTTCACGACAACCCAATAGCTCCAAATGACGTACACCTAAATCGCTCTACATCATCTTCGTCCATAATATCTTTCTCGGAAACCGAACAAAATAAATCACTTGTTCTCCACTCCCTCTATTGCCCTGTTTCACCTGATCTGTGTTATGTGGTCGGCAAACTTTAACCAAACGTCATCAAAACCAATCGAAAATCCACGACTCATTTTATTGATTAAAATCTCTCCAGACTTCCGACACGAAATTTCACCCACACCATAACTTTTCCCCTTCAATCAATCAAATAAAAGTGAATCTCAATCGAAATCGAAAAAAACGACACGAATCGTAATTGTATTGTCTATCTCAATCACATCGAAACTCATTTTTGGGCCGATGCGATCAAATCGAACTTGAAGATGATCCCACCACAACCACAGTGGAAAAAAAAATGCAGTCGTGCTCGTCGCATAAATAGCTTTGAACTCTGCCACCTTTCCCACACGTATACACACAATAGATCTTGTCAAAATGACAGAAGCGCTGACATAATTAATTTGCCGCAGCACCTTAGAAAATTATAAAATGCCTATAACTGTTACCGCTTGGGTTGAATCTTATTTGTAACTTAATGGTAAACGTAAACGTTATACCTACCAGTCAGAAGCATAAACGGTTGGCTTGTTGTTCAGCCGAAGGTAATAATTATCCGTCACATGAACCCGCTATCGATCAATAAAATTTGTTCAGATGCAGCTGGTGCTGAATGCGCGTGTGGTAAAACCGAACGGCAATCGAACAGTTCCAACCGGCAGCAACAGCATTTTTGCAATTGACCTCAAAAATTTCGTTTTGAGATTCGCCATCAGCGTGAAGAAAAACTGTGAAAAGATGCAAAGAAATCACGAACTCAAAAGCATAGCTACTTCCTTTTTGCCTTCGTGTTGTCCGTGCGCAAAAAGTTATGTTCATCCTCAATATCAAAAACAGCCGATAGAGGGGATGGCCGGTGGTGAGTGTAGAGAAGATGATGGTTGCCGGCTGATTTGCGGTATACAGTCGGAAGTCCGTCTCGTTTTGTTTGCACTCCCATTGTTGGCTGCGCTGCAGGGAAATTGAAAAATTGTGAAACCAAAATGGACTAAGCGGGCAATTTATCATATACGTGCATTGCATACATATAAATATACACTACCGCTATAATACAGTATTATGCAGCAGGCAAGTTCGTGGCATTGTTTTGGTTAGTCATGATGATTGATTCTTCGACAAATGGTGTGTGTGGTTCCCATGGCGAACTTCGATTGTGTTTCACGTTTAACTTTGCCATTTTGACAGTTCGAACCGGTTGACATTGTCAATTGCCAAAAATTCACAAGCATAATGCAACGGTTCTGAAGCATCACGTAATAGGGATATTAATCGTTGTCGAGTGTCGAACGGCGGTAAATTTATAAAGTGGTTTTGTGAAATGTCAATTTGACATATGCCGCGAGACAATGGCAATGACACTTCACCTGATTGAGATCTCGTAAATTTCGAATCGCTTTTGGGGCGCCATTCCTCTTGTTGCGGTACTTGTGGTTTATGGCTAATATGTGGGAAAGGATTTGAACATAAATCTAAGAATAACAAAGAATGACGCAGGAACGGAACAGGTTGGATGAACACTTTTGCTCAATAAGTCAACTGGTGCGATAAGATCTTGTAATTAAATGCGGACCCTCACCTGAAAGAAGGAATAACCGTGGGAAATATACAAACGGGTACGAAAGGAAGTGCAGTTAGTATTTGTTGTTATGACAACAGAATGTTGTTTAAGGTGGGAACAGGAAGTGTTCAACTATAGAAACTTATTTGGCTGTTCTTGCTGATCTGCCTAACAGCTCGGCGTATTAAAACAGGTAGTCCTTGGTGATGGCACTAGATTAATAGCGTTTCTCCTGTGTCTGTCTGCTTTGAAGTTAACTTTCAACCTCACAATAATGATGCATAATTAAAGTTCTGACGCAGTTTATTTGGCAGCAATACATTTGTCTGGTTTTTAACTATCGACTAATTCTTGTGTTAAAACTATTAATGGATTCGAAATGTCAATGATAACAAATTCGGATAATCAGCTAATAAGTAGTGTCTTTTATTTTATTCTTCTTTCTGCGGGTCTGAATGTCTGATTCTTAAAATTGTTAATTTTTTAATATTTCATATATATGCACGCTTTATTTAATTTTCCAAGAATCCAGTTCTCGGACTTATTGTGATTTTTTATTTGTTAATAAATTGTTTTTATTTGAACGATAATTATTTAAAAGCATTGGGGAAATAAATACAAGTGCATAATTTATATTTCAAATAATTAGTTGATTAAATAAACCTGACAGTATATTAATCGCTTTATTTAGAACTTGAATCAAAGAACTTGTCGCTAATGTCAAAGTTTATATCGCAACCAACACAAAAAATAGCTGCGAGTCTCGAAGTGTCAAGAGCGTAGTTGTTGTAATTGCGTGCTGAAAATCCTACTTTACATTGCTTTGCTGAGATCGAAGCTAAAAAAAACAGGCCTACTGTTCAATTAAAAGATAACAAATAGTGGAAGTAAAATATATTAAAAAGAAAAGACTAAAATTAAAAGTGATTCTGTTCCTTTCTCGTTCAAAAAACAGAATGACGTTTCTTTCACCCTCTTGCATCTTCAGCGAAGACTCTGTTCAGCTCAGATGCGCTGTCAGCAACAACAGTTGTGCGTCAAAATTTACACTTTTGAAGCGAATTTTATTTTATTCTTTACTTTATCAATCCCAGATCAATTGTTGGCAAAAAAAATTGTTTCCAATTGTCATCTCACCTTAAGTCAAAGAACCACTGTTCTGTACGTCACTTTCTGCTGAAAGTCCTTGAAGCATTTTGTTATTGAATAAATCACCAAATTCGCCCGCATACCTGTCTATCGAGTTTCCTACTCGATCGATCGTTGACAGCGCCAAAGCTAACTTATCTGCGACAATAAAGGCAAAAGTGTCAACTTCCAGTGATGCTACTCTACTACAATTATTGCAAATTGCATCAAATCACGTGAATGGAATCTTGTTTGCTGATGTAGCGTAGCAAAAACCAGTTTACGTGCAGAAATAGTAAATCACTCAGCATAGAGATGGATTGGATTTGGATGGTCCCATATCGTTGAGTATTATATACGAGTAGGTAGTCTAAATCGTCATGTTTATATGTGCATCAATTTTCTCACCATAAATTAGGCAACATTCTTGCGCTTCACTTGATGAATTATTGAATGGAAGCGCATTTTGTATGTTTTGACTGTTCTCTGAGAGAATACAGCATGTGAACTGGACAAACGTCTTTCGCTTGTTAGTAATACCATCAACGGTAAGTGAACATTCACGTTTTGGCCTTTGATATTTAAAATAAAACGAAGAAGCGCTTGCAATGATTAGAGGTATACGAACAATGTTTAAAAATACCGATTATATCATTACCTACCACTGGGAAGAATTTGTACACAAACAAAATAAAAGCTACCGTTGTTGTAGGTATTTTTATCTGGCCATTGAAAATTCCAAAGTGATTCAAGTTATTTAAATTGTACTGTGACACATTCGCATGGTTTATGTCACGGTTGGTGATTGCGGTGTTGTCTGAAAGATTACTGGTACGAGTATTATTGGCCTGATTTTGACCGATATGACTGTTTTATGTCCTTTGTCAGTCTCGAATAGGAATTCACTAGCTAAGCGCTTAAAAATTGACTTGATTATTTTTAGGTTTTTAGTAAGTCTGACAGCTTGTCTCAGATTTGATTGGCCTAGCCCTAGATCATTCATTGGACCAGCTTTTTCAGTTGACGTTTATTGAAGAGGTAGCCGGAGAATCTAGTACTAAGTTGACAGTTCCATTTATAAAATGGCTGACGTTAGAAAATTGACGTGACCTGCTTCCCATATAGTGTAACAATAAATGTCTTATCATGAGCACTGCTTTTTTACTTACGTCTAATTTGACACAACAATATTGCATCCTTGAGCAGATGTACCATTTTATTGAAAAGGCCTTCCATAGTGTTACGCGTTACACCTTGACACCACTTTAACTCTGTTAACATTTTCGGCCGAAGATTAATTAGCCCTAGGCCCACATTGCAATTAGTGTGTTAATTTAAATCCATAAGATGTATGAGTTCCCAAACCACGAACAGCAAAATTTCACAATACATGTAACCCAGCTGTAACAGCCCTTATAAACAATGACAGTTAAAACAGTTTTACAACTCTATCCTCCCTGCAACTATCATAAATTTAGAGCGAAACCTAAATCCGCTATTTAATGTGGGAATTGCTGTCCCTCCCACTGCCCTTACCTTCTGCCACTGAATAGCGGGTCATAAATCCACCCAAAACCACGGGCCCGATGGAGTAAAACTCTCATGGAAAACAAGTTAGAAGATAATAAAACTAATATCCATAAGCGGAAAAACTGAAAACAGATTTTGCATAACAAATGATAATTGTTTTGCATAATAACTTTTACTCGTCCATTTCAATTGTGTTGCCCCCCTCTGACGTGAGTCTGAGTATATATAGCGGCAATAAAGAAAGGAAGCAGGCCCACCTCTACGACGACGGTTTTCGGCTGAAAAATGTAGCTCAAATGCAAATTCATTGTAGTTAGCAGATTCTCCACAGTATTTGTAAAACAAAAATGATAGTACCGTCATTATGCAATGGCTGGGGGCGGGGTAATTAAATGTTCCATCTGCTTTCTGGATAAAAAGAAAAAATGCAAACTAATTTATTATGCTAATCAATAGAAGTCACCAGCGGATCGCTTGTTATGCAGTGACTTCTTGGCCAAAAATACAGCATAATCTGACAACTGTTGCAATTCTCAGATGGCGCTACTGATGACGGTGCCATTTGCATAAGATGATTAATAGTCGCGTCGTGAAATAGTGTGCGATTTTTGTTTTTATCTAAAGTAATTATTTCCCAATTGTATCAACTCAAAAGAAAAACCAACTTGCAGCGAAATAAAGACAAAAGATATCAGCTACTGAGGAAGGGAAGTTGTTTTTATGGGTTTTATTTGTTCACAACTGTCAGCTTGGGCATGTAGGGCAGTGGAACGAGTGATCATGTGTGGAGTAATTGCATCTGTCAATAATGCGAATGCACCTGTGGTGGGTGATGGATCTCCGATGATTGGCATGATTGGGAAAGATGATTAATTTGGTCGAACCGAACCAATGTTGTCAGTCGTTGTTTGTTAATTCAGTTCAAATGGTTTTGTAATGGCAGCGTTTTAATTGGGTTTTTTAATTAATAACTCATGTTTCGGTTACTGTTGGTCGAATAGAATTCGAATTGGTACAGGGGGTAGTGAGCCATTAATCAAATTCTAGAAAGGTATGTCGCCATTGTGACCTAGACGCAGCTTTCGATGGCGGTGACTATGTCTCAGACAAACCATTGTTAAAGGAGGGAACTCATCTGCCAAAAGAGACGGAAATTAGTTAAAGCGTCACTTTGATTGATTGCCAAGTGTTCAGATTAAGGACACACGCCTACAGAGTTGAAATTAAGAAATTGCCTGTAGCCGTTTGTACCAACCTATGCGAAAGAAAAGATGGGACTGATAATTAGTTGTTGGATCGCTGCCATTGGTAACATTCAGGGAAGGCTAACATTTGCCAACAAATCTTGGAAATCATGTTGTCATTCGTGTTTGAGATGATATCACGTCTCATACTAAGGACAGGCGTGCTTAATTTGATTTATTGCCTCTAGTGAGTAGTAGCGGCTACCTATCAACAAAGGGTCGACTTGGATGTTCACACACATAAAATATTTGTGCCTGTCACAAAGTGTTGGACATCGATGGTTGGCGGTGTAAATAGAAACTTCAAAGCTGCTCCATTTTCCAAAAGCAACTTGGCCTAAAAAAACTAGCTTGAGGTTCTCAAATGGCATTTTAGATAAATTATGTACAGAGCTCGTTTGTTTACCTCATCGTTTGACATTCTTTTGTGCATAATGTTTGCCGTTTTCTATGTTAATGGGGACGTTCAAGTATCTAGTTTAGTAAGTCTGACAGCTCTGTGACTAGATCTATCTCGGTTTTGATTGGGGGATATCGGTCATATGAGCAGCTGTTTGACGTTTATGGAGGGGTAGCCGACGAATCTAGTGAAGAAATTCGTGGCTGAGTACTAAGTGGACAGTTCTCATATGTGGCTGACGTAGAAAAAGTGACTTTCCCGAACAATCTAGTTTTTGCGTTCAGGTTGCATCTCATCCAGACCAATCTAGTCGATACCTAGATTCTTGAATGTGCCCAATGTCATTCTCTTTAGAAAAATACATATTAGGACGGTCATTCCACAGATGTTTTGAAGGCTAATATTACATATCCGTCTCCATAACAGCACATTGCAAAATAGATTTAATACAAACTCACTAATGGTTGGATGCAATAATTTTGTTTCATAATTATTTTTCACGTGTGTGTACTAGTAACTTTATTCAGCTTTAACAACAAATCATTTTTGACACATTGTGTCAAAAACCTTAAACTGCATATGTCGGATCGACACTTTTATTTTGAACAAGGTCACACCTAGTCAAATATAAAACCAACAGCAGCTGAATCCATTGATCTGACAGGTAAGATTAATGATCTCGTATAAAATATTAAAATCGATTGCTAATGCAGTTCGGTTTGACATAAATATTGAATATTTATATAGTGTAATAAATTAGGTTAAAATCATAACAATTGGCTTCTCTACTATCATTTGCACATCCAAATGTCAAATAATCTGTTTAGTGATAGCTTCCGTGTCATTAAGAACTGCACCGCTCTCCTCTGTTTTTTAATTTGACCGACTGTTAAATAACAAAAATAGGTTTCTCTCGAACGACAGAAAAGTTTATATATAAATATTCGAGCAATTTCGTACTGATTTATTGATGGAATTCCATCAGATAATGACGAAATATTGCCAATGAGCGTGTGACTAAAAATAAAGTCTGCACCGGTAATGGTCAAAATTGAATTTACATGAATCACACTCATGGTCATATATCAAGTATTGGAAAAGATGCTGCCAAAAAAAATGTGCGCTCATATAGCTAGGGATCTCTTGAATTTATAAGTACTTTTTTGTTGGCTTAATTCATTAGCTTTGTTTGATATCGTGTATATCTTTGCGTTGAATAATCCAATGCAAATGCATGGGAATAATCGAACTTACATTGGATTTGCATGTCGTAAAGTTAGCGGATTTTAAGCAATTGGCAAACCATAATGTAGTAAAATGCGTTTTGTCGCCTTGCGACGCTGTCAAAATTAAATACACCCAAAACAATGTTCTGCCCATCCGAATTAGATAGGTGTTTGTCAAATACCGAACATAAATGTTCGAAGAATAAACCATGTAACCGGCTATAATTTTTGAAGTAAATTTTCGTCCATATTTCGTCTTAACCTCACATTATTCTATCACGATTCCATCAGATTTATTGTTTAGGAAATATCTATTTTTAATAGAACAAATGAAAAAGAAATGTTTCCAAGGTAAAAGCGAATAGTTGCTGAAATAACTTGTTTTTTGTCAACAAGGCTATAATTAAATTAAATTCTTTGTTGACACATAAATATTTATAATTTATTGCTCATAGTTGTGGACCATAAGCTGGGTAGTAATTGCGTGCTAATATTTGTTTTGTTCCTTATTTTCAACATTAATCGTGTTTTTTGAGCTTCGATCTCAGCAAAGCAATGTAAAGTAAAGATTTTCAGCACACAATTACAACAACTACTGTGAGTCTCGAAGTGTCAAGTAGATCGTAGTTGTTGGAATTGCGTGCAGAAAATCCTACTTTACTTTGCTTTGCTGAGATCGAAGCTCAAACAAACAAACCTATTAACGACGGACTAATAGTTTGACATTTGAATTATTTATAATATGTTCTTCCATAAAAATATACTCAAATTGAGAGTACATAGTTGAGTCCAGAATTTAAAATAAACTAAAAGCTCTCACTTTCACTTGAAGATGCGGCTGACTGTATTCGCAATTTAAAGTCGGTAATGCAGTGCGCAAAGTGATGTCTGCCTATGGCCAAATACAAGTCTATTGTTTGAAAAGGTATTATATGATACACATAAATATTATGTTGTCATTATCCAACTTTAGGAGCAGATTTTGATTAGTTTTAGAACAATTCTGTCTCATTTTAATGTCCTTATCTAGATTAGATTAAGAGAATACCAATAAATATAACCAAATAAAAATCTACATTTCTTGTGAATGTTGTCTAAATAAAAGTTGCGTTACAGGTTTAACTGCATAATTAGATTATGTTGAATTAAGCTAGTGTCAAAAATGGACAAAACTGCACTTAAGTTTAGACAAAGCGACGACTGATCCTTGGCTTATGATTCTTTAGATTGACGTTCGCACTTGGCACTTGAGTGAGACAAAAAGAGCTTATAACTGAAACGACGTTCACATGTTTGACGAAGGAGTACACACAAAATTAGGAACTGGCTGATTACAGGTTTGTTCTTAACACCCTAACGCCATCAGCTTACTTTCACACAGAAAAGATCGTCAGACCACAAAGTCACGATCCCAAAATACTAAGCTCAACCAAATACAAAAACTTAATCAATGACTGTTGTGCAACACTCCACTTTGCACAGAAACTTTTCATAAGAAAGTCTGCACTCTCACTGATGAATTGCGCTGCGTGCTGCACGAACCCTGCATCAATTTAAGGTTCACGCAATACATTTTTATTCAACAGCAACAACAATCAAACATAAAACAAAACAAACACCACCTGTCACAGAACAAAGACTTGTTGTGACACCTCTGTGAATGCGCGGCCTTCTAAATCAATTGCACCTACCGAATTGTGCAACCATATGTGTATAACCTGATGGCAGCACCCTAAAACCGCAGTAGGTATCCCTAACTTTGACCTCTTGAAAATGTCAAAAGCTTGCCGTGAATTAGCAGCAGCTTGCCGACCATTAACTCACCGAGCATAAATCACACCTTCACACCGCGCCGAAGCGACACCACCCAGCCATCTCATGTGTGATGAAGATGTGCGATGAAGATGCGCGCCCATCTAATGCTAGCAAAGCACGACTTGTGCATTAACTTCACGTGCCACACACTATCCCCAACCAACTGTCCAGCACACATTATTTTGGCAGTTCCCTAATAAGCCATTACCGCACGAACTCGCCAGGCAACAGAGACAACATACAGACAAAACGCGACGTTCATTATTTTTCAAGTCTATGCCAAAGTTGTTACACGATTTCCGGAAACTGACAAAGCCAACCTGAGATGCTGCAGATAGCGCATCCAGGCAATTTATGTCATCTTTGTGTGTTTTATAACAAGAGGCTTGTTCGAGTGTTTTTCAGTGTTACCTGTGCGGGCCGCTATTGTTGTTATCTGCATATGCTTCGTTCTAAAAAAACGACAGCCCACACAAAGGTTAGAGAGTCGTCGCAAAAAGGTTACGCGAAAGATACTGTGTTTCGGTTTTTTGCTGCCACACTATAACTATCTGCCTTCCGATGTAGCGTTGGCGTTGGGAGCATCTTTAACTCGTTTAGAAACACCTGTTGACGAGCATTTTGCACTTCCTCATTGTGTTGTATCTGCCGCCTGCTTGCGGTTGCAGTTCTGATTCGTGGCGAGAGAAACACACACAGTGGTGCATACATTAAAGAGTGCGATGAAGGAAAACCTATAACATCGGAACTGAAACGCCAAAGAAAGTCTACCCTGGCCATGGGAATTGAAAAATCTCGACTATTTGTAGATGGTGTCTCGGAACTCGCTGCTCGCTGCTCATCACGACCTGAGCGGCTTGATCTTCACTTAACCGGCGGTATACCATGCGGCAGGCATGCCCATACCACAATGGATAACAATTACTAACTCAGTCGCGAGAGTTCACCAAATGGTCATGCGATGCAGAGGCAGACGACGACACGGCGACGACGCTTGGTCTCGGTTTGGGGTCGCGTTTTGTTTCGGGTACGCGCACAGCGCCATAGATCAACTTTCGTTGAACCATGCGCTGATGGCGAGCGAGGAGTCATTGACGTCGCGTCGTCAACTGCTGCTGCAACATCACACCATCGCATCGTCATCTGGTTTCCGTCTTTTTGGCGATAAATTAATAATATTTGTTGAATTTTATTACATAATCGAGTGTGAGTGAGTGTGTGCGAGTAATGGCAATCACTCACAACAAAAATACCTGGGACACTAATTTGTTTATCCGCGCAGAAGAAAGAGGTAATGAATATTAATTTGTCGACTAGAATTGATTAACACAACGAGCCATGGATGATGGCATAGGGCATGCGACATAGACGCTGGAGTCTCACATTCTGTCGTAATTGGGAGCTAATTCCGGTGATGATGGCCAACCTTACCAGGGTGACGCAGTTTAACTGTATTATCAGCGCGAACACTGTATTCCCATAGTGAACGCGTTTATGTAATTGTGGTTGGGGGGCAAGCCTTATGAAATCATAATGGCTGTGGACATGGCAGCCGAAGTGTGGCTCATCTTCAGCAGTTACCAATGCAATTGAAACACGTTTGACTCATGCAGGGAAAGATAGTGGTTATAGTGTGCAAAGTGATAGGCTTTGGGATTATTTAATACCACCGGTTAATTGGCGAAATGTTCGAGTCTTCGACAGTTGACCATTAGGATTTATGGTCTGACAGAAGAAACAGAGTTGAGCCGACTGCACTAATCATTTGGGATTTTGCCTTTCAAAAGATGGCCACGTGCTTTTTGCACAGCAGCATCAGTGATTATACAACATTTGTCGAGACTAAAATACTTGGGAGAATGGAGCCGCAAAAAAGTAGCGAAATAGAGTTGTAGGGATGCACTCAAACGAGTACAATTGTCAGGAAATATAAAATGTTTTTGGATAATAATTTTTTTTTTAAGATTTGGCATTTCTGCCATTTCCGTATAAAAATGGATATTTGGCATCACTGAATTGTTTGCTTCAAGTGATTAGTATGCTAGTAGAATTATAGAAAATAAAAACTCTATACAAAATAAAACCGAACAACAATGACAGCTGGAATATGACAGGACAGTTCTAATCACCTTTTCATAGGCAGAAAGCATCACACAATCGTCAATGATGTCAGAATGTACAGTATACGAGTGATGGTGGATCATTTTTAAATATCAATTTTGGAAAATGCTTCTTGTTGCGGTTAATTTCTTTGTCTACCTGTCATTTTGTTTAGCGCAGAAGTTAGTTGCCTGTGAAATGTAAGAGCACTACCTCAGTTTTGATGGGAACACTCAGTGCTGTGAAAGCTTCAATGAAGTCCTCTCTCTTATTCAAATAGCGATTTGAGTTGCATTTGTATAAACGTCATTTATCCTAGCGGTTATGAAGTAGCAAGTCTGACAGCGTTTCTGGAGATCCACATCTTAAGTTTCTTTCTCTAAACGCAGCCACCTGATTCAGTGATTGGGGACGTTAAAAACTCTAGTTTACTACAAATGACAGTAGGTGGCTGAATTTTAATTGACCAACCTTCATCGAAGTGGACAGTTTTTTTTTTCAGTTATGTCGTTTTCCATTGGGCAAAAAAAAGCGTCCGGGAGAGTCCGGAAACGAAAAAATCACTTCCGAAACTGTTCCATTCTGGTGATTCTAAGGAGAGAATTTCGCTTCTCGATTTGAAGTCAGAATACGCTCAAGAAGCACTCACACAAGTGTAATTTATGTATTTTATACAAGCCAACTGACAGCAACCGTTGATTATGGCATTTCACCAATACTTTTGCGGATTCAATCATAAGCAGTTATCTTGTTCTTGTAAATCCCCGAGTGAAACCGAGGCTAATCCTATTTTCAGCGACCTTTCTGAATTCGTCAGTGGCAACACTGAATCATTCCACCTGTTTCTAACTTAATACTCACGTTGTAGCGAATGTTCAAAAGAACTAAGACTAAGGTAACTGCGTTAGAAAATATTGATATAAAGACGATAATTGGGCCTCGCAGAAAGCCAACTAGCACCTTTAATTGGGACATTCCAAACTTCTCTATCCGGGTGTAAACGACTCCTCAATGATGAGCTAATTTATTTTCAAAGCTCGAACTGTCGTTGCGAAGCTACAAACGGGATACACTTTCAATGAGTTACTTGCATTCCATCTCAAAATACTGGAATTAGATTCAAAAAAAATTCACTACTGAACTTAAAAAGGTTGCGCGGTGTATTTCTTTTCTGGTTTGTTGTAGGCACTTTTAGCGTTGGAAAAGAAAACCAGTTGGCACCACCCAAACTAAAGCTGTCCTGTTTTCAAGGTCAGACGCTAAACTTAAACAAAAATTTGTTTAATTAAAATCAATCCTGGAAACAAATGATCGGGAAAAAAAACCCGTAAGTTGTGTAAACATTAGAATGTGGTGGTCAACGAGCCTCGAAAACCCGCGAGTATTACATATCGAGACTGAGTGACATTTGAATAACCATCCACATTGCAATCAATTTTTATTGCCAACATTTTGCGATGATGTAAACAAATAAATACGTGTTTTCTTTCTTTGCTTTCAGATTTCCAAGTCAACGGCAAAATGACTGCACGCTCTGGGAAATTGATGGTTCAAGGTAAGTTTCTCTGCGAATGGCCGTTTGCATAATGCGAGACCGATCGGCTGATGCGGGATGGCATCCTTGTCGGCTCGCTGGTGGGGAACTTTGTTTCTCCTGCTGTGCATTCGTCACGACACGATTAAAAGTGAATTGCAGCCTTATTAAACTGCAAGCAGGTAAAGGTACGAGTGCGACTTGCCGGTGTACCTTGACCTTCATTCGAAATCGAGTCCTTTTGGGTTCACCTCATTTCTGGTTGAGATAATAAAGTGAATGGAGGATCTTTCGAAAGAAGACAAAGCGTCGTATATGTTCTTGGAGCCAGGAAGGTTCTCCTCCAACTGGAGGCTAATCAAACCAGATACAATCTCTAGCCTCTAGGTTCGTTATGAAGGTTTAATTGTGCGATCGTATCATATAACAAACGTGTATTGTGGTATGTCTTTGAATTATTTTTAAATCAACGCAGACGTGTTCAATCGACGCTTAATGAGCGTGTGAAATTTGGAATTTTTTTATTTCCAGTTTTGCGATTCGTGGAGGTGTGAACACTTTTTTCCACTTCTGGTTGTACGAACTTTTGAGACTTTTTTGTGTGTTTGAAGTTGTCAGGCAGTTGTAGGATCGGGTGGCACTCAAATTGAATGTGTTTTGTTAAACGGAATTGACAATAGGCGAATTTTTTTAGTCAATTTGCTACCTCTTTGAGAGCACTTGAGTGGACTTAAGTGGGTAATAGATACTTCAACAGAAATATATTAAAGGCGTTTTGTACTTTAGCAATCCCACCCATAAAAGTTTTAGAAATATGAGCCAAAGTTTTTTGCGCTAATTGGAATTTTATGTCGAACTCTTTTCCGGTCTCTATATGAGCGGCTCGTTTGGAAAGCCTCAAGCCCATTTACGAGGCAAATGATATGGCAATCCAGTGCTCCACTTAAACGAGCACAGAAGAGCCATACTTTATGAACTTGACAACTAAGCGGGGGTTTTCAGGTTTGACCCTATAAAAAACACAAATTTACACGTTGAGGCTGTTTTCCACTGCCACATCACTCTGATGAAGAAATCTTTTAAATTCAGCCCAGAAATAACAACTCGTATAAACGAAGTATGGGGACATGTTTTTTACTAGTAAATAAATGTCCAAATATTTACAAAAGTATTCCGGTTCCATATCATAGACAGTAGAAAACAAAAGAGTTTTCTAGCGAGCCCTTGATCATTTCTGAACAGCAAATTTTACTTCGGCTCCAAGTGCCGTAATAGTCCTTTAAACGACCATCTCTACGTTTTTTTAGATCACCCACCTTTTATTATTAGGCACGCGAGGATAACGTCTGTAATTGTAGCCCAGTTTTTATTTTTTATGAAAGAGAAAATAATAGCCATTTCGAGTTACATAGATATTAAAAGTCGTCTGTCTTTTGTCTTCTGGTTTCCATTTGTTGTCTTTTGTCTCCCGTTTCTGTCTTTTGTCTTACGACTTATGTCTCTTCTCTTTTCCTTCAGTCTTCAGAACTCTGTCTTCTGTCTTCTGTCTTCTGTCTTCTGTCTTCTGTCTTCTGTCTTCTGTCTTCTGTCTTCTGTCTTCTGTCTTCTGTCTTCTGTCTTCTGTCTTCTGCCTTCTGTCTTCTGTCTTCTGTCTTCTGTCTTCTGTCTTCTGTCTTCTGTCTTCTGTCTTCTGTCTTCTGTCTTCTGTCTTCTGTCTTCTGTCTTCTGTCTCCTGTCTTCTGTCTTTTGTCTTTTGTCTTCTGTCTTCTGTCTGCTGTCTGCTGTCTTCTGTCTTCTGTCTTCTGTCTTCTGTCTTCTGTCTTCTGTCTTTTGTCTTCTGTCTTCTGTCTTCTGTCTTCTATCAACGTTCTTTTGTTGTCTAAAAATAAAGTAACAAATAACTCTTACTTCGCAGTTCTGTTTCTCCTTTTGCTGTCGGATTTGGCATTGAGTGAAGCAAATGTAAGTGTGCTCCATTTCCCATTTCACTGTCTGACCGAATAAATTTTACAGAGTCGAACACCTGCTCGAATATTAGCCAAACAAACTGGTGCCGCTCAATTCGAAGAGCACATTGAACAGCCAGCACACAATGATTGCAATGAACATCATCATCGTCTACGAAAACGATCCTCCGATGAGGATCTGGACTATGAAGTGTACCAAGGAGTTGTGGGACGTCCAGGTATTGATTTCCCCATATTCCCGCGAATTCCCCAAACTACATTCAGTTGTAGATCATACGGAAACGGATACTTTGCCGATTTGGAGACCGGCTGTCAGGTAACGTGAGCTTTCATTAAATACAAGTCTGTTTTGCTTATACGTCTTTCTCGCTTTTAGGTTTTCCACATCTGCGAAGAGGGACGTAAAATATCCTTCCTTTGTCCGAACGGAACGATTTTTCAGCAAAGCGAACTCACGTGCGATTGGTGGTTCAAAGTGAACTGTGCCGGTTCACCGGGCTTCTATCTGGAGAGTTCAGAAATTTTAAGCAAAGCACGGCGGCAGCGTGTAAAGCCGAACAAGGGATTCAAGAACAATAATAAGGTAGCAGAGATTATTCCTTCTGGAAAGGCATATAAAGGATCCGAGAGAAGAATCGATTCCAATGAAAATCCATCAGTTGAGAGCTTAGACTTTGAAGATATTTCTGATGACAGGTCACGAGACGGGTCAAATGACAGATCGAATGACAGATCAAATGACAGACCAAATGGCAGGTCAAACTATAGGTCCAATGACAGATCAAATGGCAGAACGAAAAGTAGGCAAAACGGCTCAAATGCCAGATCGAACAACCGCTCGAATGACAAGTTGAGATCTGAAAAACAGAAACTCCTGACAGATCCTCCATCCGAAGACAGTCAACAGCACAGACATAATGAACCTGAACTACAAATTACTGCCGAGACGGGATCATTTGTCAAAGACCCAAGACAGAACAGCTTTACAGGCGACGATAAGACGTTAAACAAAGGAAGAGAGTTCAGCCCTGACAAGCTCTCGGACAAGCCCAGGGAAGCTGAAGTTCCAAAAGTACAGCACATTGGCAGAAACAATCAAAGGAATGACGTTAGTGACAAGTCGAAGACAGGCAAGAAAATCGATGACGAAAAGCCCGCCGGTTTTTATATAACCGCAAGGCCCGATAGCAGAAATCCGTCAACAACTGGAAAGGCCAGCTACTACACAACTGCACAGCCTGAGGTCTACACAAATAGAAATTCATTGGACGGTCCAACTCCCGGTGACAAACAATTTGTGACACCAGAGACCGAAGATCGTACCTTGCAGGGCAGCTATAGTACTCTGAAACCAGACTTCTTCGCAAATGGACCGATTCTTAAGAGCCCCACGACTCCGTCCTCCTACCCTGGAACCTATTCCACTGCACGAAGACTGGATTCGACTCGCACCACCCCATTTTACACACCAACTGTTCCGTCGATTTCCAGAATAAAACCCACAGAATCCAAAACCTTTTTCATAAACGTCAAATCCGATGAGCCTACAACCCTTAAAGGCGCTATCACCACCGAATACGCCACCCCAAGACCTATTATTTTGGGAATGAGACATGACACTTCTGAAATCCACCGTTTTCCAGTCTTTTCCAATGGCGACCTGAAAGTACAGCTTCCAGTATATCCTGCGCAGTCTCTAACGCCAGCTGGACCATCATTGACAACTTCTACTTCGGGCCCCACCTACCTTCCTAACGGCACTAAGGTAAATAAAATTGTACCCGTTACACCGGCAAATATTGACAATTCCGTTGCGAGAAACGTCAAGGGTATACTCCAAACAGTTGGTATGATCAAGGACACAATGAAGGCCAGCCTTGATGACAAGACCAACACCCCCCGCGTTGGCTTAGATATTCCTCCTTCATCTGGCCCAGGAACTCTGGTTTCCCTGACAAACTACTTCGCCAATGGCGAACAAACCACCACCACGGCGAGTTCGGAAGAAGAGAAGCTGACCACCCCATCGGTTGACATTGCAGTAGGTCTCCTCAGCAATAAGACATCAGAAAAATACCTCAGCTTGTTTGGTCTTGACCAAAATGACGACAGCGACGTTGAGTCTGATAGCGCTGCAACAGGCACAACCGCCGCTCCCAAAATTCTCCAGACTCCCACAGTGATTGGTGACTTCAGCAGGACTACAATACGCGACCTGGCACAGAACCCCGAAACGAGGAAAATCGCTCAGGTCTTCTCGAATGCTATTACGAAATATATTGAAGATCCGGACACATTCAGAAAGGGGCTAATCGAAGTTAGGCCCACTGAACCGACAGGAAAGCTTTCCAGTGCAACTCCATCTCCCTACACAACGCCGAGTAGTTATTTCCGCAAAGGGGGCAGCGTAGTTACAGATGCCAGTAGCCTCAGCAAGGACCAAACGCAATCATACTTATCGACGACAACCGAAAAGTATGAAGCTTCCACGAATCCCACAACCCAGTCCAATGACATTGCCAAGGAAATCAACGATCAATTCGATGCGTCAACACCTGTCTATGACCCAGTTTCAACGGAAACCACTGAAGCCACAACCTACCGAGGAAGCAGGTTCTCAACTTCCAAACCTTCTGGTGACACCAGTGTGTCGTCTGAACTCCTCCCTCCAAGTCACGACGAGGAACAAGAGCATGAAACACTGCACAAGGTGCAGAGTCAATCTTTCGTTAAGTCATACAACGATCTTGCAAAGGTGCCGAAATCGGTTTCTTTCGATAAATCCAAGAACACTTTAGACACTTCCGCAGACAAGGCGACAACACTTGGTAATCCTTGGTTGCAAGGCAAAAAGGAAAATTCCCCACACACAGACAGCCCCTGGACGCAATCACCAAGTACCCAAACTGTCTTTGACACAACGACTATTCAAAACCAACGAGATAACGATAAAGCTACCGAAAGTCCCTGGACACACTCAGTCAATGCTGAAAATAAAAACAGAATTGACACTTCAACTGTCAAAGCACGAGAAAATCAACACGAGGCCAAATTTGATGGCGTAGTTTCGATAACTGAGAGTACTCTTGGTAAGATATCACAACCAACCGAACACCCCTGGACGCATTCGGCCATTACCCAAGCTGCTGTCAAAATCGACACTTCAACCGATAAAGTGTTATCGAAGGGAAATCCCTGGCTGGGAAGTCAACAAGCAAAAGTGAAGCCCACTGAAAACCCCTGGTCACAGATAACCCAATCGATTTACCTAGACCCTCTGACGATAAACGACGGCCTAATGCGAGAGCAAAAAACGACAACCCTCAGTCCGTTTGAGTACGTCAACACAGACCGGAGCCGATTCGAAGACGCCTCTCAGTCTGAAGAGGGCATTGATGACATACTCAACAGCCCCGAGTTGTCATCCGAAATCTTACCCAGAGACAACGGCTTGCAAAGAATCGCCAACAAACTATTTGGTGGACTTAACGAAACCGAAGCCCTTCACCTCCAAAATGTCATGAAGAAAGCCGAACACAACCAAAGCGTTTTGAAGCTTTTGCTCCTTCTCATCCAAACCTGCGATGACCAGAACGGCAAAGCATTGGAAAAATCCCGCAAAATTCTTCTCAACGCTCTGATCGGAATGGACGGCAAACCGAAACCGAATAAGAATACCGCACAAGTGTCATCAACGACGAATAAAATACCTGTCACCACTTACCGCGGAGTTTACAGTGGCAGCACAAGTACTGCCACAAGTCCTACTACTACGTTTCCTTCCAGCGAAGAAACGACCAGGTTCGAAATTCGGGTTCCCGAACTCGAAGAAGAGGATAACTCCATTAACACGTCCACCTCGAAAGCAATATCGACCGAACGACAACCAAAGGCTTACGACAACCCGAATAGAACATCCGACGAGAGAGCCCTAGAACTTCTCAAGTCACTGTACTCATTAGCTTCGAAGTTTAGCAGACGATGATTTCGAAAAAGCTTCGCAGCACGAGTGCATCCTAAATTAATTAAAACTTATTTTATTATAAACCGTCAGCCAATGTTGCCATCGAAATCAAAATGGCCACCAAACATGTGCAGATTTTAATCTAAAACAAAAAAAAAAAGAAATGAGGTTCGATCACTGGCATAAATTATTTGAATTGATTAGAAATTTAAGAAAAAAAAAAACACTTTTCAAAATGACATTGACTTTGACAGTTGATTTGTTTTTATACATCTAGTGGGAAATTTTAAGTTGTGACAGTAAAATTAGAATACGCAGGAAAAAAAAACTATTTAAGACAGAACCTCACTCAGTCTGCTCGCAAGAAAATAATTAAAATACGAAAAACTTGTAAATATTGTTATTCTCTTATAAAAAAAAAAACAAAACAAACAATAGATATTTGTTCTCCTTGCTACTACATAACTGTGAAAATGATGCAATGAAAAAAACTACTACTACAATCGCTTCGCATTTTCCTCTGTTTTTTTTTTTACTTTTCTCATACACTTAGCTGATTTAGTATGTAAACATTTTGATATATTGTAAATAAATAAATTAAAATTTAAATAAACGATTTTTTTATAATTTGTATTATTATTGAATAAGTGGTGGTTTTTGTTTTTAGTTCCTTTCTGACAGGTCTCACAAATGGTTAAAGTCACTGTTGATTAAAACCACACAATTTGCGTATTGAAATAATATAATTGATTGAAATCACTACAACGGTTGGCTACATTACTTACTCTGTTCATAAATTTTGCAAAAGTAAGAAATGTAAAAAAATTAATACGTCAGTGTCAAATAAGAAGAAGGAAATCCAAGCATTCAATGTCATGCCAAATGGACCAAAAAGAAGCAGCAATATCTGCCACTGATAGTCCACACTGTAAAAACCACTGAAACTAGCAAAATTTAGCAAGATTGAGTCCATTTAATCACCTGTGACGCAACATGACATATGTTTGGTCGGTCGTCCTGTCAATGTGATACGAATTTTGTAAAACTCAAGCGTGGTGATGATTTTATAGCGATATGCAATTTTAATTTTCTACAAGTAACTAATACAAGCAATGACCGGACCGCACTGAGCCAAATTAATACTCTCGAACGACACATTTTAAATCGGTAATGGACATTTTTTACTTGATGCAGCTGAGTCTAACCTAAAGCGCTAATTAGAAAAACTGACAACTAGTACTTTTTTGTTTGTGCTTCTTTTCAAATGGAAATGGGAACATGCTTTAACCTTAGATTTACGAAAAGAAAATGTTGAGTAAGCGTCGATCTATTTCTTTTATAGAAACAGTACCTCCACTTCACATACCTACTGTTCATCACTATATAATACATCAATATCATCATTATCTTTATAATGAGACATTCTATACGCACAAAAGTCAGCAACATAATGCAATAAGCCCCTTCGAATGCAACGAATGAGATGCGAAACGATGATATAGAATTTTCTACGTCGAAACAAATGCATTTGACGATTCAAACTGAATTGAGATTGCGCGCACAATTTCGCAGATGTCACCCACTTGTGTGGAGCTGAGGTCGTACGTCTCATAACAAAATAAACCCCAATCCTTGAAATTTGAATGAAATGGAAATAACAATAAATCTCTTCTATACCATACGCGAGATATCAGTTTGAATTAAAAGCCTGCCTGAGCTAGTTCAATACCTCTGACGACAATCTGAAATTTACCTCACGTTTATGTGTACACGTTGAAGTTCATTGTTTTGGTGCAAAGTGCATTATCAGCTAGCAAACTTGGTAGTAATCTTGCACACACCGAGGGAACTATGAGAACTTTGTTTGAAACTTCAATCCCAGACAACGCTGGGATTATTTGGAAAGCTCTTGCTCTCGATTGGGGAATTTTGATGCGTACCTACTCCCATAAATGGAGTAACCCGCCTTGAATATGTTTGGAGCTTAAATTGCCAACTGTCAAGATAAGTGCTGATATAGCATCTTTGTTTACATATATACGCGCAATAACTCGACTGCACATTTTGGGAAATATTAGTTTCCACAGATCAAACGAGTTCGTACAGCCTACACAAAATGACAGAACATCAGCAAAATAACGAGTAACGAGTGATTTTCCTCTTAGATGTCAGAGAATTTCTTTCAACAGCTTCCGTCTTTGGGCACACTCACTAACATAGATATCATAAGTCGACTAGATTGGTCTGGAATAGATGTACCCAGAACGCAAAAACTAGATTGGTCGAAAACGTCACTTTTCCTATGTCAGCCTTATATGCGAACTGTCAGTACTCAGTCACGAATTTATTGACTAGATTTGTCGGCTACCCTTATAAAAACGTCAACTGGAAAAGCTGTTCATGTGACCGATCTAGGACAATCAAAACTGAAAACTTTAGTGCAGCCAGCTGTCAGACTTACAAAATTAGATACTTGAAAGTCCCATTTCCAATATTTCCACCAATGAAATTTCCACTGTTCAAGATGTCAACAAATAATGTAGAAAGAAAAATCTACTTTATCGGTAACAGTTGGTATACGTTGCTGGCGTGTGTTTTATAAATCTGTCAATTAAATACGTGGTTGGTAATAGATGGCTGGATATTGGATATGGGTTGTTGTTTTTATTTCGTTTTCAATGGTGAACCAATCAATCAATTCCTCAAAGTTGCCTACTTGATAAAAATAGTTAAAAATCTCTCAAAATTAACATACTTCAAACTCCTTTATTGAACATTAATTAAATAATTAGACACCCCTAACCGCGATACGATTTTGCCTCTGCTTCGGATTGGCAACTTTTTCATTCTTCTGTGACATTTTCACATTTTTTGAAGCTTTCTTTGACTTAGACTCACCACGCAATTCCACATCTTCCTCCACAACAATTGATTCATTGGAACTATCACTTAGCTCGTCGTCATCGTGCGGAATATCCAAGCTCTCCTCGAGCAGATCCATTTGGGTTTCCAAAAGTTCTGAAACCATTTCAATTCGCCTCAACCGATCACCTTCATTGGCGCTGCCATCTTTCGGCCTGCCAAGCCTGCTCCCACCGCCTCTGAGTCGCAACACATCATCTTCTCTATTAGTTCTGTCGAATAATTTGGTTATATTGCTGTCAATTAGTTCGCTTTCCAGAAAATGCCAAAACGAATAATGATCCTCCTTTACTGACCGGGCACGATCTTTTGCCTTCTCCGTTGAAAAATTCAAGCAAACAACAGTGATGAACATATTCAGCAAAAATACGGTCACGGCAACTGCAAGCAGAGCGTACAAAATGAAACCTATGACTCTCCCGCCATAATTCATTTCCGACGGAGTGACAGTTGCACCGAATCCAAATGACAGCGAGAGTAGCGTTGTTATGCTCTTAACAAACTCAGCAAAACTCGGCGAATTGCTACCGTTAATAATGTACGAACTCAGCCCGATGGCGGTAAGGAAGATTCCAATGAAAACCGTCGTGGAAGCCAATGGTTTCTTTGCTTGATGTAAGGTACTTGTCAGCACTCGAAATACCCGTGCGAACTGTAGAATTTTCCACAGTCTCAGGGTTGTCAGCGCAATGAGCAGCGCTATCAACATTGTGCATGTGTCGTCGATCAAAGCGGCGCCATAAAATGGAACGAACTCGTTTCTTTTGCTGGCTTCCAGCTGCTGTAGCAGTTTTCTGACATACACCTCCCGGAGCCAAACTCCGAGGCCAATGAAAATATTAAGACAGACTATAGTCATGTCAGCGTAGTTCCAAGACACTGAGAGGTAGACTTTCACTGAGGAAGAATACCACATTTTCAAAATGACATCACCTACCACTCTCATCAGGACCAGAAAGTACACCAGAAACGTCAAAAGCACATACCATTCTATGTTGTCAATATTGAAAAGCAACTTTAACGACTCGATCTTGTCTGTTACAACGAATGATTTGAAAGCTGTTTGTTCAGCGGAAACCGTCACCAAAGTGAAAACATCCGCATCCACACTGTACAAAGTGAACTCGATCAGAACAGCCGCTGTATTTCGATCAATCCAATGGTTCTTGCGCAAGAAATCCAAGACCCTGCGACTGTTAACCGCGTTTCTTCCCAAAAGCGTTACATACCCACCGCCGGGTTGATGATGCACCTTACCTCTCCTATCAACGCCACCTGTTTGAACGCCGTCTTGGTACTGCCAGGGCTTAAAGATTCGCCAAAACTTATCCTTGTATGGGAGTGCTGGACCTTTGCTCATCCAACCAGGGCCGTGAGTGGCTGTTTCATAAGTCGAAGCTTTCTTAAGACTCCTGTGTCTTATCTGCCTGAGCCTGATAACGCCTAGCACCTTGGCAATTTGTAGATCCATCCAACCGCTCTCTTCGAACGGTTTTCCATTGTACGAGGTGCCGTCATTGAAGCCATTTATTATAGTTCCATTTATGAAATTGTACAAATCATCCGAGGTGACTATTGTGCCGATCGTGGAATGGCTAAACTTCGCATTGTTCAAGACGTCCCTTATAGTCCGAGTGTTGTAGTAAAGCAATGGATCTCTGGTTCCAATTACAAGGATCAGTAGGATGGACAAATATCCTCCGTACAATATTAAGTCGCTGAGAATCTCCCTGTACTTCAGCGTCATTACTTCGTTGCGCTTGTAAAAGGTTGCGCCGAGCTGAAGTTGCGACTTAAGGGCAGCGATGCGCCGTTTGAGGAACTCCTTTCTATTCGGAGCTCCAACAAAGAGGGGGCTTATATTTCCAGTCCAGGGCAAACGAAGGAAAGCAGCGTAAACCGCTGCTTTTAGCAGCATCAATATGACATCCGCGAAGAAGGTTTGATAAATGAAGATCAAGGTCAGCGATGTGAGGAGCGCCTTAAATTTCTTCGTTTCATAGCGGAATCCAATAAGGTATGCGCAGCAGATGAAGGCGACAATAGATGCAGCTGATATTGCGACAGCAAGGGTTGTAGATTTTTTAAGATCTTTGCGTTGATCTGACATTTCCACATCTGACGGGGAACTTGTGACAGAAAGTGGATGAGCAAGGTGATTTCTTTTTTATTTTACTTGCGCAAAAGTAAGCATAAGGTCTGCAGCACATCCACAACCAAGTTTCCTGAACGGGTATTCAGAAATCTAGCACTTGAAAGGTTGACCTCATCCCTTTGTGGTGAATATTAAAAGAGCATGTTTCTTGCCTACACAACTTACCTTCAAGACAATTGGAACTTTAGGACACTTCCATGGATATTTCGCATTCATTTTAGTTAGGATTCAATTTTCTGCCGCCGGCGAAGGTGGATAGAATGTCGATGGTCTAAAGCCCAGCTGTCTTATTGATGAGGTGTATGCGGAGTAAGTGACGGTCAAACATGGGTTGTACAGCGGCTGTCTATATGCAACAGACAGGGCATTTTGCAGCCTTGAGGTTCAACTACGAAGTCTCATCCCGATCGTAGGGAGATGAGTTTTGTAAGAATTTTTGACCGCCTTTGTGCCTGAAGTAACAAATTCCGCGTCGCATCCATTGAAGGACCATCAAGGACAATCCTTAGTCTTGTGTAGACAATCACAACCCTGCTGCCATTAGCAAGTATAAAGACTGCATATTACCAAAAGCTCAGCCATTTTCATAATACTTGGTAAGTCCCATCATAACTCAGCTGCATTCATTTTCATATACTCAGCTGAGCCCTAATCAGAGTATCAAGCATAACAATGCAACAGCCAACGAAGCTCATCATTTCCCCCATGGGTGGCTTCAGAGTTCAGAGAGCTGCGCTATTGAAAATTCTCAAGAGAATGGCTAGCTTTGGATGCGGGAGATAAACAATCGCATCTCGTAAATTTCAAACTTCAATTTGCAACGGAATTAGACGTGCGCAGATCCAATGCAAACAGACAAAGCGAAGCCCCCCAAACAAATCTGCAGAATGCCAGAGAAAAATGTTCTCAGTATAAATAGCTGCAGAAGGTGATGAGTACTTGGTCAGTCTTTGCATGTTCAGTTACATGGGAATACCACAAATAGAATATCGGAAGCCGCATTCATCAGCTCCTTTGAAAATCGCAGTTTCACCAAATTGGACTTAAGCCCAAGGACCAACTGACAGTTGCAAGGTGACAAATTAAAAAAAAAAAAAAAAACAGAAAAACCATGGGACACATGCAGACGAACAGGAAAAAGCTTGTGATCGTATTTGGTGAGTGGCAGAGGTTGCTGGCAGATTTTCCACCCTGAAATCCACATAAGTTAGTGTTTTCCGGTCCAAGATTGAAGTAATTATTGATGATGCACTGGCTGGCCAAATACACACGTAGGAGTGTGTGGGTGCGAGGTTTCCTGCAAGCGGGAAATTGCATCTTTTTCCTCAAGCATTTGTGGGTCTTGTGCTGCGCTTCGGTTTTTTCTTTTTGTTTGCTGTTCTAACTGCTTTTGTTTTATTATCAAGTGGAATGACGGTGGAGTACGAGAGAAAAGAAATCCGATGATAAATAACTTCTTCGATAAGAATCGCGATCTTGGCCTAATAACTATGTGTCTGTATTCGGCGGCGTCTTAAGGCGGTTTGTTTCATTCCGTTACGGGTTAGGGGGTTAAGATGAGGCTTTTGCTTCTCTAATTAATTTATTTTAATTCATTTTCGTTTTTCCTCTCAACAGGGTTGCTGTTGGCAAGTCATCTATGCATTGTGAGTATACTCTTATGTAACTTATTGAAGTGTCAATTTAGGTAATGAACTAATTTGCAAGTCTGTAGTTGGAGTTGTGTAAAACTGACAGTGAACTCAATTGGGTTCGACTCATCCCACATAATTGTTCATGCACGACCGAATGAAAGAGAAGTGTTTCGGTAAGGAGTTACGGAAAAGTGATAGGACTTTTAAAGGCCATGGCGTCTGTCTATAAGGTGTTCGTTATGTGTAGCGTGAAACATATTCTTGACTAAATTCGGAAGGACGTTGAGTTCTGTGTTCGATCCTAAAATCGTGTGTAACTATTCTTTTTTTATTTACGAAAATGCAGGTCTGCTCTGTGACGTGATACGCTTAACGAAATATCAAGCAATTAAGCAACTTTTACTGAACCCCGCGAAATATTGGCTATCGCAGCTAAATGGACAATGGACAAATAAAAGTACTTATAAGAAAATACATAACAGTCGAGTGCACGCTAGTCTTTTTTTAACAAACAAATTTGTTGCTAAACCCAAATTCATTTCAATCGCAATTTGTGTTCCTATTCACTTCTCAAATTACTTGCCTATTTTCAGGCTCAAAATGGGTACAACTACCCTCGACCGGAAGTTCCGCTAGGCAGTAGTGGACCCGCAATACCGACCACTTCAGGCAGCACAGCAGTCCGGCCCGTAGTAGGATTCCCAACAGCATCAACCGGAGGTGGGTTTCCCGCCACCCCAAGTTACGGTGGACAAGTAGGACCAACTGCACCATCTTTCGGTTTCACACAACCGCAAAGAACTGGATCAACATTCGGTGCAACTGGCACTGGATTTGGTGGTGCTCGTCCAAGTTCTGATATTCCGACAACAGGGTTTCCCACCGCAAGCGGAATAGGAAAACGTCCTACGATTCCACCGCGATCTAGTGGCATCTACGGGAGTGGTTCAACTGGTTTGGGACAACAGCAATACTCAGGCAACGATCAATACGAAGGCGATTACTCGGCGATTCCTGGAGAGCCAGGAGTCAACTATCCAGTCTACGCCGAAGTACCACCAACATCATTCGATTGCACGCAACAGCAATTTCCAGGCTATTACTCTGACGTAGAAGCTCAGTGCCAAGTTTTTCATATATGTGCCCTGAACCGAACGTATTCGTTTCTCTGCCCCAACGGAACGATCTTTAGCCAAGAGACTCTGGTGTGTGTCTGGTGGAATATGTTTGACTGTGCCTCTGCTCCTGGTCTCTACGCCAATAATGCATTCATCTATGATTATTTGCAGCCAACAGAGGCTCGACCAGCTACTGGCGGAGCATATCCTGGTAGTGGTTTAGGTGGCACACCCAGAGCTCAATCTGGTTTCCAAAATACCGCACGAACAACAGCCAGTGGAGGTGGGGGTGTATTCTCCGGGAATGTACGACCAACTGTTCCCAGTTCATCGTTCGCTGGCGTATCTGCTGGTGTCGCCCCAGTGGGAGCAACTGCATTTCCCAGTGGTACAACAGGAACAGGCAGATTCGCAGGTACAGCTAGTGCGGCCAATGCTGGAGCCTTTCCCACTGGACCAGCCACAACAGCACCAGC
Organism: Cheilosia impressa; assembly: GCA_948293265.1. Lineage (NCBI taxonomy): Eukaryota > Metazoa > Arthropoda > Insecta > Diptera > Syrphidae > Cheilosia > Cheilosia impressa. The sequence goes on from OX411880.1 coordinate 1,761,316, forward strand.
CTTCGGAACAACAATTCGAGCTGGATTCTCGCCAATTCAGGATGCGACGTTCCCATCTGCACAGGTTTCTCCAACAACTGCTAACCGAGAATACTTGCCACCTAGAAGACCTTAGAATACTGCAGCGCATGATTGATCATCTTAGTTTGGATTAGCACACACACGAGCCCACCACACCAGACACCACCCTTGATACATACTTATATAAGGTTATATACATATTTGTATAACTTTACGTACGATGTAGTTTTTAAGTTCAGCAAAAGTTTATAAAATAATAAAAAAAAGATTTTGTACAATTTTCGAATTCCTTCTTCACGTCTCCAATCGCCAACATTCTGAGAACATGTATAGTAACAAATAAATGTCAAATATATGTCAAATATAAGGGGTAGTGAGAGCAAGTACAAAAACTATTTTAAGACGGGCAAACTATTTCGTGACTCTATGCTACTATTTTCAATGTTTGTGCATGATCCTTACTAAGCCAATCAATAATCAACAGTTTTATAATACGACAAATTGAAAATGGATTCTTTCTGATGATAAATTACGACTAACAATGGCAGACAACTAAAGCATATTAAATAATGACTTTCAACTGTACTGTTAAGCCAAGTACGCAACTCGAACTCGAGGTAAACTAAATGTTATTTGCTCTCCAACTTTTCTCTTCAAACATTATCTTAAGATCTGCAACACAACGATCTGTCAAAATTCAGCTTAAGAAAATGTGCCGGAACTCGGCTAAAGAGATTCGCTTAAATTTAGCTCACCTTAATTTTGGAGCGAATTTTGTATGGGAACTAAAATTTCGTTCGAGCAACGTACTAATACTAAGATTTACCTAGAGATTCTGAGATATTTGACTTTTGATTCACTTATTTCTCCAAATAAAACGAATAATCTGACGTTATTGTCATAAATAGCCAAAATACACTCAAAGATCGTGATACATACTTTGAATGCGTTCACTACAACAAACAGCTCAACTTCTAAATTTTTACTTCGATTTTGTACCGTTACTGGAAAGGCGAAAAACGACGAGAAGAAAAAAAAAGAACATAGAAACTGAAGCGAATGTAGAGAAGATAATGTAATCTTAAGCACTCAAGAAGTGGTTGAAATAAAATAAAAATTAAGGCTTAAAATCTGTTTCATTAAAAATTCATTAGGCCACAAAAAGTAGTGACAGCTTGAGAGAAATTCTGTCGCATTTTCAAAATTTTTACGTTCCGCATCATCCCAATAAGAGAACACTTGTGAACGTGTCCCATCTTGCAGTATTGTAATCGCCGATAAGGTAGTGCCGTATCAAGCTAACCAACTTTACCAACATTAACATAATAATGCCATTCAAGATTCAACAACCGTTAGCTTAAAACACTCTGCTTCATACAGACAGCCGGAAATTATATCAAACAGTTTCACAATGTTTCATTTGTCGCTGTACAACCAAATTTATCCGATAATTATTCAACAGCCGCAGTCATACGCATTATCGTTAAGAACGAATCAGCTTCAATACCAACCACCCAAGGCTGTTCACAACAAGAAAAAAAAGTCAAAGCCTGTCAATAAGTCCATAAGCAACAGCAAACAAACAGAAGCTCAGCGAACAGCTCTCAAGGCAGGTCTTCAAAAATCCCTGGACGCCAGCAATAGGGGTTTTAACATTCTCAAGAGAATGGGATACGAAGAAGGTAAGCCCCTGGGCAAGGACGGCTGTGGTATTGTCGAACCCCTAACTATCCCAATTAAAGATAATCCCCACGATCGGGCTGGGCTCGGTCAGGAACCCAAAACCACGGTTGTAATCAAAAAGGAGAAAATCAAGACTGAGGCGAAAGTGAAGGCCAGCGCAACTAAACAGGAGAAACTCAAATCCGAGCGGCTCAATGCTAGTACCAGAAGGGGCAAACGACTGCTACAATTGGGCGCTGAATACCATGATGACATAGAACTACTTCGCTTGCGGCTGCAAGCTGAACTCTCTGTGAAAGCCCGAAGCAGAGACACCATGATTATAGCACGGGTCGCAATAAACGGTGAACTCATTTGCAGAGAAATTTTCGAAATAATCCACCAATATCTGGTTAATTCATTGCATGTGTACAAGATTACTCCCTTTCCGATGTTTCACGATATAACGCATGTCGATAACGAGATTAAAATTGTCTGCGAAGACAATCCATCGTTTGAGTACCTTGCTACTTGTATCAGCGCGCTCAGCTCGAGTCTAGCAATTGAAATGACAACAGCTCGTGTTTCACCCGTCGGCAGCAATGTCTATTTGTTTGCTGTCCAAATGGAAGGGCTGGTATGTGGACCGCAGTCATTTTTACTGCAAATAAAGAAGCATCGCTTTGATCTGCACCCGGATCGTTGGATCATAGTGTCACAAACCCCGATGGCGAAGACAAACAGAACTCATTTGCAGATCATCACCGATGAGCACTCGGCCATGTTATTGATATTCCGCCACAACCTCAAGCTGTTCGTTTGCATGCAACCAATGGTGTTCGTCCTGCGAGGAAAGATACCGTTTTCTAATTGAGTCTTCCATTCAAAGTCGTTATTTATATCTTTGTCACGTTTTCTTTGATATACTGTTATATTTTCGATGTAAATATATTTTTTTTTCTCTATTTTGTTGAATAAAGCTTTTAAAATTTAAGATTTCATTTTTATGTGGTACACTTGCTGAAGCTGTGGACCTGTTGTCATTGTTGATTTGCAATCGATAATGTAGCCTCGTTTGCCACGGTGCTCAATTCAAATACGGAGCCGAGGATCAAGTACCTATTACTGGACCCTGTAACGTCCAGCGAAGGCGATAGAAGTATTTCTCTGACAGATTCCAATTCAGACCGATGTAAGAGTTGCACTGTTACAAAAGAGCTCGGAATACCCATCTTCACGTGTTTCTCAATAAAACAAATTTTGTGTCTTCTGACACGACTATATGACAGCACGGAGACCCCTATCGGGAATAAAATTTCCCTGGGAATGTTTCCTATTCAGCAATCAGACAAGGAAAACATTTCCTTCGGAATTTATTCGCGATAACCCTGAATATGAACTCAATGCAACTCGTATGATGGAATCTAGCTTTGCATGAGCACAGTTGCCATTCAATGGAACCCACCTGCCCAAACATTCTCCCCCTATAGCAATAATAAACCCGACGCAGAATTTGTTTTTCTTTTCCTTTATTGTAAATCCAGTGACATAAAACTCGTCCGCGCTATTTGTTGAAATTCGCATAAAAGTCATAAGTTTGCGGCGTACTTCGCTTCGCTTCCTTCACAATCGATTGGTAGTAGGTCTTGAACGACCCATCCACAAACATGTACTTCCCCTTTTTGATTTTGACATCTGTTTGTCGGGGAACCGGAATGGTCGGATTAAAGGCCATCTGTGAGCTGTCGTACTTGTCGAAGAGTTCATCTGGTGTCCTGTAAAGCAAAAGCTCCATTAATCTCAATACAATACCACCTTTCTTGGACTGCTTACAATTTGCCAATTTCTGGTGGAAGACTGCCGTCACCAGAGGCCGGAACGCCATTGGCTATGTGTACAGCTAGCTTTCTCACTGTGGGATGATAATGTCGCGTAAGTGTAGCCAGCTCGTACAATGCAGTACACGACGCATTGCAGTACTCAGGGTCATCCAACTCTGGATCGAAACGACCCGATCCCACACTTGTGTCCGTGTCCAAAATGATGTCCAGTACCGATGTCAGCTGCATTACGGCCTTCACTGTTCCCAGCGATGCCAGTGTTCCGTTGTGCATGAGGTGCATACTCACCGTCGTTAAACGCTTAACGAACGCCAGCAGTCTCTGCTGAGTGATATTTTTGCGTCGCTTGATCAGCACATCGTCCAGAGTACGAAGGATTATCTGGAAATCGTCGTGATTCTTGCCTGCGTGTACCGCAAGTAGGTTTCTATAAAAATGGCCATAGAAACGGATCGGATCGATGTTCAACACTTCTCCCTGACCGGAGAGGATGACGAATATTGTCCGAATGCAGTGCAATTGCTCCCGATAGCCGAGCTCGGTCGTTTCAAGTATGTTGTTCAGCACCTCGATTAGATCGGAGAAGAACTCCAAGTTGATGACGTGAGCAAATCTAAACGGAAACGAATGAGATACGGTTCGTTGTAGGAAAACATATGACTTACTCAGCAAGTCCCTCCAGGCATGCACTAAGCGCCTTGGAATTGGGATCGTTCTTTAAAATCCTAAAGTAGATGGTGAACACCATTTTGATGATCTCCGTCAGCTTGTAGTGCTTGGACTGTTTGTTCTCCTCTGCGCGTGTCTCCTCCAGCTCTTTGTTGAGCTCTGTGAGTCGCTTACGGCGTTTGCGTTCCTTTTTCGACAGATTGATCAAGCGCTGCCGATGTGCTTCGAGTTTTTTCTGCTTAAGCTCGTTCTCCTTCTCGGCATTCAGGTTGACGTTCTTGATCTTCAGCGCCAGCAGGCAGGTTATCATATCCAAATGAACCACGTTTGACTTGCTCTTGATGAGGTGGTTTATCCGGCGGATGATGTACAGCGTCATGTCGAGCTTTTTGTCCGTGGAGAACACAGTGCGGAAGCATTTGTTGACATCCTCGCGCATGCGGGGAAAATTGCTGTTCAGCATGTAGACGAGGAGTTGAGCGATATTTTGAACGTAATTGAAGTACGGGTGTGCGATGAGTAGTTCGCAAAGACATGTCACGCCGACCTCTGCAATTTTTACCACTTGCGGCGTAATGCGACCGCATCCACGTTTCGTCACCGACGCCGTAATTTTTTCCAGCTTTTGGAGAAATTTCTTAAACTGCTGCAGTAGTGCGTTCTCGTAGGTAACGCGCTCCAGAGTCGCTTTTCTTACTGCAAGGAGGAAATACTAATGGTTAGTCTCATTGGGAATGTGAAACTTCCCATTTCATAACTGGAATGGAAAGCCCAATAAGCGTCCTAAAACAAAAAGTGCAACTAACCTGTTGTCATCTTGGTGTCCACCTGCCCGACACGATACTCTGGCAAAATATCCTTGAAGATCTCGGTTATCGAAAGAATTGCCACCTTGCGAACCGTCAACAAGTTTGGCGTTCCATTTTCATTCGTCTCCTCCATCAACTCAAACAGCGCATTAAAGTTCTTCATCTTGTCCTCGGGTTTCTCAAGAATTCCCGAGCAAATAATACCAATCCGATACTTTTGCCTTTCGATCTCCTGCTGTCGATGTATAAGCAAATCGGTGGTGGAAATCAACTTATTTGTTTCCGGTTTAGCAACCTCATCATCATACAACACGTCATCATCGCTGTCCTCGTAATCAGAGGGCTCCTCTTCTTCCTCCTGCTTGTCTTTGGGATCCTTTTTAGCCACCTTTGGCTTTGGTTTGTAATCCACCTCCGTAGTGCGACTAATAATTTCACCTTCACGGCTCTTTATGGGCAACAAGTTTATCTTGATCTTAAGACTCTCCTTTTCCTTGGAATTCTGAGTGGAATAGCTCGACTCCAGTCCAACTGATTCGGCATCAAGGTCAAATGCTGGCTCCGCATGTTTTCGTTTTCTTTGTTTATTGGCGCCTGCTGCTTCCAAATAATCCAAATCATCACCATCCAGCATGTCCATGACATTGTCGGCAATTTGCTCATCATCCTCATCGTCGTCGTCGTCCATATGATTGTTGAGCGCTTTACGCTTAGGTTTAACAGGGAATTCCTTTCTCTTTGGCTTAGGTCCATTGAAGATGTTCTGCTTTTTTGCGGCTTGCCCCTTGGCGTTTGCTTTCTGCTGTTGGGATTTCGTTAGCGTCTTCTTCTTCCCCTTGAGATGGGCTGACCGTTTTACGGCACTGATTTTTACTTTTTTCTGCAAATAATGTGGAAATTTTAAATTTTCCTGGGCAAAAGGGTCTAAGGAGGTCACTTACAACTGCCATATTTATTTTATATGCTGGTATTTCTTTTTTTTATGAAAAATTAAAACACAGCAACGAAAGTTTTCAGATTTCGTCGGTTTTCCGAGTTTTGACTTTGACGTTTTTCCATGTGCACATGTAAAAAGGGAGTTGCCATCTCAAATTTATTCAAACAAAATGACACGGAGTTGCGTTACGTTTTATTTATGAATTTCCGATGAAATCTTTGACTTGAAATAGTTATACCAGCTGATGCATTTCGCAGGACACTCATGGTCACATTTAGACGATGTCGTCCAGGCGATCATTGTAAAACGGAATCTGTGCACAAGTTATTCGGGAGTCGGGACACGGCTACGTAATGTCAAAGTTAGATCGCGTCAAATAGAGATATGTGGCTCGCTTGGACTCTAAAAACACCAATATTTCATTTTCGGACACGATGCTGTACTTTTTAAGGCCCAACTTATTTCTTAAAACACTATTTTTAATGAAAATACCATTAAGTTACGTCAAATGCCCCGAAGACAGAGAAACGTCAGTCAGTACAAAAATAGGGAACTGCCAATTTTAACAGTACGAGATTCCTTTCTGTGTTAAGCCTATGTAGATCCTGGGTGAAAAATAAAGAAAGGTCAATTCACAAACAAACGGTAAATATATCCAAATGTTGTAGCGTGACGTAAAGAACCCTTGTTGGTACGTCATGTTACCTTTCAAAATCTGACAGCACCGCTGTCTGTGCCTAGTGTCGTTTTGCCAGCTGTGAAGTTTCAAAAGTTTAAAGTGAAATCAGAGTTTTTTTTGTTGCAAACAAAAAAAATTTTGTTTATTTTATTAATGCGTATAAGTGTTAAGGATAAAGTTAGCTAGTAGATATAATCCAAGATTACACGAAATGAACAGCATAGGATGGGCGCTAATCTTCAAAAAGGGCTGTTGGTGTTCGCGAGAAACAATCAACATCAATGGAAGCAAGTACATAGTTAAGGAGCGAATAGCACAGGGGTATGTTATGAATGAGGACATTAATGCCATCTAATGGATTGCAATGGTTTTTCCTCCTATGTAGTGGCTTTAGCAATATTGACTTGGCCGAGAATGCAATCACGCGAAAGGTGTACGCAATCAAGCGAATTACATGTCACAGTATCGAGGACCAAAACTTTGCTTTACGAGAAATCGAACACTGCCAGCAAATTGACTCGGAGAACGTTATCAAAGTTATTGATTATCAATTAAAGGGCTCAGCGGATATTGTCATAAATACGACTAGCAAGTTGAACATAGTCCTGCCGTACTATAAGCATGGTTCGCTGGGTGATCATCTGACTATGCGAGGGAAGCGAGGTGATCACATGCCCGAGGCACAGATATTGCAGATCTTTTTGGGCATATGCGACGGGCTGAAGGCGTTCCACGAGGCTAAGCCGCAGCCACTGGCACATAGAGATTTGAAGACAGCCAATATTTGCCTATCGGACTCGTTCGAACCGATAATAGTGGACTTGGGCTCAGTGACAGAAGCGAGGCTGCAGATATGTGGCCAATCGGAAGCACAGCGATTGCAGGACGAGGCGGAAGAGCGCAGTTCAATTGTTTATAGGGCACCGGAGCTGTTCTCGGTGAAGAGCTACTGCACCATCGACGAAAGGACAGATATATGGGTAAGAAACTGATTTGCTGAGGGAGGTATGTCGTCTAAGTGACTTACTTTCAGAGCCTAGGATGTGTATTGTATGCAATGTGTTTCTTTCACTGTCTTTTCGATCCTATCTATGAGAAAGGCGATAGCGTAGCGCTTGCCGTGCTTAGTGGGAACATTAACATTCCAGAAAACTCCATCTATTCTCAGGTAATTACAATGCTGTCGTGAAGCTTTGAACGAGTCTTAAGTTCGGTTATGCCAATTCATTCGCAGGACATGCACGAATTAATTGCGTACATGCTTCGCTTGGATCCAATGGAGCGTCCATTTATCTACAGCGTCATCGAGAAGACACACGATCTGATAGCGAAACTCGAAGGAAGAGTTTAGGTGCCGCCAGCAATCATTGGCGGTTCAAAAGGCAGCGGTGCACCACAACACACTCCAATTAGCATTTTTTTTGTTTTATATTTAAAAATAAACCCGTTTTTCAACTAATGATCGTCTTTAGTCAGCCCTGGGCAGTTGTCGTCCAAATCCTCGACATCCTTGTAATGTACGCCACACCAATGGCAGTAGTTGTACGACATGCGCATGTAGCTCGTCAGCATTTCGAGTTTCTCCGCCGAAGAGTACTCGAAGGTGTCTTCCTCCTCTTCCACAGCATCCTCGTCAGATTCGCCATCCTCAGGTGGTGGGCTACGGTCTGGCCAGAACCACTTTAGATGCGGTTCCTCCACGTTCGCCTTATGATCCAAGTCCTCACATGACTTTTGGCATTTTCTACAAACAGTTCATGATAGCTTAGCACAGAACCACTCATCTTTTGGACTTACCTCAGAGCCGTTTCCACAAACCGTTCCTGGGCCTTCTCAGTCATTCGGCGACGATATTCTTCGGGTGTGACCTCTGCCTCGTTCAATCTCCTTTGCAAGTGCTTTGCTTGAATTTCCCTTCTCTTGAGTTCGATTTCCTTCAGAGCGGTTTCTCTGCCCAAACCACCTCGGCCTGATTTAATATTGAGCCCAATTGGTTCTGTTATACCAGAGGAAGATTTACCCAGAGAGTCCCCAGGTTTGTAGCCCATTTTTGCCAACAGCTTGAATCCCATATTCTCACTCTCGATGGGACACTGCAGTCCCTCTTGAAGGCGTTCATTGCTCTGAGTTTGTACAGATTTTTTTTGCTTTTTGTTGATCTCCACCTTTTGCTCCTCGAGATGTATTTGACGCTTCTTGCTGCGATCGTGGATGAGGCTTGGACGAACGTCCGTCATTCTTGAATAAAAAAGGCATTATTTTTCAATTCACTGTGGAAGTCCACATAAATTACCCAGTGAGAAATGCATCCGACATGTAATCCTCTTCTTCGGAGGACATTTTTATGAAGAAAATTTGCTTAACGTTGGTAAACAATAAACGAATGTAGAAATGTCAAAACTTGTAAGGACTGTGTTCGTTATGTTCCATAAAGCTGTCTTCATTGACTGACAAGGTTTTGTGGTTTTGGATTGGGCAGAAAGGAACACTTTTTATTGCTTTTCATGTTCCATTGGTAGAGAAAAATACATATTTTTCAGGACATCTAATATGTGTTGGGTTGGAATGGATTTATGGATTATGATTGGAAATATGTTGTACAATACGTAGGGTGGACGGTTTCCATTTCGTATCCGTGTTGATCCATCTCTTGCAGCGGCCAAATGCAAATTCTTCTCTATTTTTCACAGACTTGTCGCTTAAAAACGGTAATCTAATAACATACTTTAAGTTAGTAGGTGTAGCTCAGAAATTGAGATACGCAAAATTGCTCTGACTCTGAAAAAAGTGTTTTTGTGTGAATGGCACATGAAATCTGTAAGCCTGCTGATTTCGAGAACAGAAAAACCGCTCTGAATCTGAAAGAATGCTTTTTCTGTCCCAATGGAAAAAGACTTTAAAAAAATAAATAAATGCATTTATGAACACATCACTAAAAGCTTATTACGACGAGAGCTCCCTCTGCCATCATGTGTTTGCTGCCACCCCTAGCTATATGTCAAAAAGCGCCCTTGCGCTTGTAAACAATTGCTTAAAAGAAATTTGTTCACACCTATCTTTTAGTTCAAAGCATTCCAGAATCTATTTGTAAGAAAATGAAATTTTCATTACCACTGCTATTGTGCACGCTCACAATTTCCGGTGTCGTAACAAAGGAGGAACCGCAAGTTAAAATCGGAATTAAAAAGCGAATCGACGATTGTACTGAACGAACTAAAAAAGGCGACTTTATTCACGTCCACTACAAAGTAAGTTCTCATCACACTAAAGCAGGAATGAAACCTATTTTTTACATCCTAATCATGTGCAGGGTTCACTGGAAGACGGCACAGTGTTCGACAGTAGCCTTCCGCGAGGAGTTCCCTTCACATTTACCCTAGGTACCAATCAGGTCATCAAAGGATGGGAACAGGGTCTTATGGGCATGTGCGAGGGCGAAAAGCGACGTTTGGTCATTCCACCTGAACTGGGCTATGGTAAAACCGGTTCGGGTCATTTAATTCCGAAAAATGCAGTTCTGCTCTTTGAGGTCGAACTCATGAAAATCGAAAAAAGGCAAGACTTGTAATTCGTTTAAGTAGTCTCTATTTCGTAGGTATAAATGAAATACAATCTTTAAAGACAACAGATTTTTCAATATTTTTTTATTGTTTTCCTTATAAGTGCCAGTCGCTGTTTGTGTGCCTCTGTCACGGAAGCTCTCTTGTAGGGCCTTAATTCGTCAGTTCCAAATCCGGGAATCCAAATATTCCACTTGCGCTCCAAGTGCAACTGAACATCTCTCACCTCGACCTTCGAGACTTTTCTATGCTTCGCATAGGCGCAGGTGGATTTTACCACATCCTCCACGAAATCATCGGCGATTTGGAGAAGCAACTCTTCGACGTCTTCGTCCAGTTGTGCAGTGGCATCGACTTCTCGCACCAGTTCCAGAAGACGGGGCTTTGTAAGCAGCTACAAATAACAGAGAGTATTTTTTGTAATTTCAGCGAAATTAATTTACTTCTCTTACTTACCGGCTGGGTATCGATATTGTTGCTAGTTTTGGTTGAATTTGAGTGTGAAGTACTGTTTGAGGCGGAATTCGAGTTAGATTGTGGCGCTCCAATGGGACTGCTTTGGGAGGGTGACGCCATTTGAACGTCCTGCGAGTCTCCGTTGTATTCACTGCTGTGCACTCCGTTACTATCAAAATTTGAATTATTTTCTGACATTCTTTCGTCTAAACTATTTTATTCTGTTGTTTTGTTTTTTTTTTGGTAAAAATATGTTTTTATAGCGAAAGATGTAGGAAACAATACCGATACATATACATAAAAAAGAAATGAAAACGTATGAGGATCATCCACCATAGTAAATTATTTAAATTAAGTACATTTTAGCTACATTTATCTAGGTATTACAAGTTTGAAGCTGAAAATTATTTATTTTAAGATATACGATTTGTCAGCGACCGAGAGGAAAGGCCATTTCTTTCGAAAACGAAATGCGTACGCGCTAACGCACGACTCTTCGTATTGTGGAAATATTGCTAAAACTATTAAATTCACCCTTTTTATCGCCTGATAATAATTATGGTGTGTAGTTGTACTGCAAACAATTTTGGAAGTAATGAAAATTTGACTGAAGCCAACTTTTGTTGATATAAAAAAATCGGAAGGTGCAGTTTTGTTGACATTACAGGGATGGCATAAATTAGACGAGGAAGTCGGTAATGGCGTACGTAGATAATGAAGTTCTGACAATCGTTTAAGCTAAATCTACCTACACTCATCTCAACTTTTTGTAGAAATAAAAGTTCGTGATAGCGTGAATTGCAATCTTGTCAAACAAATGGCTACGTACAGCAATCTTCCCTGGGTATAATTGAGAGATTTTTTATTTCTGTGACCTAAAATTGTATTTCGAGTTAAACTAGTTATTATTCGAATTGTTTGTCAGGCGACCACTTGAGGTAGAGCAGTGGCAAAAACTTTAATTGGTCATATTTTCTCAGTTATAAAACCCAAGACTTGAGAGAGAGTACTGTTCAAGAAATTTTGTTCACGTTTTTAAGAGTGTTCATAGATGGAATTAGGAAGAATTAAAATTTTCGAGGACAGCGGTAGCACTGATGCCAAACCCTACATTATCTACAGTCTTCGAATCATCCTGGAAGCCCACTCCATTTCGATGTCAACAAAACTAAAACTACCCCTTTGGTTTTGTAAACAATCGCAAAATGGGGTGGCTTGGCTAACAAAATAGAAACAGAAGCCATCGCCGGAAGGTAGTCGATGAAGTTTTGTTTTTAAATCAATAAAAATGAATTTTTTCTTCTTGCTAATATTTATCACACTTTTTTCCGCTGCAATGCCACGGGGTGTTCCACGAGTAAAAATTGGCATTAAGAAAAGAATTGACGATTGCAAGCGTAGAAGTAAAAACGGAGACATCCTATTCGTCCATTACAAGGTATGCAACTCACTTATCTTCAATCGATGACTGTATTGATTTTGTTTTGGGTCACAGGGGTCCCTAGAAGACGGAACTGTATTTGACACCAGCCTACCAAACGGAGCACCATATAGATTCATATTGGGCAACGAGCAAGTGATAAAGGGATGGGACGATGGCTTAACACGGATGTGTGTAGGCGAGAAACGACGGTTAATTGTCCCACCTGAGTTGGCCTACGGAGAAAAGGGCTCGGGCGGAATAATCCCACCGAACGCCACGCTCTATTTCGACGTGGAACTGATCAAACTCAACAACAGAATTGAACTATAAAATGTAGATAGTTTGAATATTAAAGAATTATTTATTTCCAGTATAAAATGCTAGTATTTCTTAATGGTCTTCCTTATCAGTGCCAGTCGCTGTTTATGTGCTTCAGTAACTGACGCTCTTTTATAGGGCCTCAGTTCGTCTGTACCAAAACCGGGAATCCACATATTCCATTTACGTTCCAAATGCAACTGCACATCCCTCACCTCAACTTTGGAGACTTTTCTGTGCTTCGCATAGGCGCAGGTAGACCGCACGGCATCCTCAACGAAATCGTCGGCTATTTGTAGAAGAAGTTCCTCAACTTCCTCATCCAACTGCGCTGTGGCATCGACTTCCCGGACAAGCTCCAAAAGACGTGGTTTTGTTAGAATCTGTATGAGAATGGTGATTCAAATAGTCAGTTTTCTGTTATCGATTATTTCAGTCTTACCGGCTGACTATCGATGCTGTTGCTAGCTTTTGTTGCATTCGCATTTGAAGTGTGTGAGGTGGCGTTGCTGTTGGATGCCGAGTTCGAGTTGGTCAAAGGAGCTCCGACTGGACTGCTGTGCGAGGGTGACGCCATCGGAATATCCTGGGAGTCCGTGGTGTAATCACTGTGGACTCCGTTACTATCAAAATGTGAATTATTTTCCGACATACTTTCGACTAAACTACTTGGTTTTGTGTGTGCAACTATGTGAATAGGTAGCGAAAGATGTAGGAAAAAAGTACCGAAACAAATATGTAAAAGAAACAAAGATGTAGGTATAAGGATCTTCCACCAAATATTAGTTCTTAAACAATAGCAAACATGTTCGATAATGTTAATAGGTTATATAAAAATAATATTTAAGGTAAAAACGGCACAAGTATTATTGCAGAAGGAATCAAAGCGATTTTCGGGCAAAAGGACTTGGCGTGCGCAAAAACTTGCAGCTTTCCCAATATTGCCCAGTAGTTACTAAATCCATGTAAATCACCTTTTGAGGGTTTTGTGATATTTTGCTGCAGAAAATTTGCAAGAGCTTCTAAACAAAACAAAAGTTTCGCCTTCTCTTTTTATTCCTGGCAAAATAGCTGTCAAGCTTCAAGCAGCTGTTTGTTTGACAACCAGTACCAGTAGCCCGCCAGGGATGTTGAAAGGTCATGTTTATTCGGGATGCCGAAAGTGAGTGAATTTTTGTGTTGGCAATAATCCCGACAACTTTATATCTAGGTACCTAGATGCACAAAATAGCAGATTAGTCGTTTTCGCATGCTCCATTGCAATTAAGACGAGGAGTAAATTTTTCTCTAAGTTAAATTATTTTTCCAATTGAAATAAATTGATTTTTTTTTGTTGTTTTGCTAATGGTGTTCCACTCACTTGTTTCGATATTCCAAGTCATTCACAAATTTAACCAATAAAATACTTAAATTAGATATATTTCCGATTTTCCAAATGATTCTAAATTTTGAGCCATCCGACTCAATTGTTTTTTTTTTTTAATTCAAGAAAGCGTTCAGACAACAAACAATTTTTATGTGCAATGAACAACGAAGCAATTTTCCAAATATCTACCTAGAAAAATATAAGGAAATGTTAATAAGCAAGCCAATAATTTTATTAATAATATTTAAATGACCGTTTTTGTAGGTATTTGTGATAAAAACTAATCTTGAATATTTAGAGCTTAATTGTAGAGAAAGATTACGGGTCTGGTATCACTACTTGGTAGCTAAACACACCATCCACATCGACAGCTGTGCCTTTGGCAAATGTCAGAATCAGAACAAGAAGAAAAGTATCAAAATCAAAATTAAAAAGTGAACTTTTTTAATCAATCAAATTTCAGTTCGTTGAAGACTCCTTCGAATTCGGGTTTTTCAAAATTTGTCTGGTCGTCGGGTGGCGTATTGGTTAATCCACAGTTCCCACAGTGTCCCTAAGCATCCGTAAAAAAGCACGTAGTCAATACACAAATCGATTCTGTACCAAACCGGCTACCCCAGCCATAGAAATCGTTGCATAAAATCCTAATTCGAACCAGTTTTAAGTCGTCTACATCGCTTTTCAAGTAAGTAAATAATGTGTATATATTATAGCAAAAGCTATTCCATCAACTAAGTTCACATTAATACGAGACCGAATCAGTGACAATGACAATAATAATCACCTGCCAGCTGAATGGCTAAGATATCCGAACAATACGTCGTTACGTACATTCTTTTTGATACCCTTCGATAAAATTGTATACCGGTATCTTTATTGCTAGGAAATAAAGTTATGTAACATGTTTTCATAAAACCATTTTCTGTTTGATAAATTCGACCTCAATGGGTATTTTATTTTTATTAATTTGCGCTGCAATTCAGACCAGTTCCAGTAGTAACCACCCAAACATTTTTTAACACACAATCATTTTTCGCTTCGCATATTTTTGTGTGTATCATCTGTTGGATGTGCTTCTATTCAAGTACATGTACCTATATATATGAGCTACAGTCCTATTTGAAGTTTCGAAAACCATTTATGTGCTTGACGGTGTGCTTGTTGATAGTTCCCAGTCAAAATAAGTCTAATTTAATTAGAAGCGACATATTAATAAAATTCTGGAAAGCTAAAATGCTGCAGTTGAACTTAAATGCCTTTCAATTGTTTATTTAGCGAGTAAACAACAAAGTATAAAGTTTCATTTTGGTTGAAAAGTATTTATACATTCAATTTGAAAGCTACTAAGAGCAGAGGTTTCACTTTACTTAGAATAAGTGGTCATAAATTGAAAGTAGCGTAGATGGCTCAAACTTAGCACCTTATGATTATCCTCTAGATACATACGATTTATGTGAAGATAGGAGAACGATGAACTAGAACGGGGGATGTTAGATTTCGTTCTGAAATAACAAGTGGCGCTAAAACGGGTTTGATTAGCTAGCGATGGTTGCTATTTGTATTAATTGCTCACTGGCTTTAAAAATAGGTCGCATAATAAGTTGATAACGTATCAATAAATAAAAGAGATCTTATTTTGAATGCAAATATCGATATTGTTTTTATTATAGCTAGTCAAGGAAAACCCACACGTGTCGGTTATTTCGTGGTTAAAAAAAACCTGTGCAAATTCGAAAATTTATGTTTTGCTACCTGCCGCAGTGGCGTAGTGGTTAGCCAGGGGTCCCAGGCTCAAATCGAATCCCGAAACAAAAAACCCCAAATTCCAACTTAAGGTTCTTTTTTCACTGCGCCACCTGACGCGAAAGTCTGACAAACATCCGAGAGTATAATTGTAATGAAAGTAGGTCTGTTCCCTTACTTTTAAATCTTACGAATTTGTACTAATTCGTACGAATTTTACTCAATGTCGTTCCTTAACTCGAAAAATTCGCAAAAGAGAGCAAGCTACTACCCCTCCACTGAGAATCTTGCGAATTTTTACTCAACAAATTTCTTGGTGTAGAATTGAAAAAGCTGTCAGTCACCTTTCAATTAACAACAGCTGATTTGAAAATTTGTTGTCCTATTTGACATATGAGTGCATTTGTTTTTATTTATTGCTTATTAAAATGGTTTAAAAAGGCGGCAGAATGAAATTGAATGTTCTCCTTAGATTTTATTTGAAAATCGCGGCGAAATTCTACTTTGCTGTAAAGAATAAGAAAGGACAATCGCCCCCAAGAAATTTGTAAATGCCCTGTCGCTTTTTCCTCTTCTCAAATGCTTGTAGTTCAATCAGTACAAACTTATCAAGATAGGTCAGAAGTTCGAATAATTTCGAATCACTTTCATCGCTGAGGAGATGAATCAACTAATTTTGTCAGTAAATTAGCAAATTCTTCGAGTTTATACGAAATTTTAACGACTTTTCATAGCACTTTTTTGAATTATGTATCTGTCTTTATTCGTATTTTACTACAAAAGCGTTCCCTAACTTTTTCGTAAGTGTCTCTCTCTGTGAGAGAATTTATCCCCACCACTGCCATTTTGACAGTCTTTTCCATTTTACTACAAAAGTAAAGGAACAGACCTTATAATTGTAATGAAAGTGTTGCGCAGAACGAGACAAGTTATTAGGTCTGTTCCTTTACTTTTGTAGTAAAATGGAAAAGACTGTCAAAATGGCAGTGGTGGGGATAAATTCTCTCACAGAGAGAGACACTTACGAAAAAGTTAGGGAACGCTTTTGTAGTAAAATACGAAAAATGACAGATACATAATTCAAAAATTCAAAAAAGTGCTGCGAATAGTCGTTAAAATTTCGTATAAACTCGAAGAATTTGCTAATTTACTGACAAAATTAATTGATTCATCTCTCTAGCGATGAAAGTGATTCGAAATTAGTTTTATACCTATCTGGATAAGTTTGTACTGATTGAACTACAAGCATTTCAGAAGAGGAAAAAGCGACAGGGCATTTACAAATTTCTTGGAGGCGATTGTCCTTTCTTACTCTTTACAGCAAAGTAGAGTTTCGTCGCGATTTTCAAATAGAATCTAAGGAGAACATTCCATTTCATTCTGCCGCCTTTTGATACCATTTTAATACGCAAGAAATCAAAACAAATGCACTCATATGTCTAATAGGACAACAAATTTCAAATCAGCTGTTCATTGAAAGGTGACTGACAGATTTTTCAATTCTACACCAAGAAATTTGTTGAGTAAAAATTCGCAAGATTCTCAGTGGAGGGGTAATAGCTTGCTCTCTCGATGACGCTCTCTTTTGCGAATTTTTCGAATTAAGGAACGACATTGAGTAAAATTCGTACGAATTAGTACAAATTCGTAAGATTTAAAAGTAAGCGAACAGACCTATTGTGAACGAGACAAATATAGAGTGATAACGAGGATAGGGGAATAATAGAGAAAGGATATTTATGTTCAAATGGGACATTACAGTTTTGTACCTCGATCAGGAAGGAGATCATAGTTTGAAAACCAAAAAAAATTAAAGATAAAGTAAAGTGGTTCTGTTAATTTCTTTTGTTGCGTAATGAAAGACCTTTTCAGTTGGCCGTTTGGACTCAGCATAAAACTGTAGATCGCCCCAAAAATAAAAAACTCACACAAAACGAATGGTTGTGAGAAGTTAGACCCCCACAGGGGAAATTGGGTCCCCACAGACCTGTTGCTCCAATTATTATACCCTCCAGAGGAAGGTATATTCACTTTGCCAATACATTTGTAACGCCAAGGACTCACCGGAGACCTCATAAAGTATATATATTCTGAATCAGGATCACATTCTGAATCGATTTAGATATGTCCGTCTGTCTGTCTGTCTGTTGAAAACACGATGGCGCCCAAAGTAATTGACGTAGCTGAATGAAATTTGGTGAAAGGACTTCTTTTTATCGGCGTCAGGTTGGTATTAAAAATGGGCTATGTCGGTCAAGTAGTTCTGGTATTTTGCATGACTTGTATGCAGTGGAGGGTATCAAAGCATCGGCCAGGCCGATGATAACACTTTTACTTGTTTTTTTATTTATTTACCTCTAATGACGAAGTCATTTCTTAATGCGTCACTGGGTACTCCATTATGCACTTATTTGTCGACGACTTGGTTCTACTTACAACAACTAAACCACTCTGTAGAAATGGCATACGGAATCCATCAAAACCCTACCGACAAGGCAAGCAATGCCATACTGATAACCAATGGCAAATTTGCAGCATAAAAAAATCCACCTGCTTGTAGCTAAAAGGTGTTATTGCGTCACACAGCCAGACAAGGATTTCAGTGAATCACGACATCTTTTACCAAGTGGTAGGTAAAACTAATCATGCACCCTACGGACTCCTGTAGAAGGACAACTTCGCGATGTTTCCATTTGGCGTCATTCACGTTACTTTATCCCGGCATCCAGCAGCCGGTTTATCGTCTGAAACTAATGTGGTTTTTCATTGGATCGCTTTTTGTAGATCTCGATATTTTTTCAGATTTACACAACATACTGCCGCAATCAGCAAAATACTTTGCACAGCTGCTTTACGTCACCTTAAGAAGTTTGTTTTAAAACCAATCGTGAAAACCAAAATAAAGACATACATAGATAGCAATGGATATAACTTTGGATGAATTCTTCATCGTTTTCCTCATCATCTGAAGAATACGAATCACCGAAGCGACTCCATTTGTATATCTACACAAGTGGGAACATTTCTCAAGTCGATATCCATAGTTGATTTTTCCAAAAGCGAATGCAATTTGAACAGCTGATATTGCTGTCCAATAACCCACTAATCCATTTACAAAGCAGTTCAATTTCGTTGCATGTTCCATGAGCCGCGTTAAATCTGAGATCTGAAAAAGATTTTTAGTAGTCCCAATCAAGAGATCTGAAAAGAATATCCGATGGTTTGGGTATAAGTTTGGGTGCATATTGTTTGTCATATTAGAAAGAATCCTTGTGCCCCATTGAAGGTCAACGTTCTTATTTCATTTCATTTCATAATAATCAAAGGCCTGTCATACAATTAACAAAAATTAACACAACTACGTCTGACTCCAGCCAGACACATTTCAAACAGCAATGCTAATTGTAAATGCCATTCCGCCTGCGTTTAGACAGTCCAAATGCGTCTTGTTGTTTATTTGTGTTTAATTTTGATGACAAATATCTGAACGATCCCGTGACCTTTCCGAGCAACACATTTTTCATTCTTCATCGCATTTGAATTATACAATCCACATCAAACTGCTAATATTTTGAGGCACTGATCTGTGCCAAATATACACACCATAATGTGCTAATTAAATGTGTCTCTCTATGTATTCCCTTTCAGAATGTCAGCTGCAGCAAGTACCGCCCCAGCCCCACCAAAGCCGCAGCAATTTGCGTAAGTACAACATACCTATAGCTAATCAATTAATCAGTTAAATTGTGTAAAGTCCCCAGTGATGGCTTGAAAGTCGTGCGCACCTGTGTTCGTGTCGCATTCAAAAGCGAAAGTTTAAAAATATACTTTCCTCGCGATTGTTAAAAATATTTTCCGTTTTCCGCTAAGATGCCGCGCTGTATAGATACTACTCGTACGCTTTGTGTCAATATTATTTTTGTTGTTTTACCTATCTCCTGTAGTGGCTACTTGCCAAGTATTTGCGGTGTCGCCTCCTATGTCTGATAAGAATTTCCCAACAAATCGTCGAATGCGCCCTCGTCGAGCATCAACAATCTGCTCGTCTTATCAAAGTAGCTGTGCCAGTCAGTCAGCAGCACTATCGCGGATTGTTGGATTTGATTAAGCATTTAAAACATTTAACATTGTTTGGCCTAACACGAGCTCCGTTGCGTGCAAACATCTCGTTTGACTTTAATTGATTAATTGCCTGTCATTGCAGACTGCTTCCTAAAATCATCAATGGTGGGATTGCCGGTATCATCGGTGTGTCATGTGTGTTTCCGTTGGATCTGGTAAAGACTCGGTTGCAGAATCAACAGGTCGGACCCAATGGCGAGAAGATGTACAAGAATATGTAAGTATACTGTCTGTTTATTGTTTACATTGCATACTTGAGTAATGCGGGCGATAATGTGCTGAAAGAATAACAATTCTATTGATAGATCAGGGAACCAAGTTACTTCCAGTCTATCGAAGCAAAGAGTGTTTCTTTAATTACCAAATCAATTAAACAGCAAACGCGTTAAAGGCTAATCGCTATCCGTTATCTTGACAAATTAACGCTTCGTTTTTATTATCGCTCTGCCTTATCTGAAACATATTTGTCGAGAATTTGTTACTAAGCGTTGCCGGAGCAGCTGATTTTTGCATTGTTTTCGACATAAACTTGATAAGCAGTTGCTGCAAACGGCCCATGAAATGCATGGGGCGTCTTTAGCTAGCTTGTTACAAACCGAAGTCGTTTCGCTTACAATGACGTCCATGCATTTGAATTATTTTTGTAAATTTGCGCCTAGGCTCGACTGCTTCCGGAAGACCTACCGTGCTGAGGGGTACTTCGGCATGTACCGCGGCTCTGGCGTTAACATTTTACTCATCACACCCGAGAAAGCCATCAAATTGGCTGCCAATGACTTCTTCCGCCATCACCTGACCAAAAAGGATGGTACCCTTCCAATAACCCATCAAATGGCCGCTGGTGGTCTGGCTGGTGCCTTCCAAATAATCGTTACCACCCCCATGGAATTGCTGAAAATTCAAATGCAAGACGCTGGCCGTGTTGCAGCGCAAGCCAAATTGGCTGGAAAGACTGTGCCAAAAGCTTCAGCCACGCAAATCGCCAGCCAACTCATCAAGGAGAAGGGTATCTTTGGACTGTACAAGGGTATCGGAGCAACTGGCCTGCGAGATGTCTCATTCTCCATTGTGTACTTCCCGCTCTTTGCCACATTGAACGACCTTGGTCCACGAAAGGCTGATGGATCAGGAGAAGCTGTATTTTGGTAAGCAAACACAGGGCTATCCTATTTGAAGATCTAACAATAAGGTGCACTGCAGGTGCTCCTTCCTATCTGGATGTGCTGCTGGTTCCATGGCCGCCTTGGCCGTCAATCCCTTCGATGTGGTAAAAACCCGGCTGCAGGCACTGAAGAAGGCCGAGGGCGAGAAGGAATTCAAGGGCATTGGAGATTGCATTTCGTAAGTTTGACACTAAGAGTCTCCTGGTAACCGTTCTATGTTCACACCTCATTTTTATCACAGAAAAACTCTGCGATATGAAGGACCAACGGCGTTCTTCAAAGGTGGACTTTGCCGAATGATTGTTATCGCGCCACTCTTTGGTATCGCTCAAATGGTTTACTTTTTGGGGGTAGCCGAATCGTTGCTTGGCCGTAAGACAGACTAAGTCAATTCCAATTCCAATTAAAGACAACGCAACAAGTGGTCAACGAGTCATGCACTATGAATTAATAAAAGAAAATATTTATTTAGAAATTATTAACATGCCAGGCATTTATGAAAAAGTAACAATATACACAACATATACGTGAGTTAGCTCTTTGTGTTTATAGATGTTTATATATATGTAGTTGACTACGCTAATAAATGAATTGGCATTTAGCCATAACAACACCGCCGCCTATGCTACATATAGAGTAGACAAATGCCAAACATTTAAATACATAAACGGATAGTATGTTAAGGATACATTTTAAGATGTATCGTGTTGCAATATGTATGATAGCACAGATACACTGAAAACTGACAATAAATTGATGTCAATAGTAGAGATGTCGATTATTTAGTTGTGCCCACAACACAACCACAATTTGATTAATGTTATCATTCTCAGGAAGAACTCTTCTGCAATTCATGTTTAGCAAGTAGTTAAAAGTAATGTATTTAGTAAAACACTGTCACCGTCAAACACTGTAGTTCAATAAGCCAGTCCATACATGTATGTTGTTAAATAAAAATTGAGACTCTAATGAGTACATTGATACCATATGAAGATCATTGTGTGTTTTATTCGTCTTGCAAAACTGTTCTCCCTTCAGTTAAGTTACAACTATATAATAGCAAACGAAATGTTATTGTTAAGCGAATTTGTGTGTATATACGTAATTAATAAATATACTTCAATCGTAACAATCAATCTAGTGATTAGCTTCCACTACTTGTTTGCCTGTTGTTAGGCACATATTGTTGCCGAAATACCGTACTCGTTTTTATCAGTTTTCTCTTCCTTTTTACAGTCGAGGCCGGACCTAGGCTTCAATATGAGTAGGTCTGTTCCTCTACTTTAAAATCCAACGAATTTTTACTCAATGCCGTTCCCTAACTCGAGAAATTCGTAAAAGAGAGCCCCATCGAGAGAGCAAGATATTACCCCTCCACTGAGAAACTTACGAGTTTTTACTCAACAAATTTCTTGGTGCAACACAGCTGAAACGTATTTAAACGGCGAATATATTACTTGTCCTTAACCCGTCCGCTTCACCACGTCGCGTCACGGCCTTGGGGACCTCAAAAGTTTCCTGCACCAAACGTGATCGTTGAAGATACTCAAGTCCTTAACCCGTCCGCTTCACCACGTCGCGTCACGGCCCCCAAGACCTCAAAAGTTTCCTGCACCAAACGTGATCGTTGAAGATACTCAAGTCCTTAACCCGTCCGCTTCACCACGTCGCGTCACGGCCCCCAAGACCTCAAAAGTTTCCTGCACCAAACGTGATCGTTGAAGATACTCAAGTCCTTAACCCGTCCGCTTCACCACGTCGCGTCACGGCCCCCAAGACCTCAAAAGTTTCCTGCACCAAACGTGATCGTTGAAGATACTCAAGTCCTTAACCCGTCCGCTTCACCACGTCGCGTCACGGCCCCCAAGACCTCAAAAGTTTCCTGCACCAAACGTGATCGTTGAAGATACTCAAGGATTAAAGCAAGGCCGTGGTGCTTTTCCACAACATCATAAATGATGGCGCCTATGGTCAGTATTCGGTGAAAGTAATCTAATGGAAGCCAGTTCTGTGAACATTTTCTGCGTATTATTTTTATAATAAAAACACCAACGGCAATTTTTGTTTTGCATTAAAATTAGTTGAAATGAAATTTTGAGACAAAAAATACCGTCATCCCAGAGAGGTGGGTCAATAAAATAGTGATACTTCATGAAGCTCAATAAATAGTGGAGGATACTCACGTTAGTCCACCAAAAGTACAAAAACGCGGTGTGGAAAGTGTATCAAATATTTGCATGCTCCGCCAAAAAAAATCAATAAAAGATTGTAATGCTGTTTGAACTAAACTTTAATGTTGAATTAAAAACAGTTAATCTTACGGCAATAGATGATGGGCTTCATAAAAGTAGGAGGTTAGCGAAATATCTTCTCGACCATCCGTCTGATTGGCTGACTTCTGGAGATGGAGGTGCAACTGTAGAGTCGACTTACTGCTCTGCTTTTCGTTGCATTCACTTTTCCGCAATCTTCAGTTGTGCGTCTGAAGATCCGCTAGCTTCAGAACCTGAAATAGAAGAACATTTTTTGAAGTAAAGATCATGCGTGGCATCTTAATATGATCTTACCAATAGTTTTAGACATTCGTAGGCACATAACTCCTGTCCTGGATTTCGTGTAGGAGCTGGAGGTGCAACTGTAGAGTTGATTGCTACGCTGCTTTTCATTGCCGAACATTTTTCCGGATCTTCAGTTGCCATCTAAAGATGCCCCAGCTTCAGAACCTGAAATAGAAGAAAGTTCTGTCAAGTATTTTCCAAGATCATGCTCGGTATCTCAATATGAACTTACCAGTAGATTTAGGCATTCGTAGGCACATAACTCCTGTCCTGGATTTCGTATAGGATCAATTTTCTGGTCTGCTGCAGTGATCCTTCTCATAGAGGGATTTTTAAAGTAAGTCCACCTAGCTGAAAAAGGGAAAAAAGTTGAAGCCGAAGTGGAAGTGGATCCCCATCGAACTATGGAGCACAAGTACCAAACTATAAAATGTGTATTAGAAATGAGAAATGCATTGCAAATGTAGTTCTGTAAAAAAAGAAATGTCTTTTTAATAAAAGAACAATTTTCTAGCAACAATTGATTATAAGAACGAATAACAATGAAAGCAAAGGCATGAACAAAAGAACAATAACTCAACAAAAATGTGGAATCCAAAATAGAAGCTTGTATTTCTCCGCGAGCTGAATCCGAACCCAGTCTCAATTTTTTTTTTATTATATTTTTTTATTATTATAACGTGGTTTCGGATTCAGCGCGCGAAAACCTACAAGTCTACAAAAATAAACCACAGCTCGGGATTCTCCGAGTAGAGCCAATAAGGGGAATGGTCGACTTCTTGTCTCACATTCCCTTGCTCGTTATTTCGCGTTGGAAGAGGGCCGATGCCCTTGACCACATCCGCAAACAATCTTGCGAATTTGGTCTCCTAAGTTGTGTATTATTGCGTGAGGTGTGATTGTTAATAATAAATATATTATGTTGGTACTCACGTGTATATCAGATGAGATTGGGCCAGGTTTCTTGATGTTTCTTACTGATAGTATCTTGCCGCTGTTTTTGAAAGCATAATAGGGCTTCAATAATATGGATGGCATTCTCTTCATGTTGATGGCACTTTTGCTTGATTTTTTTTCCATTTTGCTTCGCTTTTTTTCTTTTTCTTTAGTTTTGTCTTGAAGTCTTCTTTTCTGCGTTTGTTTTGATTTATTATTTTTTTTTTTTGACAACAAAAGTCACGGCCTGTTATAATTTTTTTTTTTTGTCAATCATAGGAAGTGTTTGTTTTAAAATTTATGAAGTACAATGGGGTAGATAACAACAGGCAGAATAGGTTGATTAGAGATAGGATTGTTAGCGAATGAACCCAATTAATAAAAAATTCAGTTTTCAAACATGACCTGTGCTTTAAGGCGACCTCGGAATATATATAGAACATAAAATTTGAATTTTGATCTCCCTACAACCCTAGATTAGGTGTATTGATTAAAGTTGTAATTCTAAACTTTCTTAAAAGTGGTAACGCATTACGGATAGACCTTCACCAAAATGTTTCCTGAGATTGGCATCACTTCCAGAGATTTGTCATAAATTCCATCCATCTACAGTAGAGCCTACAAAATTTATTCAAAAAAGGTAAGTTTTGTTCATGACCTCTCCAAGCAAGGTAAGTATTCCATTTTTATTTCTAGTTATGAAACAAGACTAGCACACATTACGATTACACCCAAACTGGCAGCAAAGAAGCCCCAACAGAACTCGCCATAACCAATGTTCCAGTAAGAGATCCATTCCATTATCTTTGTCTATGACTAGCATTGTCACAGCGGTGTAAGGCCTAGTACGCTGCTCGCCTCCATATAAAAATGTCTCCAAAGATAAAATTAAGCAAAGCAGTTAAGCCAAGCAGTATGCAGTTCAAGC
Organism: Cheilosia impressa; assembly: GCA_948293265.1. Taxonomy (NCBI): domain Eukaryota; kingdom Metazoa; phylum Arthropoda; class Insecta; order Diptera; family Syrphidae; genus Cheilosia; species Cheilosia impressa. The sequence continues at coordinate 1,786,507 of OX411880.1, forward strand.
TAAATTTGTTAGCCACTGTACGAAAAATCTCTACAGAATTTAAATAAGCATATTAATGCAAAATACATTTTTCCACCGCTCAATTTTGGCAGATCAGAGAAAATATCGGTATATTCGCAACAAAATTGCAAACGAAAGCAAATTAAAAGTATACGTAGGTATGGAGAATGATTAGTTCAACACAAAGAAATTCGTTGTTGCTAATTTAATCACCCCTATTCCGAGTGGCGTTTACGACGATTTAAAAAACGCTAATTTGAAATTGGAATTTGGAATTTCAGTCGTTGAACGCTATTGTCACTAAAGTTCATGTTGAACCTATTCGCTTACGGCGAAAGTCATGTGAGAAACTTTACTGCCATTCTGTAACACGGTGAACGAAACAAAAAACGACAAACGTCGTGAAAGTAAAACGCCACTCGGAATAAGGGTGAATATCTTTTAGAAATGGAATATTTTAACGAATAGTACCAGGAAGAGGTTTGAGGAGGGAGCTGTAGAAGTACAAATAAAGAAACGAAAAAAAAAAGAATACCAAGAAAACCATTTTTACCTCCGAAGAAAAAGATTTTTTGGCGGTCCTAGTTAAAGAACGTCCTTGTATTTTGTATTTGCTTTTTTGTTTTTTTAATATTTTAAAGGAAAACATGTACCAAGCGACTTAATCTAGAGCAAGTCAATCAGCTTTACCAACACAGTTTTCATTTGTTTGACGGAACAAACACTGTCAAAATTAAGCGAATTGGTGGAGAACACATTGGAGAGGCGCTTAAATTTAGCTTTCCTGGAACAGCAAAACTAGGCTTAAGAATTGAAAAATTTGTCTGACACATCACAATTGACAGCTGATTTGAAATTTGTTGTCCTATTTCACATAAATGTAATCTACACATCAACTCGATCTAGTTTGTTGAGCAGGGAAATCCCTCCTGCTGAAAGGTATAACAGTTTAGAGTATAGGTCTGCACAATGCAGCTCGTCAAGTGAGACAGGCGTATTGGGTTTGGTTCCTTTTATCGTATCTGATCGAACAGGGCGCTTGGCGAGTTAGCGCAGTGTAATAGTATAGATATCATTCTCTTCCAAAAGCCATAAGATTAACTTTCAAAAATTTGTCATAAAGCTGGGCTCGAACCGACACATAAGTGAACGAGCTATACGTTTACGGAAACACGATTCGACCCCTGTTCTAACCCATATTAATGGTGGTCATACACTACGTGCGCAACTGATGAAAGTAATTGTATAGATGCCACTCATAACTAATTGACCAACAAAATGTATAGCCTCATTGCTCATCGGTGTAAATGACTTATTGTTATGTCCAGCAACCGGTAGAAGCGTACAGCTCAGGCACAAATGTTGAACAACGCGGTGATAAGAAAATCTATTCACGAAGTTGAAAACCTAAATTGTATCTTTCTACGCATAATAATTATGCAGTACATTTATGCAGTACATGAAACCAATTTTCAAATACTAGTTTCGGGCAGTAGATTTCGCTGCCACCACTAACCATTTTTGAAGGCCTATACTTAGTCTTTGGCCCCATCTTCTAAGGTGTTTTATCAAATATTACTGCGAGTCTATCCCAGTGCGCCCCATTAAGAAATTGTTTTGGGGATCCCATTTAATTTATACAGTCATAGTACGGTGGCCAATGCCAGTCAAAAAACTGGAGTGTGTCCGGCTCTGTCCACCTCTTTTTATGGGTTTTTCACACCCTTAGAAGATGTCGATCAGTATCGTTTATTCATATTTACTTAAACCAACTCAACAACTTTCCAAAAAATCCAGCTACACAAAAGATTACTCGACCATTTTTTACAAATACATTTTATTAATCCGAAACATCATATTTTAAAAGATTCCAAATCGAACTCATAACATATCACAGAATGTACTAGGAGATAATACTCGAATGAATTTTTACAATTTGTTCAACAATAATTATTAACACTCGTTATTTTGAAATGATGAAATTGTACAATAAATGCGGAGGATGATTGGTCGTCTTTATGTTATCCACTGATGCTGTATGAAAGAAGTACGAAATGGTTAATAAATTTGAGTTTAAATTGCATTCATTGTCAACCTTCGGCCACCTGGTGACATATTTTAAGGATATGTTTGTGTAAGGGGTGTTATATGTTCGCGTCTACAACTCGTCTTTAAGGACAGAGCCTATGAGCTCGTCACCAATTGAAACCTCTTCGACTGTACCCTGGACTTTTTTGTGGCCAACGATTTTCACCGAATGCGCCGGTTTGTATGTAACCGTGTCAGTTGTATTGTGTACTGTGTCCTTGTCATCGGACGCATTAGACGTGTACGATGGATCGGGACTTGTGAGTGTAATGCGGGAACCTGTTACCGGGCTGTGTTAAGTATAGAGGAGAAATAGGGTTGCTGTTAGGAATGTTTAAGTTTTCTACAGGAAACTATTCTTTTGTGGGGTTTGAGAAGGGAATTTTTAAACTTTTTTTAAGGTAGTCACTGATAATACCTTGAATACACCACTCAAATGCACACTTATTCTCGTCGCCGAGAAGATGATCGCAATTTCTGTGGACTTCTATACAGCAAGTTTGAAATATAGAAATTAAAAGATCCCATTGAATTTTACTCAAATCGAAGAAAGTACTAACCTGTCTCTAGCTTCGAAGTTGGCTTCGACGTTCATGTTTCTCGGTTGGCGGAAATCACATTCGAGGGAGAAAGCTGAATCGCCGGGGGTTATCAGTTCGGGATCGTTCTGAATGACCACAATGTTGGTGTAAATGTCGCCTTCGTGTTGGGTCTGACATTGGTCAAAGTTGAACTTCATCTCAAGAGTACGGAGATCCTTCTTTGTTGGCTTAACAAAACATGGCGCCGATTGCTTGTAGAAACTGCCTCTTGTGTACATAACTCCAGTGAATTCTTCCTCTGTTTCGAGCATTACCTGCATTGACTCTGCTCCGCATTTGAGATTAACCTTTTGAATGCCTTGAGTGGAGCCATCGATTTTAAAAGTGTCCGTGAGGTCTTGCTCCCAAATATCTGAAAGAAAGAGCAGTGCATATCTTTAGGCTTTAAGAAATGAACTGAGATCACTCTTGCTCGTTAATTTTTGTAGAGTTGAATAAGCTTTTGAAACAATATTCTTTTTTTTTAATTGCTGTAAATATTACATTACTGAGACCCCTCTTGGGCTTCCCAAAAAAAAACCACAATATTACACCTTCAGGTTTCTTCCACTGCGCCACCTCTCGAGAACTTATGACAAACATCTGAGAGTATAACTGTCTAGAAGAGATTCTCAATTAGACGTTTGGGCTCGTTATACAATTTTAGACCCTTTCCATTCGTCCCAAAAATGAAAGAAGTCACACAAAACGAATGGTTGAGAGAATCTAGGCCTAGGGTCCCTTACGGACATGTTGCTCCAAATCTTTATTTATTTTTTTCCTCCCGGATATTTATGAATTTTCATGTTTAATATCATAATTTTTGAGGCATTTACCGCTACTCATAAATTAGGTGTGTTTTTGACGTGGCTAATACTTGTGCCCACTAGTGCACATTGAGAAGTGTCAGCTAATTTCCACGCCTGTCAACCCTGAAAATTCGGCTTCTATATCGAACGCAAAATGTTCTCTGTCCGTCAATTTTTGATATTGACAAATATTTATCTTTTGGTAACACTTTTTCCCGTTTATTGTTAAAAATCAGTGAACTCAATTCTGAATTTGGGTTTGACATATACAAATAGTTGATAAAAGTGTTCGCAATATAGATGATTAGTTTGAAAATGTATGACAGCAAGCGAAATGACAGCAAAACTTAGCACTGAATTCTTGCCCCCACAGATTAACTGGGGCAGTACAGGGCACAACTAGGGTGTCCTAGAACCCATATCAAACACAGGTTTTCAGTACCAGGGCGAGCTCAGTGCTATATCGAACGCATTAGGGTTACGTCACGTCAAACAAACCGAATGACTGCTTGTAGAAAGAGTTCAACTGTCAATTTGCACAAAAGAAGAGGTTACTAGTCGTGAGTTTTGGCCGTTGCTCCCTTGCTGTCAAAACTAACGAGCAAGCACTTGATTTGCACTGAAATCAGCGGAGTTTTACCCAAATTTGACACTGTCTTAAGCCCACAGAATCCACAAAATAAAATAGCTCAAACTGCAGGCTATATTGTCTGCCAATCGATTTTTGTGACTTTAAACCTAATTTTGCGAGTCGCTTATTTACTTCTTTAGTTTCTAAACAAAAAATGAAGCGTTCTCACAAATTTAAATTACTTAGTTACTCTGTTTATAAACACTATCAATCGCAAACTCTATTCTCACAATATGAATGGTTATCGCATCAAAACTTCCACAGCTTAAGTAACACCGGTGTATGGAATGGAACTATCCATTCCGTGGAATTCATGGTGACCCAATCTGATCTTACCTTCTTTCACCTTTTCACCATCCTGACACAAAGAACACACGAATATGTTAAAAAAGCAACAAATTATTACGAATTTACTATTATTGGTCATTGTGGCTGTTTTTTTTAATATTAATTTTATTAAATTTAACAACAAATTCAAGCTCAAGAGCAGATTAATCGAAAGAAGTTCACGTACAACTGCTTGGATTAGCCGACTGCTTTGAGCCTATAAAAAGAAAAACCGATTCCCCCCAAAACAATTGTTGTATACCAGACAGAAAGATGACCAACGAAATGGTGTGCAAGGAGAAAGAAAGAAACAAATAACACTAATGCGGAGTAATGGAAGAAAGAATCCACGTAAGTGGGCAAAGCCAAAAGGGGAGAGATGAGTTAATATACAGCACGCTTGGAGCCGGGCTTCGCTGTTGATGTTGACGTGTAGCCAAACCACACCACGACCACATGCTTGTATCTGTTACTTAATTAACCATTTTTAGAGATCTTCTTTTCGATTGATCCGACATTGTACTGAGAGAGAGAGAGAGAGAGCAAATGTGCGATTTAAGTTATCGTTTCGTTTTGTCTGAAGTAGAGTTGCCATGATGCTTAACATTACGTATACGTCCCGAGTACCCGTCCGAGTACCCGTCCGATTACATTGGAACAATCGAAAGTTAGTAAAAGAATGCTGGATAGTTATGTTCGTTTTCAGCTCAAGTTTACTAAAAGTTGTATGGTGAACTTATGTATGTAAGGATTTTCATTAGGAAAAGAAGAAGTATAAGTGAAGTACATTCGTAAAATTCAGATGAAAAATAGCTCCGAAAAATGCACAAGAGCGCAGATAGTTGAAGCATGGGCTCGGGTAATATTTACATCAGCTGTGGAATAATTGTTTCTTAAGAGCTTCTTAATAAGTTTGTGAGCTAGTTTCACTTTTTCAAATGCTTTCCTGGATTTTGCTCTACGAAAGGTAGGTACCACATAACGTTATCCGATCCTGCTCACATTTTCTTAATGTTTTCAACAGGCTATATACATATACATCCACTCAATTAATGTTGAAGCTCAAGCTGTCATCAATACCAAGGATTGGCCGCATTCAAGAACCTAGTCGACTAGATTGGTCTAAATGAGATGCAACCTGAACGCAAAAACTAGAGTGGTCGGGAACTTCACGTTTTCTACATGAGCCACATATGAGAACTGTCAACTTAGTACTCAGTCACAAATTTCTTGACTAGATTCGTCGGCTACCCCTCCATAAACATCAACTGAAACAGCTGCTCTCATGACCGATTTCGACCAATCAGACCCGAGATTCACTTAGTGAGAGAGCTGTCAGACTTACTAGATACTTGAACGTCCCCATTGATGATTCTGTTCTAAAACGACGTGCCACACTTTTTAGGAATTTCGTCACAGCAGAATACATTTTCCCCCGAAACAGACCTTATGACTATAGTATAATGTTTATTTTAAAAAAAATTTTGACCAACAACCAATATTATGTAAATGGTTATTTAAAGAAAAGACAAGACTTGGCTCATCAAAAAGAAGGCTTTATCATTTTACAGATCGACCTTATTATCATCTTTACTACTTTACAAATATAGGCGACATTTTGGGCAAATTTTTTGACAGCTATATGTAGATGAGGGTTAAGTGGAGATGTTCTAGTTTCTATTTTAGTCTGACAGCTGGCTGACTTGATGTATCTCAGTTGTGCTTGGCCTAGATCGGTCATAAAAACAGCCCTTTCAGTTGAGGTTATTGAAGGGTGGCCGATAAATCTAGTCGAAAGACATGGACCTTGTATTGTTTATTGCCTACAAAAATAATCTGACACGATAAATGTTTTTTGTGCATATTGTTAAAAAAAGGCTACAACAGCTCTAAATAAATGTTGTACTATAATGAAATGTATGCCACGCCTACTTTGTTGGGACGTTCATTTCAATAGCAACCTCACTTTCCTTTGTCTCTGCTGTTGTCTGTGTATCTTCCTTATACCGAGTGTCTAGTTACCGGTACCAGTTCCACTCACCAGGCTAAGCTGCTTCCACATTACATAACTAGCGCGAGTGGCGACCAACTTTCAGTCACATTGTGGCACCTATTTCCAGCTGTCTCTTGCGAAAACATCGGACATACACGTTACAGGTATGAGAAAAACAAATCTACTAGGGAAAGGAAAAACTTAACACACTACGGACGTTTAGCATTGGTCTTCATTATTATCAAATAATGAACGACACCCTCGATCTCCAATCGTTTCTCCTTCAGCACCGATAACTCCAAAGGAAAAACCAGCAATTTTCCACAATAATGCGCTAAGCGGCAATTTAACTATTTTCTTACATTTTATTACGATTAACCAAAAGCAGGTATATACACATTTTTTTAATAACAAATTGGTTTAATTTTATGTTCCGTCCATTTGGTTCCCGTTCCGACTATTTACCGGACATGGCCGTCTCTCATTTGTGTGCACTTTTCTTCGTGGCTGCACGATACCTCGCCAGTTCAATGCCCTCCCAGTTCAGTGATTTTGTGAACACACTGCGCGTGCGCACATTTTTTGTTTTCACACGAGTCGAAGATGCAAGCGAAGACGGAGAACAGGTAAAACACAACAAAACGGCAGGCGATTCCAGTTCCAGGCACCGCATGAAATTAAAAATGAGTAAAAATTAAAAATAAAAAGTATAATACAATTTTGGTAGAGGAGAAATGTGCCAGTACTTCCTCGCACAGGAAGTGAACAAGAAAACTTACGTTTCCTGCAATCGCTTGAGCACTTCCGCTTCGGCATTGGTAAGCCCGTCGTAAAATGATTTCAAATTGATTTGGAGCAGTTTCCTGGTTTGCATGCCGGTCAAGAAGGTGGATGGTTCGTCCAGTTGTATGGAGTAGTACATGGCTAGTTTTCCGAGTTCGATATTAGCATCTTTGCAGATATTTGCTGCCTTGCGGCAGATGTCTTTGATTTCCTGTGGTGCTGGGTGCCAGTCTTGCGGACCGTCGTTGGACAAGAGACCCAAGGCATGGCCAGCAGCGCAAATGACACCAAGGTTACGTTCAAGGAAGAAAGGTAGATAATCCTTCAAGGACTGGTCGAGAAGCGTGAACCTGGAGTAGCACAAAACAACCTAAAATATTTCACAGATTAGTAAAGTATATCCATCGAAGGTATGTCGTTGATTTACATCAAACCGTCCTGGGGTAGCTTCAATAATACGCTTCAAAGGTTCCATAGGGTAAGCTGATACACCAATAAAACGAACTTTTCCTTCGTCACGAAGCTTCTCGAGTTCGGGTAAGCATTCATTGAGAACTGTATCAAATGTTTCTGGAAACTCAATATCGTGAATCTGAAAGAGGATTGGAAATTAAGTGGCTTTGATATAAACGACAGCTGGGATATAATTTTAACCTGAATGACGTCCACGTATTTCAGACCTAGAAGTTCTAAGCTCTTCTCAACACTCTGGCGCGTCTTTTCGGCTGTATAATTGAACATGGTGTCGAACTCCTTGGTGTAGCGCCCTACTTTGGTAGCAATGTAATAGGCTTCTCGTGGAACATCACGTAGAGCGAGTCCTAGAACTGTTTCCGATTTTCCCTGGCCGTAAAATGGTGCGGTGTCAATGTAGTTTATTCCACTCTTGACTGCGTCGTGGACGGTTGCAATCGATTCTTGTAAGTCGCAGTCTCTAAAGTTTGAAAGGGTTTATTTTGTTTGTATCAAATGAGAATGTAGTGATTATGATTAGTGTCAGTAAATTAAACCAACAGTTACACGAAACATATAATAAATTGTCCGTTCATCACTTTCAGAAGCCATTTCGTTTTATAGGAAATGGAAATGTCGTAGGCCATCGCTATAAAAATACATGCGTGCTCAACTTTCCCATAATTCCTACCACCTAAACAAGATGGCCGGCCAAAATACGTGTCATATATTTTTACGTCTAGATAATGCTGTCAACAAGAAGGGACACACAACATCGACGAATCGGACAGAACGTCACAGATAGACAGCTTTAACTTTGAGGTAGTTCGGGACTTTGTCTACCTCGGCTCCGCTATTAACTCTGAAAATGATATAACCTCAGAAATCAAGCGAAGAATTACACTTGCCAACCGCTGTTACTTTGGTCTAAGAAGGCAATTGATTAGTAGGGCCTTGTCGAGAAATACTAAGGAGACTCTATATAAGACCCCCATCATCATCCCAGTCCTGCTTTATGGTGCAGAAGCATGAACGAAGGAGAAGCATATCAAAGTCGGATAAAGAGCTCCTTGGTCGTTTCGAACGCAAAATTCTTCGTGTGATTTTTGCGTTGACGGGCTCTGGAGGAGGAGATTTAACAGCGAACTCTACGAGCTGTACAGCGACATCGACCTAGTCAGAAAAGTACGTATCAGTCGTCTAAGATGGCTGGGACATGTAGAGCGAATGAACACCAACGCTCCGGCCCGAAGAGTCTTCGATTCCAACCCGCGCAAGTGGAAGGGGACCTCAACCAATTTGGAATGCGCAACTGGAGGCAGTTAGCCAAAGATCGCGCTAACTGGAGAGGCGTATTGGTTGAGGTCCAGGTCCACCCCGGACTGTAGCACCACCTAAGTAAGTAAGTAAGATAATGCTGTCTCTTTCAGTCACACGGCTATTTAGTAATGGACATCCCTTAATCTCCTGTGTTAAGCTAAGATTAGACTGTATGCCAAATGACAAATGACTAAATGTCAGGATTATCAAAACTGTATATTAGACTAGGTATATAACCAAAATTACGAACGTGGTCATATTTGCCTTGTTGGTCATTTAAGGCATTTGTTATTTCTAACCAAATATTAAAGTAGAGTAATGCTGTAAAGAAACACAAAGCAAAAAGTTGATGTTGGAACACCGATGGCAACAAAATAGTTCCATCAATGGAATGCCAGCAATGACATAACGAAATTTCAATAAAGCGAAAGCATTTGAGCATTTTTATCTGTCAAAATCAGCATGGTCATATGTGGTATTTATGTCATTACATAATATGACCTTTTGACAGAACTGTCAGAAATTGGCATTATATGACCACTTGGCATACAGTCTAATCTAACCTTTAGGAATGATGTTGTAAATGTCAGCTTTTCGTAATTTAATTTAATTTCGGATGTGATTAAGTTCTAGACCGCCCTTACTCGTATATCTTTAGAATTGTAAGCTGTACTTAATGTAAAGCCAAATAAATATTTCCAATTTGTTGGGTCCGGCTAGTTACCGGGCAGTGGATCATGTGATGCTTAATTAAAAATTCCATTTGTCAAAAGTTGCACAGCATTCAAGGACAAATATTGGTGGTTTTGCAATAATTGTTGAGTGTCTAATAAAGGTAATGCACTCAATTGTTTGCTTGCGATATGGTTCGAAGCGCAATCAACGGAACCTACGTATTATGAACGACGGATAAAAGTATAACTCTCAAATTACACTTATCTGCTGGCGTAACGAAATGTCAAAGTTAAGTAGCATCAAGTTGGGGTACGTTGCTCGCTTTTCAAAATACGATTTTTATTGAAAATATCGTTACATTACGTGAAGTAGATAACGTAGCATCGAATACAGTCAAACGTCAGTCATTACAAAGGCAACAACCCAACAGCAGCTTCTGAAAATGAATACATTTGCATTTGCGGCTTTCCTGATAAAAATGCTCGTTCACCATATCATAAGGTCCCTTTACATAACAACTAGCTCGTGTTCACAGGTAAAAATTTAGAAGTATAAAGAAATCAATGTTTAAGTACAAAACGCTATCTTTCAATTAATTTAAGAAATCGGAAAATCACCACGAAACGTTTAAATGATCCTTATCTGCATAAAAATATCGCTTTCTTGTGTTTTTTTTTTAATTCTAGTAAAAAGACAAACCCATATAAGTTGCTAAAGGTTCCACCACCCAGTGACACTTTAGAGACTTGCAGTCCAGTTTTGCCAAGTGGACGATATTCCATGCGAGCAATAGCCTCCTCATTGTGGAAACCCTTCACAAATGTGGCTTGATCAGACATTTTTTTTCGAATAAATTTCAAACACTTGATCACTTTTGAAAACAAATTGCTACTGAAGACTTTTTGTTACTATTGGACCGGTATTCGCTTAAATAAGAGTCTCTCAAATACTCGCGAAAAGATAAGACTGCAATTAAAAAAAAATGCTTTACTGGCTGGCGTATTGCTATAGGGCAGTTGAGTTTTGTGTGTTCTTATGTCATGGCATTTATAAACAAGAATATACAAACAAAACGTAACGAGAATAATCAATTTAATTGGTATTGGTGTTGAGCTTTTTTTTTTTTTTTTTGTAAATATTAATCAACAACAATATGCATGGAAAGCTTGAAAGCTATCATGCTCGTCGATCCTAAGGCTGGTGTCTGCATTTGGTTAGTCGGATCGTAACAAGAGAAAGGCCTGTGCTCTAATTATGAAGAATAAAATGAATATGGGTAGATACGATAAGCTGAAATAATCTGCAATCACTTGAAAATATTTCTATTTCTGTTTTAAAACATGTGAAATGAGAGTGGTGATTAGTTTCAGTAAATTACACCAACAATTCAGTTATACTAAATGAATAATTAATTGTCTCTCCATCGCTTCGGGAAGTCATTCTGTTTTACAGGAACGCTGAATTTCGTTACCCGCATCGTTTTAAAAATAACAACAAGGTGCCCGAACAAAATACGTATTCACGTGTTTTTGCGTGTTAGGTAATGCTGTCCCTTTCATACTGGACATCCCTTTAATCTACCGTATTATGAATGTGTGATGGTGTACGCACATCAACTGCGTACATTCTGTCAGTCACCTGACAATTAAACGATGATTTGAAATTCGTTGTCCTATTTGGCATACGCGTGCATATGATTTCATTGCCTGCGTATTAAGATCTCAACTAATCGAAATTCTTTTCGAAAGTGGCGATGACACTTTTCCTCGCTGTAAAGCCTAGTACGCACCTGTTCCGGAACAAAACATCGTATACAAAATGGGGACGTTCAAGTATCTAGTTTAGTAAGTCTGACAGCTCTCTGACTAGATGTATATCGGTTTTGATGGGGGGAAATCGGTCAAATGAGCAGCTGTTTCGTTTATGGAGGGATAACCATATTTCTAGTCAAGAAATTCGTGACTGAGTACTAATGTCGTTTTCCATTGGGACCACCAAAAATCTTTTTCAGATCTCAGATTTATCGCGGTTCATGGAACGTGCAACGAAATTGATCTGCTTTTGTCAATGGATTAGTGTGTATTTGACAACAAAATCAGCTGTTCAAATTGCATTTGCTTTTGCAAAAATCAGCTATGGATATCGACTTGAAAAATGTTTCCCCTGTTGTAGGCACAAATGGAATAGTTTCGGTGATTCGTAGTTTCCAGATGATGAGGAAAATAATAAAGATAATAATTCATCCAACATTATATCAATTGCTTTTTATGTATTTCTTTATTTTGCTTTTCACGAAACTTTGCGCATTTCTTTTGAAAGCAAACTTCTTGCAATGACATAAATCAGCTGTGGGTATTTGTGGCAGTATGTGTAAATCTGAAAAATTATCGAGATCTGCAAAAAGTGCTCCGAATCGAAAAAAAGATTGATTTTTTTTCCCAATGGAACGCGAAAAGTGATTTAGATCAAAAAAAAGATTGATTTTTTGTCCCAATGGAAAACGACATAAGTCGACAGTTGTCATATGTATAGCTGACGCAGAAAAAGTGGCATCCCCAACCAATCTAGTTCTTGCGTTTAGGTTACATCTCATCCAGACCAATCTAGTCGACTTAGGATAAAGAGATTCTTGAATGCGGCCAATGACGCAATAAAATCAGGAATTAAAAACTTCGCTCTCTTTCTCGTTTTGCGGTACGCAGCTGCTGCGAAATGATGGCAGAAAAGTGGGTAATTGTAATAGATTTCTTGGCAGAATTCTACACTCTCTTTTTCGCATATATTATTGTCCAGGTCATTATTTGCTTGCGAAAATTTGACATTTGTACTGCAGTGATATCAGCTTTTATAAGAGGTATGGAGCCAAATTTTAAAAATCTTGGAGCCAAACATAGACAAACTTAAATATAAAGATCAAAAGTGAGCATTAGCCAGTGAAAAGTTCGTGTAGCTAAATCAGAGGTAAATTGCTGCTCTTTGTTATTTTGCTCTGCCTTTTCACAGGCGTTTCGCTGTCCATTTGGAGACCACCGAAAAATTTTGTTCCGAAACAGGTGTGTACTAGGCTTCAGAATTGAAATCGAAATGTAAAATCTAGCACTATAACCCCCTTATTAATAAACAAATGTGCACAAGTTAGTTAGCTAGTAGACATCAGATAGCATACAAAAATTTGACGTAACTTCTGAATAACGAGTTGCTAACTTTTACGCAGCGTTTATTAATAGGGGGGTAACTACTACTTCTACTCAACACTTACTTTCCTGGTTGTAAAGATCACTGCGAAATCCCGTCCAATTTGCGGGGTAGTTTTCTCTCGCATCGTGAAGAAATTGAACGCATTATAACCAAGGAAAAGATTTCCTGGGCCGTTAATAGTTTTGCTCCGTATAAATCACCGGGGCAGGACGGCATTCTCCCCATCATGCTACAAAAACATGAAGGGATAGTGGTACCCTTACTTGTTAAAATTTACAGAAGCAGTATCTTACTTAATCACATCCCGCAGTCTTGGAAGTTTGTCCGAGTAGTTTTCTTACCGAAAGTCGGCAAAAGAGGTCACGAATCCGCGAAGGATTTCCGACCTATAAGCTTAACCTCCTTCATACTTAAAACTTTAGAACGCACACTCGACCTTCAGATAAGAACAGGCCTTGAAAGGTTTCCCTTATGTCATTCGCAACACGCTTACCTCAAGGGCAAGTCGACGGAGACTGCTCTTCATGAAGTAGTGCGTATAGTTGAAAGGTCACTCTCCCATCACCAATATACGTTAGCCACCTTCTTAGATATAGAGGGCGCCTTTAACAACGTCCTCACTGAATCGATCCAGGAATCTCTCTTAGAACTTGGGGTAGAGGATTTCATCACTTCATGGATCATTTCCATGCTTAAAACAAGGATAATTCAAGCAAAACTTGGCAACACCCTTTTAACCAAATCAGTAAGTAGAGGAACACCTCAAGGTGGGGTGATCTCGCCACTCTTATGGTACTCAATAAAATTCTGTCAAGTCTCGACAGGATAGGTATTAAAGTTGTTGCGTATGCGGATGACGTGGTTGTTCTAGTATCAGGAATGTTTCCGAACGTGATAAGCGAAATCATGGAAAGAGCACTGGGTAAGATTAGCGGTTGGGCTACAAGTTGTGGTCTAAGTGTTAACCCAAGCAAAACTGAACTGATGCTTTTCACCACCAAAACCAAAATACCAACCTTCTCACTTCCCCGCTTGAATAACCAATATCTCACTTTATCCACCAGTGCCAAATACCTAGGAGTCATCCTCGACCCTAAACTCAACTGGAAGTCTAATATCGAACACCGAGTGAAGAAGGCAAGTATAGCTTTCTACGCCTGTAGTAAAACCTTCGGCAAGAAGTGGGGTCTTCAACCAAATATGGTTCGTTGGATGTACACAGCAGTAGTACGTCCTATCCTCACTTACGGGTCACTGGTATGGTGGCCCGCCTTAAGCAAAGCTTATAACATCACTAAATTAAGTAGAGTCCAAAGAACTGCTGGAATTGGAATTACAGGGGCCCTTCGATCAAGTCCGACCGAGGCGCTCAATGTGATTCTCAATTTTCTGCCAGTGGATCTGCACATAAAAAACATTGCTGCGTGTAGTGCAGTTAGATTGAAGGAATCTAAATGTTGGTCCGAACGGCCCTACGGCCACACCAGCATCCTACTTTCCCTTCCTGATGGCACAGGTCGTATATCTACAGACTACATTGTACCCAAACTCAACTTCCATAAAAACTTCTCTGTTCGATTCCCCTCTAGGTCAGAATGGGAGGATAATGCAGTCGTAAATGAATTCGACATTCCTATCTTCACAGATGGTTCCAAAATGAACTGTGGAGTGGGAGCGGGCATTTTCTCAAAAGAATTAGACATCTCCAAATCTTTCCGCCTCCCCAAAGCAACCAGCGTCTTTCAAGCGGAAGTATTTGCATAACAACTCAAAAGAAAAAAATAGGCATCTTCATCGAGAGTCAGGCCGCGATTAAGGCTGTCGGCTCAACTAAGTCATCGTCCAAACTTGTTCTGGAATGCAGGAGTTCACTTACCAGAGCTTGTAATCGGTTTGAAATCACTCTCGTCTGGATTCCCGGTCATAGGAACATAGACGGGAATGAAAAAGCCGATGAACTTGCCAGGCGTGGCTCTGCTCTTTGCGTGTCTCTGGCGAAGGAAGTCCTCCCTCCACTGGGATACGTCAAGAGAGAAATCCTCCTGCACTTCACCTCAGGGGCCGAGACTAGATGGGCGAACTTGAATTGCTGTGTCATTTCAAGAAAGATCTGGCCAACCTACGACGATGCCAGAACAAACAACCTTTTAGCCAGAACAAACAACCTTTTAGCCAGAACGCGTGTAGATGTCGCTCGACTGACGGCAATTAGTACGGGCCACTGGCCCTTGGGAACCCACGCGGCCAAGCTTGGTATCCCCCATAATTCCCGCTGCCGTAGCTGCGCTGATACAAACAAGAGTGAAACTGTGTTTCATCTTCTCTGTGAATGTCCGGCACTAGCTAAAACCAGACTCAGTGTACTAGGTCATCCCTTCTTTGATGACCTTTCCGCCATACAATGTATCCATTTCAACAAAATCATCAAATTTCTCAACTCCACAGGCTGGTTTTGAGCTCCTTACAACTTCCTTCATGCCCCTTCTATTTCAGGTTCCGTTAGTTGTGGCCTCAAAACGGCGCTCAATGCGCTATTTGTGTTTTTCCGCGTCAGAGGACAGGAATACAGCCACTTAAACCAACCAACCAACCGTAGTTTTCAAAATGTGCCCATAAAGACGTATTTCAATCTGAAAGTGTAACCACCGTAAAGAACTAAAAAATCTTAGCACATTATTCTATATTATTTATATTTAATTTTTTGAGATACAAAGGATAATGTCCGATTACAAAAACCGACAGCAAAATAACTACAGAACTAACTTCTCCTTAATTCAAAAAAGAAATCCATTACCAACCCGAGGATCTTTTCATCGAATGAATCGCTTTTCAATTTGTCACCGCCACACTCTAGGCAATTATCATTATTATTCGTATTCTGCATATAAAAAAAATAAATATTTTTAACGCCTTTCTATAAACAGTCATTCGCTTAGAAGAACACATCCCGCAGAATTTCATATTTCGTCGGGTCCGGTATTGCGGGAGCTTGTTTGGGTTTCATAAGTATAACATCGTTTATCTCATGAATAATACCGTTTGTAGCCAGGTTATCGCATTTGATAATCATGGCATTTTCCACCTTTGGACGACGATCACGATCGATGCGTAGTTTCGCTCCGCTTATCATTTCAATGGTACGCACAAATGGCCAAACACCGGCTGTGATGCCAGCACAACAGACGACATCGTTTACGATATATTCTTTGACAAAATGTTCGGCTTCAGTTTGGCTCTTGCTGACGTCAATGTTGAACTCCCTGAAAACGTCGTTCTTTGGTACGAAAATCGTATAGCTGTCATCGTCGTTATTAAGGAGACTTGTCAAATTGGCCACTTTGACGGCTTCCAGGAATTTGCTGTATTTCGGATTTGCTTCCAACGTCTTCAAAAGATTCTGAAAAAAGGAGAAGAAAATCCGTTTAAACAAGGAAAAGGACAGAAAAAAATCTTGTCATACATTTTGGGGGTTCTGCAACTGCCGTTCCACTTGGTGTAGGATTGTTCCACAGCTCTCATCGTCGAAATGAACTAAACGGGCGCAATTAACGGTGGCGCGGTTCATGACGTTTGTGAATATGGGATGACTGGAGTACAAATTGATCCTCAGATTTGTTCCTGAGGCGGACTTCATCATGTCTTCTTTTAGATCGCAGGTCTTGATCTTTGGCCGAATGACATGTCCACGAAGGTAATCCTTAAGTTCGGGGTTACTTTTTAGCTGTTCGGGGTTTTCCTCGAGTTTCTTAACCCATTCAGAGTCCTCGAATGACTTGTCAATTGGGGCGAAGATAGTAGCATTCTCATAGTCATTGAATTCGGCTTCCAAGCCAGCTGCTTCCAAGAGTGACTTGAAGATGCTCAAATTCTTCTCTTTCATGAGTGAGCTGACCGAACGCGAACTGTCACTTGGCAATATGACATCAACAACATGAAGAACGCCGTTGGTGCCCATGATGTCGCTCTCTACGATGCGTGCCAATCCATTGATGAGGATATCTTGAATAGTCAGTTCGGTTTTGGACTCTTCATTGGGTGCTCGCTCAAAACGAAGCCCCTCTCCGAGGATATTGTAAGCCACTGGTTTAGAATTGGCGATAGCAGCTTCCGAACAGAATGTAAAGTCCAGGAGGTGGCTCTTAAGAATATCTGAAACGGAAATGTTAAGCCTCCAAATAACCACGAAACTACTTCAAACTCACTTGCAGCACAACCCGCTCCTTCCTTCAGCTTCCTCCGCATATTCATCTCCAACTTTTCGAAAGCCTTGTCTGTGGGTGCGAAAACAGTCACCGGCTTAGTGCCTTCCAACAGCTCACTGAGCTTAGTCTTCTCCAAAACTGTCTTAAATACAGCCATGTCACTGCGTTTGCGGATGATATCCATAACACTGTCCGTCACTGGGGCCAATACTCTGTCGATGGTGTGCACGATACCGTTGGTGACAATTTGATCGATCTTTCCCATTGGAGCACAATTTGCTGTGAACAATGCACCTTTCTTGCTCAGAGGCCTGTTGTAGATGTTAATGCGGATTGTGCTGTTGTCTAGCTTGGTTTGCAAAATATCCTCATTCGCTAGATCGTCCATTAAGTTTAGGCCATTGACCATGTGATTCTTCAGCAGATCCTTGGAAGTGAACCCAAATTGGTCAGTAGCACGACGACGACGGCTGCTGCCCATGGGTACATAGACCAAATTCTAAAGGGATTATACGAGTATAAACTATGTTCTCAGGAGATTTAAGGTCATGCTTACATTTTCGAACATTTGCTCTGAGAACTTGGTAAAGGCATCATTAGTTGGCAGGAAGAGTGTGAGGTTAGATTCGAGCGTGCTTTCAAGACCATTGTTCTTAACACTACGGAAGAACTCATTGCCGCCCATATCCTTAGCTGCTTCCTCGAAGGTCTTCACTTCAATCTTCTCGCACTGATCGGTGTATTCGGCGTTTTGTGCACGACCATAGCCTTGGCAGCACTGGCGTGTGATGGTGAGAGTTTTCTTCTGACCCTTGTGACTGTAGCTAGAGAATTAAAGAAATACAATTATTGAAGATATGTTTTTTAAGGCATTTAAAAGAGTTTAGAGCGATTTTCGTTAATTTTTGACACTAAGCCTATGAGTGTATGAACATTCGTTCAGTTGCTTCAAATCAAACACACCCATTTATTTACATTGAGTTCTTTATCTTTGTAAGATACTTTCTATGCCATTTTCTTTTGAATAACCTATAAAGGCCGGTAGGGAGCTGATCAGAAACGAAAAATCCTATACAAAAATGACACAACGAAATCTTGAACGAAAAATTCCGCTCTCCTTTTCGTTTTGCAGTACGCAGCTGTTGCGAAATGACGACGGAAAGTGGTTAGTTGTAGTAGATTCTTTGGTACAACTCTCCACTCTTTTTTCGCAGACGTTTATTGTCCGGGACATTATTTGCTTGGGAAAATTTGACATTTGTACTGCAGTGTTACCAGATTTTATGAGGTATGGAGCCAAATTTTAAAAATCTTGGAGCCAAAAAGACACGAAAATAAAAATATAAAGTTCAAAAGTGCGCACTTTTTCGCAAATCTTTAGCGTTATCTACTTATTCTGATTACATTGTTTTTAAAGACGACAATAGTAAATTAAAATAAAAACAAAACAACACATAGGTACTCATAATTCAGAGACTTTTCTAGTTTCCATTTTTCAATGTTAAAAACGTTAAGAAAAACAAACGCCTATGGAAACGAGTTTTTTATATTAAATTATTTCAAAATGGGTTTGTATAAATGTATGAAAATCAATTGAAGTAGACTTACAGTGCATACAAACAAGAATCAAGAAAATTCGGATTGAATGTTCGATTTGGCAGCAGAAATCTGAGATCCCTGATCAAAATCTGAAAAGCCAAATCGAAAACGACTTACTAATACGAAATGATTACGTTTGCAATAATAATAATAATACATTTAATAAATTTCTAAGGAGCCTAGAAGTCGCAAAACTTTAAAGTAAATAGCGTAAATTAGGAAAAATCTCAAATGACAATCTTAAGGAGCCAGCGAAAAGTTCAAGTAACCAAATCAGATATAAATAGCCAGTGCTGGTAACACTGCTTGTGTATCAGCTGATGGAAATCTCCCCGAATTATTTTCCTTCGCAGTCAATTTGGAGACCACCGGAAAATTTCGTTCGGGAACAGGTCCGTACTAGGCTTAAGGTAAAAATAAATTTTTTCTGTTTCTGATTTTACTTAAAACTGCAAAACGTGTTCTGATGACCTGGGATCTTACAGAATACTTCCTGGTACCGGAGTGAAGACGGCGTCTTTTTTATTCATGATGTGCACAGTGCACAGATTCGTCTACCGCCTGAAAAAAATGGTTGAAGCTGATTCCTAATAGATGTATATATGTTGTCTATGTATCCTGTAAAAGATGTCCCGCATACAACTTGAGTTTGATCAAATTCAACTTAAAGCAAAACAATTTCACTTGAATAATGTCAAGTGAGGATTCGTCTTCCCATCATTACTTCAAATAATTCCTATAATTCTGCCCTTGCTTTACGTAACTGCCTTTAAGTTATCGCCACAATTCCTAGTATTCGTCAAATACTCTAATTTATTCACAACTTCCCAATACGCGTTTAGTCTCAACACCTCGACCAAAAACTAATGCTTCCGATACCAACCGTGACCGTGGTCTTCATTGGACCGTGACCTTCGTTGTGGCAATTATAGAGGTACCTTCGTTCACTATAGGTACGTGCCTTTCCTAAAACCAAGATCACGAATTTTTTTCCTTAGGTACAAGTACTCAACTCATAAACTCAGTAAATTAATTATAAGTTTATGACTCAACCTCACTACGAATGTGAGGCATACCTATGATTTATATTCTACGTGTCCCTGAAAGCTTCAAAATCAAAACACATAAATATAAAACTTATTACTCAGTCAGATTACTTGGTAACCATGTGGCTCTGAAATATATCGTTCGAGAATGAACAATTCGAACCAAAACAATTGTTATTCCATGAAATCAATTCGAAAAAATTCAAATGCTAATTCGATCATAAAACAAAAGCGCTCGAAACGTGCATCGCCGAAATAGGTCAATTAAAAAAGAGCTGATCCCGACAAAGTGTGAATTTTGAATATAAATTGACATCGGTACGATAAACGAAAACTTGAAATTCTGGGAAGATAATGAATACTTTAGTGGGCCATTAAACTAGGTGCACGCCCAGAATGCCAGATAGGTGTTGGGACAATCGTTATTATTATAAATATTGATGGTTATCAATGGTTTAAAGAACAATAATAAATAACACTACGCAATTGGGGAGTGATCCCAGATCGCGGTTGAAAGATGATTAACATTCAAAAAATGAACAACTATTTTTTTTTTATAAATTAGATGTTAACAACTGCGAATTAGATGTCAATATTTACATATTTGTATCCGCATTATTATTGTAATTTTCATTGGTTACATTTTGTATATAGCGGCATTATTACCTATTCATAAGAGAATATCCGGATTTAGTCATCAAAACAGTTGGTGTGAAAAGAGACATTTTTGACAGTTTCTAAAGAATCAAATTTACATTCGTTTTATAACGTATGAAGAAAAATACTTTTCAAAGTATCCTTAGAAAGGCTATAATCATTTTAGCAGGACGCATATTTCGTCCCTTCCACTCGGAAAGCCTGTCAGGGACTTTTGGCCTAAAACATTTCTACTAATAAACAATTCTGAAGAGTTTTTAAAACTTCATTTCTACGTCAGTTAATTTTTGAACACACCCCGAACACATTAGGTCTGTGCCTTTACTTTTGTAATAGAAGAATAGAATAGACTGCCAAAATGGTAGCGGTGGGGATAAATTCTCGCCTGAAGCTAAGTACGCTGCTCGAGCTAAATTTCCGCTCCCATACAAAATTCTCTCCAAAATTTAGATGACCTAAATTTAAGCGAACTTTTAGCTGAGTGGTACGCAGTACGAGCTAAATAATCAAACTTTTGTCTCAGAATGTACTTTATGTGTCTGTCAAAATTTAGCGCGCCCATTTAATGGGTCGGCACATTTTCTCAAGCTAAATTGTGACAGATTTGTTGTTCTGTTGCGGAAAAGTATGCAAGGATGAGCTTTTTTTAATTATTACATAGGCGAGAAGTACCTAGAATCTGAAATAATTGAAATAAGAGAGAATTAACTTTTTGAAGGAAATTTTTTCAAAGAACATTTGTTTTCTGTGACACTTATCCACGGCATACTCTGTGTCAAAATTTAGCTAGGACTTTAGCTGATCTCTGGAGAGAAAAGTTGGAGACCAGATAAAATTTAGTAGGTATAGCTCGAGCAGCGTACTACGCTTGAGATTACGAAAAATTTAGGAAACGGTTTTGTAGTAATGAAAAATGACAGATAATTCATAAATTGCAGTGGTTTCGGTTTAATTTTTTTTAACAATATTAGTTTATTTATCTAGAGATGAAAGTAATTCGAAATTAATCAAAGTTCTTTTTATGATTGATCCGAGTATGTGGAAGAGCTTGAACTGACTAAAGTACAAGCATTCGAGAAGAGGAAAAAGCTACACTGCATCAAAAATTACGCGCAGAAGAATCAGAAACAGCGTACAGCGAGGAAGAATCAAACTCAAAACATCTGCACATGCCAAATAGAACAACAAATCTCAAATGACCTGTCAATTGTGAGGTGACTGACAGTTTTTTTTCAAATTCTTACTACAAGAAATCTGTTGAGTAAAAACTGGAGGGGTTATAACTTTGGCGCAGTGGCTTAGTGGTTAGTGTGTTGGACTACTAAGGGCGAAAGGGCCGTTTGCTGATACGACTCATAGCGAACTAAGTTCCACATAAACTCTTATGTGACAGTTTATGACCTGAAAAAAGTAGCCCATAAGTATTTAAGTAAGCAAACGGCCCTAAGCGAGGGGACCCAGGTTCGCATCCAAAGAAAACCCAAATAACAACTTAAGGTTTTTTTTCCACTGCGCCACCTCTCGCGAACGTCTGACAAGCATCCGAGAGTATAACTGTCATGAAGAAGCTTCTCAATTAGACGTTTGGACTCGGCATAAAATTGTAGATCCCTTCCATTCGTCCCAAAAATGAAAAACTCACACAAAACGAAATGGTTGTGAGAAGCTAGGCCCAGAATCCCTACCGACCTGTTGCGCCAACTATTCATTCATTCATTCATTACGACTTGCTCTCTTGAAGCCGCCTTCTTTTTCGAGTTCAGGAATTCATTAGAGTTAGTTAGTCAAAACATTTAAACTCAATTGCACAACGAAAATCAAAAAAACAGAAAAATGAGTGATTGACGCAAAAGTTTTATACTAAAACCTCAGTCTAGCTGCTTATAAAATTCCGCTTGTCTGAGTTTTATTTTTGGTACTGTAGTATCTCGTAACAATATAGCAACATGTGAAATGAAATATATACAGAAAAATAAAATATATTGCCACTCGATCGACAGACACAGAATAGAGCACACGTATAATTTTACAGGTACGAATGGAGGGGACCAGCGTTGCCACTAAAGTCTTTAGCAAATGTAGTACGTTACCTAACAAAATGAAGCATTTACAAACAAAATGTAGTACCTAACTGTTTTTTTTATTGACATTTAAATTGAGTAACAAATAAATAAATAGTAATGACATAACAAAAATGTAATCTTAATTCACAAAAAAATAACAAAAAATAATGCTATAAAATTCTAGTCCGAGTCCGAATTTGAAACTACTTTTAAAAACCGATTCATATTTGTTATTTGCAGTTGTTGTGGGTGCAGCACAATAAACACACAAATCTAAATTAGCTGTTAATTCAGCTGATAGACAGACACTTCATGTCGTACCTACGTAAACGACAGCATTCAGCTGAAGATTTCCACATACTTTAGAGTGATGCCAAGTTTTTAAATCGATTTATTCGGTTATAAAAGCCAATGGGGGAAATTTGAAATGTTGTTCGTAAAAAAGTAATATGGTTAGACGGATTTTAAGAAATGTAATGCTTTTGGGGGTAACGATGTAAGTAGTATGTAGTACAGCGTTAAAAAATCCGCCAAATATGTAGCATAGTACTACATATGTAGTACAAGTGGCAACGCTGGAGGGGACCTACGATTATATACCGTATCTGAATGTGAACATTTTAATTGGGTACCTTTCAAAGGGCATGCATACTCCGGATATTTTCACTCCCGGTTTAACCACCAAAAAAAAAATACGTATTAAGGGTTCCATTGCGCAAGCTCTTGCAAATGTTAAGTATTCCTTAATGCACATTTTACCTAGTCAACTCAGAAGTGCGACATAGGATGCAATCCAAACATTCATATTATATAAAACGAAATGTTCATTCCCAAGACCATCAAATGCATTCCAATAATGACTCATCAATAAGTATATATCATTCCTGCACATCGTCTTAACAGACGAATGTCTAAATCAATTACCGCACCAACCAGGAACTCTGTTTTCCATCGTCACGTTCCACAGCAAGCTCGGAGAACCCAGTTTATGCCACTATTTATTGAATTGGCATTTAGCCAAACACATCTTGCACAGAAATGTCGTGTGAACGAAAAGACTTATTGTGCAACATTAAAAAACATCTAACGTAGTTCCAGTGGCAGTCACCTCCATAAATCGCCAAATGACAACGATAAATGAACAAATTTTAATGAAATTGCTGAGACATCATCGGTAACCGCATATTTGCTGTCATTATTGAGCTGAAGATGCGATATCGCATTTTATTCCCGAAACTCCATGGTTTCTTCTAAGAAAATCGATAGCCTAATCAAGGATCAACTTACATTTTCTTGCAGGTGTGCTTGTGCGGCTTCTCCACACATGAGTTCAAGGAAAATTGGAAGCCCCCAAATAGCTGTTGTGGCTTCACGTTTACTTCTGTCGTCGTTGCCTTATCGTCGTCTTCATCGACGTTCTCGTCTTCTACACGATCGACGCAAATATTCCGGCTGTAAATGAAAAGAAAATGTGGTCAACTTACATTTTAAACTTGAGCATTTTAATTTAATATATATCTAACCCAACCTGAGCAGAGCGCTGTTTATATGAAATGTAAATTCTGTTAAATTTATTTATTTTGTTGTTCAATTGAGGAAATCGCTTATTCCGTCGCAGTAAAGTAGATAATTTTAAATGTATACGTTCGTATGGGGTTAACGCCAAGAAAGCGCGACCAAACAACAATTTTTATTGTCAATTTCTATGAGGGAGAGAAGCGCCCATCCTCCATCATCATAGTCAGTCACCATCATCGGTTGGCTCCATTAACGCCATTGCGATCGTGAAAGAAAAGAAAACGACTGCATTGCTGTAGCAGATCGTGGCATACCCTATTTTGTTCAACAAACAAAAGCACTAGGAAAGTGCATTTCAGTTAAAAGTAAACAAATATAAGGGTGATTCTGAACGTTACCGACTTCTTTGTTGCTTTATTATTACTGGTCTAACTAATTTTTGCCAGAGTAGTGGCTTTTCGGGAAACCATCTCCATAGCTGGTAACACCTACAAGGTGGCGCAGAAGTCATCACTCATTACTCTATCGGAAGTTGCTATAATTTTTGGAAATGGCGGCAAGTGTTAAATCTACTTTGACATTTGTGAAGTAAACGAAAATCGGTGCGCGTCAACAAGACATCGATGGCCCCGTGCAAGAACATACTAAGTGCATGTGTTTTTTTAGAAGAGGGTTTTCAAATTTTTTAAATAAAAGATTAGTGATTGCATGCCATCGACATAAATTGATATACTCCTAAGGAACGCGGAATAGTTATTTTGGAAGTTCTGACAAGAGTAAAAAATGCCATAAATAGAGCCCAAAGGGTCATCAATTCTGATGGCGGCCACTTGACCGAAACTAAACTAAGTTTAAGACAACAAATAAATATAACCCAGCATCACGTGCCAACTTGTGCGCCACCTTGTATCATGGCAAAAGAAGAAAAGAAGTTCAAACAATTCTGAATCTTCTATTGACATTCATTCACAAAATTGTAAAATTCCAACAAAAGCTCGAAATGCATATCTACCAACAACACGCAGTCTTCAATGCAATTGCTTTCATTGAAGAAAATAGTTTAACAAAACAAATCTACCCTATTTAATAAAAACAGTGAAGCCATCGCCCGCCATTGAAACTGAAAGCGACTTGCGCTTATACGTTCAAACGGGTACACCTATCTAATGCTTTTAAAACGCGCAATTGTACTACACTCTTGTAGGAATTGTTGCTTATTTTGTTCATTTAAATGCAACCCTCATACCGGCAATAGATTGCGTTACATTTTCTCATTTTTTTTTTTCCATAAATTCTGTCGAGACTCGAGAACGCGTCGAGTGAAAGAGAAATCGTGTGGCATAAAAATGTGAAATGGATTGATTTTGGAATGCAAAAACGAGTGCAATATGATTTTAACACAATTTGTGGGAGAAAAATCAGACTGAACAGCAATTTGATTCTTTATTTATGGTTTGGAGATACGTGCGATCTGCGAGTATAAATATTTCACAATTTCATCTCTTGCAGTTAATTATAGATGCAAGAAGTGTATGCAATGGTGGCATAGTGGAGTTTCTTAAAAAGAAAACCAAATTTTAACAAGCGGTTACTTAGCTTTTCAATTGGATAATCAAACGGAAACGGATGCGGTTTCACAAAGATAGTGTGGATAGTCGTTTGATTAGTTGCTTAACTCTGCCGACAGTGATTTTAGTTCGAGTGAAGTCAGTCTTTCGGCATACCGCATACCATTATTTGCTTTTGCCTGCATCGAAAATATTTTATTCAAATAAAACATTAGTGGATAGTGTGTGTTTATGCTTTTGGCGTAGACAGACAAAAATAGAAAAGTTCAGTGCAGCCTACGTTATAACACAGCAATCATGCATGAGGACTCACTTCCACTTTGCGTGAAACAGAAAACAATGGCAGCTACTTTATCAATGGTAAATACAAAAAAAGCTGCCTTGACACTTGACAGTAAGAAATTCAGCTTAGTCGCTGATATTGGCCGCATTCAAGAATCTAGTTATCTTAAGTCGACTAGATTGGTCTGTATGAGATGCAACCTGAACGCAAAAACTAGATTGGTTGGGGATGCCACTTTTTCTACGTCAGCCACATACGAGAACTGTCAACTTAGTACTCAGTCACGAATTTCTTGACTAGATTCGTCGGCTACCCCTCCATAAACGTCAACTAAAACAGCTGCTCTCACGACCGATTTCGACCAATCAAAACCGAGATTCACTTAAGGCGTCAAGTGACAAAGAACAGAAACAGGAACAGAAACTGAAACAGAACAGAAAGTTTTTTCGTTCTGTAGTAAATTCTGGGGTCGAATCGCGTCGTCCGTGAACGAGCTATACGTTCACGGAATTATGTCGATTTTGCATGTGAAACAAAAACAAATTCCGTCACGTAATGCTCGATCACGGATGACGCGATTCGACCCCAGGTTCTGGTTACGTTGCTAGCTCAGCTACACAAAACTGAAACAGAAACAGATCCATAAAAACATGGCCGCCTATTCTGTCAAATTGTGACTACATTTTAACTTTGACTTCAACGAAAAAATGGAATAGATTTTGAAAATGTGTTGTGAATACGATTTACATGAAGCTAATTGTCAAATTGCGGTCTATAAAGAAGCAGAGCGGCAGTTTGCAGACGATTTCGATTTGTTTGTTTGTTAGATGACAAATGCAAAAAAATCCAAACAAAAAAAACATGTTTCTGTTCTTTGTCACTTGGTGCCTTTAGTGAGAGAGCTGTCAGACTTACTAAACTAGATACTCGAACGTCCCCATTCACATTTTCTTTGACAGGCGACAGCCGCATCACATAAGTGACCATAGAATAGAAAAGGCTTGTTTTTTTATCTGGTTTTGCGTTATAGAACATCCAATGCTATAAATTTTTTATATATATTTCTATTACAGTTTTTATCATCAACCGCATTTTTGAGTACTAGAATGGTGGTTTCTAGATGGGTAGTAAAATGTTCATGTTTTTGTAAATCATCAGGTTTTTATTGAATTCTAACCCCAATTTAATATAAACTGCGTAAAAGTTTTCACACAGCAGTTATGTCAAATTTGTGTATGTATATGACTAATAAATAATAATAGATAAGCTTTACTTACCCTTTCCACCATGGAACCACGTTGCCAAATCCAAAGTCAATATTTCCAAATGACGAAAACACTGGATTAGTAAAAAATGGGTTGTTGTAGTTTGGAAAATTTGCCGGAAAGAATGGGTTCGGCCCGTCATTGTCTACACTTATAGCAGCTTCACCTTAAATAAAGAAACGACAATAATGACATGTATAGTTAAGGTTGCTTAAAAATGCCTTCTTATAGAGAAAACTTTTTTTAAAATGTAAAAGAAAATTATCTTTCGTAATAACTTGATAAATTTCACGCGAGAAGCATGACAATCCAAAAATTCAATTCATTTTGGTAGTTATACTTATAAAAAGCTAATTTTACTTCAATATAAATTTATACAAGTAGGTGCAAAAAGTGTTTATTAAATGTTTATCGACGTCTGTCAAAGTCAGATTTTGATAGTGCTAGACTGACATAACATTATTAGCCTCAGTGCGCAGCTTCATAAATGTTTGTGTATCTCTTGCTTTTTCAAGCTTTTTGTTTTTGACAAAAGACAGTGCACCAAGGCTAATGCAGACTTTAGGTAGTATGTATTTGTAAAACCTCTCAAATTATAACTTTAGAGTGACACCGATACACACAATATATTTTGACGCCTCAAATATAAAGCTGCTTAACTTAAGTTAATGATTTACCTAGAACGTCGGCTACATCCAAATTGCTATCGGTGCGCGCCAATGGTCCAAGCGTTTCAATCTCATCTTCCAGGCTGTAATTAAGTTATAAAATTTATACAACAATTTGCAAGAAATAACCTTAATCATAAAAAAAAACTGACACAAGCCCTTCTTTCTTAGGTTCTTTTGCAATTAGAATGGAATCCAGCTAAACAAATAAATAATAACCTCACTTTATGGGCAGAGGCTATCGGTTAATTATGTATTTACCATGAATACCAAATGAATGAATTACAAAGCACTCTTTTCTCTTTTTTTGTTTGCCTTTGCCGCATTTCATTATTTAACTTTTATTGCGCTGAGGGAGTAGGTGCCCAGCTCAGTACATCACATACCAACCCTGTGCCATTTGTCATAAATTGCGGTTTGTGGTTTTTCTTTTTCAGTTTCGTAATAAATTCTAAACCATCAATCAAAATACGCCACTAATTTGGCAACTCATTTTACTCAGACTGAGCGCTGATCACTGTAAAAGGATTGTAAATTCGAATTTCGTATTCCAATGGCATATTATGACGGTTTGATGACACCTTGGGTGTCTGTACTTTTCTTATATTCTTTGTTTATTTTTTTTATTTCCTTAATGCTGAAAAAGGTCAATTTGCGTACTTCTTAGATGCCTCAAAGAGGATGAGTTGTTGTTGAGTTCCAAAACTAATAAACAAAAATGTATTTAATTCGTTTTTAACAAGCCGCCTGTAGTCTTAAATGCGCAGTGAATTTAGCACACAATAAAGACGAAATGCTATTCACCGGACTGAACAGGTTTGTCATAACAAAGGTAATTTCCATTTCCATCATCAAGCTAAATTAATGACCCGTAGAGTAAAAAAAAGATGACTTAGCAAGGAATATAGTGAAATCAAATTTATTATTCCATTGAAAGCCTTCAATTCGCTTTCTGTCAATGTCTAGTAGAAGGCAACATTCAAGTGTTCCAATGACTGGATAAAGCCCTAGATTAATTTCAATAACAGAAGCTTCATTGAATAGAAACGAAATAGACTTTTACAGGCAACGTATGACACAAGTCAGACCAAATACCTACCTAAAAGGTAGATGTGGACAAATGCGGAAGCATCAAAGAGTCAGGCAGAAAACAAAATTAAGCGCTACTATATGTTCGGAATAGCAATTTTCAAGCTGCAAGTGAAATCTTTTCCCCGAACAAGCAAAATTTACCAAAACTTGGGACTAGACAAATGGTTATAAGTATAGCTGACAGGTGGCTGTCAAATCTTTTCAATAAAATATGTGCAACAGCGAAAAAAGTGGAAGTGCCCGTCATCCAAAGGCAAACGCTAATAAAAAATAGATATTCCTACTTTTTGTTCTTTATACGAGTAGGTAGGTAAATGAATATAATTTAAATCTTCCCGCATAAAAAAAATGCAAGTTTTTGGTTCAAAGTGTTCCCGTACCTTACTTTTTTTCCGCCGTGATGAGTAAATTCTTCTTCATTGGGGACGTTCAAGTATCTAGTTTAGTAAGTCTGACAGATCTCTCACTAAGTGAATCTCGGTTTTGATTGGTCGAAATCGGTCGTGAGAGCAGCTGTTTCAGTTGACGTTTATGGAGGGGTAGCCGACGAATCTAGTCAAGAAATTCGTGACTGAGTACTAAGTTGACAGTTCTCGTATGTGGCTGACGTTGAAAACGTGACGTTCCCGACCACTCTAGTTTTTGCGTTCAGGTTGCATCTCATCTAGAGCAATCTAGTCGACTTAAGATAACTAGATTCTTGAATGCGGCCATTAACACATTGGCGCCTAGACTGTGCACGTTTATTGACGAGCGAAGATGCATATTTTGAGCGAAAACAAGATGGCGGATTCCGAAAAAGATTTATGGAAATCAGCGAAGAAAAAACTCCGAGTTAAGGAATAATGGTGTGGGTATATCTTGCCCTTGAATTGTACTCTCGAATGGTTGTAAGACGTTTGTGAGAAGTGGCATTCCACTATGCCTTAAGATATTTTTAAGTTTTAAATATAGCTATCCGAGGAGGCTAACCTAAGACATCTCGCTCGTAGACCAGTTTTTCATTGCAAGTGCTTTATGCTGTTTTGATTGCGGCAATCAAGACGTAAAGTGCCATGTAAAACACATGTGCTAATTTAATATTTGGTACAATGAATGTAACTGCTCTAAATTATGTCAAATTATCGAAACTATATATACACAATGCAAAGTGGTTGGTTAAGTAGCGCAGTGGAAAGTTGTATGCGTTGAAAGTTTCACGCTCAACAGCCGGTGATTCACACCTTTGAAGATCCACTTTCACAAAGTATGTCATTATTTCTGAAGTTGCTTACAGAAAAAAAAGACAACCCAAGACCAATGAAAATAATAATCACCATATCGAATACCGTTATACCGTATACCTAAGAAGTGATGACAGAGGTAATCATTCTTGTGACTTCAGTTTCAGAAGTGGAAATTTTTATTTGAGGCAATTTTTTTTTTAACGTTTAACGCATTGTAAGTAGATATTTGCTATAAATATTTGATTGGTGCCGACTTATGAGCTGGAAAGCGGATAGTCTTATTTAAACAGACGACTTTGTTTTAATTAAACACTTCATCTAGAAATCGATGATGTAATCGCACATGCAAAAGGGTTACCCTTGATTTGCATTTATTCATAACACAAGACCATTACCTAACAACAAATAAAAATTGCATAAATAAAGGGGTGGAATAAGCGCATAATTAGAACAGTCATCGGAATGTAAACAACGAATGTTCAGAATGTTATACTTAAAAACATTTTATTAATTGTCAAATATTCTATAAATGGAGGGCTCCCAAAATAAAGTAAGTCTCATCATGTAATCAGGGAGTTTGCAAAAACGTCTTTTACTACTTCCGCGGGTTTTGGAATTCGTAAAACGCTGCAAATCTCGCTTTAAAAAAACCTAAACCGCTCGTAACTCTTAGATGTATATATTCGTAAACGAATTGCTTCTTTTTGGGGGGATCTCAAAGCGAAACAAATTTGATGCATCACAATGGAGTGAGTGTAATTTAGACTGACCTTCTCGTAACAGTCCAGCGAATCTTTCAGGTTTTGACGGTACTATAATTCTGTCATGTTCTATTACCATTTTCAAAATATATACGCTGTTTCTTGGATTTTTTACATCTGTTCGCGCAGTTCCTCAGTGGTAAGCGTATGTCGGTTCAGTTCTGGGGAAAACACAAATTCCACCTTAAGTTAGGTAAATGGAATTATATCAAAAACCTTCCTCTGCCATTCCACATTAGCAATGTCGTCCTTGTCACTGTAATGACAAAAACCTCATACCTCGTTTGTTGCCGTAATTGGTGCAGGGTTGCCGTTAACTTAAAAAAAAAGTCACTAACTCGAACCTAAAAATCCACTAGATATGCTAAAATTAAAAAAAAAGTCACTAGAAAAAAATGTTCACTAACTATCAATAAAAAAAAAATAAATATTCAATTTTAATAACATTTTTGTTTTGATCAATAAATAACTTATAAAAAAAAATAAATTCAGTCTCAATGTTACAATAAAAAACAAAACAGTTTTTTAAATCACTGCAAATCAGAAATAAATCTGCAATATAAGATTCACATTTCAAAGAAAGGAAAACGAATTAAAAACGCAAACTTACCAAGTTAAGCAAAAGTTTATTTTTTCGCAAAGCCAAAATCTCCACCCTAGCCGAAACAAAACAATCAACAACAACACGCAAAAAATCAAATTGAATATTGCAATTTGCAAGTGTCAAACTCGAATACCAGGGATGTAACATCACCAGGGGCGTAATAATTTAGAAAAACATGTTTTTGCAAAAAGTCACTAGAAAAGTAACTAGAATTTTTTAGTGACAAAAAATAAATTTTTGTCACTAAACTTTTGAAAATTCCACTAGATATAGCGACAAAGTCACTAAAACGGCAACCGTGAATTGGTGTTGTCTGGTCCACCACGGGTAGTTCAAAGAGTCACACAGGACACAGTCCACCGAGCTCTCGCCACAGGCCAATAAAACAATAAAAAATGCCCTTAAAGTTGTAAAATCGTCTACAGTATCTTATCCGTAGTTAATTACCTATTGCCTTTGAATATTAATTTATATTTCACTCGATTTGGACAGCCCACAAATTATGAAAGGTCAAATTGGTTCACCAACGGAGATTCCTTTTTTGATAATGATACTAAATTAGCACTCGCCAAAGGTCATCACTTATCAGCGAACAGCGAGTAAATTATTCTTGTTTCACATTTCGTATTCAATTCTTATAATCGCTAGAAACACTCGCATGCTGTCTGGCGATAGAGTGAGATGAGCAATGCTTCCATTTGGCGATTCAAATTTGATTGTTTGTTTTTCTACCGGCATTTTGTAGAGATAAGACCTTTTTACATAAAAGTTTCTAGAAAACATTAAGAACGCTGAGTCTGTTTTCGTTTTCAATGTCATTACTCATTGTATCGATTTAAATTTGATTATTCTTGAGTTTTGATGTTAGAATGTAACTAGTTGTGCGTACTACGGCGATTGTCAAATCCAAACTTAAAAGGGCTTGCTGCCGCAGTTCTTCCGCCTGGTATAGTTGGCAGAGAATTGTGTCACATTAGTGTTTTGCTCAATTCATTTCTTGAATTAAAATGCTGGGTTAACTGTGACCGTCTACAGACATTTCTTTGTTTTATATATATATATATAGCTTGAAAATAGAGCAGTACCCTGTCCTATAGTGAGTTTCCCAATGTTTTTGTTAACTGAAACAGACATACAAATTAATTTCTTTAGAAAGGGTACACTCAAAAAATTTAGAAATCTTAAGTCGACTACATTGGTTTGGACTAGATGTCCTCCAACATAAAAACTAGATTGGTCATGAATGCAACTTTTCCTTAACTTAGTACTCGGTCACGAATTTCTTCACTAGATTCGTCCTTCCCCTTCCTAAACGCCAACTGAAAGAGCTGTTCATGTGACCGATATAAGCTAATAAAAATAATGGTTAGATTAGACTGTATGCCAAGTGGTCATTAAATGCCAATTTTTGACAGTTCTCCTGTCAAAAGGTCATACAATGTAATGGGCATATCTCATAACGCTCTAATGACCTAAATGCCACATATGACCAGGCTGATTTTGACAGATAAAAATGCCCAAATAGCATATAGTGTAATCGGACAATAAGCACGAATGCCAGCATAAAGCGCTATATGCCCACATGCCCACATGCACTTTATTGAAATTTCGTTATGGCATTGCTGGCATTTTTGATGGAACAAGAATTATATTGTTGTCATCGGTATTCCAACTTCAACTTTTAGCTCTGTTTTTCTTTACAGCATTACCCTACTTTGACATTTGGTAATAAATAACAAATGCCTTAAATGACCATCAAGGCAAATATGACCATATTGGTAATTTTGGTCATATAGTCTAATAATAGTTTTGATAATCCAGACATTTGGACATTTGACAGCTAATCTGGTCATTTTCCTGTTGGCATTCATATGCATTATTGGCATACAGTCTATAATCTTAACTTAAGTTACATCAAGTTAGGCAGCTGTCAGAGTTATGTCGGATAGTTCTTAGTTTAAAATCTTATTTATTTATGACATTAAGGACATTTATGACAGATTGTACAACAGACAACATTTTTCTTTGGGTATTCAAAAGCTTTATTTAAATGTTATTACGTTTTGATAACTAATAGAGATATAAACTTCGCAATCATTATCGAATATGCAAGTACGTTTGTCTGTTTTCTTTGTAATACATATTTTTAACTGATTTCTAAACGTTTTGATCTGCCTATAAAAATATTGCTCTGTTTTCAGGTAATCGCTCTTATTATTTCTAAATGCACAAGCACTTGATGGACATACGAAGTCAAACTCTCGATGGTAATTTGCATGAACAGAATCCGGTGATTTCAGGAAATATGTCTTGTTAGTTGTTACCAAAGGAATACACCAAAGTGGAGATCTTTTCGTAGTCGAAAACGAAATATGGTCTGCATTAGATATCAACTGTTGCGCGAGTCACAACTGTTTGTGATATGTTGACCAATTACGAGGATTTATTGGAATGAAAGTAGCACAAAGTGACGTTTTTAATATGCCCTGGAACTGAAATTAAGATAATCTCATTTGTTTATTCCAGCACTAATTTTGAGGTTATATTAATCGAGGCAAAAGCCTTCATGAGAGCTGCACTATAATAATGAATACAACCATCCGACAAAGACCAGCACTGCTATGCCAATATGGAAGAGAGTTAACTAAGGCTCATAAATGGAACGCGATTTTTCTATCAAGTAGTCTCGTTATGCGATCATAATAATTGAATAAAATTAAGTTATCAAATATACGCAATTATAATTACTTATTCCGGTAGTTGATCCCAGCTCAGCACAATTACCTACAACTGAACCACCTGTGGTAACGATATTGGATTAACGGGTTTTAATTCAGTCTCACGCGGCCATGTTTTTTTTGTGTTGTCTGCGGTCTGTCTAATCTAGTGTCAACTATTGAGTTGCTTAATCGTTATGGCAAGTTAACAGCAGCATATCGAAATGATAAAACTTTATTATCCAAACGAGGGTCCGTCAGTGCAAGCATTGCATTTAACGCCAAACGTTTGGTGGCCACATTCGAGGCAACCGTTTTGGCAAACAATCAGTCATACAAAGAACGGGTTAACTAAATTTAGAAAACTGTTGTTCGCCAAATAGTCAAATAGAAAGTGACGTTTCAAATGCAAATTTAAACAAAAATGTTCCCAACGATGGCTGAAAGTATTTCAATGGTATATAAAATTCTAAAGTAGGTATCTACGCAGTAACTCGCCTTAGGTGCGCTTCTAATTTGCAATATTTTAAGCAAATTGATTGGTATATGACATAGCCCCTCCTATTCATACGCCTACGCCTAAACGGTCAGTCTATTCTGGCTTCTTAATTAATGCCAATGCAACTTTCTTTTTCCTATTGCTTACTCTCAGCTTAGTTCAGAGTTCGAATTGAAGCAATTCCTTGTTGCATGCGCCAAATGCAACAAATTAACAACAATTTAGGAAAATACTGCTGGTTAAGTCCAATTAAATTGTGGCACGCGGTAGGTATATTGCCGCTGCAATTCTACACTAAGAGGCATTTCCGGTTTTGCGCTTGCCGTATTGTGTTTTGTGTTCCTTGCAATGTTATTACTTTGACCGTTAGGTAGGTTTTTAGGTCAACACTGTCATTCAACTTTGTGCCTCTTTCTCCCCATGCCACCACACAAAACTAATTAAAGCAATCGTTTCACACATTTCACCAGCACCCATCCGTGTACCCCACAAATTACGATAATTAAATACAAAAAAAGACCTGGAAATGAAAGTCAAACATTGGCATCGATTGCATTTGTTCAGAAAAGAAGGGCGAATGTGTGTATTTATCGTACGGAAAGGAAAGAAAAGGTCTCTGTAACACTTACTCGAAAAATGGCACCGCGGTGACGTATCCTCCGGCGAAGAGCAATACTGCGATTGTTGCCCCTAAGAACAACTGCCCCATTATTTTTGAATTTATTTTTTGTTGTTGAAACTAACGATGAGTAAAAAAACTGTCACGCACTATTCAAATAGAAAACTGATCTCTGCACGGTACACAAATAACTGATTGTTCACTTGTAATTTAGACAGTTTTGATTGTCAAACTAGATCGCACTGAAACTATCTATAGTGTCACGCTTAAAGTTGATCGGCCGAGTCTCAAAGTCGTACTGAATCTGTACAGAACTTCCCGGCGTGTATTTATAACAAATGTCGACGTTTCTGGAAGAAGATCGGCTGTGGCTGGTTGAGGTTTTTTTTTTGTCGTCTGCCTGCGTTTTTTCGACGATTGAAGTTGATGTTGATGATGATGATGATCTGAGCGAAGCTGGTGCTGGTACGTACAGTGTCAGTGCTGACTGCTGATACCGCGATTGTTGGGCAAAAAAAAAAGTTCCTACATATGGGGAAGTGAAGTGAAATGCAAAAAACAATGAAAAAGAAATCAAAGAAAAATTAGCATATTTATATGTATATAGGTTTCTGCCTATAGCTACAAGTAAAAGAAAAAAAAAACAAGAATCAAAACAAAATGATAAGCGAACAGCGTTTTATTGGTGTTACTGTAAAATGTTTAGCACCCAATGTATCGTGTATAGTGATCGCGATGGGTTGGTTTTTATTTAAGTTTTTTGTTTATATGGTTATTTTGTTAATTCTGCAATAATGATTCACTGGAAGCCGTTAATAGGGAGACAAACAACTTCAACACATGTATAGCTACCTATCACATGGGGACTTTTTCTTCGGGTTAGCAAAAGAAATTGCATTTGAGCTGCGGGTAGCTTAAAGGGTTTCGTTAACAAGCACGTAATACGCGTTCACATGGAAAGGTGCTATTGTGTATTACTCTTTTGTGAGTCGCAGTCTTTAAATTTGACAAATAAGCAAACTATCTTGCAATCCCTTTGCCCATGTGCGATGCATCATCATCATTTCTGCAGACGCACAAAGAGTTCTTTATTATGGCGATGACTCGCCGATTTGAAATGATGATATCTACAGCGAAGAAGTTTTTAAACTTTCCTCAGCCTTTTTGTATCGAGCCAAGAAAAGGATAAAAAAGAACACAAATGCCTTAACTGATAAAGGCAAAAAAAAGTCTTCAACTGCGCCGTGTTGAGCGAAGGGTTACCAGGTTCTTTCCATTAAAAGCACAAGGAACAAACTGAGGGTTTTCCGCTGCCTGAACATCGGGAAGTATAGTGGTACTGAGAAAGCTACCTACATAATTTAATTCATTCCAAAAATAAAAACACAAAAACCTGGAATTATGGATCTAATTGTTTATTTTATGCATATGGGATAAATACGCATCTTCGTTTATTTTGACATTTGGAACAAAAAAAGGATTGGAATTGAAGCTATATTTAAATTCGTAATTGCAAAGACATTCAGTTCAAATTTGTTTTCGATTTACCTCAATTTGTATATTGTACGTCCGATTAAATTTTGGAGAGTTAAGTATTTAGCAGTTTCGCAGTTTTCTTAAAAAAACCGTTTTTACTACAAAACAAAACAAAATCAAATAACAGTTGAAATTTCGTGCTTAACGTTATTCGCTATTTCCATTTGAAAGAAGCCTAATGCCGCATTTACAAAGTCACACATGCCTATCACGGAAGATTAAAGGGATGCTAAATACTAAATAGCCGTGTGAATGAAAGGGACGGCATTACCTAACACGCAAAAAAACGTGACACGTTTTTTCGTCGCCCATCTAGTTTACGTGGTAGGAATTATGGGAAAGCTATGCATGTTGATATTTTTATAGCGACGGCTCGCGAAATTTTGCTTTCCTATAAAACAAAATGCCTTCCGGAAGTGATGAGCGGACAATTATTTATAAATTTCGTACAACTGATTGATGCATTTTTGGTTGAATTTACTGAAACTTAAAATCGCTCTCATTTCAGATGTTTTAAATCAGAAATAGAAATATTTTCAAGTGATTACGAAATTATTTTCCCCGGAACTTGGGTTTATTTCCGTTTTACGTACCTATAATTATGGGCAGCACATACATGACACTTTAGGCGTCTGATTTGTGATCTCATTCTTACTCCTTTACTAGCATTGTCTGCGGAAAAACGGATTTCTCTGTCACGTCTCGTGCAAAAAAGCGCGTGCGTGATGGTGTAAATGCAGTATAACGAGTAGGTACCTAACGACTATTTTTGCGTAGCTGTTTGTTCTTTTTTCTCTTTCCTATTCTTGGTTTTGTATAAGCTAAAAGAAGAAGACGAATGCGTTTGTTGTTAACAACTTTGCTAGGCTATGTCTGCACTCGCGTGTACTACGAATCGTAGCGTAATGTAAGGGTGTAAGCTCGAATGGCTCGAATCAAACTATTCATATGATCGAATATCGAATTGGTTGTAATGTGATTTGCATGGCATTGAGTATTTTGCTTGAAACGACACCACTGACATTTAGTTGGTGGCTATTTAAAGTTTAATATTCGCCTCTTTTTGACTGACGGAGATTGTTCACGTTTGCTCGCATTCAATTGACATTAATGGAAGCGCAGCTAAATAAAGATAAGACAATGGGGACGTTCAAGTATCTAGTTTGGTAAGTCTGACAGCTGTCTGACTAGATGTATCTCGGTTTTGATTACCTGAAATCCGTCATATGACCAGCTGTTTCAGTTGACGTTTATGGAGGGGTAGCCGACGAATCTAGTCAAGAAATTCGTGACTGAGTACTAAGTTGACAGTTCTCATATGTGGCTGATGTAGAAAAAGTGACGTTCCCGACCAATCTAGATTTTGAGGTTACTCTTATCCAGACCAATCTAGTCGACTTTAGATAACTAGATTCTTGAACGTACCCAATATTATTCTGTCGTTTTTTCTGGAGATTTTTCTGTCATCAGTAGGAACATAAAAAAGTGCTTTAATTGAATATATATGAACAAATTGAAGCACAACGTTGACATCAATGTATTTCTCACCTCAGAAAGCAGGTTTTATTTGAACAAACAAATCCTATATAACTCGCCCGCCCTTTATTCAGTCCGAATTTCATTGTGATGTGCATGTAAATTTTTAAACTTAACACAAAATCGTAGTGGTGTTTACTGAGCAGAGCTTTTATTTCAATTCACCTAACACACCCTTAAGATGTTCCATATACCACGCATTGAACGCAACCAGCAGCAACATTTTCTGAACACTTGCCGTTAATTGCGTTTCAATTTTTCCACCTTACGTTTCAGAACATTATTTGACATTCTTTACGTTTTGGATTCCTTCTGCAGGCAGCACGTTTTCGAATTCCAACTTTTTAATTATACTTATATTTCTGCAATTACAATAGCATTTAAACAAAAATCATAAAAATGAGTAAAAAAGATGCATCCAAGGCAGCAGCTAAAGTTGAATCGGCCAATGAATCCGACACAGACGAGAAAAATTTCATGCAAGTTTGCAATCCACCGCATTTCATGTCAGCCGTGATGCGCCGCCAAGTTTTGCAAGAAATGGTGAAAGCTCTGCCGAAGAAGGTCCAAAACCGTGTGGTCGCATTGAAAAATCTACAACTGGATCAGTTGGCGCTTGAGGCTGAATTCTTCGAGGAAGTGTACAATCTTGAAAAGAAGTACCAAGAAAAGTACCAACCTCTGTTCGATAAGCGAGGTGAAATTGTTGCGGGAAGCGTCGACCCACCAGAGCAAGAGCCCAAATGGAAAGAAGTCGACGAGGAGGAACTCACCGAAAAGGTTAAGGACATTTCGCTGAAAATGAAAGAAATCAAGCCGGCCATGGACGAGAATGTCAGTGGTATTCCCAATTTCTGGTTGACTATTTTCCGTAATAGCGAAATCCTATCGGAAATGGTGCAGGAGCACGACGAAGCGCTGCTAAAAAAACTGCGTGACATCCAAATAAAGTACGTCGAAGACAAAGAGCACTCTTACATATTGGAGTTCCATTTCGACAAAAACGAGTACTTCTCCGATACGATCCTGACAAAACAGTACTTCCTAAAGACTGTTATCGATGATGAGTATCCGTTTTCGTTCGACGGTCCTGAGATCTACAAGTGCAAGGGCTGCAACATCAACTGGGAGAAAGGCATGAATCTCACAATCAAAACAATCCGCAAGAAGCAGAAGCATAAGGAGCGCGGAGCAGTGCGAACCATCACCAAACAAGTTCCGAACGACTCATTCTTCAACTTCTTCTATCCACCCGAGGTACCAGAGGGCGAAAAGGAAGTCGACGAGGATTCACAAGGAATCCTAGCGACAGATTTCGAGATCGGCCATTTCTTGAGAGCTCGTCTCATTCCAAAGGCTGTCCTCTACTATACTGGTGATATTGTCGACGACGACGATGATGACGGCGACGAGTTTGACGAAGAGGAGGAGGAGGAAGAGGACGAAGACGAGGATGGTCACGAGGTCGCCGACAAAAAGACTGGGAACAAAAAGAAGCAGAGTCCAAATGATTGTCCCAATCAGTAAGATGATGATGAGAATTCCGTGGGGTTTAACCTTTTTGTTTAGCATTTTTCAAGTGAATGTGGGGTAGATTCCTCCCGTTAATTATAATTATCTATACCCTATTCATTAATTATTTTTTTTTTTAATATTTTAAATCTACTTATCACATTACAACTTGTATTTTGTTGCGAGCAGCGTGAGATTGAGTCCGACTCTTACTCTGAAGAAGGGAGTTTTTCTATAAATGAAATTAAAATAAATGTAACAGGCGCATTGCCTGTCTAAAACTAAATGTTCTAAATATATGAATTTATTTGTCTGGAGCTAAACGTGCAGTTTTCTTTTTTCTGTTTTTTCCTGCGATTTTTTACACTCCACGCCGTCTTTCTCAGTGAAGGAGAACGTGTTCTCTTCACTAACTGCAGAGACGAGTGGAGATAGACGGTCGCATGTTTTCTTTAGCTAATTAGATTTGAAATGAAGAAAACCCAATTGCGACTTGACCTCCAATCTCCAACTGATTTCAAGAACAAGCTATTTAGAGACGTGACTTCATTTCTTGCTGTGAGTACACTTTAAACGGAAGCTGCAGTTAGACAAAGGTCAATTTGTTGTTATCCGCTGTCATCTTTCTTAAGAAGCATTGACATTCTATGTTAGAAGCATCTGTCGGTGATGGCTTGTGGATAGAATGACGTCAATAAATACGCCCTTTACTATTCATACATATTATACACCATCCAGCAAAGTTCTGCACAATGCTAATTTTAGATGGCGCTTTACTGTAGCTCGCGTAGTAATTTTAATTTGCATGGGCCATGTTAGTTTTGCTTGTGTATGCAACACAGTTTTTCAAGTAAGAATTTATGATGCGGATCTGCTAACCGATGCTGTTGCTATTGAGCTTTAGGAGCATGGTTTGTTAGTCTTATAGACTTACGTCCTAACGGGGAGATTCTGTTGGCTGTTCGCACAAAATAAGGGCGAGATTCATAAAGAGCAGTCGCGGTGAACAGTGAATATCTGCCAGAAATTTCCAATTTAGCTAACAGGTAGATAACAGTGCTGCCAATAGCATCTTACTACATCTTTGGGTGTTAGGTTTTGTCAGGAAAAACCCCACAACGA
The DNA here is from genome assembly GCA_948293265.1 of Cheilosia impressa. Lineage (NCBI taxonomy): Eukaryota > Metazoa > Arthropoda > Insecta > Diptera > Syrphidae > Cheilosia > Cheilosia impressa. The sequence goes on from OX411880.1 coordinate 1,827,458, forward strand.
TTGTCTTTTTAGTGGTTTCGATTGCTAAAAATTGTAAGGTTATGTGAAAGGCTTAGGTCCTGGAACGTTCCCTTTTTGTAAATTCCCTACGGGCAAAGCGCGAACGCCATAGGTGTTTGCCAGATCTATTTAAGCGTAGAGCGCCAGAGTGCTATTTAGGTGTAGCGCGCCAAAGTAAAAGCGAATCAGTTTAAGTCAAGAATAGATTCTGCTTTATTACTTTCAATGCTACTCTATTTATATCAAATTTACTTAACCTATCCCCAGAGTATTCCAATGTTCGAGTTCAATGTTCATGCCGCAAGTCGGTCATACATATTGGCTTGCAGCTGAAAATTAACGTAATTCGATCGCGACACCTCATTACTCATTGTGTTCCCTAGAATACTATGAGCTTAAAGTGGATCACGAGAGTTCTGCTCGTTGTCATGTGTAATGTTTTTATTAATGAATGAGAGCGTTAGATTACCGAATCCGTTTGTTAACGTTTGTTACCTTTATTTTTGTTTATTCTTTCTTTAATGTTTGCAACGTAAGCTGAATAGTTGAGTGGGTACACTACAAAATGACAATGCTGAAAAGAAAGCGATGGGCCTATTTCCTGCCTCTCGTGAAATGATGAATACGTTCGAAAAAGCACCGCACTCTGTCGACGGCCTTTCACTATCAATGTAATGTCGTTTTCCATTGGTTCCATTGGGGATCCACTCATTCTGCAATCCAATGGAACAAGAAAACTGCTTCTGTTCAATCAAACTTCCTGACAAACCGCTAAATTTAAAAACGTTACCAACTACCAGTCAACATTGAACCACTTTACCAGTTACAAACACCCAAATTCAAATAATCTTCATGAATGGCATTTATTTTTCTCTTTGCTCTCAATCTAAGTAGTAAGTATGTTGCTTTCCGAAGGCAGTGATCTTAATGTCCAACGACCGCATGCTTTGTTTGCTTCGTCGGCACAGCAATGTACCGCTGACAACTTCTCCCACTCGAACGTCCACGGGTTTCTCCAAGAAGAACACAACCTGCTTCCAATGCGTAGGCGATGCAAACGGCGACGTACTGAACATGGACGGATTTGGCACCCCACCAAAGAAAGTGTCGAAGTAGCCCACGAATGAGGTCAATCGTCCCTCTTTGGTGCACTTCAGTTGGAAATCATACGTAAAGTTGGAATAATCAACAGTCACTGTGGCCAAGTCCAGATCCGCAATTACATTTGGTTCAGTGAGTACGTGCTCTGCGTCCACAACATCGATTAGTGGTTCGTGGAGGACTTCCTTCTTCATGTTGGACATGTCCAAGCCGTACACAGAGTCCCAGAAGGTAACGTGTTTGCTGTGCAGATCCCCATCGCCATAGCCCACAATGCTCATTGTACACCTGTTTGGCATCAGAATACCACCATCGCTGAGGTGCTTGTCCCGTGCGTAGATGACACTGTCAAGCATGCCCTCAAACAGCAGGAAGTAACCCATCCATTCGGATATAATGATGTCGAACTTCTCGACTGGCAGGGGTGTGTCTTCTAGGCGGCCTTTGACGAAGGATATGTTGTTGATGTTGTTTTTTCTAACAAGTAGGAGGGGATAATTTGTGGATAAAGGAGGACGAACTCAAGACTTACTTAGCAATGTCCATGGCATTGTATATGATTTCCGAGTTGTCCACCGCGACTATCTGTTTAGCGCCTGCCTGCGACGCAAATATCGACAGAACTGAGGTTCCGCAGCCCAAGTCAAGAACCAGTTTTCCGTTTACAAAGTCTTTGTTCTTTAGAAGGGAGTCCCTGTACGAGATTGTCCTTACAGCATCCTAAACGTAAGATCTATGGGTGCGTTCTTGTTTTAGAAATGCATTCCCCTTACCGATAGCATTTCGTGGTGAATCCCGAAATGAGAGTAACTGCTGAAGTACCCCTCGTCCGCTTTTACCGACACGGAAGACACACAGTTCCTTTCTTCCTGTGTCGTCTCCTTCTCGACAAGCCGATGGTAGGCCGTACGCATTTTCGTTACACTCTCGGCAGCATTCACTAGAATTCGTTCGTGTTCCTTAATTGTGTTTGTCAACTTAGCCACAATGGCTCTCATTTTGCGATACTCCTCTACGGATATGGTTTCTGTAGTTGGCGCCTCTGTTGGTTCAACAGGAATGTCTTCAAAATCTACAAAAAAAAATGCACATTACATCAACGTTCGTGGTCACATTAAATTGAATATACCATAACTCAGCCAGGACTCGTATTGAATTGGCTTCAGGTACTTTTCGTCGCTCCAAAGAGCTAATTTGGCCGACGAGATTGCTTCCGGCGAAGGCTTCTCTATTCTTATGTAGTTGATGAGCTGAAATATTGAACGTATTACGATCCCGCATTGCTAAGGGGAACCACATGCACCTACCTTAATATAGGAGTATTGATCCATGGTAAATCTCGCCTTCAACTTCGGCAGGCTTATCCCATGACTCTCTTCAAGGTGCTTGATGGCTAACTCAATGGATGGAAAGTCATTTGTGCAAAACAAGCACAGTGTGGCTTCACCTTCGTCAATTTCATCCTCTTCGTCCTCAAAGTTATCGGAATCAGAATCCTCAATATCTACGGATTAAAATGGAGTGTGTTTAATATTATGTCCGTAGTGTACGTTTCAGCGCGGACAATACCGATTCGGTTTTGTTTTTGCCGAACGTGAGTTCGTTGATAACTAACAACTACTGTTTGATTTTGCTGGTTTTAGACGTTAGTATTCATAGATTTGTGGGCTCATTACCTTTGTCCATTTCAATAGTTTTTGGAGGAAGCCTTTTATAAACAAATTAGAACTACACGTGCCGAAATCAAAACTCAGCAAAACAAACGTCAAATTGTGATGGCGTTCAGGTTTCTAGTCCAAGGCTGGAGTATTGAAGCTTTTGCGAAAGCTTTTCGGAGGTCAGTTCTATGATACTGTGAAAACAACGTAATACGTAAGCCTTTGGAATGTTATGAGACCTTTGGGGGAAATGGTGCTGCCTAGGTTCCACTCCCTATTATAAATTTGTGTCTGAAGGAGCATCATCTTTGCATTTCGTCGGTTGACGGGTAAAACTCACTAAGTACACATTTCAGCTAAAGTTAGCTTTAACACTAAGGGACGTTTGCTCATACGACTCTTAACGATTTAAGTTCTACTTAAATACTTATGGGCTACTTTTTTCAGGTCATAAACTGTCACATAAGAGTTTATGTGGAACTTAGTTCGCTATGAGTCGCCCTAAGTTCTATATTTTTCATTAATCCATCGCAGGAAAACTCAGCCAGTCCATCAATCGATCCCAAATTTGTGTATAAGATTTTCAAATTTCATCAACTGCGGTTCTTCAGGTTTTAACGGCAGAATAAAAAACATGAAAACCTCATTATTTGCAATAAGCTCTAAATGTACTTAGCGAGTTTTACCTGTCAACGTAAGGTTTGATCTCCCCTATAGTACGCCGGGAGCGCTGTAAGCATGTTTTCAAAGTGGCGTTCAAGAGGACTTTTTCATTTTCGTCTTCAAACAGTTTTATATATATTTTTTGCATTTGTTGGAGCATTTTGCTACTTACCCTTTCCTTTTAGATAAATGACTATTGACCCGATGAAAGCAAATTTCTGTATCGCGTATCAATAAGAGGAACCATAACAATTCAGGTTTACCCTGTTTTCCGGCCAAAAAGTTGCCCGACTGTCTTTACTGAAAATCTAGCTGTGCGAGGCGGTAACTTCTCTGTGCTTCAGGCAGATGCTGTCATCCTCTGAAGCGTCTCTGCCGAGTTCTAGCAGCCGTATATGAGAATAACGCACGAGATGGACGAAAGCATTTGCCATCTACTGATAGTGGGACACAACGAGACACTCAAAGCTCTGAAGGTCAGTACTTGGCTTTATTTTGCTGCTTATCTCTGTCCTACTTTGCGTACGTAACAAAGAAATTTCAAATTTGAACCACGCCAAAGACTTTGTCAGCTCCCCTCGTGGACCCCTTGTCGGCAATTCAAATAACAACAACACCCATCTACATCTATGTATATAACGTTTATTTTGTTTACGAATAAATTGGTACCAAAATAATTTAAAACATATAAAATGTACTTCAGGATACTGTTTGCGCAGACACCATTATATGTAGGTAGGGGGGCCATAAAAATACAATAATAAAAGAGGAGAGAGTTGGTAATTCTATAACCACTTGATTCATCTTAAGCAGTTGGTGTCTCCAATTCGGAAACTGGTATCTCCGGCTCCTCGTCATTGTACACATTCTCCGCCATTTGCCACACTTGCATAATGTTGTCCTCCGACACGGAACAGATAATCCAGGGCTCGTTGGGGTTCCATGAGAAGTCCGATATTTTGGCGGTATGACCGCCGTGGATGAATAGTAACTCTGGTGGTCCGTCTTCGGCATCTTCTGCACTCTGTTCTTCGCCGATTTTCGACAAATCCCACACATGCAGCCGGCGATCAGTGCCCGACGATGCGAGGATTGTCTCGTTATGCGGTGACCACTGTACCTGGAAGATTTCGTCTTTATGCGACTCGAACGAGTGCAGTTTCAACTTGAGATTTCTCAGATCCCACAGGGCAACAGTCTTGTCGGCGGAGCCTGTGGCTAGAATGAATTCAGAATATGGATTGAAACTGAGACAGTTCACCTCGGCAGTGTGTGCGTCGACAGTGTGCGACGGCTTTGATGTGTTGTTGTTGCGCGTGTCCCAAATCATGAGCTTTTGGTCGTCGGCCACGGAGCCAAAGAGTGATTCGTGGAGCAAATGCCAGGCCACATCTTCCACAACAGCAGTGTGACCAGTGAAAATGTTCTTTGCGTCAATGACACGATGCTCCTTGGGAGTGGCATTGATATCCCACAAGCAAATTGTATGGTCATCACTTGCAGATAATAGATACCCATTCAAATTTGGATTCCACGAGAGGCCGTAGCCCTCCTTCTGATGACCGCGCAGCCGCAGGTCTGGATGGCACTCGCCGCTTGGTTCTGGTTTACTCGGATGTTTTGTATAGTCAAACACAAGCACATCACTCGACGGAGTTTTGGTGGCGATCACACAAGCATTCTGTGGCATATACCGTGCCCGATTTACTTCGCCCTCGTGATTTATCTTAATTTCGATTTCAATCTTACCGCACACCGATCCGAAGCCACCGAATTCACCTTTTTCGTTGTCGTAGTGCGACCCATCAAATTGAGCGTCCTCACTTGGCAGCTGGACACTGGCGATGAGCAAATGATTCTGTTCGTCGGAGGTGTGAGTTCCCAATATCAGGCGGTGGACAGAGTAGTCTTTACCTTCTTGCTTGGTTACATCTGGCAGCCATTGGGCGGTCAACGACGGCCACTCCAGGGCGTGCGTCATAACCAAATCGTACAGAAATGGAGTGTTCTTCTTCCAGATTTTATACTCTTCATTGATGACGCGCTCCTCTACTGCATCATCGAAGGATTCAGCTATATAGAGGGCTAATAAATTAGTGGGAAATGAATAACAGAAATTGTCTTTTCTTACCATTATCTCCACGATCCCCCATGTTAGACGATTGCGCCAAAATTGTTCGTCTGTTAAATCGTTTTTACCTCAAAACCGGAACTGTTTCCGTCGGAGTTATTTGTTTGCTTGAAAAATTGTTTTATTTTGTTATTTTCTTTCTAGCCCAATTAAATTGCTGCAAAAAACTTGACGCAACAAAACTTTGCAAAAGAAATATCGAATCTAGTAGTCGTAGCGTAGCCGAGCTGTGGATTTTGTTGCTTTCTTTGACGACATCAAAATAAAATATGGAGGCTGAAATCGTGAACGCGGGCGCATTCCTTTTTGAGAGTGTGTTCAATAGGTGAATTTCGTTATGTAGAGTTTACATTAGTCCTAATCAGAAAGGAACATTTTCAAAACTCCATCTGGTGGGAAACAAAATGTTGGAAAATGTGACAGACGACTTTGGATTGTGTTACTAAAAAGAAATGTGCGCATTGGACTTTTTATATTACCGTAAATGTGGTGGCTGATTTCAGCTGGGAAACTGATGCGAAATTGGTACCGTCATCGGCGGCCGGCAAATATGATTATGGAGGTGTTTCGGGAGGTAAAGAAAATGCCAATAATTACGATTCACAGCAATAAAGTTGCCTTGGGCGTCATAACGATTAGATGTTGCAGATTTGCGGTCAACGGGTAGTATAGGACTCTTTACATGAGAGCGGTTTGCGAATTGCGAACAAGCGAATATTCATTGTTTCTGACTCTTCATTCACATGAAACTTTTTTTTAGTTGCAGATACCGCAGTTTTATTTTTAAATGTTAAGTTTGAAAGTATTTTTCTTTCATGGACTTGTGGATCACGACTGTATGCGGTTTGAGAATAGTGCGAAAGTTCGTGGCAGGAATTTTCAATTCGAGGGAAAATTGCTATAATTGTAAATTTCGCTTTTTAAATCAATACGACTCAGCTTGTTTTTTTTTAGATAATGTTAGATTAACTATAGAATGCTTTTTTGGTAGAACAAATTGTTAAATTATGTTCATTCACTGTAGACCTACTTCTACTTGTCTTTAACTTAATAGTTTAGTAGTCATATGTAATGAAATATATTATTGATATTTCTAATTTCTTTCTTTCAATCAATTATACTTTTGCAATTCTCAAAACAAGACGTGTTTTATTATAAGAAGGAAAGGCAACGTTTCCAGAACAATTTTCAACACAAATAACAATTTTCAATTCATAAATATAAATTAAATTGATTTGTAATAATCTTTTTGTGTGAAAAATCGAAAGTTCTCTTGGGAATAAAGAGAAAAGTAGATAAAACTTATTTTAGCAATTTTAAATGTGCAGCCATCCATCAAATGGCAACAGAATGTTTCTACTTATCGACAGCCCAAGCTTTTACATTTTCAATTCAACTAATTCAACTCATATCTCATTAGCTACCTGATACGATATGATTTCCATCTATAACCTTGTAGTTAAAAACTCGCAGCTTTACTGCATTTCTCATGAATAGTACGTTTGAATGATTGATCATTATTTCACGTTATTTCTCCCAGATGGAGTAATCAACCTTTTCCATAACGAAAATTGCCATAAATACCTAAGTGGGTACCTATCATTATAACTTCCGAACAATACTGTCGAACAAAATACTAGGAAAATTAAAGCCTGGCAGTGCTTCTGAATCGACAGCGATTTGACATTTATCTTGTTTGTGGTTTTTGACACATCTGGCCGACATATAGCTGCCGAACACGTGCGAATTTATTTCTAAAAGTAAAACGCAAAAGTGTCCTAGCAGAATGGTAATTGTGGAGAAAAGTTTCCCCCGTGGCGGTGTAGCGCAGACCGTGCCTACAGCCGAGAAAAAGGACAATATCGTAAGTTTTTCCACAAATGCATTATAAATCCGCAGTGAAACTAAACCATTTCGCATAGATCTTCGGTGCAACCCAAAGAAAGAAAAAATCGGAGTCCAAACAGAATGCAAAGAAATCCGCTGACTTGGATCAGGATGAAGAGGAGCGCATTGAAGTTGCCTCAGCTGGACTCATCAACCACCAGTCTGTGCAGGATGGCATGGTGATGATGGGTATCGTAAAGTTGGTCGATCAAATTAGTGTGAAGATCTCGCTGCCTGGGCGACTGACAGTCAAAGTGTCTGCACTGTCCATATCCGATTCGTACACAAAGAACGTAAGTGAATTTGTACAAAACCCCGAAAATGTAGACAATTACAAACCACTCAATGAGCTGTATCAAGTGGGTAAGATAGTCTACGGCAAGGTGATGGATGTGAAGGAACAAGAGAACGGACGCTCCGATATAAACTTCTCCCTTAAACCGAGCGATGTGCACTCTGAACTTGTTCATAGCAACATCAAAAAGGGCTTTGTATTCAATGGTGCTATTGAGGAAGTCCAGGAACATGGTTACATTATTGAAACTGGAGTAAAAAGTCTACGCTGCTTCCTGCCGATTGAGGAATCACAGCCTGGACATGCCGTTGGTGAATTGGTCTTTATGAAGGTCCAAGAGTTAAAGCAACAGGCTTCGGCTACTACAATTCGCTGCAAAGAGGTGAAGGAGAGCAATATGAAGATCAAGGATCAGATTGACCCCAATTTAGATTATCTTCTGCCGCCCGCAATAGTCAGCTTCACCGTGACAAAGCACCTCAAAAATGGTCTACAGGGTACCATCATGAATGGGGCCTTCACTGGCTACATCAACGAGCACAATCTGCAGGAGCCGCTGGCATCTGTGGAGGATATTGAACTCAATTCGACTCTGAGTGCGCGCATACTCTATGTTGCTCCGTTGACTAAGTTTGTCTACTTGTCGCTGAACCTGTTTGATTCCGACGAACAGGCAACTGCATTTCAAAGAGGAGAAGTTGTCCACAATGCAGCTGCTCACCACATCGGCAGCGGAGGTGTGATCGTGGTGCTGGACAACAAATACAAAGGCGTCATATCCCTTAAGATGATCAAAGCGAATCAAACAGGAAATTATGATATGGATCAAATATTGAACAAGTACACAAAGAGGTCTAAGCACGACGTGAGGATATTGGATTACGATTTAGTTGGCGGGTTTTACGTTTGCAACGACGACCCGGCCGTCGTCAATGAAAAGGTGTTCACCGTGAGTGATATATCAGCAGGAGATATAATTACCGCTACTGTGACTGGGAAGGACAAGAAGATAGGCGGATACACACTGAAAATCGGAAAGGCGAGGGGTGAGTACGACTGATAATAACAAGAGAATTTTTCTTATCGTCTCTTGGCTTTTTTCTTTGCAGGTGTCGTAGAAAGTTTCTTCCTCTCGCCATCCACCAGTGGCCTCGTCGAAAACTCGAAGCTAAAATGTCGCGTAATAGCCGTTAATACCGAGCGCAATCTCGCCTACCTAACCAATCTCACTGAATATATGTCGCAAGACTGTAAGATCCTGACTTCCATTGAAAGCGCAAAAGTAAATGGAGTCTTTCTGGGAACCATTGTCAAGTGTACCGATCGTTTCGTTCTCGTCAAATTCTTCAATAACATCAAAGGAATGCTCTACCGGACGAATTTGAAAGGAGTCACCAATCTGTATGAAGGCCAATCCATGCACTTCCGTATCGTGTCACGTAACGAGGAGAACATTGTTTTGGGCATGCCCGAAGACACATTTGAGACCGGCGAATTTTGTTTGGCAACAGTCACCCATGTCGTGAGCTCGGGTATAGAAATTCTTGTCGAAAACAAGGACGATGAAGGCTATGCTCTGAAGGCTTTTGTTCCGGATCGTTTGGTGTCGGAGTTCCCCGATCTAGCTGCTGTGAAGCTTCATACCTACAGCATTGGCCAACAGGTGACTGCGTGCTGTATCATGAAGAACGTGTTCAGTATACGCGACGTTCCGTATTTCAAAGAGGGCACAGTGGAGTGGAAAACTGTGCAGCGCGGCGACATATTTCGTTCGTTTGTCAAGAACGTCGAAGGCGACATCATAGAGATTCTGGTTCCGATCAAGGGACTTAAGCGAACCGTGAAACTTCATAGGAAAATGGTGGTAATGAAAGCAGTCAAGCCTGGTAGTATTGTCATGGTTCCGGAGCAGGTGCTTTATGTGAAGATCCTCAGCAAGGAGACGACCACTAAGACGATCGGGGTGTCTGCTAAGCTTACCGATGTTTGGGACGGTAATATGACCAGCACTGGGGAGTACTTTGCGAAGTACCTCGCCGAGGTGAGCGAAATCAGGAAGTTTCAGAAGAAGCAGGGCAAGCCGATAGCGAAGTTGAGTGCCGGAGAAAAAGTCTCCGCCAACTTTCAGGGGTTAGATGCGGAGACTGGTGACTGGTTTATGGAGGTGGAGAAGTACAAAGTAGTTGGTTTGATTAAGAAGTCGGTGGCCGGTGGGCGAAAGGCGTTGAAGGAAGGCGCAACTGTGGAATGTGTAGTACTGTGGGTGGACTACAGCAAAGAGGTGGTCTACCTGAGTAGCAATCCCGGAGATGTCAGCAGAATCACCAGCGACAACAAGATTCCAACGAATCTTGTAAGTAAAACTGGGGTCAACGCCAAGGTCATCTTGAAAACAGATGTTGCAGTCGTGTGCTCGCTGAAGAAAGGCTCCAATCCGTTGGTTTATATTCCAACGCGCTTGCATTACAATGATTTCGAAGGTGAAAGCACATCTTTCGTGCAGGAGGGTGAATTCTGCAAATTGTCCTTTATTCACCAAACACTACCCATAGCTGTGCTGGATGATACGTACAAATTGTGGAAGGAGATACCCAAAATGAAGAGGAAGGTAGAAGAGCAGTCGAATGACACGCCACCGGCCAAAAAGGCAAAGCAGACATCTAAGTCTGCGGAAAATGCGAAGCCTGAGAAAACAACACTCTTCTACGAGGATCGTGTACCAACAAAAGCGTCAGAGGAATCAGACGCATCTGCAGACGAGTCAGTCGTCGAAGACGAACTGAAAATCGTAAAAGTCCCACTAACGCGAAAGCGCGCCCTGGAACAGTCAAAGACCTCTTTGCCGGTGAAAAATAAGCCAGCAGAACCACAACTACCGGGCGCGACAAACTTCTGGTCCACAGGCGTTGCTGCAGGCAAAGCAGCCGACAGCAGCAGCGACGACGACGAAGACGACCAAGCACCCGAAGATGCAGCGAAAAAGAAGAAAAAACAAAGCACAGCCGAGAAGTACAAGGCCGCGCGCGACGAAGAGACCCGTCTGCGAGAGATCGAAGAAAAATACGCAAATCCCAACATTTTACCAGAGACTACAGACCAGTTTGATCGGCTGGTGTTGTCAGAGCCGAGCAACAGCAAGAATTGGATAAACTACATGGTATTCCACCTGCAGGCGATGGAAATCGACAAAGCCAGAGCTGTGGCGAGGCGGGCACTGAAAGCGATATCATTCAGAGAAGGCGACGAGCTGATGAACATTTGGGTGGCTTTGTTGAACTTGGAACTGCGATATGGCAGCAAGGAGAGTTTCAACGATCTGCTGAAGGAGTCTCTGATGAGCAGCGATCAGTTCAAGATTTACATGCGAGTGTTGGAGATTTTGACAGAGGCCAACAAGACACAGGAGCTGGTCGAGCTAATTGGCACAGTGACGAAGAAGTTCAAAGACAACATGGAGATGTGGAAGTGCTGTGCGATTGCCTTCTATAAGGTTGGCATTCACGATCGGGCTCAACAGATGATGCACAAGGCTCTGGCCGTACTGCCCGAGAGGGAACGTAAGTCTGATCGAATCATTAACGTTTTTTATTCCATTTGAGTGGCATACATGCTTTCTAACTTTTCAGACGTCAACACAATAGTCACGTTTGCCAACCTGACACACAAGTATGCGAAAAATCCCGAAACCGCGCATGCCCTACTAGATCAAGTGGTCACATCATATCCCAAGCGCGTCGACGTATGGTCACAGCTGATCGATATGCTCATCAAGGACAATCAAGTTGAATCTGCAAGGTAAGTCCCTCATGTGCTTTCATTTCAAAATCCAAACAACCAACCCCCACTCCCTCCCACAGACGCACCCTCGAGAGAGCTGTCATTCAAAAGATTCCCCTGAAAAAGATGCGAACAATCTTCAAGAAGTACATGGAATTCGAAGAGCGCCACGGAACTCCGCAGGATGTCGAAAAAGTGAAAGCGCTGGCGAAGAATTATGTAAAGAATAATCTATCCTAGGGAACTGTTATTGGAAATAAAAATACCATTTTAGTGTGTACGTATGAATAGTTTACGGAAACATTATGCTTATAGTTTATTTTCTAAAATGACCTCAACACAGTTGAGTGGCCAGACTAAATTACATTACAAGTCGAATGGTAAAAAATGGAACAGATGGTTTAGCCACAAGACAATGCCAACGAATATTAGGAATGCTATCAATATGTAGAGACGGATGCGCCAGTGACGCCGGCTGCCGTTTAAGAGTTGAAGAATTTTCATGGCCTCCAGTTGGGTTTGTTCTATGCTGCCCGAGTTGTCGATGACGAAATTCGATTTTTCGCACTTTTTCTCCAGTGGCATCTGCGAGGCGATGCGCTTGCTGGCATCTTCCTTGTTGAAGTTGTTGCGGTCCATTAGGCGCTGCAGTTGTTGATCACTGTCACTGCGAATTGAAATGAGATATTATGTTGTTTTTTTGAATAACTAGAGACTGCATTTTTAAAAAGAAGCAAAGACAATCAGCTCTCGGAAGAGAATTTGAAACGCAAAAGAAAGGTAAATAGACGAATGTACAAAGTTTGTAAATGTGTGTCATAGGTATATGATCAAAAGTCCAAGAAGAGCTTCGTTTCAAGGAGTTAACAGATATCCGGACTGTTTTGATTTTTTTTACTCTCATTTTGCGCTAAATATGTTTAGCGATACCGCTTCAAAGTAAGTGAAGTATAGTTTTTCAAATCAATCTAGTTCATTGAAAGTTCCCTACACACGGTCGTTCGTCTATCGCCTCTTACGCAACAGATAATACACCGAATTTATGATAATGCTAAAGTCCACATCATCCTACAAAACCCTTACTTCTTCATTACTCATTGCCGTCTACCGGATGTGAGTAGTTTAGTCAAACTCACCATGTTACTGTTATGATCTTGTATATGTAGTCAATTAAAATGCCCGTCTCGAAGAGCAGTGGTAGGTCTAGCACAACATAGTGAGTTCCAGAAACGAGATGCTTCAGTACTTGAATGATAATTGTCCGATGTATGAGTGGGTGGGTGATTTGATTCAGTTTGCCCCGCTTTTCGATGTCACTGAATATGACCTTAGCCAGGGCATCGCGATTCAGTTCTCGGGTAGGTAAGAAGATTTCATCACCAAATACTGCTTTTATCTTATGCCAAGCGGGTTTTCCTGGTTCAACAACTGCAAAATTAAGTAAACCATTTGATAAATGAGTGTGTGCAAATCCAATGTTGGGGTACTTTACTTTCTCGTGCGATTTTGTCAGCATCAATGACAGCAACTCCATTTTTGCGAAAAACTTCTGTTACAGTACTCTTGCCAGTTGCAATTCCACCTGTTATCGCGACTAGAAACATTTTCTATCAAAGATGTTTCGGTTTTACGTACAGAAACCCTTTGAAGATGTTTAGCTGTGAAAATTTATTCACTAAACTGACTTTTCCTTTGCCGAGATGAAGTACAGCTGACTGATGAATGACAATTGAAAAGGTCTAGAAGACGTTACGTCGACATTACGGCGAGTGCAAAACTCCGACACCTACTGGCAAATCATTTTACTTCCAAACAATTTCCGCCGGAAACTTAAGTGAATGTCAGTTACTGTTCGAAATTGCGCTAGAGCTCTGGCACACAGTGAAATTTCCTCATCAGGAAAATGTATTAATCTAGCGCAAAACTACCCGCTAGATTGAGAAAAGAGACAAAAAATGAGCTGTCAATGCAATTTGATTAATGTAAGAAAAAATACAAAGTGATGGAGTAGTTTGTTGATAAAATTCGGAATAATGTGAATTATAGAGTAAAATTAAAATTAAAATTTTCCCATGCTACTGTCAAACAAATATATGCTTTTTGAGTGAAAAGAAAGGTAAATAAAGCCAAATATCGTTGCGTTCCACTGGCGGTCGTCCATTTGTCGGGCAATTGAACGTGGCCGGAGTGCTATTTATGTGGTATTCGATTGGGCTTCTTCAGATTCGCTCTCAGATTTCAGATTTCCCGTCCCGTGTCTAATCGAACATGAAACGTCACTTACTCTTTTTTGTGTTGATATTTGTGCGATTGAAATATGTGCAGCCTTCAACACTTTTCTAAGCGTTTTCCATTCACTGTTTAAATTATATGTGAAAACAGTCAAAATGATAGCCCAGATTGATTTCTAAACATTTGTACATAAATAATGAACAAAAATAGATCCGTCCGATGCAATGCGTTTCTTTGCAGTTAAAAATTTCACGAAAACGTACACAAACTCCACTAGTTGTCAAACTCAAACGTACTTGTATTCGTAAATCTGAAGCAAATCTGAGAAAAAATCCAGATTCGCAAAAGTGCTCTGAAATCTGAAAAGGATTGTTTTTTTTCACCAAACGAACATAAAAATTGCTCTGAGAGCAAAAAAAGTGCTCTGAGAGCGCCTAATCGAATACCATATAAGTCTGACACCTGGCTGACTTTATGTATCTCAGTGGGCTTAGATATGTCAAATGAGCAGCTGTTTTCGTTGACGTCTAAGGAGGGTTAGCCGATGAATCTAGTCAAGGAATTCGTGACTGAGTTATGAGTTGACAGTTCGCATATGAGGCTGACGTGGGAAAAGAGACATTCCAGACCAATCTAGTTTTTTTGTTCAGGTTACACTGAGTACAGACCAATCTAGTCGATCTTATAACTAGATTTTTAAATGTGCTGTGCACGCTTCCTCAACATTTCATATTTGACAGCGCACTTTTTATTGTGCAAAATAACGTAGTAGTTCATGTCATCAAATAGAAATCAACTACAATCAATTTTAACAAGTGCATTTTTCGCTGTGAGTACAAATATTTTTTTTATAAATCCCAAGGCGCAACTCGTAATTTTTATGACTAATCAATCAATTTATGTAAAGCTTATCGTTTTGTATTGTTTTTCTGCTTTTATTGAATCTGAAATAAAATCACATATAAAAAAAACAGATGCACTTGAGAATGCATAATTCGAAGTGTAAGCACGTGCGTTTTAATACCACAGCAGTTAAGTAACATTGAAGATTAAGTCAGATGTGATCAGCATGACAATACAGGGTCAAAGAAGTGCAAACAGGAAGGCGACAACCGAAACCTCAGAACGTTCAACTTATGATTGGTGAGTACATGTTTTGATAGCGAGAGATGTCACCGCACGTCGTGTTTCTCCTAGAATCAGACTTATCGTAGTTCAGTTAAGTTGGTATTCAATTAGCACTCGAATTAACTTATCCCCATACCTCATTGTCAGCGTGAACAATGTGTTTCCAGCAGTAACGATGACGTAAAGTGTTTATTTAAACAAATTAGTGCAAACACGTTGTTACCATGCGTTTCGGAACTAGAGATCTTTATAGATTAACATCTGTTCTGCAAATTCTCCGAACAATGCTTCGTTCCCTGTTACATTCAGCCGGTGATTCCCAAGAAAATAACTTGAGACAAAAAACCTAAATCGATTATACCCGGGTACGAAAACTCAAACAACTGCCAAACCGCGTAAACAACAATATCTGTAGCTTCAATTGACTTATCTATTGGGAAGTGGGCACTAATTCCAATTTAATTTTGTAATAAATTATTTAAATCTCATACTTGATATATTTTCGTTATCATATTTTTTTTTATCTGTGACAAAGCAAAAGTGTTCTTATTCAGTCAATCGCTCTTCACAAATCAGTAAAATACTAAAAAGTAAACAGTGTTTAATCATCGTTCG
This sequence comes from Cheilosia impressa, assembly GCA_948293265.1. Taxonomy (NCBI): domain Eukaryota; kingdom Metazoa; phylum Arthropoda; class Insecta; order Diptera; family Syrphidae; genus Cheilosia; species Cheilosia impressa. The sequence goes on from OX411880.1 coordinate 1,842,945, forward strand.
CGGACTCACGACGGCTAGTAAAAAATAATCGCAAAATAAATATATCGGACACGCTGAATATTTAGGTACCTATCTTCGTGCAGAATAAAGGATATTTTGTTCGGGACACAGGCGCTATTAAAATCGCAGCAGGAATAACAAGATAAAATAGCCCAACTTCTATGTAGAACCGCTTTGGGTTGTAACTGATTCATCAGACGCTTTCGCCAAATAATGATGCCCGACCCTTCTGAGGAACGTACCCAAGAATACTTACTAACCGGGATTCCTTTAACCAAAGGTTGCGGCGAGAATGACTGCATCATTCGATCTCCATCGATTACAAAATCCAGGTATTACATAGAAAAAAAATTCAAATTAGGATTAAAACATACTTTTAAGAACCTAATAACCTATCTTAAGTCGACTACTTGAACTAGAACGAACGAAAAAGCTACGGTCAGTAAAGTCACTTTTAATACATCCAGCCACATATATTTACCAACTGTCAATGTAGTATTTAGTAGTCACGAAATTCATGACTAGATTCGTCGGCTACCCCTTTATAGACGTTAACTGAAAAAAAACTTTTCATGTGATTAATCTAGGCCAATCAAAACTGACACATCAACTATGACAGCTGTCAGATTATTATTATTCTGTTCCGTCTTTTCCCTCAATACATTTTCGAAATGAAAATATACAATACTTGTTATCTCATATTAGAATTAATTCCTTTTAATCTTCTGCTCCTGAACTGTCAAAAAAATACATATTTCCTTTTAAACTCAGACAAGCCCGTATGACACTACATTTTTTTCTCATTTTTTTAATGCTGAAAAGTCTGCGGTGTGTAAAAGAGACCAAAAGTGTGATACGAAAGGGGTAGCAATTGTATGCAAAGCAACCGCAGATTTTCAAATGAATTTATTTTCAAATAATCTTGAAATGTCAAAAAATGTCGTACTGCTCTAGTTTCATTTAAAAAGTGTAAAAAAATGCAAAAAAAATGTAGTGCCATACGGGCTTAAGCTCTGAATCTGTATTTCTTGTTTTATTCAGAGCATGTTCGATTGCACTCTATAAGATAAATTGACTGACAAATCTGAGTACATCACTGAGCACTTATTATTTTGACAGATAACGAAGTAAAGCTGTAAAAGTGTAGTGCGGATCGATAAAAATTGTAGCAGTCTAAGGTAATACCACAATTACTTTTTATATGGCGTATTTTATGACAGGTAGTGTTCAGATATGTTTCACAAATAAATCAAAGCGTCTAAACAAGCTCCTCCATATTAATAAAGGCTGCGTACAAGTCATCAACTTGTTACACAGCAGTTACGTCAATTGTTTGTATGCTAAGTGACGTCTGCTAGAACACTAACTTGTGCATATTTGTTAATTAATATGCGATCTTTGTTCAGTGATCTCCTCAGAAACCATCTACGATATTTATCCAGCTACGACTGACATATGAATACAATATTTTTTGCGAAACAAGTATACCGCCTGAAATTCTTACAGCAACTTGCCGGTGATCTCGAAGCAAAGAAAGTCCTTCTTATTATTGTTATTGTTTTTTCTTAAACATTTCTCTATAAAAATATTCGCTTTATAATTAAAAAACTGTCATCATACATACTGAGAAAACGCCACGATGCAAGTGATAAGCTACCAACTCGATACAAATCAATTACTAACGAAATCTTTGTATTTAATTGATCAGTGGACGAGACGGAAACTGCTCATTAACGTTACTCGTTTCGTTAGTTTTACTAGTTTCGATCGGATCTCCATTGCCTAAGACTGACAGCATTTGTCGCACTCTTTCGATTGACCTACATTGGGTAAGCTAGGATCTCTAGTATTATAAGCTTACCTCAAGCTCCGTGAATGCGTTCAACTACTTGTTGCAACAGAAATCTATTTCTTGTCACATTTTCCGTGAAATAATATGCTTTTGCAAACTGTTTTCAACAGCATTACAGTCAATCATTAACTTCACAGAAACTTTGTAATTATGTGGCAATAAAAGGACTCAACAACCTCAAACTTTTAGTGTGAACGCACCCTTAAACCGATTACCGAATTGTCAATGTCAAAATATTCAGTTAAATCAACTCATCATGGTGAAGTACACGAAGGAACAACGTTTACAAAAAATTTAAATTTACTACCGAAATGACTTGATAGAAGAAAATAAAGAATTTCACCGCAAAATCATCTTCAGCGATGAAGCGCAATTTTGGTTAAACGTCTTCGTCAATAAGCAAAATATGTGTTACTGGACTGGACTGATCATTTAAGTAATGCGTCTGAGTCTCTCCTAATGTTGACGAGTTTATTTCTTAAGACAATGGCCGCATTCAAGAATCTAGTTATCTTAAGTCGACTAGATTGGTCTGGATGAGATGTAACCTGAACGCAAAAACTAGATTGGTTGGGGATGCCACTTTTTCTGCGTCAGCTACATATGACAACTGTCGACTTAGTACTCAGTCACGAATTTCTTGACTAGATTCGTCGGCTACCCCTCCATAAACGTCAACTGAAACAGCTACTCATTTGACCGATTTCCCCCAATCAAAACCGAGATACATTTAGTGAGAGAGCTGTCAGACTTACTAAACTAGATACTTGAACGTCCCCAATATTGGAGTAGATAGACACAGATAAATAAAACAATGTTCGCCTGACTTTTAAGTAGTGTTTCAACATTTTCGCACTCTTATTTCGTTATTTTGCAAATTCCTTTTCATAGACAAGCACACTGTCTACCTCCCTATTAAAACAATGCAAACATTTTCCAATTCATCCTCTGTAGTTGGCTTCGTTTGTGTTCTTTAAAGGCAAGCGAGCAAGATTGTCTACTGTCAGTGCAACCAAACTAATACTTGCCCTTATCATAAAACGTCTTCGAGATTGATAGGTACCCAATGTGCCAAACAAACTTTGGTATAGACAAAATATATGTCAAGTACCTATTTAAATTTAATTAGCTTGACAGATCATTTCGATTCATAGTAGAACTACATCCATTTACCTTTCCCCCCCCCCCCCCCCCCCCCATGTGCATATAGTCGGAGATCACTGAACCCAACCACACGGTCACGGTAGTGTCAGTTGCTTTCTAACGGTTCGATTTACCTACTTAAGGAGGCCGCATTCAATTTCAGTGCAGTAAAACAACCATTTTAACCCGCCAAACCGGTGCATTTCCCCAATGAAATGGAGACCGCGTCGTGGTGACCCAACATGAGTTTTCACTCCTTTAAAAGTGATTCTGCTCGATAGGTACCCATATAGATGCAATGACACATCACAGGTGATGATCTCGCCGTGCCACTCTACAAGCATACCAAAAAAAAAAACATAAATAAACCAGTACCCTGATCTACTCGTTGCCGTTGCCTGATGGAAAAGTTGTTCAACAGATTCCGATTCCGAATCATCATCACGATTCACATGCGATGCAGGTTTTGTTAATCAAATTGATTCCAACACTGACAGCCGCACGCACAAAACTGCTGAACCCGTTGCTGTAGTCCAGTAAAACCGAGTAAAGTGTGTATACAAAAAAAAAATAAAACCGTTTTTTTTGCCGCTTCCAAAACCTTCTCCATCAGGCGCGGCAGCACTGCACAGGCACAGCATATATACAACATAGGTTGACAACCAGAAACAAGAAGACAAAAAAAAAAATATACTTCAACTTTGGCGATATAAATTCACTGGGAAGTGTTATTTCGAACTTCAGTTCGTCGGTATCAACCGTCGTCGTTGGATTGTACTGTCTGCTGTTGTTTACACTGACTAGAGTAGCGCAAGCTCTCTACAATACCGAATACTGAAAACGAAGGAAAGCGCCCTCCTCGCACAACATTCAACATTATTTAGAAAGCGCGTTAACGAAGAAACAAATTTATTCGTTCGACAACACCTTTCGTGAACTGTTGCACTGCCTTTTGTCGGATACGGAACTTGCGTTTCAATTTCGGGTTTTCGATTTCCCAACCGTGACTGGTTTCAATTGCTGCAATTTTCGTCCCGTTCGTGTCTCTGTGTTTAAGCAACCCACCGATGTGCTGTTTGTTTGTTTAACGCACCAACAGATAAATTTGTGTTTTTGTTTTAAATTTTCTCGATCTGTGGTTTAAATTCGCATGTTTATAAATATCTTCACCAAGCCGACTGACAATCAAGTTGACAAGTGCTAGACGCTATATCGAGACAGATCCCCGAGTATAGCATGACAAGCAGTATGCAGACAGTTATAACGTAAGTGCTAATTCAAATTACCAGTTATTTCGAAAGAAAAAACAAATTTCTATAGTAAATACTGACCCTTGTCTGTTAACCACTTGGGTTTTCTTAAAAAAAAGAAGACAAGCTTAAGCCTTGTGTGTTTACATGACAAAAAAAAAAAAAAAAGAAAACTTATTTCAAGGCTACAGAAATTATATAACTGCAATCTACCTGAATTTTTGTTGTTGCCCTCAAAATGCGCATATTAATTGCGAATAGAATTAAACCGAAAGAAGACGCGAAAAATAAATTAATAGAGATTTGCTTTTTAACGCGCTACAATTTGGTTAATTATTTGTAGTAAGGTCGGCGTATATGGTTGACTTTTTGTGATTTGTTTTGCTTTGCTTAATTTTTAGCAACAATTATAAGAAGTTGGTAGGTTTTTTTTAATTCATGATGTAGTCATGCCGAAACCTCTGTGCCGGAGAGTTGTTGACATTTCTCTGTACATTTGCAGACGCATGCCTTACACAACTGTAACTACGCATTGTTTAGGTTAGGTTGTGATTTGCGACAATTATGACACGCGTTGTTATACGTTCCGAAGTAAGGCAATCAAAATTTGCCGCAAAGACATAATTGGACTTGCATTAAAATTGATTGTGTCACTTGGCGCTGGTCTAGGCTGTCACTGGAAGTGTCATCTTTGGTTATTCTGTCAGTCAGAAAGACCGACTTGACTTCGGGATTTGGCTGAAACGCAATGCGTAGAGTCATCCAGCTCTTCTAGAATTCCCCAGAGTTGTCACAATTGTTCGACTTTTAACCTTTGTCGCTTTGGAAGTTGAATACGCAATTCATTAATTAATTCATATATTCTGTTGGAAATTCGGGAATACATTTTCATGCTAGAATAGAACGCATGCCTTTCGGAACACCTATTGAAATAGTTTCTTTCTGCGAGTTCTATTAGCAACAGGGTGAGCGGAATTGTTATTTTCATTGTCAATGGAATTAATGAACAAAACACAAACATTCACAAATCTAGTTTAGCAAGTCTGACAGCTGGCTGACTAGATTTGGCTCAGTTTTGTGTGGCCTAGATCGATCACATCAAAATTTTTTTAGTTGACGTTCACGGAAGTGTAGCCAGTCAAGATTGTCATGACTGCTTACTAAGATGACAGTACGTTCATGTGGCTGTAGTAAGCAAACTGACGTTTCCGACAAAACTTATTTTTGCGTTCAGGGTATCCCTCGCCCAGACAACTAGATTTTTTAATGTACCCTACATAATTCGCATGTAATGTCAAAGTAATGTAACTTAAAAATAATTGAGAGGTTTTTTTAAAGTTGCATTAATTTGACATTACAAGCGAATTATGGAAGATTCCATTCCAATTAAGACTTTCGACCCCAAGAACCTATATGCACTCGATATTTAATTTTCTTTCCAAAGGCTCGTGTGGCAAAATTACATATTCTTTTCTGTCATGATAGCCCATTATTCACTTGTCGAATTGTCACCTTCAGAACACGGTATATCGGTATTTTCGTATCATGCTATCAGTTTGCCGATCATAGTATTTAAATTGCTTAGCATCTTAAGTGCTTTATCATTAATAATTCCGTAGCCGTGTGAAAAGATTGTGTTATTAACTCCGCATTAATGTCTTGACACTTGATTTAAGTATTCATTTTAATTAGTACTAACTGTGGAATATGATGCATGTGGGAGTTTCTCACTGCTAGTTCACACGATTTACTAATTGAGGACATTGCAAATAATCATGTATTTGTGTGTTTATTTAAATCCTCCCTTTTATTGTGTCACTTAAAGACGATGATGGTTTACTTCACTCTTTAGAAACAATCGCTAAATATATGGTATGAGCTTCAGTGAGTTGTCAATCTTTTTGCATATGATTTACGGACTTTGGTATAGGTACATGTCGTCGACGAGCATGATAGCAGTGAAGCGTCAAATGAATTGTCTTTGCGCACGAGTTATGAACTAGCAGTTTTTTTTTTTAACAAAACTGATCGATTGTTTGTGTTTTTGCTGTTTACCTTGTGTTGTGATTTAGAATTTAGCAAGCGGTCCACTTAGCATCATTATTTGTTTGTTTATTGTGTTCAGTCGGCTTTGGAGATGATGAAACATTTTTTTTATTGTGTTTGGCCAATGTTTCCAGTATTCAGTTAGCAAAATTGCTTTCTAACTTAGGAAGTTGCTTCTTCTTGATATAAGAGCGGAGAGAGAACCTAGCGGCAAATCAAAGTTTAGCATTTTACCAAGAATGTTGCTAATTAGTTGATTGCTTTGGGCTGAATTTCACTACAGAAAATGTAAAATAAGTAACAAAACTTGTGTTTACGAATTTAACTGACAACTGAAAACTGACTTTAAAAATGAAAAAATGTTATTTATGACATTTCGATTCATTTCACGTGCGAAGTGTTTACAATACATATTTTGCAACTGCCATATCGACGTCGTTGCCGACTGCAGTTTTTCGCTTTCACCGTCAGCTGTGGAAAATTAATTCGCGAAAAGGAATAATTAAGTTATAGAAATTTAAACAAACAGAGTGGGTAACATCGAAAACCAACCAAATTCTTCATATTTGCAGCAATGGGCGAAGAAATTAAGTCAAGTGACAGTTAAAGAATTGACATAAATATGAAGCAGTTTTAAATCAAGTTACAAACGCCTAAGACCTAGTGAAAATCACTCAAATTTACTATTCACTTTGGGCCTTACTAATAATAATTTTTAACCTCTACACTAAATATTTTATAGGTCACAATGTGAAATTTTGTATGGAAAATTTCGCTATTGTGAGTTTGAAAAATTCAGCCTGGACACTAAATTTGATTATTGGTATCGCGGTTTATCGATAGATCTAATATAATGGGGAAATTTAAGTATCTAGTTTAGTCAGACAGTTGGCAGTGGATGTGTCTCAGTTTTGATTGGCCTGGATCGATCACATGAGCATTTTTTTTCAGTTGACGTTTATGGAGGGATAGCCGACGAAGTATTAAGTTGACAGTTTGAATATGTCGCTGAAGTATGAAAATCGACGTTACCGACGAATCTACATAGTTTATGCGTTCAGGGAACATCTAGTTCAGCAGAATCCACTCGACTTAACTACATATTTGATTGTGCCCAATCTTACTTCTTGGGTGTCAATTTGAAACGATATTATAATTCAAATCCGTATAACAACACTCTTGAAAATGTTTCACGCCAATTTTAGCAGAAGAGAGTTCTATTAAAATTCCCCAAACTAAAAACGAGTAAAACAAAATCGTATGAATAATTTTATTTTGTTGGCAGATAGGCATACTTTCGTATTTGTAAATACTTCACTCAAATTTATAGAGGATAATTTTTGATCTTTAAAGCCTAGTATGCTGCTCGCGCTTAAATTAAGCCCCCACATAAAAATGTCTCCAAAGACAAAATTAAGCAAAGCGGTTAAGCCAAGCAGTATGCAGTTCAAGCTAAATTTGTCAACGAAAAATCTCTACAGAATTTAAGTAAGCGTTTTAATGCAAAATACATTTTTCCACAGCTAAATTTTGACAGATCAGATAAAATATCGGTATTCGCAACAAAATTTCAAACGAAAGCAAATTAACAGTAGCAAGTCAATCAACTTTAGTTTTTTACCGAACTTACACTGTCAAAATTAAGCGAACATTAAACAAAGTGGTGAAGAGAAACATTGAAGGGCCGCTTAATTTGAGCTTTCCAGGAACAGCATACTAGAGTTAAGGCAATAAAATTGTTAGCTACTGGGTTTCACATCTAAGTTAATTTCTTGGGTAAATATTTTGTTTTTTACACAAATTGCTCTCTAATTAAGACGAACAAATATTTATGTTTGGGTCGAATGCACTTGATGTATTGACAATACTGACAACGCATCTTTTAAACGGGACACAAACAGTTCCATCATACATCACACAAAATAATTATATGCCTATAATGGGCCGCAATCTTAAATTAACTCTATAAACGCTAAAAGTGGAGGTAATATAATCAGCAGCAAATATAATAAACGAGTAAACGATTTAATCCTCTTATACAGACAGAATAATAAATATGTTGTCGCTCATGTGTTGGAATGCAAATTCAGCATCATTCTTTTCATTTTGCTAGTGATAGGTTCCACATTGTACGGAAGTATTTGTGACTAATGTAGTAGATTACGAAGTATGAATATATAATTAGCAAGGAAGAAGGGGATTTGTTTTGTCCCAATCTGACAGCAATGTTTGACTTCTTTAGCTGATTGGCAAAATTATGCGATTTATGAAGTTTGATTGCTTCGGCAACTGATTCATTGCATTCGTTTAGCCTATTGTGAGCCATAAATGTCTAATTGCAATGTCATGTTAGCATACACATTATCCACACGATGTAATGCATAGACCCCGCTGATGGATAAAACCAGCTGCGGTCAACTTTGGGCCGAACAATGTGTATTTTAAATATTCGTCTTCTTATGTACATTACAAATTTGTACGACTGTCTCTCTTGTAAATCTTCGTATTTCTGAGTATTGGAGTCTGGCGGTCAATCTTATCTTATTTAATATATTTCACAACTAACACCACACCGACATTTACATTGTTAAAACGTTTTGTAGATATTAACTTTAGACAGACATGCAAACAACTTAATCTGTCTATTTAGTTGTTTGCGTGTCTGTCTAAAGTTTTGTTAAGCGGGTTTGTTTTAGATTATGGCGCTTTTATCAAATCAAAACCATTTCGAATCTGCGTACTGAATTTCACACGATACTAAGGTGTAGCACCTACCGCAATAAATTACTTTTATCTCACGGTGTTGTTCAATTCCTCCACTCGCCAAATGCATTCCACATGAATTAGTGGAATGAGTGAGAAGCAATTTTATAATTGTGAAACAAAACTTTATTTATTAAGCAATATCTTTTAGAAAATAATTAACTTTACGAAATACATGATTTATGCCCTGTCGTGATTCGGCATTTTGTGGCCAGAGATGTCTTCATCTAAAAACAATTGCAAAACCAAGCCGTGATCATAAGTTAATTAGACTTGCAATAAAATTCATTTATCTCTCTTCTTTACATGCTTAGGTTAAGTGAGCACATTTATATGGCAACGCCAAATGATATTCGGGAACAGCTTTTGAGTGGTGTTTATTGTTATGCTTCATAAGATCCCTTGGGCCATCTTACCGATCCAAAGCCTTACAACTCATAATACACCTAACCTATATTTAACTTGACATCTTAAGTGTTCAGAGACAGGGTAAAGCTAAAACGGGAGAAGTGGTTTTCATCATGATACAGTGGTGGCCCAAAATGTATTGCCTCTATCGCAAGATGCTGTAACTTTTGAAAATGGCAGCAGCTGTCAGTTAACTTTTTTATTTGTGATGTAAGAAGATGTAGAATACACTTGTGACTTGTGACTATTTTGGCTACGGAATTCCTCAGGGTTTTTGGAGCAACATGAATTTCGGGCGCAGAATTAATTGCTCAATTGGGTTTTTTTAACTTAAATCGTTAAAAAATCATTAAGCACAAAACAAATTCTCATAATTAATATAAAAAACATGACAATTATAAAATTTTGACAGAATCCGGACCTGGAAAATATTTCCTTATATTTTTTACGGAATACACATTTTTCGCAACAAAAAATAATTCATCTCTTATTTATTTTTGGTGGCGCTTACAGTCCGGGTGGACAATTGACTCTACCAATAATTGTTGATTCATTTCTAATAACAATTCGAAGACACGGCTTTTACGTTACGAAAGCTCAAAATTATTGTGTTAACTTTAAAGCCAAACTTCTAACTTCTTTTGACAGCCAAATGGATTTGCAGTGTCATTTAGTTGTATGTAAAAATTAAGAGCTTAAGAGTTCATAGAACTCGTACCCCTTTTTCAAATGTAGAAAAGTTTATTTCTGTAGAAGAAGAAAAAGACTGCAATTGATATTTGAAATATTTGCTGATTGTTCGAACAGATCAATATGTAAAAGTGCAAACAAAAAGGCATTTTGTTTGACGTAGCAAACATTCAATGATTGGTGTTATCACTGTTTTATTTATAATCCAAATATACATGACTTGTATGCAAAAGCGCGAATAGGGAAGCCCCCAAATACCAGATAACAGAAAATGTCTAGCGACTCGTGTATAAAATCCCCCCCTGTGAATCGCAAGATCAGATTCAAGTAAACTGTGAGTGAAGACTTTTATTTGAGTTAATCTGGGTGTGTTGTTCAAAGGCAATTGCTATCTTTGGAAAAACATTAAAAACAACGTTCAAGCATAAAATCCAAGCTTGCGTCAAATTTTACAAGTGAAGAGAAGACCTCGAATTTTGCGCAACAAATACGAATTCCAAATTAGCGCAATTATGTACCACAAATCAGTTTTATGTTGTTTAAAGATTCCTGTTATGACAATAAATGTTTATCCAATACTTTTACATATACCATCTATCTTTACTTAAAAATTCTCAATACCAATTCTGCCAAAGATCCCCACAAATGATTCGCAATCAAAAGCCAAGCAAAAACGTGGCAACGCTCGAGAGCTTGTCATTCTTCTACTTCCGACGTTGCCAGATCCGTCGCAACACCAACCTTAAGGCCTATACCACAAGGGCTTCAAAAAGTTCCAGTGCTCAATTAGCCGCATTTCCTTGGTTTATTGCCTTGCACATTTAAAAGCTCGTGGATTCCTGCATCGCTATCCCTCATATTTCCTGTATACCTTCAATCAAGTCAAAAGCTCTTAAAAACATCAGCAGCAATTCGGTTTCTGCCGGCCAAGATAAGTCAGAACGGCACACTCCGAACCCTCAAAGCACAATTGTTACGTAACTCGCAAGTCGGTCTGCGCTATAGGCTCTGACACCGAAGCCAAATAAAGCAGGGTCGATCGTATTTATAAGCCGAACCCTATATACGGAAGATATCAGTAGGGCACGTGGAACGTGTGCTGTATGTATATTACACAGTCGTGCGTAGCATGCTGATTTTATTTTTCAAATCAACAACCAGTTTAAATGATTTATACGTAAGTAACCCAAATAGCTTAATTTGGTATGCGGTACCATGAGGCGCGATAAAAGGCGACACACAATTATGACTTATTATTAAGAGCAAACTATCCGATTGGAGTTTGGGTGAATAACCGCTTAAATGGATTTAAGTAAAATACTGGTTTACTGAGACGACAGACAGAGGGGGCAATTAATCTAATCAGAATTAGCATAGGAGAGTCACCTGGTGGCCACTCTCAGAGGTAAGATGCCATTGGTCTACAGATCACGTTTGGTTCGGCTGCTCGGTTGTGATTCTTGTTAAACAGACATGAGCGATATCGTCTCGAGAAAAACCGCAATCACTTGAACATGCGTTCTTTCCTCATTTATTTTATTGTGACTCAAGATTTTATTTTTAAAATTTAAGCGTCTCACTTCCATTTATTCTCTGTTCTCTGTTCATATCTTGTTCTACATTATATTCACATCTATACGACTTCCCGCAAATGTTTAGATAAAAAAAAGAACAAAGCCAAAGTCAAATTGACAAACTCACTGTAAGTCTGTAGTTCAGTTGTCTTGTATTACAAGGTGGCGCAAAAGTTGCCATCCGATGTTCTTCGGCCGTCATCTTTTTATGAATGAAAAACTTTGGTTCTGTAGATAACGTTTATTTGATGTCTTAAATTGTTTTTCAAAAAGTCGAGGAAATGATTGCGGCCAGAATTTATTATCATTCGAATCCGATTTATGTCATTTTTCATTACTCTTGCTAGAACTTCCGACATTCTTCGCATTTTTGGCGTATATTCTCTTTGAGGGCTTCAAGGGTCTGAAGTTTGCAGTCATAGACTCGTTACTTCATCAAAACACCACAAGAAGAAGTCTGGAACGGTGTAATCAGGTGATCTTGACAGCCAGTGCGATAAGGAGACCAGGAAATGCAGCCCTCAGAATTTCTTTTGTAGCTCGTTACTCCATCCAGTTGGAACCACATGTTCTCCAGTCCCAATTCATCCAATTTGGAAAGTGAAAAATCATTGGGCCTTACTAATAATCATTTTTAACCTCCTCACTAAATATTTTATAGGTCACAATATACAATTTTGTTTGGAAAATTTCGCCATAGTGAGATCGAAAAATTTAGCCTGGACATTAAAAATGATTATTGGTATGGCGGATTGCGTCGTACTAATATTAGTCTCGACTTTAAATTTACGCAAGCTCACAATTACGAAATTTGTATGGAAAATATACTGTGACTGACTAAAATTTAGAGTCGAAACTAAAAATGTTTATTGGTAGGGCCCATTGAACGCGGCGTCTGATTGATAATCCGGGGTCCTTTGCGACATTTTTAGCCGCAGCTGCGGTATCCTCAGCAAAACGGCTGCTCCGAGGCCGATCTGACCTGGCAGCGCCTCGTATTGTCCCATACTCTTCTAGGCGAGTGGCTAAAAACGTCGTTGTGCTTGCCCAGTTGGTGTCAGACAACCGGAGCCTGAATGCACGCTGTGCCAGCACCACCGAAGAATTATTATTCCGCAAAGAAATTATTCTGCGTTCTTTAGGAGTATAATGGTTCGTGTCTTGATGACGTGTATTTTCTACTTCACAAATGTCAAAGTAGAATTGACATTTGCAAAAATTATACCATATTCCGATAGCGCGATGACTTTTGCGCCATTTTGTACAATTTATGTGTCTAAATTATGAATTGCCGCCATTTGCAAAAATTATAGCATCTTCCGATAGCGCGATGACTTTTGCGCCATTTTGTACAATTAATGCTTCTCAATTGTGAAGCTTTCTCAGGTTTTCCTTTGGGCAATGGCGCAGTGGAAAACAAGCCTTTCAGATTTAATTGGTATTCAATCTGGTAAATAATTATATTCGACAATGAACTCCCACCAAATACCGCCATTGACTGCTCCTCGATTGCTGTCAAATTCATAAAAGTTTTCATTTCGAAACAACCCCGTGTCTTTTATTCGCGATTAGTAATGCCACCATAAAAAAAGAGTTTGGTTGCTAAATAATCGTTAATTAAATATTCAAAGTATGTGTATTACTATTACACGAAGTGCTGAGCTTTCTTAATAACTGCACGATAATTTAGTGTCCATTAAAAATTATTTCAAGTAGCTTAAGGTTATTTGCGTAACATTGTCATAACAGCATCTCGTGGCTGCGCTTAGGTCATAGGACACAACACGAGGCACATCTGTCAGTTGTCTTTATGTGTACACATCTTCCAAAGCAACTGCAATGGTATTGCACAACGAATTAATTGTGATTAGTTGCTCTATTCGGTATCCATGAAGTACCTAATCTGATGCCCTCATCAAAATTAATAGCAACAAAGTGTGCATAGGATTTGTAAACACGGCCTAGAAATTGTAAATGGGAATTTCATATCACGTAGTAAATGTTGCGCCGCGCCAATGAAATATTATACCTATGCAGATATATAATCTTTTAGCAATGTCCTTGTGTGTTTGCACCGCTAATATTGACCAAGTGGGTGGTGTCTCCGAGCAAGAGGCGCTTAAAGTGTTAACCCAGGCGCGGTGATGGTTTTGCTTTCTTTTTATTTTGTTCGCCACTTTTTTCGTCTTCGTTTTGTCTACACTTAGGGAAATTCAAATTAATTATAATATAAGGCACGTTGTGTTATGTGTCAAAGGCTTGTTGTAATTGTTTCTTTCCTGTTTTTAATGTCTGGTAGTAGGTGGGTGTGCACAGCATGAATTTGCATTGTGGTGTAAGATTTGCAATTCAAATTTGTCACTAGCCCAGCTGGAGTGTCCTCTCATACACACTTCGGGGCAAAAGGCGTGTTTGAGGTTAGTAAGGCGCGAGGATGTTACGTTTGTAGATTCGTATGGATGAAAGTGAAAGCACATGCGAACTGAGAAAATAATGTAATGTTGGGGTACTTAACCTATATTATTTGGACTTTTACCTTGAGAGGATGGAGGATGGATTTTTGGGGCGATGTGTGCAGTGCAAACTGGAGTTCTGACATAGAGAAGAAGTATACCGCAACCATTTATGTCATCATCTTTGTGCTAATTCTCTAGAGAGAGACAAAAAAAAACTGAAGACAAAGAACTGTCTGTAACGTCATTTATAATGCCCATTTTGAGAACGGGAGTGAGAATGTATCTAGTCAAGTACATCTTTTGCCCTAAGCACTGCGTAAACTTTATAAAATTTAACTCAGCAGTTACGTAAAATTGTTGTCCGAAATTAGACATCTACTAAATAAATTACAAATTTGTTTATTAATACGGAACTTATGTTTTTGAGCTATTGTTCTTTTTGGTATTTAATAAAGAAGCTGCCTAATATTCATCGAAATACCTACGTCTTTCACAGTTTTAAAAAGGCTTTTGTATGCATTTTAATTTTCGGTAAATGAAGTTGTTGTCCACCTTCCGTATTGCAGCAAGAATTACTCTTTTTTGTACATTTTAAATGTAGTTATTCCGGTGATCCTGGTGAAAAGTGATAATTAAAACACAGAAAGTATTCATAAAGTTAATGACGAGTATTCATTATGTCATAGGTATATCCCCCAGGGAAAGTTTGAAATCAATTCGCGAAATCGTATTTTTGATTTAGTTTACAATATCAAAAGAGAGTGGCTGTTATCGTTTGTTGCAATCTTTTCTTTCGGTATATTTCAGTAAACAAAGTCTTAACGAGTTCGGTGAAACCGAACGATTGATTTAGTAAATTTGTTATATGTACGTTGCCCAAAACAGTCATTACGTCGATTATCGAGAGCAGAAAGCTGAAACACGATCACATCAAAATTTTGCGAGAGAATCCCCAAAACATCGAGTAACGAGTAATTTGGTTTTGGACAAATTTCCCCTTGGTTTAACTGAAAGTGACTTTTTAGATCTCTAAGACCCTCCGCACACTACTGATCTACATAGGTATTTGGTACCCAAAATGTTTAAGTAAGTAACGAGTTTTGCTTCGGTAGTATTCTTTGTAATTTTTTCTAGCGAGTTAGTTGTCTTAACTGATTTAAATTGTGAAATAATTTGCAATTAAAGCAATTTCCCCGCGAATAAAAAATACTTCCGAACTGTCACACTTTATAAACAATTTAAATAATACAGTCACAATCCACAAAACCAACGAATGAAAAATTCGTTCGAACTTAACCTTTAAAAATGAAACTGATATGCGGATATCTGCGACCAAAAAAAGTTTTCATGTGCACCAAATGTCGGAAACTACTAATATTCGCAAGTTTGCTGTTCGCTATTCGCTCTCATGTCAATAGTCCATAAGCTGGACGTCAGGTTCCAGACAAAAATTTGACGTAAATGCTGAGTAACAAGTTGATTACTTTTACACAGTGTTTTTTAATACGGGGATAAATGTTTAAACACCGATAATTGATATTTAAAAAAAAATTAATGAAAACTGAA
Organism: Cheilosia impressa; assembly: GCA_948293265.1. Lineage (NCBI taxonomy): Eukaryota > Metazoa > Arthropoda > Insecta > Diptera > Syrphidae > Cheilosia > Cheilosia impressa. Next base: position 1,858,693 of record OX411880.1, read on the forward strand.
TACTTGTTATGCCTGACATCCGGTTTGACACGCATTTTTGACATCTCCTCGAACGGTATAAGTTTAATATGCGGCTACTGAATAAAATTCAGCCGCAATTATCTTATTTAGTCTGACAAAAAGGATAGTTAAATCATCTGCATAAACATAATTTCGTTTATGTACCGTTGAAAGTTAACGAATATTTTGGCATTGATACCAAAATGCAAAAGAGAAAGTGTCAAATTAGTTAATCGCATTTTTTATTAAGAAATTATTCTAATAAATAACACAGAAATGAAATTATTTTCTTTAATACAACACCTTCTGGCGATTCAAGTTGACATTTGCATAATGTTTACCTATTTATTGATAATAATTAGCATTTAAGGCGAATACAAGTGGAGAAATTTATTCAATGCGTCTTCTACTGGGGCGTCATTTCTTGCATTTGTTTATAAAGAAGGTTAACTTCGTGCCAATATTCTAGCAAAGATATAGCTCAATTTAATCCCTCATTATTTAGTTTAGTCTTTGACAAACACGATTTCTACTGGCTGGGAATTCTCTGACTGGCGAACTGAAGAACTGTTATATCAAGATTAACCATTTGCTATCGACTTATTATATAAATGCATATTTTATTATAATTTGTCTGTCCCATAAGCTGGTTTAAAAAGGTTATTGGTCACAATCAATATTTAAGAACTTTGCACTCAAGTTATGAAACAGACCGGTAACTTATTTGCATTAAGTGGCTTTAACTCATTTTACTGACAAAAAATTGTAACTAATATAAAAATGTCAGGAATAACAATGAATCCCAATAATCAAATATGGTAATTTAAAAAAAAGATTAACAAAATTATGAGAGGACTCTATTGAGTAATTCAGTTTCCACTTCAAAGTTGACAGAATATTGATTTCCGTGCGACACGGGTGGCAATACTTACTTAACAGTCTTGTATACTTTAAAGTGTAAGAAGGTTGGTTTTGACATTTAGAACGAGAAGCAACTCCCCAGAATCAGATTTATTGTAATTTTTTCGCATGTCCTTTGTAATGATAAGAAAGGCTAAAGTAGCAAACGCAATAGTAAACGCAACCTGCCAGAACTTGGGTCTATATTGAAAATGGCTGCAGTAGTGTAATCAATTTTGCTTTCCAATACAAAAAGAACCAAGTTTGGTAGAACAAAGTTGTTTCCAGAGTTTATTTTGATTTTCTGTTTGATTGACTAACCACGGAAATTTCCCATTTCCCTTCTATCTAATTCCCTCTACCTTAATGCGACATATGATTCATTTACATTTACATTCAAATTAGAGCAATGAACAGAACTCGATCATATTTGACACAAAGCAAAGTACAAACCAAACAACGTCAATGAAACTAACTTCCACGTGTTGTACCCCTGCAGAAACGATAAGTTTCACATCTTCACGGCGAAAGGAAGTCGCATGTGACAGCTAAATTGCGAATCGATGTCTTTGTGTCGCCCAAATGCCCTCGATTTAATGTCACATTGACCTGTATCCCATCCTTAAAAATATGGTGAAACAATGCCCTCGATTTGTCAAAAATAACTTTTCTTTAGAAGTCAGTTCCTAAAATACACCACCAAAGGTCAATTAACGAGACAGGAAGAAACGATAATAAAATATATTGACACTTCTGAAACCTCAACCGCGATTTGTATAAATAAACGATTCACCTGTCATCTGCCAAAGCCAATGCACCAAATTTCGAGGTTATTAACATTCCTGTTATGCATACTATTTGCCGCCTGGCTGCAAGCCAACCCGGTAAAATAAAAAATAAAAAACCAAGCCATTAATCAGTAAATCCTTTTGAAGGCATAATTTACAGTTTCTTGGTACGTGATCGAATTAGCTGGGGACGTCGTTCTTTTCAAATAGCCCAAGTCAAACTGATAAATTTATAGCGGTCGACAGAGACACATCGCATTGCTGCGAAATGACGCACGAATGACATTTCAAGGGTTATGCGACTGAACGCATCACGCATACGCAATGAATTGCATTCAACTCAACGGCACATGCGTTTTCATTTTACTTTTCGTCTATAGAATCGCACGCGACAGCACTATCGCGTCAATACCGTGCACCTGTTGAGAGTGACCAGGAAACACAGACAGCCGACCAGACAATCTGCCTGCATTGCCATCTTTTGCATAACAAAACAATTAAAGCAAACGCGACATGCAACGTTTGCTAATTGAGTGGAAGCAGCCTCTTATTAGCTGTTTCCCGAAAAAGCAGTTTCATTGCTTGTTTCTCGTGTAGAATTTGCTAAGTGATTTCTCTTAATTGGGGCGGTGCGCGCAAGTCGGGTTATAACTGTACCGAAAAGCTAACTATTTTCAAACAACATTCACGAACATTTATACTCTGCCGACTGACCTAACCTGTTTACACAGCAAGCAGTTATTGAGTTGGCTGTCTTACGAGCGCTAATGTGCGCGCACGCTTGCGATGGCGCTTAGGCCAACAACCTCTCGCAGAGGAACCAATGATTTGTCCCATTCAAGTCGCCTCACAAATTTCAGGTGTAAAATTATACACACACTCGATTGTGTGAACCAAGCGTCCAATCGACAAAACGTCAATTATTTCGTTTCGGTTGGTGACTTGAATACAATTTACTTTCCGACACAATGGGATGAAACGATGACAGGTGTGTGGATATTTATTACTTGTTTAATTTGACAATTACTTGAAAGAGAGTAAATTAAATTTATTGCTGGGGATGTTTGCAAATGCATGTTGGAATGCCGATTGGCTGTAAATTCGTCAACGTCAAATGAAATGCTTTTTCAATCATTCTCAAGAAGACGTTAACTGACAAACAAATTTCACAAAGGGATTCCAAGTACCTCTGGGTTGTTTGATATTTTAAAATGGAATCAAATTTCTAAAGGACTCATAGCATTTTGACAACAATACCTCTAAGGTAGCGAATACATTCTGCTAAATAAATGGACGCTGATGAAAAGCCTATGCGTTTCTGTTTCTTTATTTGAAAACCAAATATAAATAAATTTAAGTTGTCGCTCTACTTTAAGTCAAGTTCTATCGATGTGAAAAATCATGCAAACTTCTATTTGGGTTGCCACAATACATCAAACCAGGCGATTCGCATTTTGTTCGCCTGCACGTTCGTCCGAGAATTCAATGCAAAACATGTTTCTTGTGAAATGGTTGAAATTGCGGCGAATGTTGATAGGAGATTCGCCAACACATGGGAATCAAAAAAGCGGCGAACAGTGGAGAACATGTTCGCGAATTGGCTAAATTAAGGAACGATATGCAAATTTACAGAGTGGTAAATCATATTTAAGAACTATACGCCACAGGTTTGTAGGAGATCTGTTTATGTCCCTATTTTAAAACAAAACGCAAAGACGATCGCAATACATTCGTTTAGGAGAACAAATTCGCTAGGGAATTGTTGCACAGATATAACATCAGTGTAAGTGTTTAGTTAAGTGACATCTGTCAGAAGGTGTAACCCCGTTCTATCTAATGAATGACTTTACAGAAGTCACTTGAAAACCTAAATCTTTTTTTGCGTGCTAGTGACAGATCACCGAATACACATTTCAGTTAGTACTAGAATTCCATGTACGGGCCTCTCTGACCAAATGAAGCGCGACTTACGGCATCCAAATCTATCAGTTAGTTGTTTTTTTCAATTAGTGAGGCTTACCCAACATACCACCGCAATGACACAATACCGATAAATCGCAATCAAAATACCGTTGGCGTTTCAAAATCAGCCACACTTTTTTCTTCGCTACGACTTAATCCATTACAATTTTGACAGATACAAAAATATTAAGTAGAGAACAAAAAAACGGGCATTACCGCAAACAACCCATGCCTGAAATTGCTTTCATATCTAATTGCCAGCGACAAGGTAATTAACGTCTGACGAAACCGCTCAGTGGAACACGCAGATTATTCTACATCGCGCAATTGTCCATGTCTGCTGTTTAATTTCCAGCCAAACAGCGATTTAATGGCTGCCATAACATAACCTCGAGAATGACCCATAGATCTCAACCACGCAATTTTGGTCAAATAATTTCGTTTTCGGCTTGTGTCAGCTCAAATGTCATCACCGGCTGATTGCGGTTCAACTGTTCAAGTGTCAGAATCAAAATAAAACTAAAACCCAATTGAGGAAAGTAAAAGTTGCATCGGGCTGTCATAACACAGGATGACAGTGCAGTAGTTTGAGAGAGTTGCTTGATACGATTAGTTTCTTCTCCTTTTCATCTCTTTGCTTAGATGTGCATGCGGCGGCGTCTGGTTTTATGCCTTTCACTTTGACTTGACATGGATCTTTCATTTTTTTTTTTTCACTTGTGTTGTCTTTCAATCAATTGATTGTAGCGTCTTTCTATTTCAACTTCACCCTGTTTACCAAAGAGTGGTGGCAGCAAGGCGTGCTGCATACATACATATGGATGTATGATAATTTCTTTCTAACTTTCTCCCTGATATGATAATTTATTTTTTTCCCGTGAACTCAAATTCGAATGTGTGTTGTTGAGACGGTGGCGGCGGCGGTTACGCTGCATTACGTTGTAGGAAATCGACATAATGTTGTTGTGCTCCTCAAGTTCTCAACATCAATATTCTATTTGGAAAGTTGGTGTCTTAGAGATGATTTCCCCTGCTCGTCAAATGAAATTGAATGAGATTTCTTTCGATGCTGCTGCTGCTGCTTCTGTGTGACAATGACATATCAAAAAGTTTACTGTATAAATTAGTCAGTTGATTCCTTTACCATTTGCCGCAGAGTTAAGCACACAACAGGACGTCGTAACCGCACAACATTTAATTTATTGAGTGGATAAATAAATTAGTATAATTAGCTTTGTATTCATTGAGTGTTTAAATGTTCAATGAAACATAGAACGGAATGGAATACACACTCTAGAGAAGGGAGGGGAGTTTTCACTTCGATGCGAGCGTGCCCTTATGAATTATTTATGTCCGTACGAGTGGCTATAGATAGTTTACATTTTGCGCTCACTTTAATCAGTTGAAAGCGTGATGGAATGAAAGCAGGACTAATTTTGTGTGTAATCGGAAGAAAGTTTCAAGGAGGAATAATAAATAAAACTATTGAGGGAAAAAAGGAACTAATGGGAGTTGGGAATACAAAATAGCTGCGTGGGGAACTCTGACAGAGAGACCATAGATCAAGATTGATGTTGATATAACCTTCAGGTTTTAGACAGCACCTTTGCAAACAAACAACAGACTCTTTGGGGTTGTGGCATTATCTTGCCATTCTGTTTCAAAAATTGGCAGCAAAGTGACCAACATTGGAATGAAACAGAGATGACTTTTGCGACAGTTGGCTGAATTGGAAAAGCTGTTGTCGGAATTGAAATAGTCAGAACATCATGTATATAATATTAATAATGTGCATCGCAATAGAAATTTTAAGGAACTGCTATAAAATTTAAACAAGAGAGGCTTTTACACCTGCTCATCATTTCGAAAGGCGTGCTGAATTGACCTTTCTAGTTGGCAGATTGCAAGAAACAGTTGGATTTAGTTGATGTAACAAATACAACTCCTCCAAGAGGAACGAAGTTGATAGAAGAAGGATCTACGTACAGAAGTCGTTGCCAGTGCTAAAGCAAAATTAAGAAGACAGTATTTCCCTGACTACATTTAAGTACAATATGGCGCATAAGTTGTCACCCGCTGTTTAATAGCTGTAATTTTGTTTATGAATACAAAACTTTGGTTCTGGTTATTATTTGATGTCTTAAATTGTTTTCCAAGTCCTTAATGTCTGACAGTGCTCGCCATTTGGCGATTCCGTGTCTATTTCCTTATTTTTTCTTCGCCGGCTTCTTACCCGAAGAAGGTGTCCTTCAAATATCCCCAGCTGAAATATTCCTTCTTTAAGGAAGTTTCTTTTTTCTGATTCCGGCACATTAAAATTCAAAGAACCTGCTTATCTACAAAACTGAGTCCCTTCGGGTTCAGTTCAGCAGTTCACTCAAATAATAAAAAAAAACCTAGTAAAAGCAATTTATGACTCAGCGACCATGACCCCCTTCCCTATATTCGGCAATTATACTACGAAAATATGTAACGCTTTTGTTTACACAGATTTCAGTAAAATGATTCAATATGAAAATGAGAACCTGTTAGCCCGAACAAAACCGACTGATTTAGATACACTCGGGCGTATGTGCAACAAAAGTGCTTCACATTTCAATGTCAGCCTTAATCAGTGCTACCAATTTGTTTTTCAACTGGAATTTATGTCACAAACCAGTGTTTACTTTATGGCTCAACAATGACAAATAGACTTACCGACAATAGGTGTACCATTTTTAAATATTTGTTTGATCATTAGTGCGTTAGTCAATAATATGTCCGATGTCACCATGGTGCGGTTGTGTTTTTTTTTGGATTTCAAATGTTTGACATTTACAAAAATATTGACAATGCAAACATTTTGAAAAGTGCTATTTCGTACACAAACCTGTTTTTTTATTACGAAAGGGTTTACATGTTGAGTGGAAATAGCGATGGTGATTGATAAAATATTTCCCATTGAACAAAATTGACATTTAAAACCTTGCAAGTGTTATAGAAGGGGTATTATATGTAAAGAACAAGTGCTTCCAATTAGCTATGATGTAAGCACAATGGATTTTCGCAGTGTAGGTGTGTTCATCAATTTATTCAGTCACTGAGAGATGTAGCATTCAACACGCTGCTGCAGTTGTCATTGGGTTTCTTTCGCACGTGCTTAAAATAATGTAAATATTTTGTAAAATCACGACAGTGATTTATTTCTCTATTACTATATAACATCCTATATACTGGAGCCTATTCGATAAATATTTAATTTCCCTCACCTTGAATACGCGGGGTTTATTGTAACTTAAACATAAAGAGTTGTGAAAAGAAAACCATAATGAGGAATGAGTTAAATTTCGACTTATAAATTTCTAAACCAACTCTATTCAATCGTGCTCTATAAATTATGTATTATTTTGACTTGTGACTTTACCCATTTGCACAACTTATTGTGCTGAATTTGGCAACAAAGAGAATCGTGGTTGGAACCAAAGCCAATTCTTAGATATGTCAATGGAAAGAAGGAAAGCACAATCTCTGCCATAATTTCAAACAGAAAATTGACACTCTGCATAAGCTCGCGGAGATATTGACATTAGTAAAGCCCGAATGACACTAAATTTTTTTTGCATTTTGTCTGCTTTTAAAATGAAACTAAAGCAGTACGAGAAATTAGAACGAAAATTCCCGATAGGATAGAAGTGAGTGCGTACACACCAACTACTTTTAGACACATAAAAGAAAAGCTTTAAAAATGTATTAATATTACATTTTTTTTAACCGCTGGCAGGTTTTATTTTTGACATTTCAAGATTATTTGATAACAAATTCGTTTGAAAATTTATGGTTGCTTTGCAAACAATTGCTGCTACCCCTTTCTTAATACACTTTCAGTCTCTTTCAGTCTGACATTTCAACATGATAAAAATGAAGTGTCATACGGGCTTAAAGAATACAAAATATTTATTGTTTGTCTGAACACAGTACATTTCGAAGGCGATGTACAACGGTCGTTTTTAGTTTCAGCCATTTATTTCTTTATAAATGGAATCAAATGGGCCGTTCAGGAATCTAGTCTAGTAAGTCTGACAGCTGGCTGACTCATGTGTCTCAGTTTTGATTGGCCTAGATTGATCACAGTTGACGTTTATGAAGGGGTTTGCCGACATTTATAGTCAAGAATCTTGTGACTCATTTGGAAGCTTTCTCAGGACAACCCACTTTTAGAGGCCTGCGTAAAAAATTCTGTCAAACAAATATGTTTGATCTTAAACCTTGATAGGTACATACAAATTTAGCAACTATTCCGTAAATTTGAAGCCTAAACTAGAATTTTTTTATTAGTTTATAACTGACGTTTATAATTGACAATGCAACTTTTTTTTTGTATATTTTCAGAAATCCGAATTGGTGGAAGCGGCGTTCAACCCTGGAAAGATGTCTCACATTGCTTTGTATTTTAGGTTTAGTGACCATTATAGGCCTAGTCATAGGATTAGTTTCAGTAATTTTATCAAATCAAATTAGCAAAGGTCAGTACTTAAACTTTGATTGGCTGTCAAATTGGTTAATCCATTTCTCGTGCATAGATCCCGCCAACGTAGCCGAAGCTTTGCATGTGCCTGAGATCCCAATAGTGGATAATGTCCACCCCGCAGAAAAGCACCAGGATGATGTGTGCTTGTCATCTGAATGCATCCACACTGCCTCAAATATCCTGAATGCCATGGATCCAACTGTAGAGCCATGCGATGATTTCTATCAATTCGCATGTGGTAACTTCTTAAGGACGCAAACTATTCCCGAGGATAAAGTGGCTGTGAACACATTTTCGGTCATCAATGACAAACTGCAGGAGCAACTCAAGTCTCTGATCGAAGAAACCCGGGCCGATAGTTCACCGAAACATTTCCGTTTGCCCAATGAGCTGTACAAGGCATGCATGAACAAAAGTATGAACCACATTTTAACACTCGCATGCCTCTGTTAAAACCTTTGTCCATTTTCAGCTTTGATTGAAGAACTTGGCTCGAATCCAATTGGTGAGATTGCCAAGTCTCTGGGCGGATGGCCAGTTATTCAGGGTGACTCGTGGAACGCCGACAATTCTTGGACGTGGCAGGAAACCGTTAAGAAATTCCGCAAACTCGGCTTCAGCATGGATTACATATTGGACTTTTCAATTGGCGTCGATCTCAAGAACTCAACGAAACGTATTATCGATGTAAGTGATGCCAAATTCCCGCAATTCATTTACTTTGCATTGACAGTTGTTTTGACAGATTGATCAATCAGCAATTGGGCTCAGCCGAGAGTATCTCGTCAAGGGCTTCAACGATACACTTGTGACTGCATACTTCAACTACATGACCGACATGGCAGTACTTTTTGGTGCAAAGAAGGAGGTCGCCTTGACAGAACTCAGAGAATCCCTTCAATTCGAAATGGACTTGGCTAACGTAGGCATTTTCAACACCTTGTTTATTTTCACATTCTCAAAGGGCTTTATTTGAATTGCAGATTTCCTGGCCTAATGAAAAACGTCGCAACTCCTCGGCCCTGTACAACCTGAGATCAGTTGCCCAACTTCAAGCCAGCTACCCGTATGTCAGTTGGAAGGAATACATAAACACACTTCTGCCAGAGGGCTTAGACATCGACGATGATGAGCCTATCAATGTTTCGGTGCCAAGTTTCTTCGAAGATCTTGGACCTCTTTTGGCCAAGACTCCAAGTCGTATCATTGCCAATTACATGATGTGGCGTATTCACTCGTTTTCGATTTCATTTTTGTCAGAGGAGTTCAGGAAACGTCAGCTACAGTATGCCACTGCGCTGTCCGGGCGACAGGAACAAGAGGCTCGTTGGAAGGAGTGCGTCGACATCAGCAGTGGGAGGTAAGTTCAAACCAATCTTAAACCAAATATGTGTCTTCCCTGTCAGGGGGATAAGAGAGTAAATGTTTAGTTTTCGAGATGTTTTCGAGGATTTACGTAACGTTTTTAAATGAAGGGAGGTCCTTTCACATTTACAGAAACCGTAAAAAGGAAATATGTTCTATCTATCGTGATCTATAATCAATCTCCTCGCGAAACGGCGGAAACTTCCCTTCTGTCAAAACGGTTTTAGGTTTTCGTGATATGTAAGCTCACCGCCATCTTGAACTGCAAGAAATCAACTGAAAACCAAATGTCAAAAGAATGAATGACATATTTTATTTTTCATACTTTTGACAGCTGTTTTTTACCAAGTGAACTTTTGATATTCCTTTTCAATTTGTACCGTCAGATAAAATATTTATTTGTCAAAAAGTCGGTTCAAGGTACAATTTTCGACGGAGTTGCTCTTTTTTTGAAGTATTAGCAAAAGCTCCCGATTCAGTTTTGGACATTGGTCGGTCTCGCGAATATTTTCGAACACCGGACATAGTTAGGCTCCGTTTCATCTGGATCTGTGGGCTAGTTGAAGGTCCTATCTACATTTGAATCATTTGCACTTGGCAGCACTCAACTCATTACCTAAACTAAGTTCATCCAATGGAGTTTGAAAACAAATTAAATGCGAAACAATATTTAATACAATTTTAATATATACTTTTTACAGTGGCGACAACATTGACTACCCCGAAGAGTCCGACGAAAATGGGTAACAGTGAAAATAACTCTACTCTCGCAACCACATAAAGCGACCAAACACAGTCATGTTATATGCTAAAGGCAAAATCAGCGCTTAATTGTCAAACGACCATAATAACCTTCATAGCATTTGAATATTTATCTGTCACATAAGCGTACCATAATTCGATACCTAACCCTATATTCTTATAGTTCATCAACTGAACCATAAACGATGTACCATTCTGGGCTTTTCAAATTTCATTTCAAAACCGCTCTCAACCATCAATCCATAGAGCTAACTTCAAACCTTTCATTTTGCAGTTTGGCAATCTCTGTTGGATCACTATACGTTCGGAAGTACTTCAAGGAGGATGCCAAGCACATCGCTTTGGAAATGGTGAACGACATTAAGAGCGTGTACGGCGGCATTCTCAGAGACGTCGACTGGATGGATGAGAAAACAAAGAAATCCGCGCTGGAGAAACTAGGCTCAATGACAACACACATCGGATATCCGGACGAGATTATCGACGACGTCAAACTGGGAGAGTACTACCAGAATCTGGATATCGATCCGAGCAAGTACTTTGAATCGTTCCTTCAGATGAACGTGTTCGGGACGGATAAGTCGTTCAACAAACTCCGTTTGCCTGTGAACAAGACCGACTGGATTCGTCACGCTAGACCAGCTGTCGTTAATGCATTCTATTCGGCTCTGGAAAATAGCATTCGTAAGTATGGGGAATAATTTCAGTTATTAGTGTTTAATTGACGCCAAAAAAGAGCTTACACCCGTGTATTTGCGGTTTGCTAGAAGCCGGATAAGGGCAATTTTAAATGAATTACAAACAAGCTGGGGTTTATTTTTTTTTTATAATATGTAATAGCTTGCTCGGCAGATTGGCTATGGTAATTATAATTACAATTGATGAACAACGTCAGTAACCTTAGTAATTGATGAAAATACTGAAAAACCACGCTGGCTAATTGTCTGCGTTTGCATCGAACGTTGGTTTGACTTCTTTGATCCAGTTTCGAGATGTCATTCATGCGTTTTGGATATCAAAAAGAAGCAGTGGTCCCAGACTGTGAAGACTGTTTTCACCTCCTTTTTTATCAGCAAAGGCAATCATTTTTCCCTAAATTCAAAAAAAAAACAGGTCCCCCTTTTTTATTTTTATATGAAACTTGAATTTGAAAAGATTTTCTTTGCTATTAGACAAAACGTCAAATTGAGTGAACGCATTCAGATACACAAAAGTTCTTACGTAGACGTTCGACATTTCATTCTAAGTAAACTTTCAAATTTATTTGTAATGGAAACGCGTTTAAATTTTACTTTTAAGCAACCTAAGTTTCAAAGAGATTTTTGATTTTTCCCCCTTTTTCTAAACTCTCCCCTCGTTTTTCCATTTTTCATTGGAAAAGCGCCAAAATTGAAGCTTTTCCCTCAGTCTGGGACCACTGAAAAGAAGTGGAGAGATATACAAGTATGAAGCAGTTGACCTTGATCAGAGTTTTTTTTTCGGCACAACGTTCAGGCCGTCAGTGTTCAAAAATGCTATCGTCTTCGAAAACCTTGTCAATGCAAAAAATAAAAGTCCTTGGCTACTTTTGGGTCTCAATGAATTGCAGGTCTTATTTTATGATCAGCGACAATTCTAGTACTTTCATAGTTGATACAAGAGATGGAACTTGGCATCACTGGACTGTGACCGAACTCGGATTATAGTCTGTTCTTGTTCGTGTGCAATAATTCTCTGCTCAGTTTTAAAATTAAAAAGCAAAACTAAAAGTTACGTTGTCCCTATTTTTACCTGGTTGTCTGCATTTTAGAATTCCCTGCTGGTATTCTGCAAGGACAGTTCTTCCACGCCCAGCGCCCCAAATACATGAACTACGGAGCCATTGGCTACGTGATCGGTCATGAGATCACTCACGGCTTCGATGATCAGGGAAGGCAGTTCGATTTGAATGGCAACTTGATCGATTGGTGGCAAGAGGATACCAAAGAGGCGTACCTAACCAAAGCCAGATGCATCATTGAACAGTACGGAAACTACACCGAACGATCAACAGGCCTAAATGTAAGTTTCGTATCGAAGTTCTTGAATGAATCTTTACAAAATGTCTTCCCTTTCAGTTGAACGGAATCAACACGCAAGGAGAAAACATTGCCGACAATGGTGGCATCAAGGAATCATACATCGCCTACAGAAGATGGGCCGGTAAATATGGTCCCGAACCGAAGTTACCCGGTTTGGATTTCGAACCCGAACAGATGTTCTGGATTTCAGCAGCACAGACTTGGTGTGCTAAGCAACGAAAAGGTAAGATCGGCGAAGCTAAAACATAAATTGACGTGTCCAATTGATTTTGTTTTTCTTGTAGAATCTCTTAAAATGCGCATCACAACCGGTGTGCATTCACCATCTGAGTTCCGAGTCTTGGGCCCACTGAGTAATATGAAAGATTTTGCCAAAGATTTCCAATGTCCTGAAGGATCGCCGATGAATCCCGTACAGAAGTGTGAAGTTTGGTAGACTATTTTATTGTATTATGTTTCAGTTAGGTTTATTGTAGTCGTTTTTTTTTTTGATTAACTTATTTTGTAAATAATTTAATTATACACAACACACAGAAAAACAGAATAAAAATTTAAAAATAAAAATATATGTTGGCTTTTGTTTTATTATCTAGTTCTAGTACTTTAATTGAAAACATAAAAATGTACTTTCGTAGGTACGTAGGATCGAAGACAATCGATATAAATCGATCAAAGTCGCACAAAGCTCACGTTCACATCAAAAGTGACAGGAAAGGAGAATAAGTACCTGTCATGCAAAACAGCGAGTAACGACTAACGAGTAGTTCAAAACAGTTTCCAGAATTTCTTCCGCCATAATAGGTCCATTCGCATACCTACTTTCTCGATCCAAGAACTTAAAATCTGTCACACTCGAAAAATTGAGCGAAACACTCTAAGAGAGCGGAAAATATAGGCACCCCAGTCCAAAGTATGTGCATAGACTTCAAGCTACTTTGAGCCACTGACTTCTTGACATATTTAGATGTCTAGTGTCGAAAATATAAAAAAAAAACAGATATGATTGGGTATGCTTAGAAAAAAAGTGAAACACAAACACATTTGGCTGAACTTTCCTCGTATTTATACATTTTTTTTGTGTGCAATTGACTTTTAAGACGGATTTTGAGTTTATTCCCTATCAACTTTATGCATTTGACATATTTATCAGTACTTGCCGGTTGAAATTCCCTGAGCTGTTTCGAACCAAGAGATGAACTACGCGAACTCGTCAAAGGCCCTTGATATGAACATCTGACTCGTTTGAAAAGCTGCATTGTGCAGAGTCTTTCACTAATACTATCAAACCGATTGAGCTCAAATATCAAGGCATTGTTCTTTTGATCAGAGAATGTCCCTGTCAAAATCAGAAAAAGATCCGTGGCACTTTCCCTGCAAAAAACATGCATATTTCTCAAAAAATAGCCGGGAAACGGATAGTGATACTTTTAATACAGAAAAATCATTTAAAATACTACATCTTGACATTAATGACAGCCTTAGCCTTGGAAAGTGGTAAGTGGACGAATACCGACTGCTGGCAGCAATGCAGCATTCTAAACTGTGACAGCAATGCAAACGGGGCGTTGCACCTCCCATTCAAAACAAAATCGCTCTTTCTTGGAGTCAAATTTTTAAAATATAAATGCACATTGTCCATTAAAAGTTCTTTGCGAAATGTAGGCGGGACCTATTACGCTAGATAAGGTACGAGCTGCGATCAAAAATCCAACTTCGTTCAAGTATTCAACATGTTTTGAATAGAAGTCTAATTGTGTCCGAAAAATAACCACGCCCCAAGAACTAACATTTTATCTGACTGATGGGCAGCCACTTACATTTATGACAAGCGCCTAATATTAGACTCGGTTTTTTTTAACTATATTGTCAGTTATACCTATTTTTAAGTTTAAGGTACAAGCAAAGCTTCCTATTTGTGTCACATTTTCTCTGCAGTGCAAACAAATTGACAGAAGTACTAAAATCATAATCTTTTAAACACTTATCAACTGTGTATTTTCAATTTGTTTACAACCTTCTTAAATTATCTACATTAAACATTTAATGTGCTCTTTTCAAGATCCCTCTCTGTCATACATTTTTATTTGATGTAATAACCAAGCCGCACTTTAATTGCCAAATCTAGGCGCTCTTTGTTTTATTGGTTTGCTAGTACTAAACCCCTGCCGCATAAAATTCAAATAAAAACCGCCATTTTCCAGAAACGACAGTAGCAACGCTGAATAAATACAGTGCGAAGTATTCTTTTCAACTTCAGTTCGTCAGTATCAACCGTCGTCGGTGGATTGTTCTGTCCATTGTGTAATCGGAACTGGCAACAGTCTATTAGCCTCTGAATAGGAACAAAAAAAAAAGTACTCCTCTCGTAATTAATTCGACAACACATTTCGCGTTTGTCCGCTTCAGTGATATCTGAACTTAGGATTCAGTTTGGATTAGTTTCGATTTCTCAATAGCTGCTGCATTGCGTGCACGTTTCTCGGTGTAATACCTACCATCGAAAAGCCACCAACTGTGTTATTTGTTTGTTTAATGAGGAATAAAAAAAACGGAAATAGCTAAACAATCGAGCTTGGAGTACCTTTTTGTGGATGCCCGTATTGTTGTTTTGATTGTTTACTAGTATTTGAGCACGCCATCAGACAGCTTCGGTAACAAGTGTCAGTCGGTATATCAGCCAGAATGGACACCGCAATAAGGTGAGTGTGCGTCTATCGTCGGGCTACTAAATATGGAATAACTATGTTTAAATTCAAATTAAATTGGAAGATACCTTTGCAAGTATCAAATGGAAACTCGTACCTGCCACTTAGCAAAAGTGTTTGTGTTGTTATGCGTTTTTGCGATGACAGGCAACTCGTCGGTTTACGGTTTTGTGTGCAGGAGTGGGTTAAGCGTATGATGGTGCCGCGTAACTGAGCTCTTACGAGATATGTAAAAAATTCTTGCACCAGGTTCGCATAGAGCCCTCCAACTAGGTCCTAGAACTAGCTTGTCACAATCATCCGTTTGCGTGAGTTTACGCTTTTTAGTGCGTAAGTGGATGATGATGACAGCGCGTATTCATTTGCGTGAGTTTTTTTGTGACAAATGGAATGGGAGGCACCTACAACTTTCGGTAAATGGCTGTAATGAGAAGCCTGGTTAGAACTGTTAACCTTCAGTTGTTTGTTAGCGATTTATGGAATTAAAAAAGAAAACTTGGCCTAAAGCAAGCACAAGTCCAATATTTTGCAGAAAACGACGAAGGGGAAAAAAATTATGCCTATTGCGATAAATCGTGTTGAGATCTTTCCAACAACATCGTCAATTGTGTCGACGCACATCTACGGTTTGAGAGCAATAGTTTGAGTGAAAAACGAAGACGTCTCTATATTTAAAACTATTAGAGAACGTGTTTGGTGCTAGTCACCATGTCAACAGAAATTAATTGTAATAATCAGTTTCGTTTCACATCGATTTATTAAGTGGGCTAATTTAGATTTTTGCATTTGACACCTGGATTCGCACTGTCCCCCTTTGTTCATTGACTTGAAATGTTCCAACTTTATTGTAAATCTCGGACAAGCTTTTTAATTGGTTTTAGTCTTTGCCGCATTAGTTGAGAGTGACTTTTGTTTTTGTTGTTCTTTTCATGTGTCAAATTTAAACTTCACCTCCTTCGAAAACGATTTTAGTTTTGAAATCGACAATTGCTGCTGATTAAGTTCATTTACCTCTCTACGCTGGCTGGAAAATGAGAAAGCAGCTCCTAACAACGTTGGGGATGTTCGAAAATCTGATTTAGAAAGTCTGACAGCTGGCTGACTTGACATGTCTCAGTTTTGATTGGCCTAGATTGAATACATGAACAGTTTTTTTTCACTTGACGTCTATGGGAGGGTGGATAACCAATGAATCTTGTCAAGGATTTCGTGACCAAGGCCAAATTGACAGATCGGCTATGTGCCTGACAGGTAAAGTGGCCCAACGGACAAATCTAGTTTATGCGTTTTATGTTCATCTATAGTCCAGACCAATTTATTCGTTGTTTACATTAGTGGCCTACTTGTAGCAGAAATCTCATGAGATCAGTGAGTGCGTTCAGGCGATCAAATATGTTTTTACAGCTCTTGCAAGTAGCCATATGATAAGAGGGTCAATGGGCAAAGATTACCTAGCTCATTCATGCAGGTTCGGCTACGCATTCTTTGCGGTCAGCTATGTATACAAATGATATAAACTGGACGAGTTTGTTGTCCATTAGACACGTTTGGCATACCATTGAGAATGGATTTTCACCAACACTTGACACAGCATTTATACTTCCTCTTATAACTTTGGAAGACGGATAAAGCTGTGCAGATTAACCTGCCAGCAATTTAAGTACAATGACAGCACTCTGCATACAATTCGACCGATTTGGAGATGCGGAACTCAATCGAACTTGAGAAAAATCCATCCCAATGACACCATTAATACTCAAATTTAATGCTAAAGCAGAATCGAAAGCAAAACAACGATTAAAGCGAAATCACGCTGGCCTGGTACGAGTATGAACGACGCCTCTTTATGGCAAACGGAAAAGGCGTCTTAGCGAACGTGGATAGAATAGCTAAACCAAATATCGGTATTGAGTCCAAAGCAAATTATTTCTATCAATAAAGAAGGGTTTTTGGTAGTTTGACGTAGATAAAGCCAGTAGGGGCGCATCGCTTATGTGATCAACTATTCTGTGGCTTTAACTTGGGAAATTGTTCTGTTAGCCATTGTGATCAGAATGAAAGCAATTCAACGTCTACGTAAAGGGGTTTTGAACTGCGACGTGTCGATGCTGGCAGCCTGTGGCGGCCATGTTGTTCTAGTGGCGTCTGTCTTATTTGGTGTTTATTACGTAAGTGATTTTTTTTGGCTAAAATTGAACAATTTTGAAGTAGACGACATGTGCTTCCAGCGGGATGGGGTTACATGCCACAGAGCAGCCGTCACGATAGACATTCAGTATACAAGTTTTAAGGGTATGGTTATATCTAGCAGAGGTGACGCGAATTGACCGTCAAGATCGAGCGATTTAACTTTTTCTTCTAGTATTTACAGAAGTCACAGCTCTATGCCAAAAGCCGCAATAAACTGATGTCCTTAAGGCCAACATAACCACACAGTCATTGCTGCAGAGTCGTGACATAAAAGTCTCTATTTGTAATCGTGGAACTATAGGTACATACGAGTATAAGCCATCGGAATGTTCTTGATGAAATTTGTTCTCATACGGAAAAACACCAAATTAGCATTCATTCTCGTATTCAATGCTGCAAGTGGCGTGCTTCGTGTGTAATTGCTTTTTGCACAAAAAAATGCTTCAATAGTTTTAATAATTCTCAAAACAATTGAAAACCTGGTTGGCATACTTTTTAAACTGATTTCATTTGCCGATACTTGTAGATCAGAGTTCGGGACAAATTTAGTGTTTTTCGTCGGAACGACACCCACGGAATTTAGTCGATATTATAAATGAAACGAAAGCGAATTCCATTGGGAAACGAATATAGGCGAGAGAATACAGCCTTGTGGAACCCCACTCAGTTTAATAGATTCTTTTGCGAGTCTTCGTCCAACATAAGCTGCTTTTGCTTTTGATTTTGTGGACAAGGCGTTAATAAAACACTTGTTTCGTATGTTTAAGAAACAACAACCAAGTTACCAAAGAATCAATAAAACAGTTTAGATTTGAAATAGTTATCGATATATATCATTCCATAGTTCCATTCCCGGAACTCGATAACAGCTGGGCCGAGTTTCATGATTATTTTATTTTGCTCGCATTGCTGTATTTAAGGTTTATACTGCATTTACACGGGATAGAGAGATCCGTTTGTCCGCAGTAAATGCTAATAAAGGCGTAAAATTGAGATCACAGATCAGCTTCCTAAAGTGTCATCGATGTTCTACCCATAATTATAGATACGTAAAAAGGAAACAAACACAAGTTCCGGCGAACAACATCTCTACAATAAGTTGGAAACATTTCTATTTCTGATTTAAAATGTTTGAAATGAGAGCGGTAATTAGTTTCAGTAAATTAAACCAACCAACGAAATAAATAAATAATTGTCCGTTCATCACTTCCGGAAGCCATTTTGTTCTATAGGAAAGCTATATTTTGTAACCCATCTACAAAAAAATAATATTAACACAAAACATATCAACTTTCCCATAATTCCTACCACGTAAACAAGATGGCCGACCAAAATACATGTAACTTTTTTTTCGTGCTAGGTAATGCTGTCCCTTTCAGTCACACGGCTATTTAGTGCTTATTTTCCCTTTAATCTTCCGTGTTAAGCCTAGTCTGCTGTTCCAGGAAAGCTAAAATTAGGCGCCTCTCCAAAGTTTTTCTAAACCACTTCGCTGTTTTGATTAATTTTGACAGTGAAAGTTCGGTAAAAAAGTAAAGTTGATTGACTTGCTACTGTTAATTTGCTTTCGTTTGAAATTTTGTTGCGAATACCGATATTTTATCTGATCTGTCAAAATTTGGCTGTGGAAAAATGTATTTTGCATTAAAACGCTTACTTAAATTCTGTAGAGATTTTTCGTACAGTGGTTAAAAAATTTAGCTTGAACTGCATACTGCTTGGCTTAACCGCTTTGCTTCATTTTGTCTTTGGAGACATTTTTGTGTGGGGGCTTAATTTAAGCGCGAGCAGCATACTAGGCTTTAGGAATGTGTGATCGTGTAAATGCGGCATTGCGCAGAAAGAAAATTCCGGAATATATATTTATTCGCATTTCACGATAGATGGCGTTAGAGGTGTCAACACTTCTGACAATTGATGTTGCGGGCAAAACGTAGTCATGCCGGATCCATTAGTTAGTGTACCCTAACCTATCTTTTCCCAACGATTCGTTTTGTGTGGGTTCTTATTTTTTGAACGAATGGAAGGGATCTACAATTTTATGCCGAGTCCAAACGGCTAAATTGAGTAGTAGTAGCTACTCTCGGATGTTTGTTAGACGTTCGCGAAAGGTGGCGCAGTTTTTTCCACTGCGATGTAATTTGTCCTAAAGATGTAATTTGTGTGTTTTTCTCTCTCAGCCGCTTCGCCTACATATTTCAATCGTACTCCACTCCCAGCAATGTACTATTTTTTTTTTTTTTTTTTGACTTCATTGTGTCACCGGCCTTGCCCTTAGCTAATATCTTTTATGAAGCTCTGCGCCCATGCATCAGTTTTCAGTTTCCATATTTACTTTCGCCAATTTCAAGTAATTAACCGAACCGCCAACATGCTCAGACATTTCACATGAACTACAAAGACTGCTTGAAATGGCAAATTTCAATTAATTAATTTTTCGCCTCTTCTTCCGGATGGAACTCGGTTTTTATTATTCCCACGCAGCAAGATCATCTGGTTGATGACATTGAAACATGTGGCCGAAGAAAACAACACCAAATCCAAAGGAGAGTGGAATAGATTTCCCATCGAGTTGACAGTTCCCTCTAAATACGCCCTCTGCACAGCTAATTTCACTAATCTTTTGCAACCAAGCTTTTAATTAACCTACGAAACAATGTAGTTCATTAATGTTGTACAAATATTTGTTACAATGAACACACCGAATTAGAGGTGCGTATCTATTACACTTTCTATGCAACAAGCTCAGTGATAGCTTTGAAGTCAATAATGAACTACTTATGAATTACAAGCTTAGCACACCAGGCAATTAACATAATTGTACACAATTATGGTTTCAGCTTTTATTTTTAAATTGTCCATGAAATGCAGTTATGTAGACACCGAACTGATGCACTTGAAATTTGACACACTTCTGGATAGGGGTGAAGCCAGTCGGGCACGCTTTTCGTATATACTCGGTCCTAGTAAATCGTATAATCAACTCTTGAGTATTTAACGCAAAACATGTCCAAGTGATGCCAGCTTTTGGTTGTTGTCTTTGAAATACGCTTATAAATCAACTGCTCTTTTTCTATTTCCTGTCGATCTGTCTGCCCGCTTTTTGCTTGGCTTTCTTCACTTCTCATCAATCACTGAAAAAGTCTTTAAAATCAAAGGAGTTGGCTTGAAGATCGATGTCATCAAACCTATAAAGGAGCTGGCCCGTTGGTTTATGTGGCTGTTCTCCCGGCTACCTGTCAAGGGAAAATACACAATAAGCACTTGAGCACCGTTTTGGGCAGCTGACTCGTACTCAGCTTCAGATCATTCCAACGGATTATTATGAACCTTGTTGTAGGCGCAGTGGCTTAGTGGTTAGTGTGTTGGACTACTAAGCGAGGGGTCCCAGGTTCGAATCCCGAGGAAAACCAAATTCCAACTTAAGGTTTTTTTCCACTGCGCCACCTCTCGCGAACGTCTGACAAACATCCGAGAGAGTATAACTGTCATGAAAGAGCTTCTCAATTAGCCTTTTGGACTCGGCATAAAACTGTAGATCCCTTCCATTCGTCCCAAAAATGAAAACTCACACAAAACGAATGGTTGTGAGAAGCTAGGCCCAGGGTCCCTACGGACATGTTGCGCCAACTATTTATTTTTATTTGTTGATTTTCAAAACTGACCCAGGAAGAATCACTTTATTTTTTTAAAGTAGGAATAAATAAGCAGAATATTTCAGTGGTTACAGTTCCTCAAGTTCTTCTCCCTCGTAACGACAGTCAAAGTTTTGACTGGTTAAAGAACGAAATGGGATTTTTTTTTAAATACAACTTAAACTGGTAGGCGTGTTTCATGTTTCCGTTTTGGGCGATTGCCATGCATCCTGGGCGATGGCAGCCAAATCTTCCGTCCACCTGACCATAAAAAGTGAGGTTAGCAACATCCGAGCTAAAGTCCAAAAAGGCTGCTGGACCGGACGAATGAGCTGCCAAGTTTTTCTCGTCGGCGGGAGATCACTTGGTAGAAAGTATACACCAACTCTTCGCCTGATTAATGAAGCCTCAGCACTGTTTGCTCGATTCACAAGAAAGTTGGAGACCCTTTAAGCCAGCTATAGAGGCATCAGCCTCCCTATCGCATATAAGTGTCTGCTATCTGTTCTATGCGGTTTTCAACAACCGACCGAATATTCCCACTACGGCAAATCCTGGAAAACCCAAGAAGTCCAAATCGATATTCACCATCTTTTCATCACTAGAGAGGGTCGTCTGTATGGGACTCGACGAGGAGGTGTGACCTCATTTCCTTAGTGGTGAATGAACTGCTTCTAAAATTCACCTCAACACGCTTAGAGATCTTCTTCTGAATGCCCTTTCTAACCTCTTTAAATGGACTACAAAATGTGTTTGAAAAAAATTTAATTAGTCCTTTTTACAAGAAAGAACAACTTTGTTCCATGGACGAGTAGGAGGATGAGACTATATTCTTGACCTCCTGCCCAGCCCTCTCATTTCGTAGAAAATATAAGGACAAGTTGATGAATGGTTGTTAGTTCAACCGGCAGGTTTGACAAAATTTGATCCTGCGGCATCACAATAGTCCTATACCCTGGCCTAAGTGAGTCTGAACTTAATGCGGCCTGCCACCTAACGAAAGAGCTGCTGCGTACTTGTAAGAAATTTCCCCAAATTCACCTTCCTCTTTCAAACTTGTTGATACTTTATTAAATTTTTGTAAGAAAAAAAACAAGAGCGGATCTCAATTACGTGTCTTTTCAGGAACTCAACTTGGGAGAAACATCCACCAATTGAGAAACGACGTCTCACACTGCTGTGTGTGTTTGCAATTGCCGCCGTAATTGGGGTAGTCATAGGCGTGGTTTCTGTATTGCTATTAGAATACCACGTCAAAGACGATAGATGCATGTCACCTGAATGCATTCACACAGCCTCAAGCGTCCTGAACTACATGGACTTGAGTGTAGAGCCATGTGAAGATTTCTATCAATTCTCCTGCGGAAATTTCCTCCGCACTCAATTTATTCCTGCGGCAGATGACTCTGTGACCTCGTTCTCGGAAGTAGAAACTAAAGTGCAAGAGCAGCTGAAATCCCTGATTGAAGAAACTCCTCCAGATGGTGCACCGAAGCATTTACGAATGCCCAATGAGCTGTACAAGGCCTGCATGAATAAAAGTCCGAGTCACATTCCAGCTCTCCCATAACTCTGTTAAAGCTTTTGTCCATTTTCAGCTATGATTGAAGAACTTGGCTCGAATCCAATTGCTGATATTGCCAATTCTTTAGGCGGATGGCCAGTTATCAAGGGCAAATCATGGAACCCGGACAACACATGGACTTGGCAGGACACAGTTAAGAAATTCAGTAAGCTTGGCCTCGGCAAGGACTACATTTTGCAATTCTCAATTGCGACGGACTTGAAGAACTCAGCAAAGCGCATTATTGACGTGAGTGGCGCCATATATTCTGACTTTGTTATGACAGCTTCTTCTGACAGATTGATGAAGCGGACATTGCACTGTATCGAGAATATTTTGTCAACGGTATCAACGATACGAATGTGGCTGCGTATTTCAATTTTATGATAGACATGGCAGTGCTGTTTGGCGCTAAAAAGGACGTTGCACTGAGGGAACTCCGAGAATCACTTCAATTTGAAATGGATTTGGCTAATGTGAGGACTACCTTAAGCAAATTTCATACTAACTTTGTAAATAATTGTAGATCAGTTTGTCCAAAGAAGAACTTCGCAACTTATCGGGTTTGTACAACTTGAAATCGATTGGCGAGCTTCAAGCCACTTACCCTTATGTCAGCTGGAAAGAATACTTCAACTCGATTCTTCCCGATGGTGTAGATGTTGACGATGATGAGATCATCAATGTATCGGTGCCGAGTTACTTTGAAAAGCTGGGACCACTTTTGGCTAGAACTCCAAGTCGTGTCATTGCCAATTACATGATGTGGAGAATTCATTCGTTTTCTGCTTTGTTTCTATCGGACAAATTCAGAAAGCGAAAGATGGAGTATGATATGACCCTTACTGGCGCCCAAGCAGAAGAAACCCGTTGGAAAGAGTGCGTTGATTTCAGCTCCGTTGAGTAAGTTTCAGATTGGTTCCTTTATAAAATAAGTGGCAATATTTTAAAAACAATATATAAAAAGGAGAGGTTGCTAAATGTCAGAGAGCATCCTGCAAAAGACCCTCAAAGCAGTGCTTCGAATATGGCAGAACAATTTTTGGTCCGCTTGATTTGATTGAAAAATAAAGATCATAGATGTGAACTTTTGTAAAAGCGCCATCTATGCTTTGTAACGTAAAATAAAAAAAATCAGAAGTATGTACCTAGTCAACGCACCCGATGAGTGAACCAACTGCACCCAACTTCGCTAGCTACCGGCGCTACTGGACATAGACAAACCATACTGAGACCCCCAACTCACAATCCTCTTGCCGCTGGCCTCCTCAGTTTTTTTTCAAATTCGCCATTTTGTATTCCTATCGGTGTTATATCAATTCGGAATCCGAATGAATCCGAATGACATGCAAAAACATACAAAAAATACAAAAATAAATGCTGCCAACCTCGGCAGCCGTGGGGAAATGTGAAAGAGTTCGGGAATACCACCTTTCAGCATAACTGAATGCCATTGGTTAGTAATTATAAATTTTTTGAAGGTAAATAATTTGATTTGTGTGGTTGATAAAACTATCTAAAGGAGATGTTTTATATACTAGAAATATATTGGGACAAATATGGTTGTGTCTTTCCCACTTTTGGATATAATTAACTTCGGTTTCGTGTGTAATTTTTTCTTAAATAATAAAGAAAATTTGCTCAAAATGTTTTTATTTTCCCTCAACCAACATACATTCTTAATTTTTCGTAAATATTTTAAGCAAATGTACACTATTTCCTAAAGAAAAATATTATTCACACGTAAAGAACAATTTCAAATTTAACTGATAAATTTCTATGAACGCTGCAAGCCACTTTGCCCAAAGCGGAAGTGGCTCATATTTTTTGGGAGTGTATTGGTGACTCAGAACTTTTGAAGTTACGTGACATTTGTCAATACGAATTTCTATGTATCAATACTAGCGCAGTAAATCGTGACCACTCCGAAAAATATAGCTTGTTGGCTAAGTAACGGGAAATCGGCCGAAGTTGGTGGTCTCAGTATTGTCTCTGCTACTGGATTTTCGTGACGTGAATTGACAAGATATACGAACATTTTTTTTTGTTAATTTGTTTAAACATGACATTCATTTTATAAAATTTTGTTTCTTAAAGATGCTAACCTACCTCTCATCTAACAGATTGGGCTTTGCCGTGGCATCTCTTTACGTTCGCAAGCACTTCGACGAGGAGGCCAAGCATATTGCTTCGGAAATGGTCAACGATATTAAGAGCACATTCGGAAGTATTCTGAGAAATGTCGACTGGATGGATGAGCAAACCAGGAAGTTCGCTTTGGAAAAATTGTCCACTCTGACAGCGCACATTGGATACCCCGTTGAGATAATCGATGACAGCATACTTGAGAAATACTATGAGAAACTTGAAATCGACTCGAGCAAGTATTTACAGTCTTTTCTAAATATCAAAATTTTCAATGCTAAAAAAGCCCGAGAAGTACTGCATTTGCCTGTAAACAAAACGGACTGGACTCTTCGCGAGGTGCCAACAACAGCTAATGCACTATTTAAGTCGGAGGAAAACGTCATAGGTGAGTGACGACATAAGATTCGGGGGGGGGTTCTAGTTACCACAGCATTGTCTATGGTCGTCCGGCTTCAATTCTTGTGTCTTAAATGGATGTAGGAACAAATTCAACTGCAAAATAAGCCGGGTTCACTTTCTGGCGATGCCCAATTCAGACGCCGAATCGACTTTTCTGGATCTTCTTCGATACTAGCTTCACGAATCTCTGTCTGTTTGATGGCTAAAGGTCCCAAAGAGTGTACTCACTCTCAAACTTTTCCACGGCGCTACGAATTGCCTGCACACTGAAGCCATGATGACGCGACCCACTTCACGATGAACTTCACGTTCGTCGTATGTGTACAACTGGCCCGGAATTTCGATAAATATAATCATTTCGGCAAGTTTGGCAAGCGTCTAACAATGCATGATGAAATGGCAAACATTAGGTTTGTTTGACGTGGGCCCTAGTGCGCACTAGTGCATATAATCAACAGCTGACAGACTTCAGGGCAACGTTTTGCGTTCGATATAGAAGTCGAATTTTCAGGGTAGTGCAGGGTTTTTGACAGGCTTGAAAATTAGCTGACACTTCTCAGTGCGCACTAGTGCTAGCCACGTCAAACAAACCTATTACTCAATATTTTGACAGCTGAATGTCATTGATAACTTGGACAGCTGTGAAAATATAACAAATGGAAAAAGGATCATTGCTAGCTGGTCACCCTGATAAATACGTCTAACTTCAATGGTGTTGTAAGCTGCAGGTCCTCGATGGCAAAAAAAAACATAAACAAAACGAACCCTAGCTTAGACTCATGTGGTACTTCGTATTTTGTTTGAGCTGCCATGTCGTAGCTAGGAGAAGATATCACGTCATCATGCCTTAAATGGTGGCCGGAAATCGCAATTCTTTGCCGATCTGAAGTTTTCAAGCTTTTGGCTAGTTCGGATTAAATAAACCTTACCAACCACTTGTTGCCATTTTTACGACAGCCTTACCAAACTCTACTTTCAGAATTCCCCGCTGCGATCCTGCAAGGCAGGTTCTTCCACGCTAACCGTCCTAAATACATGAACTATGGAGCCATTGGTTTCATAATAGGTCATGAAATCACTCACGGATTCGATGATATGGGAAGGCAGTTCGATTCGAATGGCAATTTAGTCGATTGGTGGCAAAAGGATACCGCAGAAGTGTACTTAGCAAAAGCCCAGTGCATCATTGACCAATACAGTAACTACACCGATTCATTAACAGGAATGAACGTAAGGTTAGATTCAGCAGAAATACACAACTTTTGCAAATTTATTTCAATTAGTTGAACGGAATCAACACGCAAGGAGAAAATATTGCCGACAACGGTGGCATCAAGGACTCGTACATCGCCTATAATAGATGGGCTGCCAAAAATGGGCCTGAGCCGAAGTTGCCCGGTTTGGATTTCTCACCCAAACAGATGTTTTGGATTGCAGCCGCTCAAGTGTGGTGTAGTAAAATAACGAAAGGTTAGCAAATCGAAGCTGAAATTTGGTGCGGCAGAGTCAAAATAATTTTATCTCGTTTCAGAATTACTTGAAGTAGACATCACCATTGACCCTCATTCGCCTGGTGAATTCCGAGTCCTTGGTCCTCTGAGAAATAATAAAGAATTTGCCAAAGATTTTCATTGTCCTAAAGGATCTCCCATGAATCCCGTACAAAAGTGTGAAGTTTGGTAGAGTTTCATAAGCAAAAAAGGAACTGCATTCAGTATTAAAATCGAAAATAGTGTCTATTGTCTTTTTTTTGTAACTTATTCTTTAAATAAAGCAGACACGGAAATGAAAAGAGGTCCTCCTTTGTAATAAAGTTTGCTAAATATCATATTTTGTACAGGCGAGACAGATTACCCAAAAAGTACGGGAACGCTTTAAACACAAGAACAAAACAAATAAAACGAGGATTTTTTAACAAAATTAGGTGAAATCAATTACTGGTAGCTTTAAGTGCCAAAAGGAAGGAAGGAATCTAACCTATTTGTTGTCTTATGCCCAGTCTCCACGAGACATAATTTCAGTCAAGACTTAAGTCATTTAGGTCTCACTTGGTTCTATTACTTTGTCAAGTCTCACTTGGTGTATTTTCTGAACGCACTCTCACATTTCCTAAGTTGAATTGTTTTTAAATGTGCTCTAGCAGCACCTTTTTTGGTATACTATAAGACGCAAACGATTTTCTTATTATATTCACCATAGACAAACCATACTGTATTGTCTCTGATTTTCACAATTGATTTAGAGCCAAGCGGTACCTATACCAAAGTTAGTTACTTCTTCTTGTAACATTTATTAAAATACATAATTCATTTGTTTCATAAAGTTTTCTATTACAAGGATCGTTATTTATTTGAACGAAATAAAGGAGGCACGGACGCTCAAACCCTTAAATCGCGAATCTAAAATAATGGCAGGTTTTCGACTTTCGCAAAGTGATACTTTAATAATCGTGCTCCCAAATCGTGTTCGGCTCTGAAGAAATGGATTTACCCACAATCTGTGCTTTCTCCTGTTTTCGGTTACCACCTGGTTTTCTAAATTTTCCAAGTCTTTTAATAGTTTTCAAGCGTACGCCACCTTTACCTGTTTCCTCGTTGATGACAACTTTTGAAATAAAAAGTCATAACGTAATTTTCCCAACCAAAGATATGCAAATATGGCGGACAAAATGTCTAAATTAGAAGGGTGACATATCTCCGACTCGTGGAGACGCGATTTTAGAGCAAAGGAAGCGTTCAAAAACTTTATAAGCAGTGCACGCTGTCGCTAAATCAAAACAAAAATAACAGATACCCACATCTATGCAGAAAATGTCACCGAAAAAAATGCTGTTAACAATGAGTGTAAAAAAAAAAATTTACTTTAGCTACTATTGTTGCTATGGTCTAGACTCTAGATATAGATATGGATCATGTATACGAAATAAATAACGCTTTATAATATGAAACAAAATTAAATTTAAATTGTCCAAAACTATAGTTGTCGCTGCGACGTTTCGCTGAAAATATCACAGAACAAGGAACCACAGCTGGGGGAGTTTGACGTGCAGCTAGTCATCTATAGCTTAAGGAAACTCTGCCAATACCTTGATTTGACTGTGACACACAGAATACCTGTCAAATTGACACCCAAAAATGGAAACTTTAAAGTATCTGGTTAAGTAAGTCTGAGTCTGACAGCTGCCTGACTTGATGTGTCAGTTTGGATTGGCCTATATCGATCAAATGAACAGTATTATAATCAATTGACTTCTATTCTATTCACACCAATCTAGTCAACTTAATATAACTGGATTTTTAAATGTGCCCAATACAATGCTGCCCCTGTCATGGTTTGACTATGACATCTAAAAAATTGCCATCTAATTTAGAACAAATTCTTTAAACGGTGCCACACGATCAATGAGAAACTCCCTACCGTCATTTAACAGAATAAATTTTGCATTTGAAAGATATAATTTGAAAGTTGGTAAAAACAATACAAACACACTTTCTGGGCTATAACTTCAAACTTAGTTGGACTTTATTTGTTCAAATTTAACACCTATAGCTAACAGATCTTTTTAAATTTTTGCTATGGCTTTCGATATCTGACAAAACTTCAGCTCAATCAAACTTAAAAAGAAGTTTACAATATGTACAACAGAGAACTGGGAAAGTAAACCAAAAGAGTCCAATATTCATTAAAATAATTGCACAAGCATATAGCCGTATTTTAAAAAAAATTAACTTGAGCTTTCGATACACAGATTTCCATGTGTCAGTTGGTTCTGGAAAATCAAAGTGGTTCCATATATATTCTTGAATCTATTGTCGGGATTACTGACAGAGCAAACAGTATGTGATTTCACAAAGACGAACGTCAATCCTAATGCTTGAAACACAATTTATGACAACAGCAGTCACAACATAAACCAGACTAAAACAGAAAACCCACCACCTATTATTAATAACAGTTGCCCTTTATGTCATATCTGACTGATAAAATGCATTATTAATTGCAAAATTGCAGCTCGTTTTTTTCTTAAACGTTTTTTCTAGCTAAACGATCCACTACGAAAAAACTGAAACGAATTGTATTTCTTTTAAAGTCTACGCTGGGGGTGTCATGTCAGTGGCTTCGCTTAATAAATTTCATGTAAAGTGTGCTTAAGGTCTTCATCTTCAGTTCATCAGTATCAGTCGCCGACGTTGGATAGTGCGGTGGTCCTGATACTGAATGCAGTGTATCATCAGCGCCACGCCAAACCAATCAATTGGACGAAACAAACTTGGGATTCGATTTGAGTCCAAACGAACTTGACAACAAGCAAAAAGAGAGTCAAATGTTTTGCTTATTAATTTCAAGTGAACACAAAGTAACTAACCAATTGAGATTACAATTTTGTTTCCATTTGTCAATCTTTGCTGTGCTACCAAGCATTTCCATAAAAAAGTTCCAAGTGTAAAATTAATCAAGTGATATGGAGACCGAAATAAGGTGAGTATCTCACTAGTGGGTATTCGCAGTTCTGGATCGCAAGTAGAACTACAAGCTGTCATTCTTTTTGCTAGAAACAAACCGTGTGTAGTTTTACGACAGCCGTCAAACATCCACCTGACACATAAACTGGAATTAGTGTGCTTACCGTATCTGTTTGATACCAGTTGAATGCGTACTGCTTCCCTATTTATTTATGTGGAATGGGTTTTACCGTGCAGATCCTTAGTTTTCCAAGGGCTACCGATCTGACGTCTCTACAAGTACCTTATCATGTTGATCAGAGGTTTTGAACACGAAACCCAGTCATCCGAATCTGCGTCAAAACAGAAAAGTTGCCCCACTTTGCAGTGCACCCAATTCAAGCCCCGTTTCAATGTTACAACTTGATCTTGCCTGAAAGAAAAACAAATTACTTGTGATATGCCATTTAATGCGCGCGTTAAAGTTCATGTGAGTAGGCGTTTCAACTAATTATTTGAAATTGTAACGAATTTTACTACGGCAATGGTTGACGCGTAATAAGGGGTTGGCACAATAGATGAATGAAACACAAAGAGCTGTATAAAGGAAGGTATACGACTTACAAGACCAAAGTGTCGACGCTATAATATCCGTTGCATTGCCATTCACAAATGCATGCGAATCAAGTGTAGTTATAAATCAACGTCAGTTGACGAGTACCATTTCTACTTATTACGTCGTTGTAAACATTTGAGGTACATTATACCTATGTACAACTAACCGTAGTTTTTATTCGCTAAGTTTCTTATGGAATATGAAAGAAACTGTGCAGTGACAGACCAATCACGAATGGAATATTTCATAACTTTCCACTGTTTGAAAACAACGATTGGCATCACTGTTAAGTGATGTTTTGATCTTTTCAATTTTGAGTTTCTGATTCTTTTATTTTATTCCGCTTAGAGCATTTCTTAAAATGCATCTTTCTACTGAATTTACACCATCATAACGTTAAATAGCCGTGTGACTGAAAGGGACAGCATTACCTAACACGCACAAATGCGTGACACCTAGTTTGGTCGGCCATCTTGTTTACATGGTAGGAATTAAAAGAGAGTTCCGCATGTTGATATTTTTTTTAGCAATGGTTTACGAAATATCGCTTTCCTATAAAACAGAATGGTTTCCGGAAGTGATGAACGGACAGTTATATATTTATTTCGTATAACTTATTGATGAATTGTTTTATTTACTGACACTTATCACCACTCTCATTTCACATGTTTTAAATCAGAAATAGAAATGTTTCCAAGTGATTGCAGAAATGATGGTCGCCGGAACTCGTGTTTATTTCCGTTTTACGTATCTATAATTATGGGTAGAATATCGATGACACTTTAGGAGGCGGACAAATGGATCTCTCTGCTCCGTCTCGTGCAAAAATACGCGTGCGTGATACTGTAAACGCAGTAGAGATAACCTTGCCTTTGATTTTTATACTTTCAGAAACCCGGATGAGGGCAAACCCTCGCCCAGACGAAAAATATGCCTGCTGTGTGCTTTTGCTTCGGTCAGCCTTGTCGGTCTAGTTATAGGAGTCATTTCAGTCATTTTATTCAATCACTTGAACAGCGGCGACTTGTGTTTGACACCTGAATGTATTCACACAGCCTCGGTTGTCCTGAGTGCAATGGATCTGACTGTAAAACCCTGCAACAACTTTTATCAATTTGCTTGTGGCAACTTCTTGGAAACTCAAACTATTCCCCCCGATAAGATGGCCGTTGATACGTTCTCAATAGTGGGTGACACACTGCAGGATCATCTTCGAGTTGTGGTTGAAGAGATACGTCCAATTTTCGCACGGAAGCACTTTCGACTAGCCAGTGAGCTGTACAAGGCTTGCACGAATAAAAGTATATAAGTCCTACTAAGATTGTTCGCCATTTCGGATGAAAGTTCTCGTTGTTGTTTAGCTTGGATTGACAAACTGGGATCGAGTCCAATTAGTGAAATCGCAGAGACCCTAGGCGGGTGGCCTGTTATTAAGGGCGAATCATGGAACGCAAACAACTCCTGGACATGGCAAGAAACCGTAAAGAAATTCGGTAAGCTTGGTTTCAGCTTGGACTACATTCTGAGCTTGTCAATTCGTTATAATCTAAGGAATACAACGCAACATATTCTAAATGTAAGTTCAGTTAAATGTACAGCTTCAGCTTGTTCTGACAGGTTTTAGTTTTATGAATAGATTGATCAGTCACTACTTGGTTTGTCGCGAGCATTTCTTGTCGAAGGCACTAAGAACTTGAATGTGGATTCTTACTACAGGTATATGACAGACCTGGCAATAATGTTCGGTGCGGAGAAGGTTAATGCATTGTGGGAACTTATAGAATCCCTTCAATTCGAAATTAATTTGGCTAAGGTAAGCATTTTCCAATCAGAAGAGCAGAATTTTAAACTTTTGCATATTTTTTTAGATCTCCTTGCCAAAGGAAGAGCGCCGCAACCATTCGGCGATGTACAACCTTCGATCGGTTGCTCAACTCCAGGCTAGCTACCCTTATGTCAAGTGGAAGGAATATATTAACTCAATTCTTCCCGATGGCATTGACGTTGATGACGACGAGATCATCAACGTATCGGTGCCGAGTTTCTTTGAAAAGCTGGGACCACTTTTGGCCAAAACTCCAAATCGTGTCATAGCTAATTACATGATGTGGAGGATTCATATGTTTTCGGCTTCGCACTTGTCCGATGAATTCAAGAAACGTGAACTTCAATTTGCCATGAAATTGCGGGGCCGAACTGAGCTAGGACCTCGTTGGAAAAAGTGTGTTAATGTTCTCACTGCAAGGTGAGTCAGTCGCACGTTGACAAACAAATCGAGTAGATTTTTTATTTGAAGACACTGTTGTTTTCTCGCTATCCGCTAAATAATTTAGCACTTTGTGGGACTTAAGTCTTGCAATTTAGTTGTCACAATCAGCGTTGTCGAAAGTACTTTATTCCATTTTCATCTGTATTGTGCAAAAACAAATTGTACTCCTAATTTTGATTTCGAATTTTACTACGATGTATTTCTGTAATGCACAAGATATTTCACTTTCTGGACGCTTCCACTGAAGTTTTCTGTCACCGGCTTTGTTTGACTTGTTACATTTTTTGTGCATCTGTCAATTATTTTTTTTCTGACAATCATAGACAAACCATACTTTTTTGGACCGCTGTTTATGCTTCCGACATCGCCCATGTTCTGCTCCTTATTACTTCAAGACTTATTAAGTAGCATTTAAAAAGCTCTACAAAGGAAATACTACTGTCATCATGAATTGTAATGAATCTTGTTTCACAGAGGCGAAGAAGTCGAGTTTTCGGCTGTCTATGGTGCGTTCGTTATAAGTTATTGCTGCCCCCTTCCGTCAGACGCCTATTTATAGTATTAGGCATCCGTCGTCCTTCATGCTCCTATCTTCCTATGACTTCTAGACTTACAGCTGAGGACTAGAAACCAATTTTTCATCTTACAGTTTTCCCATACCTCTTGGATCGCTATACGTGCGCAAGTATTTCGAAAAAGATGCCAAGCACATTGCCCTGGAAATGGTCAACGATATAAAGAACGCGTTCGGCAGCATTCTAGGAAATATCGACTGGATGGACGAAAGAACCCAGAAATCTGCTTTGGAAAAATTAAACTCAATGAAAACATACGTTGGATATCCCGACGATCTTATCGATGACTTCAAACTTGCAGAATTCTACTCGAAGTTCAATTTCGACTCGAGTAAATATTTTGAATCGGTTCTGAAACTAAAAGCATATGCAAGGGAGAAATCGTTTGTCCAATTGAGATTACCTGTGAATAAAACGCATTGGACTCGTCATGCCAGATCAGCAGTAGTCAATGCATACCATTCGTGGTATGAAAACAGCATACGTAAGCAGCGAGCTATTTGTGTTTGCTTTTCGCCAAGTTTGTAATTTTTTATAGAGTTTCCCGCTGGTATTTTGCAGGGAAAATTCTTCCATCCTCAGCGCCCTAAATACATGAACTATGGAGCCATTGGGTCCATAATTGGCCATGAAATCACTCATGGCTTCGATGACCAGAGAAGCCAATTCGATTCATCTGGTAACCTCGTCGATTGGTGGCACAAGGACACCAAAGCGGTGTACCTAAGCAAAGCCAGGTGTATCATTGGACAGTACAACAACTTCACAGACGCGACATCGGGACTACATGTAAGTCCTTCTTCGACGAACTGTCACTAAATTTATGCTGTAAACCTTAACTTTAGTTAAACGGAATCAACACTCAAGGAGAGAACATCGCCGACAATGGCGGCATCAAGCAGGCATACATCGCCTACACCAGATGGACTGCCAAACATGGTGTCGAGCCGAAGCTGCCCGGTTTGGATTTTTCATCCACACAGATGTTTTGGATCGCAACAGCACAAAATTGGTGCACTAAACAAACGCAAGGTACGTTTGACAGAGAGTAACAAATTTGTGCAAGTAGGTAACACTTGTTCCCCTCCTAGAATCCCTCGAAATGGACATCACAACTGATAATCATTCACCGGGTAAATATCGAGTCTTGGGTCCGCTAAAAAACATGAAGGAATTTGCCAACGACTTCCACTGCCCTGAAGGATCTTATATGAATCCCGCGACTAAATGTGAAGTCTGGTAGTTGCAGTTTGATATTCTGTATTACGTCTCATGATTATGTGAACTTGGATTATTTATATTTAAGAATCGAAAGAAGCAACATAAAATAAAGAGTTATAATTGCTTTCGAATTTTATGCAGCATCTGTCACCTACTTTTGATTCAGCAAAACAAAACGAAACTAGTTTGGTATTCAATTGGGCACTCTCAGACCACTTTTTTGCTCTTGCTCAGTTTTCATGTTCGATTTGTACGAGAAAAAGCAATCTTTTTCCAATTTCAGAGCACTTTTGCGCATCTGGATTTTTTCGCAGGGCAATAAAAGAGCAAGTGACGTTCTTACGTTCGATTAGACACACGAAATCTGAAATCTGAGAGCGAACCTGAAGAAGCCGAATCGAATACCTCATAAATCACTGATAGGGGGAGAAGAACTCGTCTCAAATTTTCAGGTTTGGCTTAAACACTAATTATAATACCAGATATGCAGTAGATGATATTAACTTAAACGGCAATTATAGCAATAATCTCTAATTCATAAGATCCACGTACCCAGTAAATCAACTGTGCGAATTCGCGATCCAGTTCGTCGGGGCTATTCATTGTCGTTGGTCTGTGTTCTCGCTGTATGTCGAATAGGACGAAATAGGAAAAGCGACCTTCAAAAATCGGTTTAAGATAAATACAACCAGTTCATTGTTGTTTTTCTTAAATTACCTAACCTAAAACGGAATCTTATGTAGACGTCAATTACCAGTGAATACCTGCGAATGTGTTATTAAATAGTTCATTTGAAAAAAAAGAAGAAGAAACCACGGCAAAAGTTTATTGTTTGTCCACTTGCCTACTAAAGTTACATATTTCTTTTTTATTTTAATTGCATGCATAATTAAGGTTATACCATCGGTCTTATATCGATATTAAGCAGTATGCAAAAGCCAAAGACGTAAGTGAAATTTAAATTTATTTAGGTGCTAATTGGTGACGCAAAACATTAAAAAGTTTGTTCAAAAGTTGTGTGTAAATAAAAGTGAGAAAAAAGTTTTTTAGAAATACAGTCCCACATCTTAATTCCAGTTTATTATTAGGCCTGTTTTTTGAGCTCCGACCTCAGCAAAGCAAAGTAAAGTAGGATTTTTAGCACACAACTACAGAAACTACGCTCTACTTGACACTTCGAGACTCACAGTAGTTGTTGTAATCGCGTGCTGAAAATCTTACTTTACTTTGCTTTGCTGAGATCGAAGCTCAAAAACCACGCCTATTATAGTTCGATGAATGATATCCTGCTGAAAAGTATATTTTACGAGTCCGTTGTGTACAAATTTGACAAAACTCCGGGATCGTTTTGCTGATTTATTGTCGGCCATAAAAGCTAAATCAAGTTTTTATTGTTTTACTTTGCATTTATTCATTCACATTTGGAACAAAACTGATTAAGCTGTGTATATCTGTCAAACAAAAATGTATGTACCGCCTTATGTCCCATTCACAATTCGACGTTGAACGCGTGGGTGGGTACGGGTAGGCGCGCTTTAATACACTTTTCTGAAACTTAACGATTTTAAATGTCAAAGCGTGCGAGCAACAACTTTGTAATGTCGTTTTCCATTGGTTTCACTCGGTGATCCACTCATTTTGAAATCCAATGTAACAGCAAAACTGCTTCTGAAAGAATCCGCAAAAGTTTGGTGAAATGCCAAAAAATAATCTACGGCTGCTGTCAGCTGACTTGAAGTAAATACATAAACTACACTTGTGTGAGTGCTTCTCGAGTGGATTCTGACTTCAAATCGAGAAGCGAAATTCTCTTCTCAGAATCACCAGAAGAGTATTTTTGTGCCAATGTAACGGAATTTTTTCGATTCCGGACTCTCCCGGACGCTTCTTTTTCTGCAATGGCAAACGACATTAGACTGAATGCTTTTGCATTGCATTTACAACATCACGCACTTTTTTGCAGAGGCGTAAAATTTACGTAAAACGGAAATAAACACGAGTTCCGGCGACCATAATTTCTGCAATTACTTCAAAGCATTTCTATTTTTGATTTAAAAGAAAATGAGAGTGGTTATAAGTGTCAGTAAATAAAACAATTCATCCGACAGTTGTTCGAAATAAATAAATAATTGTCCGTTTATGACTTCCGGAAACCATTCTGTTTTATAGGAAAGCGATATTTAGTAGCCCATTGCTAAAAAAAACTTTTATGAACGCGTTATTTCTACACAATCTGTCAACGCTACGTTGTGAATTTTTGAATTCTTGTAGCAGTCTAAAATTTAGCAATAAGTTTTCGTTTTAATTGAGCTGAAAAACCAGCCAGTCAAACCTACCAAAGTAGATACTTAAATGGCTCCAATGTTTCATGTTCTGCCCATTCTCTTTAAATCCCAAAACTTGTGTCCTTTTAGATTGGTTTCACTCTGCGATCCACAATGTACTGTTGAAATGTCAGAACATAGTCTTCGGCTGCTGTCTTCTGGCTTGGATAAATAAGATACATTATTGCACTTGCTTTTTAAGTGGATTCTGACTTCAAATTGGGAAGCGGAATTCACTTCTCAGAACAACATTAGCACATATCAGCTGTCAAATTGATTGTCGTTGGAAAAAGTGTTGCCAATTCGCAAAGTAAACCTCTTCTTTTTAGAGATTTAATACTAAATAGTAGGGGCCGCTTATGCTCGGTCACAGGTTTTCAGTTGCATTATTTTGTTCCACTTCTTTTTTATTTTTATTTACAGAACTCCAAATATCCGGGGGGGTCGATTATCCCTCACAAAATGCGTCACACTGCTTTGCATATTCGCGACTACAGTTCGGGCTGTGAGTGTTCCAGAAAGGTCAAAACTAAACACTGCCCACGCCAATCTAGAAGACCTTTGCATGTCACCTGAATGTATTCACACAGCTTCAAGTGTCCTGAATAACATGGATCCAACCATAGACCCATGCGAAGATTTTTATCAATTCTCTTGTGGAAAATTCATACAGACGCGTATTGTTCCCGCGGATAAGACAGAGGTAAACTCGTTTACGTTAATAGAAGATAAGCTGCAAAATCAAGTGAAGTCTTTGATTGAAGAAGCTCCGATAGATGGTGTACCCAAGTATTTGCAATTGCCCCATAAGATGTACCTGGCCTGCATGAACACAAGTACAAAGTTGAAAAAGTTACCAGCCATTAGAAATCGGCATTAAAACGTTGCGTTGTTCCATTTCAGCTCTAATTGAAAAACTCGGATCCAGCCCAATAGTTGAAATCGGCAAGACCCTAGGCGGATGGCCAGTTATCAAGGGCGAATCGTGGAACGCCGACAATTCATGGACATGGCAGGACGCTATTAAAATGTACCACAAGATCGGACTTACCACAGATCATATTTTTGAATTTGGAGTAATAACTGACCTTGTGAACACAGAAAAGCATATTATTGACGTAAGTGTTGGCAAGTTTTTTAAATACATGTTTATAGACTGCTTCACAGGTTGACCAAACCTTATTTGGACTGAGCCGAGAGTACCTTGTTATGGGATTTGATGACATCCATGTGGCGGCATACTTCAAGTACTTGACAGGCGTGGCAATACTGCTCGGTGCCAAGGAGGAGGATGCCTTGAAAGAAATTAAAGAAGCGCTCCAATTCGAAATGGATTTGGCTGCCGTAAGCGAATCGTTTAACTCGTGGAATTTTATTTAAAACGTTTGTTGTTTTGGTTCAGATTTCCTTGTCAATGGAAGAACGTCGCAACTTCACGCTTTTTTACAACTTGAGAACGGTTACAGAGCTTCAAGCCACCTATCCTTATATCAATTGGAAGGAATACATTAACGCGCTTTTGCCAGAAGGCTTACAAGTTGACGAAGATGAGGTTGTAAACGTTTCGGGACTGGTTTTTTTCGAAAAGCTTGGACCACTTTTGGCTAAAACACCCTCTCGGACCATTGCGAACTACATGATGTATAGAGTTCATTCAACTTTGGTTAAATTTTTGTCAGGGGAGTTTAGGAAACTGTCTCTGGAATATGTCACCGCGCTTTCGGGAAAAACAGAAAATCCACCTCGCTGGAAGCAGTGCGTTGATGTTAGCACTTCAAGGTAGGTCGATAATATGACAATGCACGTTTGCCCGTAGTGTCCTTTGAGCGGATAACCGCGATTTATATTCACATAACACCAAAGTTGATTTTTGTTAACAAGATCGCTTGCTGGCAACCTTTAATTTACAGTTTGGGCATTGCCATTGGATCGCTCTATGTTCGCAAGTACTTTGACGAAGATTCCAAGAAAACAGCATTGGAAATGGTCAATCACATAAGAGGCACGTTTGCCAACACCATTCGTCAAGTAGACTGGATGGATGAAAGGACAAGGAAATCGGCTTTAGAGAAACTGGAGGCAGTGGCAACACACGTTGGATACCCTGATGAGCTTATCGATAGCGCTAAAGTTGATAAGTTCTATGAAAAGCTCGATATCGATCCGAGTAAATATTTAGAGTCATCCCTGGGGATAGCTGTTTTTGACACGGATAAGGCTTACAATAAGCTGCGCCTTCCTGTGAACAAAACTGATTGGGTTCAGCACGCGAAACCTGCTAGGGCTGGTGCGTACTATTCGCTGCAGGAAAACAGTATACGTAAGTTGTGTATGGAATGGGAGGCCTATTTCTGTAAGTTAAGTCAGGTGAAACATAACCTTCAACACAGAATTGCAACCATCACGCTCTATTTGACAGTTGCTTAGAAGTGTATAGCCCATATTGACGTATTGCAAATAGATATATTCATAACGCTGCTGTTAAACTGTTTTCATCGCCATTGGGGACGTTCAAGTAATTAGTTTAGTAAGTCTGACAGCTGTCTGACTAGATGTATCTCGGGTTTCATTGGCTGAAATCGGTCATATGAGCAGCTGCTTAAGTTGACGTTTATGGAGGGGTAGCCGACGAATCTAGTCAAGAAATTCGTGACTGAGTACTTAGTTGACAGTTCGCATATGTGGCTGATGTAGAGAAAGTGACGTTCCCGACCAATCTACTTTTTGCGTTCAGGTTACAACTTATCCAGACCAGTCTAGTCGACTTAAGATAACTAGATTCTTGAATGTGCCCACTCACTTTCCGTAAGCGGGATCAAGGGGAAAAAACCGAAACACATTACAAATAATATACCAGTCTTTATCACAAATGTGACTGAACAGTTTTATTGTGCATTCGTCTACTTTACTTTGCTGAGAGCGGTGTTCAATGAAACATACCCAATCGAAATAGGTTTCATATGGTTTAACAACCAAGTGGCATTTTTTAAAATTTATTTCAGAATTTCCCGCTGGCATCTTGCAAGAAAAGTTCTTCCATGCGAATCGCCCTAAATACATGAACTACGCCGCAATAGGTTCCGTTATTGCTCACGAAATCACTCACGGTTTTGATGATCAGGGGAGCCAATTCGATTTAAACGGCAATTTGATCGATTGGTGGCAAGGGGACACCAAAGCGGTATACCTAAGCAAAGCCAGATGTATCATTGAACAGTACAACAACTTCACAGACGCGACATCGGGACTACATGTAAGTCCTTCTTCGACGAACTGTCACTAAATTTAGCCAGTAAACCTTAACTTTAGTTAAACGGAATCAACACTCAAGGAGAGAATATCGCCGACAATGGCGGCATCAAGCAGGCATATATCGCCTACACCAGATGGACTGCCAAACATGGTGTCGAGCCGAAGCTGCCCGGTTTGGATTTTTCACCCACACAGATGTTTTGGATCGCAACAGCACAAAATTGGTGCACTAAACAAACGCAAGGTACGTTTGACAGAGAGTAACAAATTTGTGCAAGTCAGTAACACTTGTTCCCCTCCTAGAATCCCTCGAAATGGACATCACAACTGATAATCATTCACCGGGTAAATACCGAGTCTTGGGTCCGCTAAAAAACATGAAGGAATTTGCCAACGACTTCCACTGCCCTGAAGGATCTTATATGAATCCCGTGACTAAATGTGAAGTCTGGTAGTTGCAGTTTCATGATTATTAAGCGTATTTTGTATAAGTATATTATTTAAAAATCGAAAGAACGACCATAAAATAAAGAGTTTATTGCTTTAAAATTTTATGCAGCATCTGTCACCCACTGACGTTTTTATTTTCGATTAAACACTCGAAATTTGAAACCAGGGGTCGAATCGCGTCGTCCATGAACGAGCTATACGTTCACGGAGTTATGTCGATTTTGCATGTGAAACAAAAACAAATTCCGTCACGTAATGCTCGTTCACGGAAGACGCGATTCGACCCCAGATATACATGGATAGACATTAGAGTCAGAAATTTAAACCAGCGATTTATCAATTAGTTACGTATACGAAATAATTAAATAATTGTGCAATCATTACTTCCGGAAGCCATTTTGATTTATAGGAAAGCGAAATTTCGTAAGCCATCGCTATAAAAATAACATTCACCCCTATTGGGAATAAAATTTCCCCGGGAATGTTTGCTATTCAGCAATCTAATTTACATTGCTGACAAGGGAAACATTTCCATCGGAATTTATTCGCGATAACCCTGATTGTGATCTTTTCCCTAATTCCTACCACGTAAACAAGATGGCCGACTAAAATACAAGTCAAGTGTTTCTGCGCGTTAGGTAATGCTGTCCCTTTCAGTCAAACGTCTGCATCCCTTCAGTCTTGTGTTAGGAATGTGCGATGTTCCAAATGCAGCATAAAGGTTACGGAAACTTATAAGAGTTTCGAGTACCTATGCACCTGCTTCTCTATTGGGTCGCTACGATTGACTTTTAACAACCTCGTCCCTGAGAGGTGAGTTTAAATGAAAGTAATAAAGAAGACCGAACCTCCGTTTTAAAGACCAAGCTGTGGCGGATGCCAGAGCGCTTGTCTGGATAAATGGAAGCATTGTGACCGGGATCGCGGAGGATGGAAGGCTGCAGTGTCTTAGGCATACACTCTTTGGCCGGGAGCCCGCTAAGTAATAAGTAAAACAAACAAACGGTTTCTGGATATTTATGCATAATATTTTATTTATGTAAACATTGCTTTATATTTCTGATTATCTTAGAATGTGTTGGAACCTAGATTTTTAATCTTCTTCGCCTTGCGACCAGGAACGTCTAGGCACCGACGGTGATCGGGACCATGATAATTGTGAACGCGATCTGCGAGTTGAGACGAGTTCCCTAGGGGTCCGCTTCGAATTAGACTTATTCCTCGAGCTAGAACCTGATGGAGACCGTGTGTTGTGCGGCTTTGATTTATGTTCTGAATGAGTGTGTGCATCGCTGTCTTTTGATGTGGATACTGATTCAGTCCTCTTTTTCGAGTTTGCACAGTCCTTCGAGGTGGTTCGTGAACGTTCGGCAGCCTCTGTTCTAGGCTTAGATTGAGATCTGCTCTTCGGGCGAACGTTGGTTTCCATCGCTTTAGGATTCGAATTCGATCGCGTTCGTTTTGATCGTTTTTTGGATTTCGAGGCCGATCTAGTCCTGGATCGCGTGCGACGATTTCGTGATTTCGATCGAGAATGACTGCGTTCACGGTTCGACTTTGTTTTCGATACAGATCTCGGCCGATTGGAGTGAGATTTCGGTTTCGATAAGGATCTGGACTTGTTGCGAAGGCGAGGCTCTCGTATTCTGGACTGTGAACGGGAACGAGAATGCGATCGTGAACGCTCTTTGGTGCGACTGCGATGAGACCGAGAGCGATGCCTGGACCTAGAACGTGAGGGGGATCGAGTATCCGATCGGTGGCGCGATCGTCGGGTGCGAGAATATCGACGATGTCGCGATCGTGTCCTAGATCTTGATCTCGAATGCGATCTGGATCGCGTCCTTGAACGGGTTCGTGATCGTTTTCTAAAAAAAATAAACAAAAAAAGCCTTAGTCTTCTTTCTCGGAGTTTATTTGCGTTACCTACCTTGATCGTGATCGGGAGTACGAACGGGATCGGTTGTAGTCGCCGTCATACCTCTCAGGGTAATCATTCGGCATCCCTCTGCTGCCATTCCTGTAGTCATTGTAGTAATTGTAGGGAGAATATCCCGATGATCCGTGGTAGTTATAGCCCCCTCGTCGCGGACCTCGCATTGGACCCCCGCGGCCCCGAGGAATATATCCACGCATAGAGTGCGGCGGCGGGAAGGTGGGACGATACATTGGCATCCCTGGGAACACACCATACGACAGCATACTCATCTTCATCAGTTCAGCTGCTGCTTCGGTATTGTACACTTCCTTGAACGGGTTGAATACCTGATCCACACTTGCGACTGTGTCGTTCTTCTTCTTGTCCTCGTCCTCTGACGATGACGAAGATTCCGAAGAAGAACGGTCAGCCCTCTTTTTCTTTCTACCATTCGCTTTTGCGCCACCATTAACGGCATGGTCATCATTGTGATCGCCCTTGCGATGTTTCAGCAATCCCGACAGCCCTGTCTGAAGTTTCTCCGTTTCCAGCTTTTTCTTTTGCTCGCACAACAGTTTTTCCGTTGCCGACTTGTACTTGTCGACCAGGCGCTGCCGTAGATCTACACTCGAGTGGATCTTCTTCCCCTTCTCTTGTATGTCTTTTAACTGCAACAACAAACCTTGTATAAGCGAGACTCCTTAACGGGCGATGCTGCAAACTTACTTTCTGCCTTTCGAAAAGTGCCTCCAGCACCCGTATACTTTCCAGCTTTCTTCGGACAATAAGCAATTTCTTCTCCTCGAGACGAATCTTACGGGAGATTTCTAACTGACCTTTCTCTTCCAACTTTTTCAGATGTTTCTGTTTGCGTTGCTCTTCACGCTCGCGCTGACGTTCAAATTCTTTCAGTTTTATTTCGTCAGCCAATTTCCTGAAATTTGCCGCTTTCTCTTCAAATGCATTTTTATGTTTTAAAGTTATTTTCATTTAATTTTAAGTAAGTAACGCCGTGGAATGTGCTAAATGCCGGTAGTTAGACTGTCGTTGTACTTTCTGCGAGCAGATGGATGAGACTTATGGTTCTCCTTGCAGAAAGCACTACTCTCCCACTGGGAGTGGAAGATACAAAAACAAAAAAAAAAACAAAAAAAAACAGAAAAAAAAAACGAAAACATGAACGCTTTTCACAGCTACTTGAACCGATGAAAGGCGCCAAAGATGGACCCTGTTGAGAACGCTGGTGTGTGGAGGAGTTTACACTCATATGGGGAAGTAGAAGGAATTGCGAGGTGGTGGGCACTGCTTACAGGCTTTTACTGAGCTTATTCCCAAAGCAGATGCGAAAATGCACGAGCTTCTAAACCCAATGGTGACAAACTGTCAGATCTGAAGCAGACTCTGAAAAACTCACTTTCGATAGCGGCAAGTCGTCTTATCACCAATCAATGCTTTGGAAAAAGTAGGACTGGATCGAAGCGGGAATACAGAAGACCTTCTCAAAGCTACAATTCAATGTGTCAATTCGATTGAAGTCGACGGCGCTGATACATGTCATAAAAAATTGCATCGAAACTTTTGAGTGGCCTCCCGTAGCCAAACGTCTAGCGACTAGACGTGCCACCTTGGTTTCAATTGCGTAACCCCAAAAAGATGTGGATGAAAATATGAGAACTACTTTGCAACATATTTCGCTGCCGAAGGGATAAGCAAAACGTTGTCTCTTCTGGACAACTCCCTCATCCACGGCCACTACATTCCACCTGAAAACCAATACAAACTTATCAATATGAAGTGAGTGTTCGTTGGCAAACCTTTCTTTCTCGATTAACTCGAGTTCCTTCTTTTTCTTACGCTCCTCTTCTTCCTCTTTCGCTTTAACCTTCGTCAGCAGACTCTTTCGCATCCTTTCGCGTCGCATAATGCAGGCTTCACTCAAATGCTTCTTCTTATCGAAATTTACAATAATGTTGACGGCTTGCGTTTTATCGACAAACTTGCGAACTAGTTTCATTCCACGAAACTCATCCATTGCGCGCACAAATCCAATGTACTCCTCGAACT
Source organism: Cheilosia impressa (assembly GCA_948293265.1). Classification (NCBI taxonomy): domain Eukaryota; kingdom Metazoa; phylum Arthropoda; class Insecta; order Diptera; family Syrphidae; genus Cheilosia; species Cheilosia impressa. The sequence goes on from OX411880.1 coordinate 1,902,809, forward strand.
GGACATATCTTAGAAAAGGAAGCACATTACATCTTGCCAATTGCTAGAGCGCACATAACTTACCCCTCAAAGAAGAGATCCTGTTCAAAGGTGTGCACATTAATGCCATTCACATCGGTGCTCATCTTCTGGCGGAATGCATCACACACTGGTATATCGACGGCACGAACAGCGCCAAACTTTTCGAAGATTCTTTTGAAAATACTTTCGCTGGGCTTGGCATTGTCATCGTTCTCCATGTGACGTGGACAAAACCAACGAATGGGTAGATTCGCAAAGTGAATTGTGTCTGGCCGTTCGCCCGCCTTCATTTCGTCCATAAAATGAGCGTCACGAAAGAATATATCCCAGTCGTGGCGATTCGGGAAGTCGTCTTTCGTTTCTTTGGCTCGAACTTTGAAGGACTCTGTAAAGCCACTCATTCGGAATGACATCCCATCGAGGCGGCTTAGAGCACTTTGCAGTCGGTTGGGTTCTTCTAGTTCCGCTTCGAGGCGAATTACTTCGAGGGTGCTCTTCGATACCTAAAAATAACACGAAATGTGTATTAAACCGGACTCTGACTCAGGCTGCCTAGCATCCCTTAGTGAGAAAAAAAATTGTTTAATTCGGCAGCGCATATCTTGCCTCTTTCCTTTTTATTGCCACAACAAACACCGATGCTAGCCTTGAACTAAAGCCAACGCCACAGTTCAATAACCCTCAACCAACTATACCTACAGAATACGAAAGGCGAAAATTTTATCGAATACGTATACACATACCTTCAGGACTAGGAATTTATCGGGCGCCAGTGCTTTGGTCAATTTATCCATTATATCGAAATTCGATATAGACTTGCCTATTTTATTTGGTGGCAGACCAACCGAAATACTCAACCTGGCCAAGGGCTTAAGATATAAACTATGCGGCAAATACAGCGGTACACAATCGGAAACATTTGTTATTGTCTGCAGATTAATCATGGTCACGATATAGCAATGAAGACAGCGTTGTTAAAAGGTATATTATTCAAACAACACAAAAAATTATATTTCATACAAATATATATATAAATAAATATATATATAATTGTATTCTTGACAGTTTCTATTTGTTTTAACGAGAATCAAGAGGAAACCCACAAATCGTAACCACTTTTTCCGCGACTTGATTTTGCACTTTGATAGCCCTACTGAAAAATAATTGTTTTCGAAAATAAAACTAGTCAATGGCTGCGTCGAAGTTTAGAGCTGTGAATTTTGCCCATTAAAACACCAGAGTTTTCGGCAATTAGATAGAAAAAATGCAGCCCATGACGAAATTGAACAACACCGACGACATAAAATCTGAGAAACGCGATTTTCAATATTTTAATAAATGGAAAAAAAAAACTTCAAGGTGGGACTGCGACGCCGAAATGTCAGATGGGTTTGAATGCGTTGCTGGAAGCGGAAAGTTATTTCATAAATAGTGCTTCTCAAAATGTAGGGTGTTCACAAAGTAGGTCGAGGCTACCTGCAATATTTTAAAACTCAATTTCTCCATAATTTAATTCGATCCTAAGCACTATAGGGTAGTTCGCGACAACGTCGGTGTCAAATGAGAAGGAGAAAAATCCAAGTGACAGCTAAAAAACATATAGGAAAACAGAACAGATTTTGTCTGATTCTTGAAAAGTATGTAAAAAAGTGTAAAATCAAGATAAAATCATTGTTAAATTGAAAATTGATGTTTATCAAGTATATTGGGTAACAATTGAAAGTTAAAGTAATGGGAATTGTGCGCTTTTCAACAATATTTGAACAAAACACTACTCTGGCCATTATAAACCAGTTTTGTTATTCTACAAGTTTTTTTTTTGACGTTTGAACCAAAAAGATAGCCCATCTCTATTGCACATCGCAAGCTAACGAAAACGTCAAAAAATTAAATAGGACAAATATTTGTTGATAGTTAAATCAAGTGTTAACATCAGAAAATTAACCGGGGATAGGTTTTAACTGCAAATATATTGACACACGATCTAAATTTAAGCAGTTCGGACAAAATCGTCATTTTATTGCATACGAATTAACAATCATTTAAAGTAGGTAGTACGTACAAAAAAAGAATTATCTTTTACCTTTAAAGATAAACATAAAAATCAATAATAATAGGGAAACCGAGAAAGCGACTTTTCAAATTTGATTCTAAGGTTTGGGAAGTTCTGGTTTTTGGCTGACCTAACGAGCATTCCATTCCATTTGGTTGGCAACTCCCAAATATGTACGTATCAAACTGTCTCCCAATGTAAATGCTATGTTAACACTGATTGTTGGTCGAAGAAGTTTATGAGTAGTTTTTTTTTGGTTCTCCATGCGAATTATTTGTTTTAATAAATTATCACTTCTACCGAACATACATAAAAAGTCGTCTTAAAAATGCCGGAAAACGATATTTCCAAAATGAAGGTAAGACACTCGCTAAATTGCATTGTGTGTAAAACTGAAACATTTTCTCCCCAAACTAAAAGGTTGCTGATCTAAAGCGAGAGCTTAAACTTCGTGGTTTGCCCATAACAGGCAACAAAACCGAACTGCAAGAACGCCTCCAGTCCGCACTCATGGACGGTGATCTCTCGCTGGAGGACACAGCAATCTCTGGAGAAGATCTACTTGAAGACGTCCTCACCGACGAGGAGGAGGAGAAAGCTATTCTAGCATTGCCACCAGATGAAAACGAACTGCTGAAATCTCCCATCAGTGAGCTGGATCAATCATTCCCAACAGACGATAAACCAAACATTGAAGTGCCTGTAGTTCCGTCGAGGAAAATCGTTCTCAAGCGTAAGAGTTCAATCACACCTCTGACGACAGAAACACCAGCAGCCGTCAAAGACACGCTACCTCCCACCGACGAAAATGCCAGTGATTCAGCATCAGCTGCTAAAGTATCGAAAGTCGATTCAAAGCCAAAGCAGGTTATAAAAGTATCAACGCTCACTTTAGAGGAACGTATGCAAATGCGTGCCAAGAAATTCGGCATCGAAGAAAACAAGGTGAATAGTTCGAGTTCCGATTCGACTCCCATTAGTACCACCGGCCTGAAGGATGTTGCCGATCCCAAACAAATCGAAACTCTTAAAAAGCGAGCCGAGCGCTTCGGATGTGTGGTGTCTCCGGCTATTGCCAAAATTACCGCAGACGAACGGCTAGAGAAGCGAAAGCAACGATTCGGTGATATTGCCGCCGACAGTGGGAAAGCGACAGTTGGAGGAACGGACGCCTACGCAGAGAAGGCACGACTGCGGCTGGAGCGATTCAAAACAGCGGCCAAATGAAGTCGTTTTTCATTTTCCATTCATATTCATGTACTCACAGTTATTAATTCGCTTTCTTAAATAAATAAACAATTCAAGGGTTGACTACTGTAACTAGGTGATTCAAAATCGTAAAAATAGTTTCTTACGTAGGCTTGGGCATGTACTAATGTATTTAAGAAGATGACATGAAAAATGGTAGTAAATTGGGTTGTTACCAGACTCGACCAAAGGCCGAGAATTTTTGACAAAAGACTAGCAGGCTATAAAGAAGAAGGTCGATATGCGACCCAATGCGGTCAGATTTGTTGATGATTGTTGTATTTAATCGGCAACAAAACGAAAACCAATGAGCTAACGCGCACGTAGCATAGGGTTAGGTTAGGTTACAAAATAACTGGGGGTTATTCCCAAATGCGCGGCGGATCGCTTTTGATGGCGGATTTGAATTTTTGTATTTCCATTCGACCACATTTTTTGTAGTTTCGCAAACAATCCGCCAGCAATCCGTCACCTAAACACCTATCGCTTTCAATGCAATCATAAAATGACGTTGGAAAGTGTTTTCGCTTATACGAAAATTCAAATCCGCCATCAAAAGCGATCCGCCGCGCATTTGGGAATAACCCCCCTGGATACAGACGCGCTTAGTTGCCATCTCAAAATTGTGTGTGCAAAAGCAATTTCAAATGACAAACATTTTGAGTCTGTTGAATAAGTTTGTACCGAGTTTAGCTTATGTGTGAATCACTTAAAACTATTGGGTAATTCTGGTGAAATGTTATGGTCCTCATTGATTGAGAGGATTCATAATTCTAGTTCTGTGGAGACGATCCAACTTTTCCTGTGCCAATGCCCCGCTCTCCAAGAACGTCGACTCCGATTCCTATGGTCCAGTTTCTTTGAAAATCTCTCGGAATTGGCTGGAGCAGAGATACCGGATCTTCTCAAATTCGCAAAGAGCACCAACTGGTTTAAACAATCAGAAAGATGAAGAGTCCACTACATAGTTTTGGGGTTTGTTTAATCTGCGAAGGGAATCACAGTGAGCCAGAGGGCCTCCGAGTGAAAATGGTGCACCACACACCGTTCCTTAACCTAACCTAGTTCTAATTTCGCAAATGCATCTGTAGCTGTTCTCTCTAAGGACCGCTCTTAAACTGAAATAAGTACGATGCCCGACAAAGGGCGGATTTCATGAAGATTGCTCTTCTTTATTCTTAATTTTATTCCATAACTTTGTACAATCTTATAACCAAAAAAAAAAAAAGCAAATAAGGAAAAAAATTAACGAACTCTTCATTTTGTTTAATAATTCACATTTGACACTGCATCCACTTAAATGCTGCAGTCAAGTTCATCAAACTGCATATCAACTGCAATAGAACAAAAACCAAAGTTATTAATCGCACCGAACGCCTCTTCTGCATGCCCTTAGTCGATCTCATACAGTCGAGTACTACAAAAATCCCTACCACCTGACTCTGCATGTGCGGCTGAGAAATCGAAACTCGCCTCGGACGTAGAGCTTGCACTTGCGGCAACCGACAAATCGATGCGCTTCTCATGACAGTACCTCAGATAGGCTTTGATCTTGTTGTTGCGTTTCATTTCTTTCTCGTTGGTCTCGTCAATGGCCCTTTTGGTTTTTTCAAACAGTTTGATTTCGTCTTTGAGTTGTCGCAGCCTTTTCATATTTCTGGTGAATTGTATTGGCTCGCAAAATGATCGTTGCTCGGATTGGAAGCGAAACGCTTTTTGCCATGCTATTATGAACTTATTTGGATCCTCGAAGTACGAGCGCAGTTTCTGTGGCATGGACGAGGTCACTGGTATGCCCTTAAATGTGACCCTATCGATTGGACAGTTTTTCAGATTTTTACTGCAGGCGCCGCAAAAGACATGGCTGCAAGATCCGCAGAAATATTCAGTGGCACTGTTTTCACTTTTTAGGACGCCGCACTTGTTGCAATTCAACCAGTTACTCATTGTTGAAAGTTATTTTTATCGATTTTTGTTTGGTAGGGAAAAGAAAACTGCACAAACTCGCAATCAAAATATATGGCATAAAAAAGAAGCCGTTAGATATTGTAATAAATATGGATGGTGTGGTATTTCCGCCACCCAACAGCGCCATCTATGCGTATGCGTAGTGCTTTCCGTATATGTTTTTCAGAGAACCTAAGGCACTTAAGTACAATTTCAATTTGTAGGGTACATATTTTGCGTGGTTATGGATAAAGAATATCATGTTGGGGGTGGGTAGGATAAAAGCAGATGGTAGTTGGTTTTTACAGCAGCACTTTCTGTATCGATTCTTCCGAAGCCAATTGCGCCAAAGATAAAACACTTGTTGTCATTTGTTTAATGGATTTATATTTAAGATCTCTGAACAAATTGAAACCTAGCTGGTTAACTTTATAAAATAAATGCAATCTGTCTCTGTTCTCTTAACTGGCTGGAAACATAAGTTTGATGCAAGCAACTAATAAACACAGTTCCTTTGAAGAATGTTTTCGTAAGAAGCATCGGAGGGGTGACTATAAATTAAGTAATGTTTAGAAAACTTTGCGGTTGCAAACATGAAAATAACGTAACAGTTCCAGTTGCACAGGGCATTGCTATTCATTACTAATGGGCTGCACTCTGGCTTCTGTAAAAGTTCAGCGCTCGTTGTAAAAGAATTCTTTGAAAACAACACAATTTATCTGCGACTAATGAAAATCCTAAGAGCCCTAGGGCCAAACCATATAAATGACAATAATCGTCTGAGCGAAATCGTTCTCAAAATTTTAACGAACACAATAACCTTACTTTCTCAACGACTTATTTTCTCTTATGGGTTGGTTTTATTATTTTCGTGGAGACATCCAGCTTCAAACTCCTAACTTTCGACTGAGTGGCTAGTTGGAAAATATTCTTTTAAAGGACACTGACTCCGTTGAAGTGGATTTGTATTGTCCATTTTTGTTTTCTTCTGAAGCCGACTTTAAACTCAAACGATTTCCTTTGGCACCTCAACCCAATTGCTTACATAACTATGAAATATATGTACAGTAAAAAGTACTTACCATGCAGTTGGAGGCGCACGCACGGGAAATAAACATTTTGTTTGCTCATCAAGTTCTTTTAAACATTTTCAACTGTTAAGCTTAAGAACACAAACGGCGTAGGTATCATAAAAACCCCAGCAGCATTTTGAGTCGTTGCTCAAACTTACAAGCAGCACACATCACTACTTACTTGTTGCACGCGCTCAGCAGTTGTCTTCTGGATCGTGCTCCGGGGAATCCTAAGCTGAAAAATTTATTTCTCAATCACTCTCGAGCTACATTTTGAAATCGTTTTTCTTTTTTTGTTTTCTATAAATTAGCTTAAAACTCAGTTCTTCATCCGTTCACTTAAATTGGATACATTATTTCGAAGTTGTCATTTTTGTTTGGGTTTTGTTTGTTTGTTTTTTTTTTTTTGTTCATATTCTTTAAGATTCTAACAAGTAAAAGAAAAATATTAACGATGGCGTACAGTTAAAATTGTAAAAGTAATGCAATCCAGATCGACTTGGAGGGGTAGGTCCTTCTTGGTGTGGGCTGCTGGTTTCCTTTTTGTTGTTTAACTAAAAATTACTTAAAATTACATAATAGCAACGTAACATGATAAAATCAATCCGGTGTTTGTTTGTTGTTTACTACTGCTTATCATCCTAAATCATGCAGAACATTCCTATTGCTAGTAGCGCCGATTACTCCGATTTCTGTTGTGACGCTTTTCGTTATGCTTTTGCCTTCCCCTATCCCTGTTGCGTTCGCCAGCGCCTCGACGACGACTGGTGGCACTGCTGCCACTGGCACTGTGATGGTCATCATCGTTGTCCTTGAATCGATGACTATTCGAGTTCTCTCTCATTTGGCCGCCGTCCGAGTTCGAGTTGTTCTCCATGTCGCGGTCGTCTCTAAAATTTGTGTGATTCGGTGCACCACCGAATGGGTTGTTTGGATTTGAACTGGTAGAGGTGTTGAATGCATTCGTGTTGAACTGAGTGTTGGACGAGTTGTTGAATCCGTTTTGCTGAGATGTCGCCCATGGACTCGATCGGTTGTCGTTGTTAGCCAAAGGACCCGTGGCCCAGGGACTGGGTCGACTGTTGTTGTCTTCGGATTTAATGCGTCTTAAGTCGACGTCACCGTTGCCTGTATTTCCGTCCGAATCTTCGCCCTTGATTTTCGCGGAGAACGGGTTTGCCGAGCGCCAGTCCACATCGCCGGCGTATATCACCTTTGCGTTGTGATTCCTCGGTTCGAATCGGGACTTCTTCACCGGTGGTGATTTGCTGCGACCGCGTGAAGGCGATAGACTGCGTCTATTCTCCACAGGTATAACATCCCGAAGTTCGTCGATTTCCCCTGAGCTGATGTACCGATTGAGCGCATCGGGTCCATTTCGTATAATCGCGGCCAACTTGCTATCCGGCATTACCCGAATAAGCTTGCCATAGACCGTGATCGCTACTATCGTGTTGGGCTCCATGTTGTCTGGCATCCCTTCCAACATACTGATATCTTTGGAATCTCTTGAATTATTCTCGTCGCCATCTTCATTGCGACGGCTATCGTTCCAATGAGCTTGGAAGTTCCTCGGAATAGGTTTGCTGTACGGAACCTTCTTCTCTCTATCTCTGTCTGTCATTTTGCTGGGATCCAAATCCAAGCCAGGAATGAATCCCTTATCGGCTGTCAGACTTTCGGTGAACTCAACCTTATCCTCTGGGCCCATGCCAGGAATTACAGCGTCATCTAGGGAAACGACAAATAAAAGTCAAACAAATTTCCAAAACATGCAAAAAGCACTCGCTCACCATATTCACATTCATCCATTGTGGCCAAACTAGCCGGAAGCGTATTCAAATTGTATTTGTCTCGCATGAGGTCGCCCGGACGATTTCTTGTCCAGAATTTGATTGTGTGATCGTTCGAACCCGAACACAAAATGTGCCCAAGCGGATGCCACGCCAGTGTCCACACAATGCTGTCGTGAGCTGCCTCAATGCCACCTATTTCCTTATCAGTACTACAAGTGAAAGACCAACAATAACCGCTGTTCACGATTGCAGCAAATTTTCTTTTGTACTTACCCTACGTTCCAAAATAATACTGAACCATCTGAGCCACCTGAAGCAAATAGACCTTCGTGCACTGGATGCCAGGACACTGAGCTCGCCTCTTTCTTATGACCACGGAAGACTTGCACTTCTTCACGGAGATTTCGAATATCGAAAAGTTTTAGTAAATGGTCACGAGACGCAGTCACCAGCCAGTTGCCGTTGTTGTTCCACTTTAGGTCCATTACAGTCGATTTGTGAGCGTGTCTGAATTGCAAATGATTAACACAGGTTCGTTAGAAGAAAATATACAGAGGAAAAATATTTGTCGATCAATGGCGCCCAACGCGAGGCCAAACATCGATCCGTTTGTTTGAAGTTTTTGAGGGAAACTGAAGTTTCCAATAAATAGTTGACGGAACAGGTCCGCAAGGGACCCTTGCTTCTCACAACCAATCGTTTTGTGTGCGTTTTTCGTTGCCGGGACGAATGGAAGGGATCTACAATTTAATGCTGAGTCAAAATGGCTAATTGGGAAGCTCTTTTATGGCAGTTTACTCTCGCTTGTTTGTCAGACGGTGGCGCAGTGCGGTCTACTATTTAAGGTGTGATTTGTGTTTTCCGGGCATAAGCACGGACCCCACACTATAACTTTGAATGATCAGCCAGAAGATTGCAGACGCTACTTTTATCGCATGGATTAGTTTTTGGTAAATAAATAAATTATACTCACAATGTAGCTAGCGCCTGGCCACTCTTTGGATCCCATAACTTGATGGGCTGCTGATTGTCCTTACTTCCAGATACAATCAATGCCTTCTGTGGATGCCAGTGAACACATTTCACATCAGCGCCATGACCTAGAAAAAATTAAAACATAGAATTGGGAACTAGTTGCTTCAAATGAAAGTATGTATATTTTTGTGAATGCAAGGCCGTTTATTTCTCACATTTTCGGAATAAGTGGAACACACGAAAGCACGGAAGGTCTATTGCAAGATACTCAAGAGCTGCATCGCTTGGAAGCTTTCTTGAAGAATCGTTTATGATTCGCCTAAATCCACGCGAAAAAACAAAATGCGAACCTTTAGATGAAGTTTGCGCGAATTGTGAAACAATGTGGAAACATTCGTCACAACTTTTAAATTTGCAATTAGATTTTTTTTATAGAGCAACCAATTGGCTTCGTTTAAAAAAATAAATAGTTGGCGCAACAGGTCCGTAGGGACCCTAGGCCAAGCTTCTCAAAACCATGCGCTTCGTGTGATTTTTTCATTTTTCGGGACGAATGGAAGGGATCTACAATCGAGTCCAAATGGCTAATTGGAAGCTCCTTTATGACAGTTATTTTGTCAGGCGATCGCGAGAGGTTGGAATTTATTTTTTTTCGGGATTCGAACCTGAAAGGTAGGATAAGGAAATTCAAAGATCTTTCTGTGCCTTTTCAAGGGGCACTGCCCAAATTTGAGTGTGCAAGCAGTGCAGGAAAAATAGGTGTGGGTTATCTTGTTTTCGCTAGTAATATGGGATTCAAGATGCTCAAATCAGCTAACATTGAGGTCCACCTGTCCTCGGATTGGGTTGGCAATCCAAAGGGTAGTAACTCTCGGGTTACGAAAGCTCGACCGTTAGGTATATAATGGTACCACGGGGATGGGGACAGCTTCTGGGCCAAAACTGGTGCAGCCCCATCATTTGAGGTTGGATTCGTGGGGGCTGTGGTTTAAACCGAATGCGGAGACGGAAAAGCGTTCTTTCAGTACGAAGAGGCCTCGCCCGAAATCAAATGGGTCGTACTGTTGCCATACCCATACAGCCACGGTAATTGTATCAGGGTCAATACTTGTACTGGCTCTGGGGCGCCTTGTCAACGTCTTTCTCAATGACTCAAATGTGGGTGTGCCCATCGTGAAATTAAGCCGTGAAGGCAGGTGTTCACCACTATACAATACTTTCATTTCTGTGCCTTTTCACATAAATCATAAGAACGACATTTTCGTTTTTGATTGAAATAAGATAGAGAAAAACGCCAGCTACAAGTCTTGCAAAAACTTAACCACAAAACATGTTGCCGGCCCACTACACTCGTACAAAACGCGAAGTTCGTTACCAACAAAGCAGAAATGTACCAACAATTGATGGCTTCTCGTTGCTATATTTCTGCTGTGCTGTAAACAAAGTTCGCGTTTTGTGTACAGCAACAAGAAGCCACCACTTGTTGCTATATTTATGCGCACATCCAAAATAATGTAAATTAGCTTCTTATTTTTATTTGAAATGGCTGAAACTTACCTCTCAACACGCGTTCCTCTTGACATCGGTAAAAATCCCAAACTCGCAACGTTCCATCATCACTGCAGCTAACAAATTTGCTATCTGATGGGCTAAAGCTGTAATATTCAATAACAGAGTAAAAAAAAAGGATAAGAAATAAACAAATGCAGGTATTTTCTTTGTAAGAACAACTATAAAAAACAAAACAGGAAATTAAGCCTTTTCAACCAAATAAACCGAAAGCTTAGGAGAAAACTGCCTTTGCCCAAAATATGAATGAAATGAAAGATTCAGCGTCTTTCACTCTTTGAAGTTGAAAAGTGCGGGAACGTCGTGACATTTAATTGCAGTTCTTCGAAATTTGTCGAACTTATTTCTTAGCATTAACATTATGACCGAGAACGCGTGAAATTTCACTCGACATTGAATCGGTTCAAGTACAAACAGTGGTAGGTGAAGAAAGTAACTTATTCATATGGTAAGGTACGGATCTATGTCTAGTATGTCTATCTTGCGGCAAGTTCCCCTGGAAATTGTGCTGGCACTGTTTACACTTTATACCCGTCAGAACAAATCACAATTTAACTCAATTTACTTTGTAATACGAGGGCAACTCGAGATCTAAACGACAAAAAGTCGAAAAGTCAAACTCGGAACGAGCAGTTTTAACGTTCTTCTTCGTCTTACGTTGCATAAACACTTTCGAATCGTTTTTCAGTATGCACAGGCTGAGAGAAAAATCCAAATTTTGTCAATCGATGAGGAGATAAAACAAAAATACGTCATTTTGGATTCTTTTTTTTTTTTTTATTTGGAGATAATTTTTTTGTATGTGAACAAATGAAATGAAAACATAAGAAAATAGAAAACTAAATATTACTTTTGTTTACTTTATTTTTTGTTAAAAATAGTGAAAAATAAAATTTCTCCGCAGATGAGTGGTTTCTTCGTTTATTTTCCTGCACAGATGCTGCTGAGCGAGAGATCTCTATCTTAAAAGCTTTTATTTGTATTTTAAAAAGTTTCTTTATTGAGTATATTCATAAAAAAATCAGTCTTTATTGTCTTAATATCACAGCGGTAGATAGATAGATAGGTACACGGATAAATGTCCTCTAACTCGAGGCTGGGAACTGCGAATTTTATTTCTTTCTGTTTGCCTCCTGTCTAAACGGGTTCAAAAGTGTGTTTTATTTCGTTTGTGCTTCCTACTTATCGGCTAGAGGTATAAAGGCTTTTTATTTGCTAAATAAGTTGTCGATGGTGGTTTGTTTTTTTTTTGTTTATTTTCAAAAACATATGTGCCCCTTTGGGACTTTTTATTAGTTTGGACAAAAATAAAGTTTTTCTTTTGCTGTACCTTATTCCCCTTATTGCTTCCTTGTGGGCTTGGAACATTTTGACGTTGTTCATGTTTGATTGCCAGTACTTAACGTATCCAGCGTTGTCGCCTGTTACCATCCAGTTGTCGTTGTGGGACCAGACCATCGTTCGAACGGGAACATCGTGGGCCTGCGAAAGAGAAACGTTCACAGTTTTACTTATGCTTGGGTTGTCCTTTCTTTTTTATTTATGAACTAGGAAAGACGGCCTAACAAACCGAAAGGGAAAACTTGTAGGTCTGTAAAAATGTACTTTCAGTAAACAGAAATAGAGGGGCGCAGCGACTTTGACAGCCGAAGCGCACTTTCCAGACTCACTTCATCCTGATCTTTAGGCTTCATCATCCACATCGGTTTTGGACCTTAAATTGGACCTAAATTCCATGTAATGAAAGCTGCTACTTCCAACATTTGACACATTCCTTCTTTCATATTTTCTTTTAATATAGTTTTTTCTTTGTCAGGTATAAAATAATGATCTGGGAACGATGTGCTGCTGTCAACTTAAAACATTCTTCCTGTTGTTGAAGTGGAAGATAAGCACAACAGTTTATTTGTTGCACACAACAGTTTATTTGTTGCACACAACAGTTTATTTGTTGCATTATATTTACGCAGTTAGTAGTCATAACTTTTATTTATTTACTTCCAATTAATCGGGGAGGTAAAGGTTCTTGACGACTCTGCTGGGTCCATAAACACAGGAGCAACCAGTGTAATGAATTTGCAAACGAACTTGCGCAAGAAAGGCAGTCCTGTTCGATCTGTCATAACACGACGATTATGCGACCCCAAAGCATGACTGGGGCGAGAGCTACCGGAAACCTCTAAAAAAAAGGTAGGATTTTCTCTGCGCATGCGGTATATCCAAGAACATGTTTTCAGAGTATTGCAAGAGACTAACAAACTTAAGGAGGGTCTAATTGGGTATCTGCGGGACAAGAAAGGTTCCACGCGTGGACTCCCTGTTTGTATCACAATAGACCAACGTTGACCTGAGTGTCATAAGGAATATTTTTGAATATTCCAGCCTAATAAAACTACATACTATGCATATTTATGGTTAAAAAAGCATTTCCGCGCAGGTTGTAGTGAGTTCTCAAACATAAAGAGACAAAGGGCTGTCAAATCTCCCTCGTGATTATTTTTTCAATTCATTTAGGCAAACGTTTTCAATTTTCTTAAAAGCAAAAGTTGCAAGAGCCGCTTAACCTGAACTTTAAGTCGATTTCCTCTACGACTTCGATATTTTGTTCACCCTGAATTCCAACCTACAACAGGGACAAACCCTTCGAAATCAGTTGTTGGTTGTTTTTGATGAGCAATGAGTGGAAATCTTCTCCACACAACAATCAATTCAATTATTCTGCAACAAAAACAAGAAGACTATAAGCCACAGTGGAGATCAGAACTATTGTAAAAATGCGATCTATGTATCACCTAAACAGCCTATTGGAAGTGTGTATTATTTTTACAGCAACCTAAGTACCTATGCCGCAACAATCAAGGGCGTATTGCCGCCCCCACATAACGACGAAAGATAAAAGATAATAATAGTGCCCCAGAAGCCATATGAGTTGGTTTGATACTGCTGACGACTGTTCTTAATTGTAAACAAGGTCAACAATAATATCCAACCGCCTATGCACGTAGGTACAAGGAACAAAAAAGTAAAAATATCCAACCTTACCTGTAAAATTGTTTCGAAATTAAATGTCAGGCCATTCCATAGTGTAAACTCTCCAGAGCTGGCGCCAGTCACCAGACGTCGACCCTCGGGTGTCCATGCCAATGTGAATATAGGACATCGCATTTTATTTGTGGCAGTCTTTACAAAACGGGTCGTAACCGAATTTGTTGGATTATCCAAGTAACTAGGTGGTGGCAGCAACTCAGGTATGTATATGTTCTCCGGTTGGAGCGCGGGACGATCTCGATCGTCGCGTTGCCACGTTCTCGCCTTAATGCAAACATTGAGTTAATCAATTTCCCATACTATCGCAAAAATATCTTACCTCTAACGCTTTTACAATGGACGCATTATAGTCGACAGTTTTGCGCATCACACTTTTTCTCAGGCGCTTTCCATCGAAATCATCTTGGGTCATGCCGAAGCCACGATTAAAATTGCCGAAAGGTTTAAAGTACGGGTGGCCAGGTTTACCAGGTCCCGAGTGATGTTGAAAATAATGCGAACGATATCCGCCGGCACCACCAACTCCACCCGGGCCATTATTCTGTCCAGGATAAGTATTCACTGGTGGCGGTGGCATTTGCAACATGGACGTTGGTGGTGGCTGGTGCAATAAATCCGGCGGTGGCTGTGAAAAGTCCATTTTTTTTGTTGATATGCGACGTCTAGCACAACTCAATATAACATGAAGTTTGTTTTATTATTTAAAAGTTAATAATATTTGTGAAAGATTGAAAATTAAAAAGAAAATCTACTCCAAGTGAAAATCGCGTTCAGCACTTTTTGCAAAAGTGGCACTGATGGCTGGTGTCAGACAGAGATAGGGCGAAAGAGAGACAACATATTGCGTGTGCTTCTTTTACTGATGGACTAGATGAGCTGTTATTTTAATATGTAGAAGGAGTGTAAACGATGCCTCAACTGTGCGCGGCGAATAATTGGAGAGGTTTTGGGTTTCTTTTTTTTTAATTTTCAAATGATATTACGCCTGTTTTTTTGAGCTTCAACCTCAGCAAATCAAAGTAAAGTAAGATTTTCAGGACGCGATTACAACAACTTCTGTGAGTCTTGAAGTGTCAAGTAGAGCGTAGTTGTTAAAATTGGGTGCTGAAAATCAGACTTTACTTTGCTTTGAAGTAGAAGCTCAAAAAACACGCCTTTTATAACAACAAAACTTTTTGAAGTTTGTCTGAAAAGTACAAATTTGTTTTGGTAGCTTTACTCTTTATAAATGTTTAATAATAAATAACTACCTAGAAATATACATGATATATAGATGGTAACAACACAGAGCTCAAGATTCGGAATCAATTCAAATTTTTAGTACAAAATTAGTCTGATCTGGCATCCTACATATTTAAAGTTCATGTTAAACTGTAGAGTTCTTTTAAGGAAATCAGACAAATGCGGTAGTTAATCGGTCCGAGTTCAAAAGTACTATGATGTTCAACCAAATTCTTACAATTTAAATTAGAATTTTGGACACTCCGTTGTTTTTGGTTTGGTCTTGCCTGGAAATTGCAGCTGAAGTTGCGGCGAACGAGGGACTTAAGATGGACGAAATGCGAAACTCTTCCGATTTAACTTTGTCACGTTTTTTATGAAACTTTATTTTTATCTGACAACACCAGTTGATAATTTACTTATTATTTATTACATTAATGTAACAGTAATGTAAAGCATTCCAAAAATCATACGCTGCACCATTTCTCAGCAAAGTATTTGGTTTTTATTTCATAACGAGTACTAATCGCTCTCCTTCGCACTGTCCCAAACTAAGTCCAGTTGTGAGAATAGTTCTCTGAATTTAAACTGCGTCCCGCAAAGCTAAGCAATAACCTCGTTTGCCCAAGTATTCAGCTTGATATCGGAACACCTACGCAATACCTAGTCCAAAGCGACCGTCAAATTTCTCCAGCGCAATAACTTAGCCCATTACCCGCTTAAACATTCCAATTTGACATCACACTGTTCCCGTCAACTCAAAAATACAATTTTCAAGTTCATTAACATATACCCAAGAATTCAATCTAATTCTCCGACCAGCCAACCCTTTAGCTTCAAAACTTTTTAACCTCTAATATAGATTTTGTTCATCTAAATACCGACGCAAAAAAAGACTTCGTTCAATTTATTTCTCATTCATTGGGCTGTGCGGAATTTATTTCCAAAAAAAAGAAGATATTTCCAATTGGGGGCATGTCAAAAACGTCCCTAAGTGCAAATATTATCTGCAATATTTCATTTTCGATACACTTGTTGAGAGATATTTTAACCGCGTAGACGGACGCCAAGAACGACAATGACTATACAACAGTGTAATCATGTGGAACAGTTGCAAACCTTAACACAAACATGTAAATGCTCGGGTGAGGAATAGCAAAAAACGTCCTAAATATTTGAAGCCACTTCATCTTACCCGTAGTCCATCGGCGACGAAGGCGGTATAAGTAAGTAGAACCAAATCTGAATGATCCCTTACGCCTCATCAATTTTATGTCGAAGGAGCTTCACTATCATGCACACATCGTAATTTGTAATCGTATAGTTGTCTATCATTTGATGCATTTCCATTTGATTCCCAAATCGAGAAAAATCACAGACAGTAGACCTTAATAAGCGAATAGACTTTTTCGGCAACTTGACTATCATCCACTGATGTAGCGTAGTTGGTGTGGTAGTTAGCACTAAGACTCGGCGCCCACCCTTAAATCATACACTCGCCCAGAAGGACACACAATGATAAAAGCTTTGATTGTTTATTATACCATCTGCTAAAGTAAAGCAGGATTGCCAAATGCCCCTAACAACGGTAGTCTGTGGTCGTGCTATTAATTCAGTTATCAATTGGGAATTGGGGAGCTTTGATTTGATGACGGACAATTACTATCAAGAAAATAATGGCGTGAAGGTGGGCGGTGTTTTAGATGGAGATGTGTGCGGCACAAATGGACGAGTGCGATATTTTCATTGGAGGCATAATAAAACTGCAACTAACAAATTGATTTACGACTTCAAGGGAGTAACAATTAAAATTAAAATGTTTGTCTGACGGAATAATCTCTAATTCGTTAATAATTCTGACAAGATGGCTGCAGCGATTTGTCGCCTTAAATTGGATACATTTTTGTGGATTATTTATGTCGTTTTCCATTGGGATTTTCAGATTTTGCTCTCAGATTTCAGATTTTTAGTGCCAATGGAACATAAAATAGGATTACATATTTTGTTTTTGCATTTGTGTTGGTGCATAATTTAAAAGTCTGCTGTTCTGAATTTGTTATTTGTGTTTATAAAAACTCATTAAATTTATATTGATATCCATTGCAGCAGCTAAATGTAAATTTTTCTCTAATTTTTGCAGACTAGTCGTCTAAAAACCTATATAATAACACTCTTCAAAGTTTGACAAATGCCAAAGATTTTGGTGTAAGTGAAAGTAGGCGTAAATCTCGCTAAGAAATCGAGACTCGCAAAACAGCTCTAAATCTGAAGAAAGTGATTTTTCTTTCCCAATGGAAAACGACGTTATTTAGATTGCTACGAGTGATTAGATTGCCATTTTGAATATCACTATTTTCATTTTCTTTCAAACAAGTGACAACCATCCAGTGTAGTGTAACCTTGTGTCACTTTCTTCGTAACAAATTGACACTTAACGCTAATGCGATGAATAAGGTTAGTAATGGCGTTTTTCATTGAAGATCCGAGATAATTGCCCCGAAGTTCAGAATTGCTCTTTTCAATAAAATTCGTTGGAGCACTTTTGCAACAGTGGTAGACACCATAATGTGTGATAAGACTTTCCGTTGTTACTTGTTTTTTTTTTGTTTTCAATAGGAAATATGAATGTTTTAATAGGCCAAATCAATATATTTCAATATTTCAGTAAACTTTTTGCACTCGTAATTATATATTTTCCGATCACAAGCGAAAAATTTGTTTAACAAACATTTCAATTTGGCATTTTGCTAGTTCTGTCGTGTTAAAAATTGACCTGCAAGTGCCCTTTTTTTTCAATGAAACATAGAATACATAGAAAGAGCACTTCTAGATTTGCTCTTTTCATAGAAAGGGCAATTCTTTTCTTCAATCGAAAATGCCATAAGCTAAGTAAGTCTGACAGCTGTCTGACTAGATGTATCTCGGTTTTGATTGGCTAAAATAGGTCATATGAGCAGCTGTTTCAGTTGACGTTAAAGGAGGGCAAGCCGATGAATCTAGTCAAGAAATTTGTGACTTAGTACTAAGTTGACAGTTCGCATTTGCGGCTGACATACGAAAAATGGCGTTTCCGACGAATCCGGTTTTTGCGTTCAGGTTTCATCTTAACCAGAGCAATCTAGTCGTCTGAAGATAACTAGATTCTTGAGTGTGCCAATAATGACGAGTATATGGATTTTTGAAATGCCAATCTCATAAATCTCATAGCAAAAGAGTAGTACACGGAAATGTCAGTGTCGAATGAGAAGAAGAAAGAATCGAATTACAGCTAAAAAGCACATAGAGAAGCAGATTTTAATGTAAGCTGTGTGATTAATCAAACCTATCTGTAAGAGCTAAAAAGTTACCCTCGTATTAATAAACGCTGCGTAAAAGTTATCAACTCGTTATTCAGCAGGTACGTTAAATTTTTGTATGGTATCTGATGTCTACTAGCTAACTTACTTGTGCACATTTCTTTATTAATACGGGGGTTGATGTAATACGAATTGTTAGCTGTTGAACAAAATACAAATTTTGCTATCATTTAAACCAAAAGGGTAGCCCATCTGTAAAAGAATGAAAAACGGGAAAAATACAAATTATATCTACCGTTTTTTCCACTGCTGCACATCTCGCGAGCGTCTGACAAACATCCGAGAGTATAACTTTCATGAAAGAACTTCTAGTTTGGACTCGGCATAAAAATGTAGATTTGTCGCTCAATCGCTAACCGCTAAAGTCACTCACTGTGTGAATGCAGCCTTACTTACGCCAGAAAAGTCAAACAAACCTCCTTCATCGTACATAACAATGACAAGAATACCATCAAACTCTTTGATAACTGAAACTCACAACCTCGGTAACTCAGGTGATTAAAATGGATTTTTTCTTTTTTAGTTCAGAGCTGAGCACTGAACTGAGCTCGAGCATTACGGGAGCGCTCTGATGTATTTATGAAACACACTTGAGCACATAGCTGTCATTTGTTATAAAGTATATATGTGTAAATTCAATATTTATTAATTGTTATTTATTAAATAGGTGAACATTTCGACTATTTTGTTTATCCTTTTTTTTCCCTGTCAAATGTGACTGTAAGTGACAGTCAGCTTTCAGCCTGCACAGTCAATTTATTCTGAGCTCTTAGAGCGCGCTCTGATCATGCTCTAAACGAAAAAAGAAATACAAATCTGTGCTCTGATGTGTCTGAGCTAAAAAGAAACACGAACATTTTTTTTAAACAGTTCAGGTTCTGCTCTGAATTAAAAAAGAAAAACGGCTATTGTGAAGTTAATGTGATACTCTCATTGATTTCTTCAAGAAATCATGCAACTGACATCTACCTGGCGTTAGATCTCTACGACAAGTAGATGTCATTTGCAGGTAGTTGGGTTCCGGCTGGATTTTGTTGAGAAAAGACATTTGTCAATTTTTTACTTAAACAAATTCGTTCTCAGTTCATCAGTGTCACTTAAGATTACACATGGTACGTCAGTTAATTTGGAGCTGGAAAACTCAACTTATTTATCTCGATGTTTTAAAATGATTGCCTGTCTTCCAAATACTCCTTAAAATAATGTTTCCCTATTAACATTTCCTTTATTTAATCCCAAAAGTCGCTCTAAACTCTATAAATGATTGTACACACTGACTTGTAGTATTCAACATATATTTAAATGCAACCAAACATTTATGATCAACCACCGCCAATCTAACGGGTTGGCAACTCTGCTCCACCCACCCTACAAATTCATTATTATAAAGGATACAAGGATGTTTTCTGAATGAGCATTAGTGGGAAAAAAATATATTCAGTTGGATGCTGGGCTCTGTTCAGCTAGGGCGCGAAAGTGAGCAGTCTATTCCTCGACAGATACGGGCCAAGTCGAATGTGCCATTGAGATCGCGTTCGCTGCTTTGCGTGTCGGTTGAATTTTCGAAAGTGAGTGCAGAGTGTGTTTGAGTTACAGTTTAGTACTCTGAAGGATTTAACATTATCCCCGGCATATATCAGTCTGCACATGGCGTAAATCGAGCTGTTAATTCGTTTGTTATTGTTGGACTTTGCACACAGCGCTACACTAGGACGCGTCGGTTTTGCAGCTCCGTTCGTTTGAAAAATTAACTTTGCCTTAGCGAAGAAACCAAAAACAAGCACGTCCTATATTTGATGATAATGAGTGCCCCACGGATGTGATTCGGTCATCAGACAAGTTTAACGTTTGAATTATGTTCGCCTAACATCACTCAATTCGGGATGGTGTACAAGCGTAGTATTCTGACCGGTGGCAGTATCCTGCTGATAGTGATTCTCATTTCGGCCCTCACCTTCTACTTTAGCTTGGGTAAGCTGCTGGGTATTGCTGTGCTGTGGATGGGGGAGGCACGAGTGATTTGCATTTGAATGAAGATGAAGTTATTTTGAGACAACTTGCGAGGATGCAAACTGCAAGTGAAAGTGAAAGTGTTGTTTGGAGATTATTCCCGGTTCATTGCAATTTGTCAGGACATAAAGTTTTACACTTCAATGTCAGTGTGTAATTGAAAATTAATGTGCTGCCTGTGACGGGGCGAGTTTTGGACGTTTAACGATTTTTAATGGCTATTTTGCATTTTTCAATGAACTGGAGTAGTTCATTGACGGGAGAATTTGGAGTTTAGTTTATGGGAGTTATTTATTGTGAATGTAATGGCTTGCAAATGAGTTGGTAAATTACGCGGAAAATTGGGAGTCTGCCTTTAGGTTAAGTGCTTTCATAGCGAATTCGGTCTAGAGCGGATCCATTTTATAGAAAATGCAGACAAATATAAGCTTTAAGCTAAATTAAGATTTTGTTCCTTCAACTCAATCATCGAAAGTAAGGTTAAGTTAAGCGCACTATGAGCCTACTAAACACCGACGGACACTTAGTACTAGAACAAGTCATTCGGGGAATAACAAAGTTGTTGGAGCAAGTGTGGGATGAGTAGTTTTTGATGTTGAAAGTTCTATAAATAACCCTCTTCCACAACTGTATTCACGCACGTGATTGAAAGAGCCACATCAAACTTGCCGCACCAGACTCTCCTTAAACCATCAATAAGTTTGTAATCCCCTACGGTGGAAGGTTGCGATTCACATGAATGAAATAAAGACACTCAGTTGATGGAAGAGGCCATTCCGGAAGAGGCATTTTCAAAACTCGTATTGCATTTCGAGCGAATGTAAATTTGTTCACCCAAATAGTTTTTAATTCAAAATCTAAACATGCTGGTCAACTGTGAGGACCAGGATTGAATGAATGTCGCTTCATTGAAGGATAGCGCATTCATTACATCTCTGCTGGAAGGGTTTGATTTTTTCCAGATGGACCCTTTGGTTTACCTACTCCGCTGCTCTTTGCTTTTGCAATTTTCTAATTCATTTAACACTCGCCAGACTAGTTGGTGTTTACTGCTATCTTGATTAAGGATATTCGCCTGAATACTTCGACCTTGTCTTCGATATTACATTTTATGCTTCTAACTACGAGTCCTCTTAGGATACACTTTCAGCAAGAAGCCAAGAAAATACCTGCTTTGGAGTGAACTTGGAAATATTATAATTTTTAAAGAGGACGATTAAAAATGTTCAATAAAAAGTGATTAGTTAAGTAGGTGCGTCAGAAGATTGTGTGCATGGGTACCGCTGATAAAAGCAGATGTCATACAAAGTCTGTGTTTTATTCATTTTATATGTTGATGTCTCAGATATGCCTCTTGCTAATGTGTGGGCTTTAATTTCTTGTCTTTTGTCATGATAATCTCTGACGGATTATAGTCAGATGAACTATGTGAATTGATGACAGAAGTCCCAGGCATGATTTGAGAAAATTGTGATTAGATAGAGTAGATGGCAGAAGATCATGCAATGTTCAGACGATTGCCATATCTGACAATATAAACAGGGTCGGCATTTGGTGAGGCGAATCGTTCGAACGTTTTCGTGTGCACGAAGAAACTTTCTGGTGTAACAAAGGGCAGATCACCCGTGTGCACGAAAATCTTTGATCGTTTCGCCTTACAGAATCTGACCCCGCAGGTCTATCAATGAAAAGACTGTTCAAAATGGTTTACAAACGTCTGCTGTGTGAGCTTACAATTTTGCCTAACAATATTACAGAAATGTCTGTTTAACATTGCCTCTCCTTTGTGTAATAAAATACGTCTTGCATTAAGAATCGCAAAAGTTCAATTAATTGTAAGAAAGAAATTAGAAATACGAATAACTAGCTGGTAACCGCGACGTCGTCTGCGTAGAATTATTACTTGGGGTAGCTCAACCAAAATATTTATGTCAACAACAGCGCCTCTTATTGGGACCAAAACTATCATAATTTTCAAGCCAACCAATTAGCCCTACACATTTAAATTCATTGGTAAAATACGCAGCAAATTTATTTATTTCTAACAAATATAGATACCAATGATGAATTTCATAACTTGAGAAAAAATTGGTTCGTCATTTAAATTTGAATCTTCATCCCCTTAAAGTTTTGTTTACGCGGCAAAAAGTAGCCTATGTCATTCTCAGAGGTCTCATCTATCCCTATACCAAAATTCACAAAAATTCGACCGTTGACTCTCTTTCGTGGCGTCGTTTGTAAGGGCTACGGCGCCTTCTCCAACCAAAAAAAGGGTCAAAATAGCAAAATATTGTGGCAGGCTCTCGAAAAAAGTGCCAAATCGCAAACTTTAGTCGCACAACGGTCACGCTGCCTCCGCAAAATTTTGAAAATAAAATTCTATCTTAAATTTCCTACTCTCTTTCATGGCGTCATTTGTGGGCATGATGAATGAAAGAAAATTTGTACACAACTGCGTAGTTGAAATTGAATGTAGTAAAATTCAACTTGTCCAATTGTTAATATTTAAAAAAATTAAAAATGCAAAAATAAGCACCCAGAATATATCTTTTTTCTGACACTTAATTTGTTAAGATTGGATGAGCGTGTGAACCGCAAGAGGTTAATTTAACACAGTCAGCTGTCAGATAATTGTCAGACAATTCAATTATAAGGTATCTGTCAATCGTTTGTACACACAATTGTTTAATTGTGAGACGATTTCCAGACGTTAAGAACATTTTCAGTCTTATTTTCTATTGTCAAATGTGCGTGTATGTCATTTGACACTTGTTTTTACTGTCAGGCAGATATTTTTCACTTTCATTTGAAACAGAAAGAAGTTTCGGTGGTATTTTCTTAGCATTTTTCTAAAGATTGGTAATTTTGAATACGTGCATAAAGAAAGACGATCCAACAACGAAAAGTATCAAAAAAGGTTTGTAACCCTTTAATGATGCTTGCAAAACGATCAAGGAAATATTTATAATCCTTTTTGGTCACTTTTTGCCTGATCTTTATTGCTTTGTTTGATTTTGAAAATGAAACGAAAATGGTAGGTACACTATGGGCCAAAAGAAGTCATCCGATGTTGCGTGGCTCCCATTTTTTTTCAAATGAAAAACTTCGATTCTGTTTTTTGATTATGTTTATTTGAACCTTAAGAATTTTATTGGTCAATTGATTGATTTTCATACGGGCTTGTTTTATGGCATTTTTCATCATTTCCGGCGACAGATCCTCGCACTCGTGTCGAATGTTGTCCTTGATGGCTTCTAGGGTCTCGGGCTTGTTCACGTAAACACGGGACTTCGAAAATCCCCTGGAACGGTTAAATGGGGCGATCTTGCGGGCCAGTGCAAATCGCCAAAACGAGAGATGAGGCGACCCGGGAACGCCGCCTTAGGAATATCGATTATGGCTCACGCAGTGTGTGCCGTAGCTCCGTCCTGTTGGAACCACATGTCCTCCAGTCCTAATTCATCCAATTGCGGCAGAAAAAACTCGGTCAACATGGCCCTGTAACGCGCACCGTCCACTGATGTCGTTTGACCAGTGGCGCTCTCGAAAAAAAAATGGCCCGATGACTCCTCCAACGTGAACAGCGCACCATGCAGTAGCTTTCAGCGGGTGTAATGGCTCCTCACTCATTACTCGTGGATTTTCGGTGCCCCAGAAGCGATTGTTTTGCTTGTTCACGTACCCGCTGAGGTGGAAATGAACCTCATCGCTCATTATGATTTTGGTCGAAAAATCGTCCATTTCGTCCTCGAGATTGAGGATTGAGGATCCTCGAGAGTAGGTTACACGCGTTTGGCGGTCGACAGGCAGCAACTGATGCACGGACTGGACTTTGTACGGGAATATGCGCAAGTCTTTGACCAAAATTCGCCTTAGGGACGACCGGCTGATGGCTAATTGCGAGGCACGGCGTCTGGTCGATGTTTCCGGCGACAGCTCGACATCCTCGTCAACAGCGGCGATATTCTCGGCACAACGGGCGCTCCGAGGCCGGCCACTCTTGGCAACGTCTCGTGTGGTCCAAAACAGATTTGACATTGGCGGCCATTTGCAAAAACAAGAGCATCTTCCAATAGGGTGATCTCTTTTGGTATTTTGAACTGTATTTGTATTTCAGAGCCCACTCAAGCCGCTCAGCAGCTGAAATGCTCGCACGCATATTAGTTTCTTGCTTTTGAATATGCGGAGTCAAAAAAGCTAGAAGATCATCGAATTGTTTGCTAAAAGTACGTAGGAAAAAGCGATACAATTCTGGGTTATCGGCACTCATTTCCATGAGCAAAATTGCGTAAGGTTCCTCCTTCTGTCAGCTATTACTTCGTCCAAACACGCCGACGTTTGTGTGGCAATTTATCGACCGCGCTGATTTTCAACCACATAATCGTAAGTGGATCTTTTTGCAGCAATATCTGCAAGCAATGGGTTTTTGTCCCTTTGAAGTACTGATTAATAATTATTTGAAAACAGGGGTCGAATCGCGTCGTCCGTTAACGAGCATTACGTGATGGAACTTGTTTTCGCTTCAAATGTAAAATCAACCTAATTCCGGAAACGTATAACTCATTCACGGAAGTGGCGATTCGACACCAGGCCTCTAAACACACAAAAAAAACATGCATAGCAAATGAGTACACAGGAACCAGAAACTTTTCTTGTTTACGGCCCAAAACAGCTGCCTCGGTTTCCAAAGAGAGCCATCATCCTCACCATGACGACAATTTAAGTGATGTGAAAATTCAAATTGAGACAACGGTCAACTGAGCAAACTGAACTCAAAAGTATATTGAACAAAATATACTTTAATACTTTCGGTTTTATTGGAACGTTAAATAGTTGACTTAACTCCTCTTAAAGTGGGCACTCCACACAAAGTTGACAGTTGTGGGTTAACCAAGCAGACGCAGAAGGTGTGATTTATTCCGTTAGCGATCGAGTAGCTTTCCTTCAGTTCATCATATCAATGTTTGACAAGTTGAATGCCATTTCGCATGGAAAAATGAATCTATATGTCATTGAACATATTTCACTCGCTTCTGTCTGTCTGAAGTAAACTCCTATTGAAGTCGAAGTACTCGTATGTTTACTAGAAAGTTTTGGTTTTGGCTTCGGTCCAATTGTTTATGCAGGAATAATTCAAACAAACTCACACAATTTCACTTTGAATCGGTGTTCGTAGTTATTACAAATAACTCTTATTAAAAATAGTTAATGGCCGTCTATTGAAAATAGCGGAGTTGCTTTTAGTAAATTATCGAGTTTGAACTTGTTTGAGATTGTTGTCGGCAACTTTATTCCCATGAACAATTTATCAACCCAATTGCTTTGTGTTGTTGTCTACTTGAACTGTTATCTGCCTTTCTGTTATTAGAATATTCAATTGTTACTTGTAACTTTGAGCATTAAAGTTTATTCAATGGAGATTGGACAGAACTCATAGCTCGACAGAGCCTGTCAACAAAGACAGCGTCTAGAGTAGTTATTAATAAACACGTCTGTCGTGTTCATTACAACTGTTTTTACATTTATTTATACAGTTTAATTTCTAACCCCCGTCTTAATAAAAGTTGCGTAAAAGTTATCAACTCGTTGTTCAGCAGTTACGTCAAGTTTGTGTATGCTATCTGATGTCTACTAGCTAACTTACTTGTGCACATTTGTTTATCAATACGGGGGTAAATAAATAAAAGAAGAGACAACAAAAAAAATTAAAAAAAATTAAAAGAAAAGAAAAGTCGGTGTCGTATACGTAACATTTTTTTGGTTGTGTTAAAGTGCCTAAGTGTTGAATACCATTTTGAATTTAATATTCCCAAAAGCGGTAAACACAAATTAGGACTTATAAATATAGGACTTATAGACGCAGGATGAACTGAGGAGTTTCTGAACACAATTTAATGGGTTAACCAACTGTTTGTTGTTTCGTATGAGCACGACACTAGCGTGCACTGCACGAAGTCGCCATAAGCGCCCTTGAAAGTCAAATACTAACTTCGATTTTAACATCTGACTTGCTTGGCAATCTGCACTGTGCAGTCCTGCACTAAAGCCAACATACCTTTGAGCGGGAGGGGATTTCCTGCTCAATGAAGCTGTACCTGCCTTACAGAGTGACATTCGGTTCGTTGGTGAGGTTCTTAATTTAATGCTTGGAGCGAACTTTTGAGTGCTGATTGGTTTGCGTAACAGATGGGTCCCAACTCTATGCCTAGCTTCTCACAACCATTCAGTTGCGTGAGCTGTTTTTATTTGTCTAATGAATGAAAGGTCCCCACAATCTTATGCCTTGAGGAGCTCTCTCAGGACAGTTTTGTTCTCGGATGCGTGTCAGAAGTTTCCCATGTTCCAAGGTCGCAGACATCTTTTCCAATTGCAGTACTGACAGTTTCTGAGATCCCCTAGATGATGATATTTCTTTATAACCTTGGGGCAAGGTTTCCAAACGAAATCGAACACAGCAATCTCTGGAGACTTCTTCAAAGCATATTCTAAAAATAGTAACAAAAATGAATCGTAAATATTGTTTACAACCGCTTGCTGGAAATCTTCACCTCATATGACGCCATTAAAGTAGCTTCAAATGTTCCTCGCCATATACACCAGACTTGCCGTTTTACTGTCCGCCTGAAATCCTTTTGCGACACAAGAGCTGTCAACACAAATATCTTTTCTCCCAATAAATGTTTTATAACCCATTTATGTCCTACCTGATTAGCACTAACAATCGACTTGTGTACGACACTTAGCACAAGCACACCCTTCCACATACAAAGCAGAAAAACGAACATCCTTGCGGAATGGTAATCATGACTCGCCTCCCCACATCACCGTGACCCAGCGTATTTAGTTAATCTATCTTGAACTTCTGCAGCTCAATATGATTAAAGTTCAATTTTTGTGTTTCTTGTTTCTTCGTCTCCTCCTGCGGCTTGATTCCCCCAATGAATTCACCGACTATAGGTCCATGTCCCCAAGGAACGTTCGCCTGTGACAATGGGACACTATGCTTGCCACAGCGTAAGATATGCGATGAGCGTAACGACTGCAACGACGGCAGCGACGAGCACACCGTCGAATGTGGCATGTTGTATGGTAGCAAGGAACTAATGGCCAAGCTGGTGGCAACTGCAATTGCCCGTAGAAGGGATGAAGACAATAGCAGCGCTACTGCTGTTGGGGCTACTTCGACTGCGACTCCTGCGGCTGCAGATTGTGGTAATTGAGTGTGTGCGGCTCGATAATAGTGTTGGCATTTGTTCGTTTTTGTACTCTCTTTCTGTTTGCATCCATCTTTTCATTGTTTAGAAATACAAACATATCCGAAACGTTGTACCTGCAAGAAGAAGACTTACCTACTCTGTGGACGTAATGCGATGCTGGCCGAAATACCAAAGATAAGCGGTGAAGTAAGTATTTCATGCCGTAAGTAGTACTTGTTGCCATTCCCGGGGCAGTACTTGTCGTAAAATTAAATGTGCCACCAACGCAATCTTTTGGTCCGCTAGATTCACGTTTTGAAACCTTTGCCGATATTCAGTGCACATTCAGAGAAAAACTGTCCACGGCACATGGACCTCGCAATCACATTAACTTCCGTAATTTTCTGGTCGATGAACTTTCAAATGACAATTCCAAGATAATACCAGGAACCAATACAAAACAAACGAAACATTTCAGGACACTTTCTCCCCCACCTCGACATTGACTGTCAATACCTATTTGAAGCCCAATTGTTCTGGGGCAGCGATGATTGTAATTTAAGACGTTCACCAACACCTCCGACACAGCAGCACTCTGCTTAAACTTATCTCTGGATATCCATGTCATTGTATTCTTTCATCTACGAAATAAGTGCTCCATCTCGGGGCTATTGCATCAACATTTTCGTTTATTTACGAGGGATATTTGCGTAGATTCCCAGTGAGTGATTTTGGGTGGCGATAAATGCGAATGTATCCGCTAAAATTGATGATATTTTGCGGCCACTTTCATCATCGCATTTGCAGCAGAAAAAGGGATGACTATGTAGTATTCGGGATTTAGGGATATAAAATGATTAAACGCTTTATATCTGCTGCGTATCGTATTTGGACTGCAAAGCCGAGCTGCTCATGGAGTCCGTCGTGTCCGTTGCATCGACGGCTGTCAAAGTAGACTGAAGGAACGTCCCATTACATATAAAATACATGTTTGCGATGAAATAATCTACAGATTTGTCATCTCCAAATAATGTACTTTACCTGAGTTAATTCAATGACCATGACAGTTCTTTTCCATTCTCTCAATACTTCCACCAACGAATGTGGTCTATTTCCCAGCTTTGTCTGCCAACGGACACAAAAGTAGAAAGTGAACCTACTTCATCCGTCACACGCGTTGCTATTAGAAGGTAGACCCCACCTTCCTTAAGCAAGCTTATAGTCTTTTCACCGGCCTGTTTATTTAAATTAAGCAAATTCTCCGCCCTCCTTTAGGTCACACACATTCTAGTCATCGGCAGTAACATAACCCTAAAAAAGGATTCCTTTCAAGGGCTAAACCTAACGCTACTGTAAGTCGAATACAAGAAATGCCAGCGATAAAATAATTTACAGACCGTATATTTAGCACATTGACGCGTGATAACATATCAACCATTCCGCTTGATGTATTTGCCGGCCAAACGAGTCTCGATCGTCTTAAATTAAGTTTCAACAAAATCGAATCACTGCCCTTGGGTCTATTTCGTGGTCTGTCATCTCTGGAATGGCTATTCCTAAACTCAAATCGCTTGAAACACTTTCCACTGGCTAACTTGAAGGATGTCCCCAAGCTGGAGTGGCTCAATCTGACTGAAAACTTTTTAACACTTGAAAACGACTCATTTCCGCGGTTGGAGAACATTTATGAAATGTAAGTATAGCAGGAGTTGGGATATAGCCCCAATAGATGTTCTTGATTTATTCAAATGTTTTTTTATTTTTTATTTTAAGTTGTGTGGACCATAATGCAATCACCAAAATCAACGATGAAGTCTTTAAGCAGTTGGATGCGCTGCATTTATTGTAAGTATTAAAACTGGTCAAATTTGTCTCAATCAAACTGCGTTCCCATTCTGAAAAACAAGTCGGAAGAGATCCACGAAGAGAGATAGAAATACCAGTGAATTTCTGTTACAAGAAATGTCAATGCGTTTATCAACTGTCAGATGATTGATACGCCATCTATATTTCGTAACAAGTGGTTTGCAATTTCTCTAACACTATGTTTCCATCAACGTAATTAAGCCAAAGTGATTTATAAATCATGAAAGGCAACTCCACCGAACTTTACGTGTTTTAGTGTGACATTTGTATCAACTTTGACATTAGGTGTCCAACTTTCAATATTTGAAATTTGTCAACTGCGGACCAGCTAAATCAAGTTGATTTAGCTAAATCACGTTGGTGGGAACATGGTATTACTCAATGCAAATATGACAAATTATTACAAATACCCTACCTAAATACGCAGTTGTCACATTCAAAAATCTATCTGGTCTGGACTAGATGTAAGCTGAACGCAAAAACTAGATAAGTCGCCACACATGCGAACTGTCAACTTAGTACTGAGTCACGTCATTTCTGGACTATATTTGTCGGCTACCGCTCCATAAACGTCAAGCCAATCAAAACTGAGATAGGTACATCAAGTCAGACAGCTGTCAGACACTTTAAAATCCCCAATAAAGGATCCATTTTGTTGTCAAAATGCTGTCAAATTTGACAGCAAGGAACCACGCGAATGTAATCATAATAACGCACGTCCACTTGCGGCCGTTGCAAACACAAATCAAATGGCCAACAAGTCAGAGAACGCGTGAGGCCTTATTCATAAATACGTCCTTGATTAAAAGATAATAAATACCTCCTTCGTGGTATTTTAATTAAGAGCGGACTTCATCCAAACAGACACCAATCTCAGACGATTAGACATAATTTTAACGCTTCTTTAAACCCAGCGGGGATTAAGTGCATGAATACATCTTCCAAACTTATCATCATCAATCTTAGTGGTGACACTTGCGCCAGTCGCCCCTTGCGTGTTGGGCTGTATTATCGTTTTGGTGTCGTCCCTTTTGTTTGCTGTGTGTTATCCCAAAATTGCCATACTAAATCGCTTGCAGACCTAAATAATTTGTGACACTCACCCTTTTCGCAGCACGCTGAGTTGCTACCAATCTCGATGACATTCGATCCCGCAGCGTCTCTTTAATTGAGACTACCACTCTCACACGGGCACACACCACACATTTCAGTGCTGTATTTGCCCAAAAGAGCTCGCACTTATCAAAGTTTGATTGATAAATCTACTACTTTCGGTTTTTCCAATCGATTTGCCTTAAATGGTGTTCACGAGACTATTTCGTTCGTCCTTCATGGATGAACGCATGAGATAAAGTGTGCGGCGATGCTGCATCATACGGTATTGGCCATTTATTTGGTTCGCACTTAGCCGCACTTAATAAGACGAACACACCCAATCCTGCATCAGATATATTGTTATTCTTATTACAAATATTTTCTGTATATTGTTGCATGTGACTTTTATTTATGCGTCGCGTCGCCGTCAACAGGAGCTTAAATTTCAACAGGATAACTCACGTTCATGCGAGAGCCTTTTGGGGACTGAAGAGCATTCGAGAAATGTAAGTACTTTGTGCGCGCGAGTGTGTGTTTCTGTTTGTATTGTGTCTTGTCCATGTCATCAGTCATTTTGAGTAGAGAGTTTCTTTATTTACTTGCTAAATAGTTTTTATGGGTTTTCTATACGTCCAGAGCATCCCTGCCAGCAACACCACATCCTTGCCGAAGAAAAGTTCTTACACACCCAACGCCGGCCGGTCGGCCACCTTTCATTGCTTTATGTGTGCTGAGTGAGTGAGTGCAATTATGCTGGGATGGATAAGTTTGGGGTGCATAAATTCAGTCCTCGTCACACACAAAGGAGCATTCCATTCGTTCATTCATCTGCTCAGTCTCAATCTCGTTTTAATTGTGATGGCATAATAACAATAATATTTTTCCTAACTTGGACATTTATGGGGAAGAATAGATGAGGGTACAGTGGCGGAGCACAGGCGATTGTGTGAAGTTTGTTATTTAATATTCTTCGGTATGTATTCTATCCTGCAGTGATTTCGAGGAAGAGAACTGAACACGCAGTAGGGAGTATGTTTGTGTTTTGGTCTGTGGAAGTGTTTTTTTCTTTCGTTTTCTCTGTTCGTAGACCGAGGTCCATTAACCCCTTTTTGCGGCCGATAAATTGTGGTTATACTCGGAGTTCGGACTGTCATCTATTTGATTAAGATTTCAGCGTGTATATGTGTTTCGAATGGATTGAGATTGAGGTTGGAGTAAATTGAGGTGGAGCTGGTGCACCTCGTTCTGTGGGTCAGATAACCTCATTTGTCTATGCTGATTTGTTTTCCTAGTAAGAATTGATTTTGTGTTCTTGTTGTCTCTGGTGGGCGCTTTACCTAAATGTGTTCGTATTGCGTATGTAGGTTAATGTGTAATGTGAATGGAGGTCAAGGGTGTGAAGAGCATTTTGATCTGATCTAATGAGAGAAAAAGAGGGAGGAAAGTGTTTAAAGCCGACAAAAGTCTGGCTTAAGGTGGAAGTGTATTTCAGGTGACATTGCTTAACAGTCATACCTTCAACAACAACAACAGCCAACTGAAGCAGTCTTTTAAAACATTTCAACCGGTAAATGGAAGTCCTATGTATTCATTTACAAAGGCCGAACACCCGGAAGCCAGGCGTGACCCTTAAATTTGTTGCCATTTTGGCCCTCTTTTTAGTTCAAGAAGGCGGTTCAAAAATGTAACGCACTTGGATATCACAACACTATTACAGTGTTTAGTGAGGCTATGCCTGTTAAATATCGTTCAAAATTTCTAAACTTGCAGAATAGCTTTAGAAGTGTCAATGTTTTTCTCATTGGCCCCTTTTCTTGCGACTTTTCACAATTTTGCAGCGGTCACCCTGAGGAACTGTCAAAATAAAAAAACCGAGTACATTCTGCAACTCTATTGGGTGAATTTTGTGATTTGATTTGAATCTCAATCTAAAGATCGAGCTTAAATAGATTGAAAGGTCGAGAGAGCCTACAAGGAGCTCTGGCACAGCGGCTTCTTAAAGGAGCCTATTGTGCCAACCCTGGTAAGTTCCTACAGCCATCTTTTCACTCCAGAGGCAGTCAGAAAGACAAGAATCTTCTCTGGGTGTATGTCACAAAGGGTTACCGGATTGACAAATTCGTCGCCAAGGATATTTTATCTGATACGACATAGAGCCGGACCTCACAGATTGTCCGTGTGAAGAGAGGATTCGTCACTCTCAAGACAGAGTCTGCAAATAGGATCCGGTGAGACGCCGAATGCGGTGGAGATGTTTTTTCACGATACCATGGCCGCTGATAACACCTGTTAGGATCCTCAGGTGGTTTCTGTCCAGATTAATCAGGAAGAGCGATTTTCTGGGGGAGAAATTGGGGAAAAATTGTCTCGTCCAGTTCGGCCCAGTCGTAGTATGCCAGATCTCATTTAATTCGATACGAGAAAGGTTTTTAATATAGTTCCTGAAATGGTTTTTGTTGACTCCGCAGAATGGTTCAGGTCCGATAAGTGGAGTGGTTGCTCCGATTTTAGCTAGTCAGCTGATTCGTTAACCTCAAATCCAGTGGAGGATGACTAGGTTTTTCTTAGAAAGTTCATAGATTATTGTGAATGTTCCTAAGAGCAGTTTCGATTTTATGACAGATGTGTCAAGGGCTTTGAGAGCTGCTTGGCTGTCTGAAAAGATAAATATGCTTTTTCCACGTGTGTTAGAATTTAGATTTATTCTAGCGCAAAGGTTGATTGCGAGGACTTCAGCCTGAAATATGGATAAGTTTTTCCGAAGGCTGACTGACAAGTTCACCTGGGGCGACTCACCGTAGATTCCAGAGCCAGTCCCTGACTCCATCTTAGAGCCGTCTGTCTACCAGATGATGTCGGATTGTGATGGATTGGGTTTGTATTTTTCCCAGTCATCCCTAAGGATTATAATTACGGAGAAATTTGTATGGCAACCATATTCAGTTTCCGGCCAAACGTTTAACTCGGTCTAGCTTTTTGACTGTGGTGACTTCGTTAGTCTTCGTCCACCAGATCGAGCTTACACCCGAAATAAATTTACCACGATGGGTAGAAAAATTTAACAGCAATCATCTGTAAAATTTGGACAAACGAAGGAAATGCCTGATAATTGAAACGTCAGCAACGATGTGTTTAAAAGTTACTGCCGATGTTTGCAACCTATTCGATGCGACTTTATAGCTGAAGTTGTTTCTGCTGTCATAGTTGGTGCGTTGATGTTGATCGTGGTGTTTATCTGGCTCTCGCTTTGCTTCAATTTCAAAGGCGTTATAAATAATGGAAGAGCATTTACTGGCCAAAAATTTAAGATCTGCTTCGGCATATTTAAAGAATATTTTTGTCTAACAGAAAGGCCCATGTAACTTGTACCTTAAGCCGGTCGTCAACAAACCGATAGGTACCCATCATTGCCGACCACTATTGACCAAATACTGTCACCAATTATAGTTCATAGTTTATAGTTCAACACAAAATCTGGGTCCAATCTGTCTACCGCATATATTCCCGTGGGAATTGCTTTCCTCGAAAACAACGTAACAAAAACTACGAGTGCCGCCACTCGGCATCTTGGTTGTCGCCCAACCTGATAAAAACTAACCTCTCCTAATCTCGAGAGTGGCAAACACTGCCATAAATGTATCCACTCCCTCAAATGCAACGACCAAGGATGTGCACTTGTGAAATGAGAAAACAAATATCCATATTATTGCCGTAAAAATATACAAACCGCATACATCTTCGCTCTGCCAACCCCAACATTGAATAGCTGAACCCACGCAATCCACACTTTCGGACTTGTTGTATCCAGAGCATAAGCATCACGCCACACGACATCCCAACGAAAATCCCAAACACAATAGTTTATGATGTAATTAATGGCGGAAAATGCTAAACAGTGTTTTATAACGCAAACTCACCCGCATGTGTACAATGAGCTTAAGAAGGTCTCCACTGATGGTGCTGATGGTGGCACACGCTAAATAGACAACAACGAAGCTCGCGCGCTTGACTGAACGTGACATTTTGGCCATTTTACATGGACACATAATCCAAGAGGATTTGACCCACTAAGCTTTGGGACAAAACGCCGTGCTGCTGGTAATGACAAAGATGTGGCGCTCTGGCTCAGACGACAGCGACAAACAACGACAATTGGCATGAATAACAAATGCGTTTTACCCTAATTGAAGAGTATGTATTTTAAAATTGAATTTTTGTTTTTGTTTGTCCGTGTTCCCAATACCGCACCGGACTTCATGCTGGGTGTCCTTGTTGTTTTGACGGAAGAGCCAGGCATTTGATGAACGAGTACCGACCCAAAGCGGAGGCAAAAATGTCCTCCCGCATGCGAATGAAGGGTGCATGTTTAGTTTTCGACAGGTCCAGTGTCTAGACGGACAAAACATGTACAGTGGGGGAGAAAATACATTTAAGATGTAACAGTTTGCCAGCCTAACGAAAATGTGTCATTTGTACAGCGAGAAGTCGGTTAATAAATTCCACGCACGTTGGTAATTTACATAGAATGGATTTTTGACGATGCTCAGTCCTACTATTCACTTAGAAAGTGCGGACTTATGTGGTGATTGCGTGCTTCGTCCCAGGGATAAGTAGAAGGGTGAAACTTTTGTATTTATTTCTCTAAGCGAAGAAGTAGTTCGTTCTGAGAAATATACATGTGTATGTGGAGGCGATGTTTCGTGGTTGGCTTTATAGTTTATTGCCTGTAGATTTTATAGGCATGCATGTGCCA
Organism: Cheilosia impressa; assembly: GCA_948293265.1. Classification (NCBI taxonomy): domain Eukaryota; kingdom Metazoa; phylum Arthropoda; class Insecta; order Diptera; family Syrphidae; genus Cheilosia; species Cheilosia impressa. Next base: position 1,938,036 of record OX411880.1, read on the forward strand.
CTGGGGTGAAGTACGTGTTGGTTTGATTGGCGGCTGAGGAATTTGCGGTCCAGCATTGGCGTCGGAGCAACCAAATTGGAAATAGCTGGCAATTGAATTAAGAAGGATTTAGTTTGGGCAGGGATCAATTTGTAAGATGTCTTCATATCCTCGACTGGCCAAAATATAGCCATACAGCAGTAGTAGGATTACGGCAAATTTTCCAGAGTTGCTACGACTAGATATATCAGTTGGGTGTGGCGAAATCGCATCATGCGGGGACAAATGGTAGCCACTTGAATACGGGACAAATTTGCTCGCATTTAAATGCCCCTTCCGGAAAAGGATAATCTCTACATGCCTCTTGCTACATGCAAGCTCCTAATTAAACAAAACGCGTTAAGCGGTACTAATCCCAGGTGGTCTAATTGCACAACGTAGCACACCTCGAAACAGATCTGGCCTCAGTTGGATCTCAAGTGCTCTAAAAATATTATCACCCTGAAAAGACCCATGGTGAGCACTTTAGTAGGTGTCATTACGGGACACTGCATCATAGGGAGACATGCTCTCAGGTTGGGCCTTCCCTCAAACGATTTCTGCAGAAGCTGTATGGATGAGGAGGAGGAGGAGACTATTCTTCACCTTCTCTGCACGTGCCCAGCACTGTCATTCCGCAGAAAACTATACCTCGGAGAATACTTCTTCGATAATCTCAGCGAACTCGCAGTCATAGGAATCAACCGCTTCCAACGCTTCATTCTTAGCGCTGGCTGGTTCAACGGGTAGTTATGAGAACACTGATCCTGTGGTATCACAATGGGCCTACTATGGCCTAAGTGTGGCTGCACTTGAGGCGGCCTGCCACTCTAACCTAACCTAACCTAAATGCCCCTTTCTAGAATTGAGACACGGATCAGCTTAGTTGTTGCGACAGTCTGCATAAGTTGACTTTGGCAGGTGTTTTGATGATCAAAATTTACCAGTTTTTATTCCATTTACAGACTGATATCATTATACAGACTGATATCATCTATCAGTCTGTATAATGGTTATACTTGCAGTTTTCTGACGAAATGCCGTCTTACAAACCCATCGATTCCAGAATGATCCTTATTTTCCTGATGATTTTCTATATGCTTTCAAAGTTCCTCTAATGTCATGTGTTATTTGAGAAACTCTCGACATTAATCAGGCAAATTCCATTCAATTTTGGCAGAGAAAAACTGAAAATTAAAATAACACAATAACCGACGAAACAAATTGCCAATAAACTTCAACATGACTTCACATTATCAAAAGTTAATTTCAAGGCGCTAACCTTCTCTACTCGTGTGCATCTGAGGGTTGGGACCCCAATTCAATGGATAAAGTTTCGCCCCCAACAAAATTAAACTATCATCGTCTCATCGTTAACAGGCAATAACTTCAGAGATTTTGTTTATTTTTCCTTAAATCATAAACATTTTGTGTTTTAACTTAGTGCGTATGGGTTCCTTTTATGATAATGATTTGCGTAATATTTTGTTTGTTTTTTTTTGCTTGTAGTAGATCATTTCATGCATTGCCAAGTTTAAGGACTGAATTGGATTACACGCTGACATTTAATTTTTACTTTTCAGCCGCTTGTTGGGGAACCCTTTAAAATTCTTATCGAGCGAAACGTTTGCAAGGAATATGCTGTTGGATGTGCTGTAAGTAGAAAAATCTCCATTGTGGTCTATTATGATTGTGACAGCTGACATTTAAGCAACGATATCAATGATTGATTTTGATTGCGATTAGTTAAATCGTTGGGTTCGAAGAACTTATCAGAGTAACGCTATTTGAATACTATTACCGCCAAAAGTAGTCAAGATTGAGGAGGCGAACGCAGCGCATTTATTTAAGGCGAAACGTCAAATGCGTGAACGACTGAATCGAATATTCTCAGTGAAGCATTAAAGCTGAAGAAAGTTTCTTGTTATTCGTTGTTTTATACGTTTTCCTTGTTTCTGTTTTTTTTGGTGAGAACGTGAATGGAAACAGAATCGACGACACTGACCGCGTTTCATTGCCCACTAGGTAACGAAATTGACATTTCACCAAATTAGACACTTTTTGAAAAGCATTATTTTTTTATATGGAGTCTGACATGCCGCTCTTCATCTAGCGGGCAATGGAACGCGGCCATAATGTTCAACAAAATGTCACCCTGGTGGTACATTTTTAAACTAAAGATTCGCTTAAATTATTTGTAATTTTAATCGGCTAACTAACAACCTCTGCCTATTCGCTATGAAGCTACGAAGACTGCATTTCTAACCTAAAATAATGAAAGTAAGATCATGTGGGGCAGCCCAAAGATTTTAACGAAGAAACTTATGGCCGCGTTCCACTGACTGCTAGATAACTAGCGGCATGTCAAATTTCGTATGCAAAATATTGACATTGTTACGCAAAATTATCCGCTAGATTGAGCGAGCGATGTCCCATCAAAAATATTATGTGCTAGACATCAGGCGGTGAATGGAACGCGGCCATTATTTGGGCAGATGTCTAAAAAAAAATTTTATTTAGATATTCCTCATTTGATCTGAGAAAGTAATTCCCAAATCGTATTTTTCTTCCAGATATTTAGGCCAAACTGGACTCTCTATCTCAATGGACCTTCTGCAGACCGTAAACGTGTCGTACCTCAATCTGAATGGTATCACATTTGAAAATATCGAATTTAAAGCTATTGCCGCAATGACAAACCTAAAGTACGTGGTTTTCGAAAAATTCTACTTTTGCTCAATGACACCACAAGTGCGCATGTGCAAACCAAACTCAGACGGAGTGTCTTCCTTTGAAGACTTGCTAACCAAACCGGTCTTACGATACTCAACTTGGGTAATGGGATTCATAATATTTATAGGAAACCTAATGGTGCTCTGGGGAAGGTTCATCTATCGCGATGAAAATCGTGGCGTAACGATGGTCATTCGAAATCTAGCACTATCCGATATTCTTATGGGTTTCTATTTATTTACCATCGGCATTCAGGATTATCGCTACCGAAATCGATATCACAAGGTTGCTCAAGATTGGATAAGTTCATGGAACTGCGCTGCTGTGGGAGTGCTGGCTGTGACGTCTTCAGAGGTGTCGATGTTGATTTTGGCATTCATGTCATTGGAACGGTTTTTATTGATTGCCGATCCTTTTCGTGGTCATCACCGTTTGAATCCGAGGAATGTTTTCGTGTCTATGCTGTTCATTTGGCTGATGGGTGGAGGCGTTGCTATAGTGCCGGTGGTGTTATGGCGATCGAGTACGATGTTCTATGGCACCTATTCGGGAACATGTTTTCCGCTGCACATACAAGAGCCGTATCCATTGGGATGGCAGTATTCGGCATTTATGTTCATTGGATTGAATCTCTTTCTACTTTTGGGGATGATACTATTATACACTGCTCTAATGGTATCCATTTGGCAGACGCGGAAGGCTACACCATTGTCGCTGCTCGACTGTGAGTTCGCTGTACGGTTTTTCTTCATCGTTCTCACGGATGTCATGTGCTGGGCGCCAATTATTGCGATTAAAATTTGGGCATTCTTTAGATATAACATATCAGGTATGTGAAACTTAAAACTGAAGGGTTGTAATGGTTGCTATTTTTATACTGTTGCCAATATCAAATGAATAGTTTTTTCAATTTAAATCGACGACTGTCTATCAGCGCCATTCAATCGAGGGTTGGCATTGTCATAACATAGACTTTCACGACATTTTCTTTAGATGACACGTATGCATGGTTGGTTATCTTCGTACTGCCACTTAACTCAGCGGTTAATCCATTATTGTATACATTCACAACACCAAAATATCGAAAACAAATATTACTACGAGGATGGCAGAAATTCACTTCTCGGAAGAAAATGGAGGCATCGGCTACGGGTACTGGATCCAATCCAGGTTGGTTTAACTTTGAATTATTCGAAAATGTTTGCAGAGTGAAATGTTTGCCCCATTATTAGATGAATCTCAAAGCAAAGGGATACCTCTACTCTACAATAATACAAGGACACAAAGTACATAAAAGTACAGAAGATTACTCAAAGTTAACGCCGCATGTGCAATGTTGACACTTCAGGTTTCATTTTTATTAAATCGAAAGCACAAAACAAAAAATAAATATTCATAATTATTTAGGTTATAATTTAAGTTAAAATATTAAGTACATACATGTAATCAAATTGGTGTAATGGCTTTTGATCAATATATTGATGTTACTAAAAAACGGTGTTAGACGTCTAATTTTTTTTACGAAAATGGTGTCATTAAGACAAAAGGAGAAAGATAAGGAACAAGTTAATAAGTAAGTTTATTTTTCTAGTACGAAAAGTCAAACTAGATTTTTCGGAACTTTCAGTGTGGACTAAATTATTTTCGTTGGTAATTAGTCGGGCCCGGATTTCAATGCAAATGAATTTATTTTTTGGGCGGCCTTAGAAGGAAAAAATTGATTTAACCGAAATGCAAACGAACCTTAAAAATTCTCTCCCGTATTTATAAACGCTGCGTAAGAGTTATCAATTTAGTAGATTTTTTTTTAAAAAAAAGTACAATAATAAAATGTACCCAACAAATCTGCAATAAAAAAATGTATATTGAATAACAGCCTTATTGATAAACGTATTATAAAGAGTGTATAAAGTTATGCACTCTCTAAAATGCCTTTAAACGCATGAACCTTATTTATAAACATTTTTCAACCTTGTATAGAGCTTGTATAAGCTAAACGCACTTGGACGTTGTTTAGAGCTTGTATACCTATAGAGGTGGAATAGCCGAAATGTCATTTTGACTTAAAAAATGTGTCACATTTTATTTTAAATGAAATCAAAAATAAATTGGAAAGATTGTATCGACTTTTCTTTTTCTTATTTTAAGGATTCTACAAGTATTATCGATAAGAAATATGTGCGGATATGAGATATTTTAAACTGTCTTAAAAAATTGTTTTAATTTGCATAAGACTACCGTTTCATGGAGTCCCAAATATCCCATCTTTTTCTTTTTATTTTTTTTTATCTTTTCGGACAGATAAATGTAATAGATTTCTCTTTTTCAGTACTTTTTTGACACAAGCCCTGTATAACTAGTATGCATGGAAAAATGATTTATAAATAACAATTTTTGGAAGGGTGTATAAGGGCTGTATAAATTCTTATACACTGCATAACTATACAGGTGTAAAAGCGTGTTTAGCAAATTCTAATAAATAAGGCTGGTAGTGTTTACTCGCGTTTTTTGATGAGATTAATAAAATAATAAAATAAATCTAAAAGATACTTTTTTTTTGGTTTCCATTGATGAAACCATTTTTTGAATGTTTTTGCAGCATTTTTCGGATTTTTTTATAGCATACCTATTTTGGATTTCTTATGGCATATTAAGTCATTTTTTAAGTGCGTATTTTAGGCACTTATTTTGTGTTTTTAAGAGCATAAAAATCCGGGCCCTAGTAATAAGTCTATTTTATTGAACATCCATCTCAGAAATGCAAAATTTAAGGTCGAGTCATAACGCAATAATAGGCGTGTTTTTTTGAGCTTCGATCTCAGCAGAGCAAAGTAAAGTAGGATTTTCAGCATACATATTACAACAACTAATGCGAGTCTCGAAGTGTCAAGTAGAACGTAGTTGTTGTAAATACGTGCTGAAAATCCTACTTTACTTTGCTTTGCTGAGATCGAAGCTCAAAAAAACAGGGCTAATAACAAACACATTCCACCTGGTAGTTTAAAATTTCAACTTAGATATTTATCCCAAATAGAAGAGATTTAAAAGAAGCAGTTCGACTTGATTCTTTTCTGGTGATATGTCCACGACATTGCTACTAAACTTGCCTTCAACTCCGTTTACCTTAAGGTAGAGGTAAGTTGGACATCATTAATCTAGGAATGAAACTATAAAAGTCGAGATACCCAACAAAATGTTACTGAGAAAGTGAAAATGTGATTTATTGCGCATTCATTTACTTTGTTTCGCTGAGATAGGTGTTCAATAAAACATCACTAATTGCATTAAAAATATTATGTCCCTCTTTAGTGTTTTTTTGAGCTTCGATCTCAGCAAATCAAAGTAAAGTAGGATTTTCAGCACGCAACTACAACAGCTACTGTGAGCATCGAAGTGTCAAGTGGTGCGTAGCAGCTCAAAAAAACTATTGCCAATAGGGTAGTTCGCGACAACGTCAGTGTCAAATAAGAAGAAGAAAAATCCAAGTGACAGCTAAAAAAACTTGTAGGAAAACAAAACGGATTTAGTATGGATGTAGTCTAATTATTTAAAAAAAATTACTGAAAAGTGCATAAAAAGGTGCAAAAAACAAGATAAGAGCATTGTTGAATTAAAAAATTATGTTTATCTAACGTATTTGGTAACAAATGAGAAGTTAAAGTAATGGCAATTGTGCGCTTTTCAACAATATTTGAACAAAACACTACTCTGGCCATTATAAACCAGCTTTGTTAACCTACAAGTTTTTTTGACGTTTGAGCAAAAAAGGTAGCCCATCTGTGAAAGGATGGGCTTCGCGAAACACTCTATACCTATGTACATCAATGCCATAAATATAGCCAACAACAAATTAATCCCATATAGTCTGCCAGTTACAGTAATTCGCCGTATTTTTAATTTTTTGAGACGAATCCACGCTTCAAATTCGCCCACTGTCAGTTGTCTCTACACGTCACTTTTGACATTTTCATGTGAACTTGCACCAACCAAAAATATTTGGGTATGGACGAAAGTACGAATTAAGAAAAAAGTTATTTCAAGGTGATTATTTGTGGAAAGAATATTCAAAATAAATAAAAATGTCCCTACTAATGTGGTTCATCTAATTGTCATTGATTTTTTCTTATGAAATTTCAAACAGAATTGCAATGTTTTGTGTCAGTACATCACCCTCGAAGTAAAGTTATTTTCAGCACTGCTCTACAAACGTACGTGATCCCAATTTCCAAGGATCATCGATAAAAATACCCACCAACAAAGAAGAGTTGAGTTGCCGTCGAAGCTCTCGAAATGCCCGGGAAAGTTGGTGTCAAAATCAAGGCTGGGCGTAATTTGCCCATCATGGACCGCAGTAGTGAGACAACCGATGCATATGTGGAAATCAAATTGGGCAGTGTAACTCACAAGACGGACGTGTGCCGGAAAAGCCTTAACCCACAATGGAACACCGATTGGTAAGTGGAATTTTGCACTTTTTACCAAATCAGTTCGATTTTGGTCAATTTACTTCGGCAGTCTATCTTATTTATGAATGAGTGGATATGTTAATATGCGCAGTTTGCCTATTAGTACGCGCTTTATTGAAGAAAAACAAATCTAATTTACCTAGGTTTCGGTTTGAAGTCGATGATGCTGAGCTGCAAGATGAACCACTGCAAATTCGACTCATGGATTATGACACCTACTCTGCGAATGATGCTATTGGTAAGGTGAACATTAGCTTGAATCCGCTCTGTCTGGAGACAGCAAGTCAGTCGACCCAGGGCAAGGGAGCTGTTCTCTCCGGATGGATACCAGTTTTCGATACAATGCACGGAATTCGCGGCGAAGTGAATGTCATTGTGAAAGTGGACCTGTTCTCCGATGTGAATAAGTTCAGACAGAGTTCCTGTGGGATTCAGTTTTTTCATTGTAAGTTTGAGTTGTGCCTCGTGCCGCAAGAGTATTAAAGTGGTTGTTTCTTTTAGCGCCATGTATTCCCCACGGGTACCGAGCACAGATAATACACGGCTTTGTGGAGGAACTGGTAGTGAACGACGATCCCGAGTATCAGTGGATTGATAAAATTCGAACCCCCAGGGCTTCGAATGAGGCTCGACAAGTAGTGTTTCTTCGTCTTTCGGGTCAGGTGAGTCTGAATTAAACGCACTCAAATGGATATTTTTTTGTTTTAATCTGTGTGTATTTCGAGCTCCGATAGTCAGAGCTAGTGAACGAAATAGTATTCGCTACCGCTAAGCAATAATTTGTTTCTTCATCCGCACAGGTGCAACGAAAGATCGGGCTAAAAGCAATCAACCTCGGCGCCAACGCAGTCATCGGCTACACACAGTGCTTCGATTTAGAAGGCGATGTAGGTGTAGTAGCCCGAGGTATTGGCACCGCAGTAACACTGATAAAAATCCAAGAGCCCAGCGCGCAGACCCTTGTCGACAACACCCTAATCGAAGAGTAAGTAGTTTCAATTGAGTATCCCCGGTCCTTTTTGAATGTTTCGCACTTGCATACAAGCAGGTGTGATGCGTTGCCCACGCAATTGTACGTCAAAAGCATGCGTGGTAACAGTTTTTCTTTTAAGCCTGTCGTTTTATTTTATCGATAAACAATAACTTCTACTTCTTCTTTTTTTCCTTTGTTTTTCATTCGTTGAATGCGCGATCTTACGTGTGTGTATTTGTTTTGACTTCTACTTTTTGTTGTGTTACTTATCTTCTCTATTTCTTCGTGTGGTGTATTACTTGCTATAAATAAACGAAAACATTGTGAATCGTGCGTTTGCTTGTAAATGTCACCTTAACTTTGCTAAATCAAATGCAGACGCACACTAAAATATCTAGAATTCTTAACGGGCCCTGAACCAGACAACGAATACTTTACCAAAGTCGACGGCGATGAGTCCGTATTCATCGATCGTAAAAAGTCTCACGCGAAAAGCGTCTCCGACGAAGAAAGTATGACTGACACGTCCAACATGAAGTCCTTGCTGAGGCAAGAGGAACAACGCGGCGAGAAGCCAAAGGGAAAGTTCACCCATCACGTGAAGCGATTCAAGAATCAATCCCGCATGATGATCAACAAGAAATGCGGCGCCCTCAAGAAGCGACTAAGTGAACCCGACAAATCGGACGACACCAAATCGCTCAGCAGTTCGTACTCTACCATATCGGTTATCGAGCCTATTCGCAGTTCGTTGATGGATTTGCGTAACGCGGTAAATTTCCGCAGAACGAAGACGCCACCGGCGCATATAATGCGTTCGATAAGCGACTCCAGTGGAATGGCCGGGGGGACACCGGTAAAGCCGCCCCCTATGAACTTTGATTTGAATATGCACGATGGAATCAGATCATCGCCGAGCATTATTGCAGGGCCAGACACGAAATCCAGAGAAGTTTCGGTCTCCTCAGGCTCGATACCAACAGACGTTGTAGGGCATTTCGAAAAGGAATTGGATACCATAACAATCATAACCGAGGAGAGCGCTGAGGTGTCTTCAATCAGTGATTCGATTCACCAGAGAGAGGAAAAGCAATTGAAGCCCATTGTGGGCGATGAAGATTTGAGAATGATTCTAAAAAGTCTCGCAATGAGTCAACGGTCTAACGACGAAGCTGATATGAATGAGTCGTCGTCTTCGTCGTATCTGGATGAGGAAGATGATGAGGATGATGACGGCGACGATGCTGGCGACGAGTCGGATGACGAAGCAGATGCCATCAATTGGATGCAACCCGGAACAACTGTCGATGACTTCGAGTGTGTAATGGACGAACAGCGCGGTTCGATGCTGCACGACTTGAGAGATAATATCGCCATTAAGTATCAGCAATTACAGGTTAGAGGGATTACTGAAGTGCCCCTTCATTGCGTTTGTAGTTTTCACATTTTCTTGTACATAATCGTAGACAGAGAGGTAGTTTTTTTTTGTAGAGAGTGTGGGAGACGGTCATTGACTCATGTAATTAAACATTTGACTGTATATCATTTGTTAGTGTGTATCCCAAGAGGATTGTGTCAACGTATATGCTCTGTAGATCATTCTGCCATCGCTCCACATTACTCGAACCCTGTATAAGGTCACCTCTATCGCCTACCACTTGCGGGCGAGAAGATGCACATCTGTAGGTTTCACTATTTTCTTCAGCAAAGTTAGCATTTCTCTTATCGAAATTATTTCTGCCTTGAAAATACAGTGATTGAGAAGACTGCAGGAGAGACCAAAAATTAGACTTCCATTGCTTTTTGGATGGATGAATGGATGTCAGATGAAACAATGGTTAATGCAGCCGAAGGAGTAGGGCAGTTCTAGGGTTTAAATGTTTTTGGATATCAATGAAATTCTTTATTCCTGTGAAAGTACGTTCGATGCCATTATGTATGGAACTCGATTTCTTTTGCATGGCCACCACGGGCACGCTTGCAGAAGTCCAGACGCTGAACCCAATTTTCGACGGTTTTCAAGCATAAATCGGCCGATACTGCTGCAATTTTACGTTCGATATTCGTACGAAGTTCATCAATCGTCGTTGGCTTGTTGGCATAGACCATAGACTTGACGTAGCCCCACAGGAAATAGTCTAACGGCGTCAAATCGCACGACCGAGGCGGCCAAGCGACTGGACCATTTCGTGAGATAACACGTTCTCCTTAATTTCCTTAATTTCCAATAAATTGATTGTGACATTCGCTGTGTGGCTTGTGGCGCCGTCCTGTTGGAACCACATGTCCTCCAAGTCCATATCATCCAATTGGGGCCAAAAACAGTCGGTTATCATCGAACGGTAGCGATTCCCATTCACAGTAACGTGCCGGTCTTGATCATCACGGAAGAAGTACGGCCCAATGACGCCGCCGGCCATTCAACCACACCAAACCGTAATTTTTTCGGGATGCAATGATGACTCATGGAGTACGTGTCGCTGCTTGACCAATACCGCATATTTTGTTTATTGACGAAGCCATTCAGCCAGAAATGAGCCTCATCGCTGAAGATGATTTTTCTATGAAAATCCGAATCATTTTCAAGTTGTTGCTCAGCGCAATTCACGAGCATACGACGCTTCTGGTGGTCAAGTGGCTTCAGTTCTTGGGTCAATTAAATCTTGTAAGGATGTAGGCCAAGATCTTTTCGCAAAATTCGCCACAACGACGTCACAGAGATGCCCAACGCTTGAGAACGACGTGTGAGAGACACATTTGGGCTTTCTTCAACTGAAGCCTCAGCGGCAGCAATATTCTCGACACAATGGGCACTTCTTTGTCTCACTGGCACGGGAACATTTTGTACTGTGCCTGTGGATTAAAATTGTTCCACTAGACGCTCAATTGTTGATCTGCTAGGACGATTTATACGATATTATGGTCGTCATATAAATTGGACGTAGCGCTCTTAACGTTGAGGCCACTGACTCCGAATTTCTGTAGTAAATTTTAATAATTTCGACTCGTTGTTGGCTCGCATATCTTTCCATCATGAAATGGCAAACCTTACTGAATAGAAATGTCAAAAGAGCGGCAAGAAATTCGGCGTCGTTTGCTGTCCCTGTCGCTCTACTTTTGTAGCGTCCCTGTTGGAAAACCCTTTAGAAGTTATCTTTAGAAATCTATTACAGAAATAGTGAGTCATCATTAAAACAACAAATCGATAGACAGACGTTTTGCCAGCGTTAGGCGAACACATTTTCATTAATTAAAAGGAAGATATAATGAGGGCCAGAAGATTTTCTGGACATTCACATACATTTTTGTGTACTCTAATTATAGTAGACTTTTGGCGTCCTTAGAAATGAAATGTCATCATCATCACTCATAGCACTACCAACACCATCATTCGAGTAGTTGAATTCGCCTCATTCGAACTCGCCAGTCGCCACACTCTGTCTACGATTCGGTAGTACGTAGCAACGTTTCGAACGCGTTTAGCTCATCTAATTAAGTTTCCATTAAAACCTATATCAAACTAGAAATGCGTCGACTAGTCAAATGTTGTTCCTATCTGTATATTGTTTTAAAATAATGCGCACAAACATTTCAAACACTATGGATTATCCCTAGGAATGTATGCACCGTAAATCACCAGAGAAGCAAAAGACGAAGGACTCCGCCAAAGGCGCCGGCCAGCCACAAGAACTAAGCAAGGACAAATCACCTTCACAACCACTTAAAATAAATATTATAATTGAATCTGCAGATCCTATACCAACAACAGTGGCGGACATAATTCATCAAGCAGACTACAATGCGCCGAAAACGTCGATCGGTGCAACTCTATCGAGAATATCAGCACCCGAATTCCGCAGCTTAGACACACCAGCACTGAGTCTTACCAACCTCAGACCCAAGACCAATCGCAAAAATGACTTTTACTCGTCCACGCCGGAGATCATGCAGGACGAGAGCACGCTTCGCGTTAATCCCTTCGATTTGTCCTTTGTTTCGCTAACTGAGTTCGACCCAAAAAGGCGACCTACTAGAGCAACTGCTAGTCCGCCTAAAAATTGTGTCACATTTACTTCGCCTATTTTGCAGATATGTCCGTCTACCCCGACACCCACAGAATCCAGTGCCTCCGAAGTGTCGCCCGGAGAACTGTGTTCCCCGCACAACCTCCTTCCCCAGTACAATCCTCCATCCCTAAGCCTCCTATCTGTAAACACCCTGCAGAGTTGCAGTTCTGATTGGTCCCTTAGCAATAATTCTATCAATCACTCACAATCCCTTGTGACTTTGAGTAACCATACTAACAATGCGTCATTGCTTGCACCATCTACTCCATTGTCCATAAAACATAATAGATCATCAACGGAGCTAGTGTCTTCCACGGTGGCTGGGGTTAGTCCTAGTCCTGCTACTGCTGCCACAACCACAGAGAATCGGGCCAGTCCGGTTAGTAAATCGATGGGACACACACGCAATGATTCCGCAACCTCCAAGATGTCGCCAAGCCCATCAAAAGCCACAGGAATGAGCGGTGCAACGCATACGAACAACATTCCGACGACGACCGCGGGAAAAGACATCGAAATTTGTCGCAGATCATCGGATTCCGATTTGAGTGTGACCCCAAAAGGTGAGTGCTAGTTGCATTTGTTTCCATTTGTTGATTTGATTTCCACGAAAGTTTGTACATTTGGTTCTTCCATTTTTAAGATACATACACACACAAATGAATCTCCATCTCCACACCCTCGGCTAGGAGTTTTAGGTATCATTTAGAAAGCTCATAATATGCGAAAGCATACTATCATGTAATAAATGTCATGCTAACACCATTCGTAAACATCAATAGGGCTCATTGTACCCCTGACTCCCAACCCGCAGCATTAACTGCCTTACACACAACATTAAACAAAATCTGCCTTATTTTAGTTTAGCTCCAACAGTTTTTCTCCTGTTTTTTAGTCCAAAACTATGCGAATCGACACAGCACTGAATTTTCAGTGGCACCACACTAATAACGAACCTGTGTTCGAGGTGACTTCAACCAATCAATCCAACAATCAAATGTCAGGGCAGCGGTTAAGTGCCGCACTGTCAGCTGTCATTTTTGATGAACTCTTATTTCTTTGACCGGTGCTGCATACGAAAAGGCCGATTTAAATGGAATTGTTCTATCAGGACATGTACTTGAAAATACAATACTACAATAAGTAAGTAAGACATCAGTTGAATAGCAGCTATTTTTGACATCTGGGTCTGAAGAACAAACAGCAGAAAGTCTATGTACATCGTGCTGGAAATGTAAACAGTTTTATTTTATTCCAAGTGTTAAGTATTTTGCTAGTAAATTTTTAAACTGACAGGTGATACAACTCACGACAGTTGAAATCAAATTCCCTAAATGAACTAGCAATTCCCTGTTCCCAGTACGGCACTTCGAACAAACTCATACAACAGCACCGCTGACAGTTTGATTGCCCCACATGTAAATGGCCGATTCTATAAAATGGCGACTATATCACTTCAATTTACATGAGAGCGCTGCCACTCTCTTGAAAGATCTACAACACCAACATATGCAGCTGGTTTCCAAAGTCTATAGTCCTTTTTGTTCTCCTTCTGAACAGAGCTCGTGCACTACGAGAATGCTCTATACCAGTTGCGACGTAGAATGTAAAGAGGGGCGCCGCGGCGTAAGTTATTAACAAAAATACGCGCTGAATTTTTGTGCCTATCTATCTATTATTTCATTCGACTGTTTATTTCCAAATAGGTAGGGAAGGGAGTCGTGACAAAATGCTAAACTTGAAGGTGCGCCGCGGGCTAAAAAAGGTTTGAAACCACTGCTCTATAGCAAGCGTGTTGGGCGATCCGATATATTGGGGACGTTCAGGTACCTAGTTTATTAAGTTTGACAACTGGCTGGCTTAATGTGTCTCAGTTTTGATTGGCCAACATCAATCACATGAATAATTTTATTTTTTGACGTCTATTGAGGAGTAGCTGACGAATCTAGTCAATCTAGTCAGTTCGTATATATGACTGACGTTAAAAATGACCGCCTCTGATACTGAGTCGTTCGTATTTCTAGTTCAGTAAGTCTGATGGCCGACTGACTCGATGCATTTCAGTTTTTATTGGTCACGTGAATAGTTATTTTCCAGTTGACGTCTATGGAGGGCCAACAAATCTAGTCCAGAAATTTTTCCTGCATACTCATGTGGTATTCGATTGGGCTTCTTCACATTCGCTCTCAAATTTCAGATTTCATGTGTCTACTCGAACATAAAAACGTCACTTGCTCTTTTTTTTGTTGATATTCCGTGCGATTGGAATATGTGTAGCATTCAACACTCTTTTACGCGTTTTTTCATTCACTGGTAAAATTTTATTTAAAACATTCGCAATTTGCGCCCAGATTGATAAATAATAAAATAAAATAGATCGACCCGATGCAATAAGTCTCAGTTGAAAAATTTCGTGAAAACGTAAACAAACTTCACTAGTTGTCAAACTCAATCGCACTTGTATTGGTAAATCTAAAGCAAATCAGAGAAAAAAATCCAGATTCGCAAAAGTGCTCTGAAATCAGAAAAAGATTTGTAATAAAAAAGTGCTCTGAGAGCAAAAAAAAGTGCGCCCAATCGAATACCACATCAGTTGACATTTTGAAGTGTCAAAATTAAAAAAAAAAAAATAAATAAATAATCGCGTGAATATAACATCAAACTAAGTTGACGTTCGTATACCTAGGCTAGATAAATCTAGTTGACGTTTTACACGAAATATGTATCCAAACGTCTCCAATTATTCAGATCATAGACAAACCATACTGAGACCCCCAACTTCGCCGATTTCCCGTTACTTAGCCTACAAGCTATATTTTTTCGGAGTGGTCACGACTTACTGCGCTAGTATTGTTACACAGAAATTCGTATTGAAAAATGTCACGTAACTTCAAAAGTTCTGAGTCACCAATACACTCCCAAAAAATATGAGCCACTTCCGCTTTGGGCAAAGTGGCTTGCAGCGTTCATAGAAATATATCCGTTAAATTTGAAATTGTTCTTTACGTGTGAATAATATTTTTCTTTAGGAAAAAGTGTACATTTGCTTAAAATACTTACGAAAAATTAAGAATGTAGGTTGGTTGAGGGAAAATAAAAACATTTTGAGCAAATTTTCTTTATTACCTATTGAAGAAAAATTTACATACGAAATCGAAGTTAATTATATCCAAAAGCGGGAAATACACAACCATATTTGTCCTAATATATTTCTAGTATGTAAAACATTTCCTTTAGATAGTTTTATTAACCAAACAAATCAAATCATTCACCTTCAAAAAATTTATAATAATTAACCAATGGCATTCAGTTATGCTAAAATGTGGTATTCCCGAACTCTTTCACATTTCCCCACGGCTGCCGAGGTTGGCAGCATTTATTTTTGTATTTTTTGTATGTTTTTGCATATCACACGGATTCCCAATTGACATAACACCGATAGGAATACAAAATGGCGAATTTGAAAAAAAACTGAGGGGGCCAGCGGCAAGAGGATTGTGAGTTGGGGGTCTCAGTATTGTCTCTGATTCAGATGCGTCTGATATATCTGAGCTTAAAGTGTCAGTTCAGGGTACTCATTCCGTAACTTTTCAGACGATTATCGTCAAAACGATAGGCCTCCAAAATTAGCAACGAAGTGCTTAATCCAGTTCGGTTTCCAAAAATATAATGAAATCTGACGTTTGTCAAATAAATTCGAGCTGAATATGACATATGTTGGTGATCAAAGTTTCAAAAACGATATCGTTTAGACGATCATTGATGTACGGAATCTGCCCCCAGGCTTCTAGAAAGTTGAAAGTGCTTGCAACTTGTTTCCGTGTACATCTCTGTGGCTTTAAAAACCAATGTTGCTTATTTACTTAGATTAGGAACTACCTCCCGTATTTTTAAATGTGCACAAGTAAGCTAGCTAGTAGACGTCAGATAGCCAACAAAAATGTAACGTAACTGATGCGTGACAAGCTGATGACTTTTGCGCAATATACGGAACAGAAACATACATATCCACATGTGTATATTCAATGTTTTCGATTCTACGAGCAAGCCTTAAACTCCTTTAAAGCTCTGTTTTAATGCCAGGCAAACGTTTAGTCCTACAAACTCGATTCATGTTCTTTATAGACGTCCAAGCAGCTATAGTTTCAAATACATAAACAGATGCCTTAAAATCGACCCCACTCTTCTGGATGCTTTTTAAATTATTGAATATCAGAAACAGGAATAGGAATAGGATTTTTAGTTACATTCCGTTAAACTTAAGGCGGCTATCAAATAAGTGACACAAAAAGGGTTCACTCTCAAAAATGTACTTTTGCACAATGAACTCCTCTATATCCTGGCACTAACTCTCACTCTGTCTTATGTTGTTTGTTTTGCAGTTTATGGTCGAAAAAGTGAGTACAACAATACGCCAAGGCAGTATGTCAGGTCGAACCAATGGAGAACCGTTCTATCTATTCTTTTTGTTTATCATTTCGTTTCGTTTCTGTATTAAGTGTCAGTGCATATCCCGATATTATGTGTAAATATTTGTTTGAAAGGTACGAGTATCTGTATCCGTTTCCTGCCAGGACATACGGAATATTTAAATGTTACTCGTGAACTTTGATATTTTTTCTAATGATCTGTCTTTTTCTTTGGGTAAGCATGAACGGAATGCATGGAAGAGTGAAAGGTTTCAGGGTAAACGTGTAAATGGTTTTCGCATGCCTACAGACCTAGACTGTCCTTCTGTGAATGTGCTGTAATTAGGAGGCTTTTTTTTTTAAAGTTCAACTCGAGTATCAACTTCGTATTGAGGTAGACATTGGATATTGTCCTAACTGCATCCTTTGACTGATGGATGTTGATGTGTTTTACGAAATTGATACCAGTTTACGTTATTCCAGGAGCCAGCCACTTCCAAATACGTCTATTAGTATCTGAACCAACCAGATTACCCGACTGCTTAGTTCCTATTTGTTTTTGCCACATTCGAATAACTTCATGTTCTGTGTCGTAACTATTTTATTTATGTCTTCTTAAAACGTCATCAATCATTCGTCATCAATCGTTTTGGGTTCTGGGTAGATTTGTCACTGTACAACTCGGCCGTAAACAAATGAACAAGTCTAAATTGTCACGAGTAATGAATCTCCCCCCACCTCTTCATGCACATATCATTAGACAGATCCTTCATCTTCTTTCTAACAACCGAATATTCATGTTTATGTATTAAAGCATCTTTTGTAGTACATTTTTATTAATTTTTCTCGCAATGTTTCATGTTTTTTAATTATCAAATTGATGAGAATACAGACTGTTATCTGTGGGATCATTTTTGAAATGATCAACAACTTTGTAAATATTTGTGTGTGTTTTCTGTATGCAAATACAACTTCCGTTCTATGTCATTCACCTTGAATATATGTTTTTCGTGATTTAGGAAACTCGATTTGTGTGGCCAGTGAACGGCTTATTGCAGCAACAGCATCCATGAGACTCAGTGCGACGGCTAACATGAAGTCGAATCCGGAAAACATGGATATGCTGGAGTACCCGTTCTTAACGCTGACCAAATATCCTACAGGATTTATTTTACATTTGGGTGAGTATTTGAAAAATGGCGGCTCTGTGGAAAAGTGCCAACGAATGAACTGTTTCCTCAAGCCTAAGAAGTTCTCTTATGCTCATTACCTGGCCAAATTGAACTCCCTCTTCGAGCTCAACACTTTTACTATACCGTGCGCTCGAATTTACCAACCAAATCTTTGTTGTTTGAAATTTGCTTTTATTATTGAACTACTTTTCAGGAGCAACTGTGGCAGCGCGTTCAGTGAAACTTCTCGAACGAGTTCCGAATCCCGATGAACCCGAAACCCGCGACTCATGGTGGACAGAATTGAGAATGGAAGTGCGCTCTCACGCCAGAGCCTTGGGTTGTAACGTTGTTCTCGGCTACTCAGAGGCAACGACAATATCGTAAGCATAACAATCCGATTCCACTCTTATTCCCTTCCACTAATCCTTTCGATCTCACTTAAGTGACGATGTTTGCGTCCTGTCAGCAACTGGCACTGCAGCCGTCATCAATATGATGTACAATCGCACAGCCTCACAGGCAGATGATTTAATCGCAGGAGTAAAGCCCTCGACCATGTCCACATCACTGGAAGAGCGTGACATCATGAAGGAGGTTAAGCACTTGATAGATCCCTCATTGTCGTCGAAAGAAATCATATCCACTTCCTACGGAGTAACACACAAGAACTCGCTGCTTAGTCAGCTGACTAGCCCTAAGCTTGCCTGCACAATGTGTCACATCCCCTACAGTCTGGCGTCGGTGCCGTTCAATGTGAAGCTGAAGAGATGCGCCATATGCCGGAAAGGCAAAGTGCCCGATGTCATCATGGCGACAGTGGAGATTCCCGAATCGCTGCACGTAACCGGCAGAGGATGCTTCATGCAAGCACAGGTGCTTCGAGCCAAAAAAGATCTCCGCTCCGAGTCGAATGCCAAGGAGATTTCCGATGGTCTTCCGTTTTTAGAATACGAACTGCACCGCATACTTATAAACAAGTTGAAAGCTAAAGGCATGAACGCAATATTTGGGCTGAAGGCGCAGGTATCAATCGGAGAGCGCATGATCGCGCTAATTGCCACTGGAACTGCGATCTTTCTCACAGCACTGCCACCACCAGCGGTGCCTAAAATCGTGGCTGGAAATTCATGGACAGATAAGGCAAAATTGAATGAGCTGCAGAAGAACCTGCAGGAAACTTACGAGCGAAATCGAGAAACCTATCAGCTAAAGACGATCGATCCCGACTGCGAAACCAACGGTAGGGCCCAGTCGGACACTGACGAGTCGGATGATGAGGTGCTCGAGATGGACTTGAATGCGGGCAACAAAGACACTTGCGTTCTCGAAGTGGACGACATTGAAGACTTGGAGATTATATCGGTGTTGATGGAGCCGGCGCCGCCAAAGGGATTTCACGTGGTCAACACACAGTCGGTGCCGGGGCTGCATGACATGGAGATTGTGCGGAATTTGCAGTTTTTCACACAAGTTTGGCGTGCCAAATTGGCCGTCAACCAAAGCGTCAACGGACTGGCTAATCATTTTCAGAGGTTCGCATTGAATTCGTGTGGTTTTGCGAGACAGCATTAATGCGTTTCTCTTGTTTAGGCTCTGCCAGACGATATTCTTCAAGCTGCGCAGCATGATGCCCTGTGCAATATGTGATCTTCGATTTCTATTGGACCTTCCAGAGAGCGTAAGTTGAAGTCACAAGTGAATTGTTTGTTGAGTAAACTTCTTCTTTTGTAGGACGAGATCCAACTGTTGGTCACCGGTATGGCACTGGGCCTGGGTGAAGTAAGCAAATTTAAAAATCGCCGAAAGACAATAAACAGTGACTCTACGGTTAATGGGACAGCAAAAAAGTCCCAAGACGAGGAGCTCATTTTTCCGCTGGATGAAGATCAAGCGATTGATGTAACTCCATCGGCAGCCACTCATTCGGCGTATGGAAATTATTCATTGAAACTGAAGAAGGGGTCGCCATCAGCGATGAAGATGAGCGTCGGCTTGCGCGGCATGAAGCACGTGAGTATTACAAAACAATAACCAAATGTATACACAGTTCCTTTGGCACTTAAGACAAAATCTCTGCAATATAAATACGTTGAACAAAACTTCACTTACAGCTGCCCATCAGAGACAGATATGGCGTTGACATCACACCTCTCACATACGTCCCTGGTGGTAAGATCGAAAAGTATCTTGGCAATTTGAACTTTTTCTTCATTCGAGAGAGCACATCAATTCGCGAGCTTGGAGGAATTAGTGGATTTGTACACAGTTTCATTACAGAGGTTAGACAGTGGTTGAACAATTTCTCTGGCTTGTATTTTGTATCCTCCCTATTTTATTTGCTCAATTAGCTACTGGCGGTTGTCCGAGCACACATCACGACATTAGGGGGCAACGCAATGGTCGCCTTTTACATGACAGAACTAATTCTAGTGGATAACCAACACAAAAACCAAGTAAGCCATGTACACAGACTGTTTAAACATTTCTTCAAATGTTTCTTACTTTCAGGCTCAATGTCTTGTAAGTATTGGTGGCGATGTGGTATATGTGTCCTACCACACAGACGACTGATATTCAAAGTTAAGGGGGATCTAGCGTTTATTTTACCTGACAAGGCCCAAAAGTGTAATCTACTAATTAGGACAATGTCCCAACGTCCCCTTGTTCTAGAATCTAGACCCTCCTCGACGTTGAACTACTTAAAACGTAACCGATATGCAATGTTCATTTTATTTACTAAAATAGTCATAGTGGCTTTCATAACCTAAAAACAAAAGAAAAGAATATAGCTAAATATATTATAAATATTTATAAACAAATTACAAAGAAGGCGATGCAATTAATTTATATTTTCTTTAAATTACTATAGCCAATGTAACGATTCTGCAATTCTATAAATATTTATTAAATATTGATAATCTGTGAAGGAAAAGGTTGACAGTGTGTGACACTGATTCGATGCAATTGAAAATCACATGACCAATAACTAAATAAATTTTTTTTAGGGCAAACATTACAATAAACTTTGAACTTAAATCATATTAAATAAATGTGTTGTTAAATTTGTGAGCAAAACTATTATCTTAAATATTTATTGTAAATATTAAATAAAAACTGGTTAATGTTGAAGACATTATTGTATTAGGAACAATAAAATATTTTAGTTTTACAACATAGGGAAAATTTTTGATCTTTTTTTCGCTTGTGGAATGTAACACCGCTGGAAATGGGCGCCCAATAGAAGGCCAAATGAAGGACAACATTTCAGCGAGCTCGATTTTTAAGTACTCGCATAGATTTGAAGTGTGAACAGACTTTGGAAAGTTGTAAACTCGATGTGCTCACAACAGATAAGTAATATATCTAGTACTGCCATAAATTCTGTTACACAATTGCCAGCGCCAATCTCTTAAAATTTCCACATGTAGTAGACCCGTTAACTTATTTATACCCTCCAGAGGAAGGTATATTCACTTTGCCAATACATTTTTAACGCCAAGAAGGAGTCACCGGAGACCTTATAAAGTATATTATATTCTGAACCAGGATCACATTCTGAATCGATTTAGCCATGTCCGTCTGTCTGTCTGTCTGTCTGTCTGTTGAAAGCACGATAGCGCCCAAAGTAATTGACGTAGGTGAATGAAATTCGGTGAAAGGACTTCTTTTTATCGGCGTCAGGTTGGTATTAAAAATGGGATATGTTGGTCAAGTAGTTCTGGTATTTTGCATGACTTGTATGCAGTGGAGGGTATCAAAGCATCGGCCAGGCCGATGATAACACTTTTACTTGTTTTCTTAAGTAATTAACATGGAGTGGGGTGCTTAAGAAAACGAATTGCGGTTCTAGCGTTGCATAAGTGCGGTACGACTGCTGGCCAAATCTTTAATTTGCTAAAACTTCTCGGAATATCGAAAACGTTCGTTTATCGGACTATTGCTCGATTCTGTGAATTGTCGGAAGTGGAGGACAGGCCAAGAAGTGGTTGCCCGAGCGTTGCACGTACGGGTGCGGTAGTTAAAGCTGTGCGTGAACGTACTCGAAGAAATCCCCTTCGGAAGCAGAAGATCATGTCCAGGGAATTGAACATATCCGCCAGATCGATGTCTAAGCTAGCTCGGGATGATCTTCACAAGAAAGCCTATCGTCGATCAACAGGCCATCTTTTAACTCCTCAACTAAAAAAAATTATAGCGGAGAGATGCAAGAGAGTCTTGCTGTGGCACGCGAACAAAAAGTAATTCCAAGGGTTCAGCGTGGCCATCATCCCACTTCCGTAATGATTTGGTGGGGGTCTCTCACTAAGGTGTCATATCTCTCTATTTCTGTGAAAAACAGGTGCAAAAGTTTATCAGGAAGATGTGCTAGAGGGTGTTGTAAAGACGCTAACAAATACTCTATTTAATGGAGAAAGATGGGTCCTTCAACAAGACTCTGCTCCTTCGGATGAAGCAAAAACCACGCAGGAGTGCCTCAGGGTCAATATTCCTGCTTTTATAGCCGCAGTGGATTGGCCTTCGGGAAGTCCAGATCTGAACCCATTAGATTATAGTTTGTGGTCAGAATTGGAGAGCAAGGCTTGCAAAACACCCCACAGAGAGCCTAAAAAAATCGTTGACCGTGGCAGCGTCAACGATGTCCATGGAAACAGTACGTGCCGCAATAGCTCAATGGCCAAAACGTTTGAGAGCTTGTGTTAAGGCAAAAGGTGGTCATTTCGAGTGATGTATTTTTTTTTAATTACCAATTATTGTCTAATAAATGAAGAAAAAATCAATTCAAAATGTTTACCCGTTGTTTTTCTGTGCCACTTTATATTAGGTAGGTACTGTGTTGCTGAATGGCGGCGAATTGTGTGCAGCTTATTGGTAGAAAAATGTTTGGCGCACTTATACTTGCAATATACTCAAACCACGCTATACAAATGCTTCAACAAATTTCCTTTGTGGTTTTGAGTGACTGCTTGCCATTGATAAAATTGCGGGGATGTGATTGAAGGATAAATTCTGCATGCATGCATAAATGGCGCTAAATGAAAGCTTCGCTAGGACTTCGTTTCAAATTGGAGGACCTAAGGACAAGGCATTTGATCTTCTCTGATGACTGCCTCATTCTAGACCTTGAGGTTCTGAACTTCAGAATGGTTTGTAGCTATTCTTGTTGATTGAAATAGATATAAAGGTAAACCTGTAGTCATGGTCGTGTTTAAGGGCTCTTCTGGACTCTACCAACATTCAGAGCCCTTAAACCAGGTAAGGAAGTTTAAGCACTTAGGGAGTTATCCACGACTGATTGGAGAAGAAATGTGTAAGGAATATTCAGCAGCGTCAATCTGTTTTTGTCTACTTGAATATTTTATTTATATTTTGATTAGGAGGGGTATTATTAAAATTTAAATTAAGTTACGTATACGCCACAGTGTGCCAAAACACATCTTTACCGCAGCACTACAACTTATCCCTATTTCCAAACTCAAATAAAATGGACCTGGAAACTTAGTATTAAATAGAATGTATTTAATTATTTTCAATAAATAATACACTGCGCGAACTCGCCAAGCGCCCTTCCAGTTCAGATACGGAAAGCGAACTCAAATTTAAACGTCTGACTCTTGACAAGCTGCATTGTGCAGCCCAACTTTAATGTCGTTTTTCATTGGTTTCTTTTTCATTGGTTTCACTCGCGATCCCCTCATTCTAAAATCCAATGGAACAACAAAACTGCTTCTGAATGAATCCACAAAAGTATTGGTGAAATGCCGAAAAATGATCTACGGCTGCTGTCAGCTGACTTGTACCTATAAAATAAAAAAATTACAGTCGTTCAAATTGAGAAGCGAAATTCTCTTCTCAGAATCACCAGAAGAGTATTTTTTGTGCCAATGGCACGGTTTCAGAAGTGATTTTTTCGATTCCAGACACTCCCGGACGCTTCTTTTTGCCCAATGGAAAACGACAGAACTTTTATACCTTTGAGCAAGATAGGTTTCCCTGCTCAATATGTCATTACTAATGGTAAAGTTACACTTGTTTTAACAATAAGATTTTTATATTCAGCTGCTGATGCTGATGTGTATATGAGAAAAAGAGGGAAGGGAACTCTTTTCAAAAAGTTATTTTTGGGCCCTTCCATTCATCCCAACTCACGCAAATTGCGAGAAGCTAGGCTTTTATAATGAACAATGCGCTTTTATTTTCCAATAACGAATGATGGAGGATTAGCAACACGAGGAGCTCTACCGAAAAAAATATGGCGTTTGCTTCTTCTTCTGTTATATTCGAAAAAGCAGAAGAGGAAAAAAGGAAACGGGAAATACAAAAAGAAAAGAATGAGTAAAACTCAATAGAACAGTACTGCCAGAGGCAATTGAGTATTGCCAGTTTTGATTGAGCTAATCGTTTACATTCTGTTTTAAGCCTGAACTACATCAAAACAAATATAAAGAAAAGTACAAATATATATATATAGATTTCGAGAGATATTCGAATCAAACCACCATTGTCGGGTCTCTTTTCGTCTCTCTACCACTGTAAATCTTACTCAGGTAGACTCTCTGGATTTCTCCACAGTTCTTCTCTGAGCTCGATTCCTAGTGTTAACGCTAGCATCTGTTTATGGGAGATCTGTTTTATCGACTGGGCCTCGACCCAATGATGTCCCAAGATCCTCATTCTTCTGCTAGCCAACGCCGGACATTGACACAGTATGTGTGCCGCTGTCTCAGGTTCCTCCAGGCATAGTTTACAAGTATCATCCTCTCTAAGGCCCATTTTCCTTAAGTGATACCCGAAATTACCATGTCCTGTAGACAAAGCCACCACCCATTTCAATGTTCCTCGACTCATGCTTAGAACCCTTCTTTGAGTGGAGCAGGTCGGCCACTTTATTGCCATTTTAGCTTGTCTACATTGTTCCACGGTTGACCACCTTCTCAGGTGTTCTGCCGTGATCCATTTGTGAATCAGCTGTTCTACCATTCCTCTGCCAATTGAAGAGAATGGTTCTGGTCCCAGCAACTTTTCAGTTGACCCCTGTTTGGCAAGGGAGTCCGCCTTTTCGTTGCCTTCGATCCCTATGTGTCCTCGTACCCAAGTCAGTGTTACTTCATTTTTAGATGAACACTTATTGAGCTTAAGTACACATTCCAGTGCCAATGATGTTGTGGTGCTTGTTTGTTCCATGCATCCGATCACCGCCTGATTGTCCAGTGCTATTAGGATATTTCTTCCTTCCACCTGACTCTCAAGCAAGAAGTCCAACGCATGAAGCAAAGCAATCATCTCAGCCTGGTATACTGAAGTGACAAAAAGTGAATAAAAATCGGACGTACTGCATAGTGCGCTCCGTATCTTTCTGCTAAATTTCAAATTTTTGGTGTGAGCATGTTCCAGCTATCAATTTTCACAAAGTTCTAAAAAAATTCACTTAAATAATATCTTACGGACTTTTTGCTAGATCACGCTTTCATCACATAATTATTCCTATCAGTTTCGCAACGAAAAACGACTATTTTTGTTTTGATGTAGTTCAGGCTGCTTTATAGGACATCTGTACACGAATCTGTTGCGACAACTATTTATTTATTTATTTTTCTCACTCTCATGTTTTTTTTCCACTTTGACAGTTAATGATACGAATTGCGTTGCATCTTGCATTACATTCCTCACATCAGTTCCATCTTTTCATCTGCAGTATTGCTTGCGGTGAAACATTAAGACCAAAGCCATAAAAAGTCAACCATAACCTAATTTTTAAACATAATTTAAATGTGTTATTCAAATGGGCACTCTCAGAGCACTTTCTTGCTCTAGGTCACTTTTAATGTTTGATTGGCACAAAAAGGCACATTTTTGAAAATCTGGATTTTTTCTCAGAGTTGCTTCAGATTTACCAATACAAGTGCGTTTGAGTTTGACAACTGGTGTAGTTTGTTTTCGTTTTCGTGAAATTTTTCAACTGCAAAGAAACCTTGGCATCGGGTGGATGTATTTTTGTTAATTTATTTATGTACAAATGTTTTGAAATCAATTTGGGCTTAAACTTCGAATGTTTTAGTAAAAAATATAACCACTGAATGAAAAACGCTTTGAAAAAGCTCGAGTGATGTTTTAATATTTGATTAGACACACGAAATCTGAAATCTGAAATCTGTGACCCAATCCGAAGAAGCCCTATCGAATACCACATTAGTTTATGCAGTCAACTTAACCCAAATGTCTTGCAACTTGAGCAGTTATGCCACTAGACAGATTTATTTGACACTTCCGAATTAACGATGAATACAGGGAGGGCTATTTACGAAATTTAATAGAACCGATTTGTAAAAGACACTTCCAGTCCTCGCAAGGACAAAGTCGATAAATATTGCAGTCATTTTTGCATCTTGCGACACTGACGTTAATTGTCTAGTATGTTTATGCAAATCATTTGTGGTTTATATATACGAGTATAAACTTCTTTTATTGATCGCTTCATCTTAGTAGATGAATGACATTTCAGAATGAAGCCCATACATTTTTAAGTGCAACATTTTCCATTCACAAATAAAACCAAAGAAACTTTTCTGCAACCAACTTAGAGGATTTTTTTTCTTTAATTCTTTTCATTAAATATATTACAAAGTTTACATAACAAATAATGAAATTTTAGTCCAACGAAAACTAAAACACAATGATTAAGACGAGAGGAAAAAAAAGAAAGAGATCAATTTTTAATTTGTGTGTGCTGCATTCTTCGAAAATGTTTGCTTTTGATTACCACTTATAGAAGAATATAATGTTGTTTGCTTAGTTTGATTGGTTAAAAATTTTTTTGTCTGGGTTTAGAGGAAATACACTTCTGCGATGGTATATGGTGGGGTTCAGTTTCGTTCAGTGGTGTTGTAAGCTTAACGCCTCTTGCCGAAACGCAAAAACACATGATCCACATCTGTTCGCTTGCCGTAGTTCATTGGGATGAGTTCGTCTGTTTTGGACATCAAAGCTTTGAAAATGCAACAATTCCACTAAAGGTGTTATATTGGGAAGAATTTGAACTTACCAGCTGCTTCGTTCTTGATGTAAGCCCGCAGAGCACTTGAAAGTTGATCGGAATTTTCCAAGGCAATGCAAACCTTCTTGATGTGTGGTGGCATCTCTTCGAGAATGCCAGGTTCGCAGAGAGGTGCCACGGCAATTGATGATGTTTGTGCAATACCACAGATGGCCAAGAGAACGGAGGCGATGATGAGGGTGGCGACAATGTTTGACGACATCTAGTTGGGGGAGAAATAAATAATTTTATTTAGATAGTGCAAGTCGTTAGCTACGTGTTTATTACGCAACCTTGGTTAAGACTTTTAAAAGGTTTATGTTTGAAAGATCCAATTTATTGCAGTATAACTAAGAAACTACCGAAGGCTAATGTGGTTCAGTTCTAATTTGCATCTGCTTAAAAAATTTCTTGCATTAATCAAAACGAAAGTTTCAATTAGAGCACCAGTTGCAGTCAATAGATTCCTTAACTGCACCCCCACAAAAGGGAAATCCCTCGCAAAGCAAACAAACATGAAAATCCAAAGCAAAACCGATGCACAGTCAAAGAGCTTTCTCCCTGAAGACCAGCATCCGCCACAAACTTTCACCCTCGTCTGCTCTATCATATATTTATGAACCTTCCCATCCTTTGAGAAATCTCACATCAATACTCCAGAGGATCGGATATCACAGGGACCATAACTTTGTCCAGCCACCACCGAAAGGATAAAGTAAAACATCGTGCTGTGTAAGTAAACTCTTTATTCCAGGACATGAGGAATCCTTTTCTCCGTCACATCCTTCGAAAGCAATTATGATGCAAAACCGGATTTATACTCCTGTTTCAACAAGTGCAATCCATTCCACCGCCAACATTGCGCATCATGTCACTGATAGCCTGCAGTAAGCACCCACATATACGTTCCACTTAACGGTATCGTTGACATATCAACGAGCTTATGGAGTGATAAACACCTACTTACACGAGAACAAAAGGAGAACGGAAAGAAATTTCATTAAAACCATCTCCCCCGTCAGGCATACGGGATGAAAGGCAAATTTACACGGTAAATTGCATAAGTAATAATCCGAAGGATAATAATGCAGGAGGCAAACAATATTCCTACAGTACTCGTTTACCTATGTGTGGCATTTGAAAATAACCTCCCTCTGGCAATTTTTATCCATTACTAACAGGCAGTGCAGGCATCCACTGACATGGGAGAATCACGTGCCAAGGATATACGGAATATTGTCGCACTTCCTTGTACCTGGTCTGGTCATGGGTGCAATTGAACGATTTCTTCGGCCTTGATTTCTGGCCCAAAGGCCAGATGAAGATGGAAGCCATCCGCTGTGCACATGTAGCGCATGCGAGGGGGGAGTCGATAAAGATTACCAGCCCGCCCCCTAATGATAGATGATTGCAGCGAGTGTAAATTTACTCAGGGCATCAATATTAATTTTCGTTACAAACTAACGAACGACTCAACTGAAAATGCGGATATCTACGGATGAATAGATGGACGATACGACAATGTGCAGGTGTGAGATCAAAAAAAGCAAATAGAGCCGCCCACGCAAATTCAGCTGCAGTGTGTATGACTGATAGATGAGGAGGTGATTCGCAAAATCAGGCCTAAAATAGCCACACTCGTGATGTTGTAATTAGTGTGGGGATTTGCCCTTGTCCATGTGAATGTAAATATTGAATCAAAAGTTTTCGGGGATGTGTGCTCGTGCTATACGTTCGCAACAGGTTTGCTTGGAGATTGCTCAATTTTGCGTGTGGCCATATGTAAGGTAAATACCGAAAGGATAACAGGTTGTTGAGGATATAAGGGATATTGAGGTTCGAATGGGTATCTTTTTGGATTGCCTAAGATAGACAATTTTTTTTCTAATTCTGTGAATCTCTCTCCAATATTGGTTACAATTTTCATAGATTCATGAAAACTCTAAGTCCGTGACTCTGACAATTTCTACCAATCGAATTAGAAAATATTTTAAGGTTAAATGCTGAATTCCATAGTCGATCTATGAGAAATCTATTACAATAATTAACAATAATTGTAATACAGTATCTACCAAGTTGTTTATATTTATGTGTTCCCAGCTGTAAGCCTTGGAGCTACATAGAGCTGTCAGTTTTTTTAAGATCAACCTGTACATTTATGTTTATTGGTTAATAAATAATTACAGTAGTAATATTTATTTGTACTAATCAGAGTTGCCAATCAATTTTATGCAAATTCGGAGTGAATTTGTAGCAAACAATTGGGGATGTTCAAGAATCTATTTTAGTAAGTCTGACAGCTGGCTGAATTTGTCACATGAAGCGTTTTTTTTTAAGCTGGCGTTTATGGAGGGATAACTGACGGTTTAACTCAAGTATTTCGTGACTGAGTTCTTTAAGTTGGCAGCTCGAATATGTGGCTGGCGTTGAAGGAGAAACGAGTGACGGTGATTATGTCTATTGAGTAAATCAAAAGCAAATGTGATATCAAATTTTGAAAGATAAATCTTCCATAAATGCTGAATTTAGAGAACTTTTGTTTTATTTTGTCCTACAACTATAAAAGGCAGAAATGACAACCATGACGCCATATTTTAATGTGTAAACATTTCAAACAAAGCGGTGCAGTTGGTACAGACTAGCGAGCACTAAAACGTTACATTTTATGAAACGCTAACGCAATTGCTCCTCAAAAATGCAATTACCGCACCATGTTATTTGTTTACTATTATTTGTTGTTTTTTAACCAAATTAATTATTTAGAGCAACGTTATATTTGAGGATCTAATTGAAAGTAACTATTTTTCTTTCTAGTTTGAAAGTTACGAGCTATACGAAGTCATGTCAAATCGTTACAAAAAGTTTAAAGTTGCTTAAGATCACAGTACAATTTGACACTGAGTTTGCAACGTTATATAAAAAAATATGGTTGAAAAATGCAATAAATACTGCAGGGACTGTTTTTAAAAACAAAACTTAAACCAAAAGATTGGAAGACTGTTCGGCACAGTGTGACTAAAAATTTGAAATAAACTAAAGAAAGTTCAAATAATCATTTTGAGCTGTAATTTCTTTTGACACATACGTTTAATTGACAGTTCGGTATAACGTTTAAGCATTGTTAAAAATAAATCTCCTTACAGATATTAGCCCTGTTTTTTTGAGCTTCGATCTCAGCAAAGCAAAGTAAAGTAGGATTTTTAGCACGCAATTACAACAACTAGGTACGCTCTACTTGACACTTCGAGACTCGCAGTAGTTGTTGTAATATGTGTGCTGAAAATCCTACTAAACTTTGCTTTGCTGAGATCGAAGCATAAAAAAACACGTCTATTGTCTTCGATTTGCTAGTAGTTTGAGAATACAAAGTTGGTTTGTGGATTAAAGTTGAAAAATATCATCGCACATGTCGAATTAAAACCACAACTGTCAATGAAACATAAATTTTTCGAAATAACTTCTATTAAGAACCGATGGGAGCAGTAACTCAGTGGTTAGTGCGCTAGACTACTAAACGATGAGATTTGATTCAAGGAAGAACGCAAATTACATCTTAAGGTTTTTCCACTGCGCCATCTCTTGCGAACGTCTGAAAAACATCCGAGAGTAAAGCTGTCATAAAAGAGCTTCTCAATTAGGCGTTCGAACTCGGCCTGTAATTTGTCCCTTAAACTAAAAACTCACACAAACGAATAGTTGTGTGAAAAGCTAGGCCTATGGTATATAAACCAAGCAAGCCATTTCTCATATTTTAGAACCTGTCGTTGAAACAGTAATAAGCGAAATCGAACAGAAATACATACTCGTATAGAATATTCAGCAAAGACTGACTTTAATCACAGTTGGCGTCGAAAACACGAACGTTTTCTTAAATGTTCAATCTGCCTGATGGTCTAATTAAAGTTTCAAAGACGAACCACTGCGGTAACCAAAACAAAGACTTAAAACTCACACAGCTACGACCTCAACTGAACCAAAAGGATCAACAGTGTACACTAGCAACAAATAGTGCTATAACATACTTTAGCTTCAAACAGACAGACAGTTGCACTTGAAGGACGCTCTCAATAAACCGCCTCCTGTTTGAATCACTTTTATAAAACTCTAATCTTCCCTCAATCTTCAGGAGAAAAAACACTTCTAAACTACACTTCTGTCCACTTCGAGTACTCACCTTTCAAAAGATTATTTGTTCGAATTTATTGAAACGTTAGGAATTTATTTGAAAACTTTCACAAGGAATGACTTCCGTTGGATACAAATGCACTGGACGAGATGTGAACGTTTTGTGTGCTCTATCGGTGGCAAGGACTCGCTTTTATATCCGCTGAAAGCTTCTCAACTAGGATAGTACAGCAATTTGATTGGTTGAAACGAGTGCAAATCCTGATGGAACATCTATGCTTTCCGCATGGTGGAATAATAGGTGGGGGTTGTAAAATGGTAAATTTTCACTTACTATGCGTAAATATATGAAATCATTTTTTCTGCTTTTCGTCCTCGGTGTTTAGTTATTTTACATTTTGACGTAGAAGGGATTTATTTTCTCATTTGCCTCAGATGGTGGGAAGTGTTTGATTGCTGCTGGGGTGATAAAAGACATCTTATGGCCATATGTTTTGAAGGATTAGCTGGTGGATTAGAAACGAAAAGGTAGGGCGAACGTTTGAGTTTGTCAACTATAACTAGTGCATTGTTTTGTTAAACAAAATGATGTCCGATGAACTTGTTTATCTGTTAGATTAAAAGTTAGAGAGAAAGCCTGAAGAAGTTAAACGGGATGTACGAAAGTGGAGCACAAGTTAGGGCAAGCAACTATGAAAATGTTGCTTGCCCTAACAAATGAGAATATGTTTCTTGGCCTCTATACTATTGGCAAAAGTCGAGTGCAGTCTCCAATGTTGTACATAACGTGAAGGTAAGACTAAAGATTGATTTTTAGATTGTTAGACTTAGAGACTAGAGTCCTTCAGCATCCTGATGTATGAATCTGCACCTACAGAGGGGCATACACCTGTGATTGTCATCTAATTTGCTCAGAAACATATTTAACAAATTATGTGGGAAGATACAGTTTTCCCGCGAAAATCTGGGGTTGATAAATTTGAGAAAATTCATATAAAATTTTCAAGACGAGCAACTTCCCCCTGAAACTGATTATTTGATAATGCCCATGCTAGGTTTCTCGAGTAACTTACTCACCTTACAACTGTTTTCGAAATAGTTATTCCCCGGCGCCATCTGTTGGTTAAGTATGTTTACGGTCTTTCATTAAGAAGTAATATCATTTTAATCCTTGCTTTATTTTACATAGAAAACCGTTTAAGCTCGACCTAAAATATAATTTAAATAGCCACCACGACTCTACTGATAATGACTAATATTGACACGGACTTATTATTGATCGCCCAAACCTCTGGTGAACAAACGCTTTTGAACCCATACCGCTGGGCCCAGTCCAACTTTAGATATAACTTCTATACGTTTGAAGCTTGATATCTGGAAACATCAAAAAATAACCGAGAAATCTCTATTGAAAATCCTTTTATCTCTATTAAACGACCATTTACTAAGCAAATGGCAACCCTACTTCCAACAGCAGTGTTACCTTTGCACATTAAAGTCCCAAATTGCGCTTTTATCACTTTCGGATAATTTAAGTAGGTACCCCAATTATTTTTACTTTTCATATAAATTAGCTTGTATATCCTTTTAGGACGTTTCGTCAAAATACAAGAACTTCTAATTATACTTTGTAAAACAGGGGTCACCTGCCAATCGCCATTCAATACTTGGAAAACATTTTTAATTTCAATGAACACGTTCAATATTTCAGACCAATATTTAGGCAATCAGCACCAATTGGTCATTAAACCTGCGATTTTACTTTTCATGTTTGACATTTTAAAAGTTTTTTGTACGCATTTTGTACGCAGTCGAACAGAATGTAGGTAAACCTACCTCTACAAAAAAGTTTTCATCTTGAAAATAAAAGGTTTTCCAATAAGAGGTGTTATTTTGGTATTCAAAGAAACATTTAATTTTTTGAGAAAAATGATCGGATGTTTATTTCATAATAAAGAGGAAGGTATGCCGTTAATAATGAAAAACAACATCAGCCAAACGGCCACCACGAGCACGCATACAGGACCATATCCTTTTCATGAAATTTTTCATAACCAAATCGCAATGGCTGCCCTATGTCCTCGCCGGACCATAAACTGCACCAAACAGTCACACGTTGAGGATGGAGAGGCTTTTCAACAATAACTCTTTGGTTTTCTGAGCCCCCTCAGTCAAGATGATTTTTCGATGGAATTCCGGATCATTTTCATGCATTTCAAGGACCCAATCAGCAAAGACACAATGTTGTTGATGATCGGTCGGCTTGAGTTCTTGTGTTAACTGAACTTTATAAGCCTTAAGACCCAAGTCTTTATGCAAAATACGGTGTAATGACGTTTGTGGAATGCCCAATTCCAAAGAACGACGAGGAATGGACAAACCTGGGTTTTCTTCAACACTTTGGGCTACAGCAGCAATATTCTCAGTTGTTCTTGAGCGACGTGCACGGGTTCTACTCTTCACATCACTAACTTGTCCCAACAGCTCGAATTTTTCCACCAATTTCTGTATTGCGGTCCGACAAGGTGCTTCACGACGACCAAAAAATGCTTTAGTTATGCGAACTGTGACTGCAAGTTTTCACCATTTTTGTAGTGAATTTTAATAATTTCAATGCGTTGTTGAAGCGTGTATCGTTCCATTTTTAGTAATGACGTAGTTTCTACTTGTCAAATGTCAAAGAATAAAAGCTTCTAAAGTGACAGCTACCGAAATAGCGGGTCATTCACAATAGCACCTCTCATTGGAAAACCATTTATAAAAAGGCGTCTTGAAGTGGATTTGTTATTTGTAAACTGCCTTATTAAAAACCTATGAGCACGTTCAGCACAGGGCACAACTAAATAAATTGGGAATTCCCTTGAATCCATTACTAAATTCTGTAATAAATTGCCATAGTTCCCGGTCTAACATTCAATAATTTCTTACTATTGCATATGCGCTTCCGAATGAAACTCAAGTTTACCAATAGGAAGTCATACTTATTTTTTCGAAGTGGATAGGTATTTAATTTCCAGCTTGAGCTACCTTTTAATTGTACTGCTGGAGTGTTAAATTTTCATAGCAAATGTTATTTAATCCCTTTTTAAAGGAAGGCCACATCTATGTGGCTTTTGGAAAAACTCAACGGTAACACTAGCAGCCTAATCAACATTTAATAGACATCAACAAAACAAGGTTTTGGGCTGAGATATAAAAAAGAATAATTAGTTCAAAGTCAAAGCATTCAGAAAGCTTTTATTATTTCTTTTAAATAGTTTAAACAACCCACTTGATGAACTCGTATCGATCGCATAGTTTCAATTGAGGACAAAAGATCGGATGAGGTTTACTTGGACTACGCGCTTAGTCTTTTAATTGGAATAAACTCTATAAGAAGTTGACGCAAGCCAATTATTACTTGTTAATATTGTAATTATATATTTTATTGATGTAAAAAACGTAATTGTCGGTTAACAACAGATGTTGATTTTATTGCACAAACGTGTATTTTAGTTATGACATTGATTTTGTAGTTAATTCATATCGTTATATATAACTAGTTTGCTTATAGTTCTTCTGGCAATAATATAGTATAATAATAATACCAGCACTCGAACTTTGAGTTTTATTGCTGAAAAGTCGACTAAGAGCTGGTGATTAATAACTAAAAATAAATAAATAGTTGGCGCAACAGGTCTATAGGAACCCTAGGCCTAGCTTCGCGCAACCATTCATCTTGTGTGAGTTTTTAAATTTTGGGACAAATGAAAAGATTTCTACAAACTACAATTCTATGCCGAGTCCAAACGGCCAATTAAGAAGCTCTTTCATGACAGTTATACTCTCGGATGTTTGTCAGACGTTCGCGAGAGGTGGCGCAGTGGAAAAAGCCTTAAGTTGGAATTTGGTTTTTTTTTCGGGACTCGAACCTGGGATCCCTCGCTTAGTGGTCCAACACACTAACCACTAAGTCACTGCATCAAATTATATGTTTTTTTTTTTAAAGCATTTAATTTGACGACCCCTTATGAAATTTATATCAGTTTTTTTGACAGCTGATGTCACTTTAAACGCATTCGTGTGGACGTACAAGTATTACATAGTACATAGTTTAGTAAGCCTGAGAGTTGGCTGACTTAATATGCTTATTCCTTTACTTTATTTTAAAGAAAGAACGGAAAATACTGTCAAAATGGCAGTGGTGAGATAAATTCGCTCAGGGTGAGTGAGGGACTTCGCAAAAGTTGGGGGGCAGGGAGCGCCTTTGCAGTAATCTATGAAAAATGACAGATACCTTACTCAAGAATTACAAAAATGTGATACAGATGAAACAGTTTGCTTATTTAGTTTATTCGTCTGTCAATAGTCAGGTGACAGCTTTTTCAATTCTTAATACAAGAAATTTGTTGGGTAAAAATTCGTTACATTCTCAGTTGAGGGGTAATATCTTGCTCTCTCAAAGCCGCTCTGTCCTACGAATTTTTCAAATTATGGAACTGCATTCAGTAAAAATTCGATTTAAAAGTAAATAAGCAGACCTAATGTCTCATATTTGGTTGATTTTGATTGGCCTAGATCGATCACATGAACAGCTTTTTCTGCTGACGTTTATGAAGGTATAGCCGATGAATATAATCGTTAATTTCATTACTGAGTACCAAGTTGACAGTTCATAATTACAGTGGCTGACGTGTGAAAATTGACGTTACCGACCAATCTAGTTTTTAGCCTAGTACTATGCTGTTTCGGCAAAGCTAAAATGAAGCGCCTCTCGAATGTTTCTCTCCACCACTTTGCTTAATGTTCGCTTAATTTTGACAGTGTAAGTTCCGTAAAAAAGTAAAGTTGATTGACTGTTAATTTGCTTTCGTTTGAAATTTTGTTGCAAATACCGATATTTTCTCTGATCTGTCAAAATTTAGCTGTGGAAAAATGTATTTTGCATTAATACACTTACTTAAATTCTGTAGAGATTTTTCGTACAGTGGCTAACAAATTTAGCTTGAACTGCGTAGGTACTGCTTAACTTAACCGCTTTGCTTAATTTTATCTTGGAGACATTTTTGTATGGGGGCTTTATTTAAGCGTGAGCAGCATACTAGGCTTTTGCGTATAAAGAACTCCAGACCAATCTAGCCGATTTAAGATAACTGCTACCTTCTCTTCTTCCGTATGCGTGACTGGTTTAATTTATTTATTTATGTGACAATTGGTCACAAACAGTCTTTGTAAGGGTTTAATTAATACTATGGATTTTCAGCGAACGTTAGCTTTTTCACTTTTTTTTCATGATGTCTATACATTTTAATTTGTTTGTTCCATAAAATACCCAAACACAGATATAACTCTGGTAGTTGACTGGGTCGCTCGAAACTTTCTCGTTTGAGTGGATTGCAAAGTTTGCCATTCTTCTTAACCATGCTGATTCCTAAGAAAAGAATAGGAATGACCGGTGTGTCCAATAAATTCGAGGAGCCCTCTCACTCACAAAAAAACTGTAGCGACCACTCACATCCGGTACCGGAAGTTTTCCCTCTGTTAGCCGAATAACTCAGGCTTGGCAAAATATCATTTAAATTGACTGTCACGTCAAATTTCTACCACATCAACTTCATCGACATAATTTGCATACAATCAAGTTCAACAACTACCGACCATCATCAATGAATATGTAACAAGAACGTAGGCCGTTTAGTGCACCCTGCACGAGTACCTACATCTATATATTTATACGTGATAAAAAGGCGTCAAGTTGACGCATTTCCGATAGGCCTTTGTTGTCACAATGTTAATGACCAATAAATTGCATTCGTCTATATATTTAATTACAGCTGACACTACTGTCACCAGTTCAGCAGTAAAACAGTTTGAAAACGAAACGTAAAAAGAACCTAATTAAAAGTATGATTTTAATGTGTGACATGTGTAAGTACTTCTACTTCTAATGTCATCAGCACAGTGTCCATTGGCATCCCCAAAGTGCTCTTGGCTGTTAGAGATGTGAGCTTTCATCTGCGACTGCTAACGTTATTTTCCAAATTTGATTTAAGATGAATGCTTTTATGTGGGCAGTTGTTTAGTTTCCAGTTGCATTAGTATTTCTTGTGCGGGTGCGAAGGAAATAATTAGCGAACATCTTACTTCCGTCAGATAAATTACTCGCCTGAATTAAATTACGACTTCCCCTGCGAATTGGTAAAAATTGCCATGGTTTTGGTTTATTTTTGTTGGTTTGCTTTTTCTATTCAATGTCGCGCTTGCCTTATGCAAATTCATCGACGAGGGCTACATCGGCACAGTAGACGCGATTAAATTATTCATCGCACGTATAATGAACATTTGATTGTGTTTTCACACTTAATCCGCACAATGGAATTTAAATCTTTCCTTTTGGCATAGTCAAGGATATCAATGATGATGTCAAACGTCTAATGGGAGACATTTTTCAAATTAGTCGTATCTTGTGCCACAAGAAGGATGAAATGTAAAAGAAAAGTATTGTTCAAGAAAGGAATTCTGTACTTGGTCGGAAAAGAGTGTTTACAGCGGTTGTTTTTGTCAGTTATTTGTGACAGCGTGGTTTCGGAAGACTTTTCTTTTTGACAAGAAGAACATTGATTGCGTATCAAAAATGTAATTTTGAGTTAACTTCAAACTGGATATGCGATTTAAAAACTGGGTTTTCCAAAAAGGGAGAACAACTCCGAATTTTGTTTAAATAAAGTCCAAAAAATGTTGCCTAGCTTTAAGCGCATTTTCTAACTCCAATACTTACGTCTAAATGATATGCTTACGAGAGGAAGGAATAGTCCTGAAGAACTGCATAGTCCGCAAATGCCTTTATCCTTCTAATCGCTGGTAAAAGAAAAACACATCGCGCGATACTAATAATCATATTTAGTGTCCAGGTTCGACAAAATTACCCATTGTGACATACAAAATATTTAGTGTGCAGGTTAAAAATGATTATTAGTAAGGCCCATCATCTTTTAACATTTAATTTACTTAATATTTCGCTAGCACATTAAACAAACATGTAGGTGAGTAGGTAAGGTATATATAAAACATTTTCTATTGAATAGCCGCCATTATTGGTTCCGGTGTATTCATGGCATAGCCGAGCTCTTGTAGAGCGCGGCGAATGTCGACAAAAACGGTTGCATCTTCAATGGTGGATGGCAATACCACTAACTGATTCTTAGCGAAATCTGCCATTGCTCTCCTCATGGTTTTGCCTGGAAGTGCAAAAATTATTCAGTCAATTTCGATATTTAAAAGAAAATGTTCTTGAATTATGAACCCAACTAAAGTAACCCAAGATCGGTAACCTTAAAACCTACCAGAACGTGTTCGTGGTAACGCAAGTACCGGTGCAACCAGTCTAAAAGAGGCAATCGGTCCGATTACATCGCGAATGATTTTTATTATCTCGCCGCAGATTTTGGCTCGAGATTTAGTGGTATCTTTAAAGACAGTTATGCAAATCGTTACGAATGAAGAAAAGTGACATCTGTCAAATACGAACCATCACTAGGAACATACAGGCAAAGAGGCACTTGCCCCTTGGTAGCCTCTGGAACACCGAAAACGGCTGCATCTGCTATTTCGGGGTGCCTCAAAACAGCATCTTCCAGGCTCGACGTTGAGATTCTATGGCCAGCAACATTGATAACATCGTCATCGCGAGCAGTAACATAAACATAGCCCTTTTCGTCGATATAGCCAGCATCCATGGTGTCGTAGAAGCCCTAGAATGTTATAAGGAAAATGGCTAAAAGCAAGTCATTGAACAATCACAAAGTCGTGAGTCTTTTAGCGGATAAAGTAGTTCGCTTTGGACTTTTTTAACCTCAAAAGCGAATAATTTTAAACAGCAAACTTTTTCCGTGGTTTTCATTTTTTGCAGTTATTTCAGAGCTTCTTTTTCATTTTGGGTTATCTGTATTCGTCTTTTTGTTGTTTGCTTTCCGAAGCAACTTCCGAGATGTCAAAGAAAATAACGCCTAATTTTTTATTGCTCATTTAGTTCCTCTTTTGGCCGTTAATTTGCAACCTTTATTCGCCAATTGTTGACGTCACTCACTACCTATTTTCGATATGCCCTCGCTTTGTTGGTTACCTAGTAGGTTTTTGTTGATGTTACTTTGTAAGTGATTCTTTCATTATCCGCTGTAAAGCAATGGCGCCTCTGTTCTTTTGGAACATTTTTCTCGCAAAAGTGCCTGGAAATGACATTTGTGTGACTTACCTCGAATTTTTGGAAGTAGGTCTTCACGAAAAGCTCATCGTTCTGGTAAAGCGTGGACATATTCCCCGGTGGGAGTGGCAGCTTCAAAGCAATTCGCCCCTGCTGCAGTGGCTCGCACTCAGTTCCATCGGGATGCAATACTCGAACTGAAATTATTTCATAACCAATAAAGGCCATCTAACAAAACCTTTACCAATCTTACTGTCATAACCCAGAAAAGGCAGTCCCGTTGTATATCGCGGTGGATTGAGATTGTGCTTAAAGCCCAAGCACGTTACAGTGACAGCCGAACCGGTCTCAGTCTGCCACCAATTGTTCAAAATCGGCACCTTGAAAACCCTCTCTATCCAGTTCTTTGTCTCAATATCACAATGTTCCCCGGCGATGAATATCGCTCGCAATGACTTTAGGCTGTATTTGCGGCCGTATTTAATTTCAGGGTCCACTCGGCGAATAACTCGAAAAGCCGTCGGCACGGAAAACAACGTGTTGACCTTATGCTGATCGATTATTCGAAAGTATTGACCCGGATCGGGTGTGCGATCGGGTTTGCCTTCATACATCACGCTCTTCACGCCGTAGCACAGGGGTCCGTAGCAAATGTACGAGTGTCCAACGACCCATCCCAGATCCGATGCTGACCAACACACTTCTCCAGGCTGCAGGCCATAAAGCACCTTCATGGTGTATGTTAGGGCCACCAGATGCCCACCGACAGGACGTTGTATACCCTTGGGCTTGTCGGTGGTGCCCGAAGTGTAAAGAATGTACAGAGGATCGTTAGCTTCAACCGGTACGCAATCTATGGGGTCGCCCAGGTTTTGTACTGTAGTCCAGAGGATGTCGGTCTTTTGCTTAGTCGCGGAATACATAACGTTGTCCCTCTGAAAGACAATGTTGCACAGTGGCTTCCATGCCGACAGTTCGACTGCTGCATGCAGGATGTCTAAGTAAGGGATTATTTTTCCCGGCTCCAAGCCACAATTGGAGGTGATAATGAGCTTGGGCTCGGCATGCTCGATGCGGGTACAGAGCTCACTCGCGGCGAAACCTACAAGGTGCACAATTTAGAGTTTGATGGCTTCAAAAGCCAGAGTGTAACTCACCCCCAAAGACCACCGAATGAACAGCACCAAGGCGTGAAGTGGCCAGCATAGCTATTATGGCTTCTGGTATCAGCGGCATGTAGATAACGATTCTATCGCCTTTTCGCACACCCAGCTTGTGCATTCCGCCAGCCAGCAAAGTGATCTGTAAATTAAGTTATTACAAAGGTTTTGCTGCACTTAATCAAGGCAGGAAGTTTCAACTTGCCTCATCGTATAGCTCCTGATAAGTCACGTGCCTTATAGTGTTTGTCATTGGACTGTCATGAATAAGCGCCACTTGATTTCCTCGGCCATTGGCCAGGTGGCGATCTACAGCGTTGTAGCATGCGTTCAAATAGCCACCGACGTACCATTTGGTGAACGGTGGGTTAGTGTTATCCAGAACTTTGTCCCATTTGCGGTCCCAATCCAAGCATTCGCCTAGTTTGCCCCAAAATTCCTCAGGGTTCTCAATCGATTGATTGTAGGCTTCAAGGTAGACAGGGTCATGGATGTCTGGCAAACGCGACGAACCTGAAAAGAAGTAAGCAAGTTCATCAATGACTAAGGGTAAATTGAATGGCTCCTGCAGCACTTTCTACCAGACAAAGCCATTTCCTTTCTTCGAATCGAGGATTGAATTGTTTAATTTTTTATATTCACTATCAGTGAATATTACGGGAAAGGATGAGCAATTTTATAGTCCAAACGACCCACTGGCACGAAGTGGAATTCCATATCCATGTGATGGAAAAAGAAATCGTAAAAAATCTACCCCCACGAAGATTGGTAACAGGAATTCTAAAACCGAGAGTAAAAGTTACAGAAAATTGTTTGATGCCGAAAGGTTTTGTGATAAAAAGTCAAAAGTCTCCTTATTTCCTCTGAATAGTTGTCAATTATATTTGTAGCACCTTTGAACTCAGACCAAATTTCACTGAAAGCAAAAGAACAACGCCAGCTGGGGGTAGGTGATTGAACTATGAATCTAGTTGGCTAGTTAAATGTTTTTTGTTTAGATAGTGCCAACTGCCGATTACTGATTTCCATGAAACATTGTGAACACTTTCTTTTAAAACCGATTTAATTTGAATTTTAATAGAAATAGCTTATGCGAGCACGACGAACATGCATGTGTGTATGTAATGAACTGTTCGATGATCGAAAGAAAACTGTGTGTAGTGTAACTATGCAAATGCTGCACATGAAGCGAGTTTAATAATTATTCAATTACACATTTACATTTATTTTGGACATTTAGAAAATAAAAACAAAGTAAGAGTCCATAGGTACACCCAAAAGTTAATTCGTATTTAAAAATGCAAAAACATTTCATGATGTAGTTCAATTGGAAGAAACAGACGTTTTGGTTTCATATGACGTTGTTTCACTCTTCACCAGTATCCCCGTCCTACTCGCCATCGCTCAAAAAGAAATGGAATATAATAGAAGAAAATACCAACTTGACCCAATCCAAGTTTCTCGAAATCCTTGATTTTTGTACTAGGGAAAACAATTTTTTTTTCAGTACATGTACCTCCGAAATAATCTCAAGTGCACCCTGCTTCTCGGAGCAGCAATTGTGCAAGGCGCTTAAATTTTAAGCACTTATCCCCGTATTACAACAAGATGTTGTTGTATAACCAGTTTAAAACTTTAAATCCGGCTTTAACAACGTGGGGGTTGGATAATGCAGTTCACAAAGGATATAAGAAACAATCGTATAAGAGCACGTCGCTTATAAGAAAGGCATGTGAAAATACCGTAGACTTTGTTTCTTGCAAATAGAGGAACAACTCCGAAAAAGAAGTTATTCTTATGGATTTTAGAGTTTTCTCATATCTATCAAGGATGAATGTTTGTGAATTGTAATGCAGTATCCTTGACGAAGATAATACTGTTTGATTTGTCTCTGATTTTTATAATAAACCAGAGTGGAGTCGCTCTCTCCGTGTCCTGTCAGCTGTCACTACCGTGATCTATCCTATATAATAAAAATTATAAAGATAAAACGTCCACCTCAAGTAATAAGAAAATTGCGAAATTATTTATATACAAGCGGAAGGTCTCACACTTGTACGTTGTGCCCTACTTGCAAATTGCGATCATATCCATGTAGATAGTCTCATCATATAGTGAAACTGTAGAGGATTTAATGTCTGTTACCTAATTGCGTGAAAACAACTAGGCATATTTGAAAGAAGCTTTTTTTGAAATGTTTCTATAGACTAATGGCGTTTTTTATTGAAGATCCGAGAGAATTGCCCCGAAGTCCGGAATTGCTCTTTTTAATAAAATTCGTTGGAGCACTTTTGCAACAGTAGGTTTGTTTGACGTGGACGCACTAGTGCGCACTGGGTTAACCCTAATGCATTCGATAAAGCACTGAACTCGCCCTGGTACTGAAAACCTGTGTTTGACATGGCTTCTAGGGCACCCTAGTTGTGCTATGAACTGACCCCAGTTAATTTGTGGGGGCAAGAATTCAGTGCTGAGTTTTGCTGTCATTTCGCTTGCTGTCATTCATTTTTAAATTCGTCATCTACATTGCGAACACTTTTATCAACTATTTGCATTATGGCAAACCCAAATTCAGAATTTAGTTCACTCATTTTTTAACAATAAACGGGAAAAAGTGTTACCAAAAGACAAATATTTGTCAATATCAACAGCTGACAAAATTCAGGGCAACATTTTGCGTTCGATATAGAAGTCGAATTTTCAGGGTTGTGCAGGGTTTTTGACAGGCGTGAAAATTAGCTGATAATTCTCAGTGCGCACTAGTGCTAGCCACATCAAACAAACCTAATAGACACCATAAATAATTATGTGATTAGATTTTCTGTTGTTACTTGTTTTTTTTGTTTTTACAGTAAATATGAACGTTTTAATAGGCCAAGTCAATAAATTTTAATTTCAGTTTATATTTTGCACGTGTAATTGTATATTTTCGGATTACCAGCGAAAAGTTTGTTTCTAATAACACAACAAAGGACAAACATTTCAATCTGACATTTCGCTAGTGTGTGTTGGTGAGTTCAGGGCAATTCTCTCAAAATATTCCGGACACTTCTGTCGTGTCAAGAATTGACCTGGGAGTGGACTTTTTTTTTCAATGAAACATAGAATACATAGAAAGAGCACTTCTAGATTTGTTCTTTTCATAGAACTGCCTTTTTTAATCAGAAAGTTGAATATTTTATGAAGCCAACACTTCCACGAACATTTTAAGTAATAATCCTGAAGCTGAGGTAAATACAAAAATGTGGATTAATTCATTATATCAAATCGCAGAATATCAGCAACAACTGTTCATACCTACTTAATCGTGGTTCTGCTTTGTTTGTGAACGGAATCACCTGCAATGTTTTTTTTGTATGACACCTATTCGATTGGGCTTCTTCGATTTGCCTTCAGATTTCGTGTGTCCAATCGAATATAAGAACGTCACTTGCTCTATTTTTGTTTTTGATATTCGTGCGATTGGTATATGTATGTGTATGTGTAGGCTTCGACACTTTCCAAAGCGTTTCGCACTCACTGGTTATTTTGTATTAAAACAATTCTAAATTTGCGCCCAGATTGATAAATAATTACCAAAAATAGATCCACCCGATGCAATGCGTTTCTTAGCAGTTGAAAATTTTCACAAAAACGTAAACAAACTCTACCAGTTGTCAAACTCAAACGCACTTGAATTGGTAACTCTGAAGCAACTCTGACAAAATCTGAAATCGGAAAAGGATTGTTTTTTTGCGTACCAAACGAACTTAAAAAGTTCAAAAAAAAAGTGCTCTGAGAGCGACCAATCTAATACCTACCACTTAAGGAATTTAAGAATCGCACTAGACGTGATAATGATAAACTGTCGTGGAACGTGAATTAAGTATGTAAAAGTATTCCGCTTTCGAAAGGGGTCGTAGCCGAAACACATTATAAATAATTTTAAATGCAATGTACATAGAGTTTGAAATCACTACGACTTACTTAACACGTTAAAAGTGATCCTGCAAGCCTCATGGTGGAA
Organism: Cheilosia impressa; assembly: GCA_948293265.1. NCBI lineage: Eukaryota > Metazoa > Arthropoda > Insecta > Diptera > Syrphidae > Cheilosia > Cheilosia impressa. The sequence continues at coordinate 1,982,378 of OX411880.1, forward strand.
TTTAAATTGCTGTCGTACAAGTTTTATCGTTATTTTTGTAAAGAACTTTTACCAGAGTATATCCATTAATGAGTAGGGACACTCTCTCTACATATGCATTTGCTACTACCACAAAGCAAAGTGCAGAAAAAATCGTACAATAAGTGGAAGCAGGTCGAAAGAATACTTTTTACCTGAATACAACGACCGCTTGAGAAGAAAAGGGTACACAGCACATTTTACCTGTACCACTACATGGGGCTTGCTGCGTACGACGAACGATTGTGGGTTTTTTCATAAAGCATTTTTAAAGGCGGGCCGGATTGACTGTCAGTATGTTAGTATTTCTCTCAACCATGCAGGCACGAATTAATATGATCAGGAGACTAGCTTTGCTTTAGTAGAATTGGTAATATTTGTATTTTTTGCCATTGGTTATTGATTAAATGGTCTTTGTTATGGACATGAAAAAGAAATGTTTCATTCTATATCACGAAATTCAACCCTTTTGCTTTGCTACGACTTCGTTAATAACCATTTTTTATGATTTTAAGTTTTATTGCAAGCACTTTTTAGGTAATATATTTCATAGCAGATGGTCACACTAATTACTTAGGTTGGCTGTAGAGGGGATTGTTTACATTTTTTTCGCACGTATTTTTAAAGGCGGGCCGGATTGGGATTGTTATCAGTCGTTCATTACCATCAATTGACGAAAGAAAGGGTGTTCCGTGTCTGAAATATAAATAGTGAAGTTGAAGTGCAAGTTTGCATAGTTTAAAAACTCTTAATAAAATAATGGGAAAACATTATTTTAAATGTTTGGCATGTGGGCAAGAGGAGAAAGAAAATGTTGGAGTTAAATATTTCAAAATACCGCCTAAACCACAAGTTTCCTCCCTTTTTACAGATTTTAAAGAATATGAAGATGCGAAATTGACACGGCCCAATCAAGAATTTTTAGACTCGTTAGAGAATCTTGAACAAAAATTTATTTCTTGTTTTCCAAATATGTACTACCTAAATAATTTTGAGTGGAATATTTTTAACTTTTTGAAAAATGAATTTCAGTACAATTGTTGCAAAAATCAAAATAAGGAATTTCTTATCAAATTTTACGTCCGAGTACGGATTTACTTTATTCTAAAACAGTTCAATAAAAATAACAAAAAATGTGCCAACAAACAAAAATATTTAAGTGTAGCACACATGTGAATATATATTAGATATAAAATGTTCAATAAGAAATATTACAAATTGATTTTGCTTTTTTTTTACGTCACACCCTGTACCACATTTTGAAATAGTTCAACTACTCTTCCATCCCTCTTTTACTAGAGCACTTTTAGTGCCGTCTATTTCTCGTGTCTGTGTACTGCAAATTGTAAACTGATAAGAAACACGTGGAGAGTGTCCCTACTCATTAATGGATATACTCTGACTTTTACTTGTCACGTAACTACGGTGACCATCCGTTCATTTAAATAGTGAATGTTCTGTATTTGCAGAGGATGTTTATTGTGAACTATTTTGTATGCAAAAACATATAAATGTTCTCTATTTTAAAAGTTGTCCATTATTTATTCATTTCAAGGGGTAGAGCGATCCATATGCAAAGGGCGTTTTTAAGTCCTGCAGATATTGGAAACATGGAACCAAGAAGGGTACTGAGGTTTATAAAGAGCCTCAACAGCTCCCTGGGTTAAATAACAGAGGCCAAGACAATAGATCTCTTCTGGTCGCGGTGTACAGGGCCTAGTACTTACAATACAATAAAATATTCATTTAATTTTATTTATTTTGGGATAGGTACCTTATACCTACACATTAACCCCCGTATTAATAAACAAATGCGCACAAGTTAGTTAGCTAGTAGACATCAGATAGCATACAAAAATTTGACGTAACTTCTGAATAACGAGTTGATAACTTTTACGCAGCGTTTATTAATACGGGGGTAAGATAATATAATATCTGTTATTTACTATTAAAGTTTCTATAAACAATAACGTAAACATTAAGAAAACCAAAAGGTGATGAACAAATTGGTAATGTTAAATTACCACAAATTGATTAACGAGCAGACAAAGTAATCTAGTGCTAAGAAAGGATATTTATTAAGTTTCTTATCAAATAAAAAATAATTGAGTATCAACAAAGTGTGTTGAAATTATTGTCTTTTTCTTTGTTCATTATTTCTAAAATATATTCTATATGGTCACCCTTAACTTGGTTATAAATCCTCAGTTATATAGGTATTTTCAGCACGAATAGAAGATACCAACAATTTTGTACCAAATCCGAACGGCTTAGGAAGTTTTTCAAGCACTGTTGGCGATGCCCTCGCATGTTTGTCAGACGTTCGCAGCAATTGTCGCGTCAAAAAGGCTTTAACCTGTAATATTCCGTCTCAAGTAAACTCAACAAAACAAAAAATCATTTGCGAGACCTTCATAAAAGGTATAGGCATATTAAAGTAGCACCTAATAATTACAGCAAACATTCACAGAAAACAAATCAAAGGCCGTCAATAACTCAGACTGTTCCAAATCACTTTAAACCTTGTACTACATTCAAGATTTAACAAAACGTCAAGTGTGAGTAAGCTGGGTCACATCGGGTTGAAAAAAATGCGCTGATCTATTTGCAGTGAGCAAGTTCAAAGCACACGAGGCTATTTTCAGAAGGGGTAACCTCAATCTATACACTGATCGCAATCTAAACAGTCGAATCTGGTAGCGTAATTTAAAGTTTATTTGTGTCCTTACTGTTGTGACAATATCCAGCGTTGGTCATTTCACACGAATTATTTTCCATCTAACACTTAGCTTCAAATATGATATATTTCAATCACTTAGTAGCACAATCGGCATTAGGTTTCAATTTAATTTAAACGTACGGTCCAAACAACCGCTTTGTAAGGGAATCTACACAGAACTAAGTTCAAAATATGCTGTCCAGCCTTAGCTGGGCGTTGGACTTATACCGGCTGAGGTTCTCGTGTTGATGACCACCTACCTAGATTATTACATAGCCAACGAAGGTGGTGCGACTTGAAAATTTGAATTTTTTCAAATTAAACCGATTCTCTTTCCCATTCACTGACATTGTCAGCTGCAAACACACAGTACGAGTATCACTTATATGTACGACGTATATTGCGTGTGTATGAACTGTCGATTTATATGCACAAATTAAGGGTTTTTGTGTAAGTGAATTCGAAAATGAAATTACACTCCAGCAGAAGGGTATTAAATGAATGCACGGCTTGCGCTTACTCTACAAAACTCAGAATAAATTCTCTGATTGGCGGAAAGTGATCGTAAAACGTGTTGTGTACGACTTACAGAAACTTGTGTAACATTTTGCTGATGAAATTTTGGGCGATTGTCGGTTGTTTACAAAACCGCATACCAAGTGAAACTTGTTTCTTATGAATTTGAACAATCGATGCTTTGAGAGAACATAAATTCTTTGGCAGCAAAGAATTTTCTGGAATTATAAGCCTGGAAATTGCCTAATTGTCCCTGCACCAGCAGAACTTGGATCATGAACTTGATTTATACCTAGATTTTAGGTCACAGCAGGTTAAAGGTAAATTGGTGCCCATCATTGAACTGCGGGCAGAATTTACATTCACCAAGAGTTAGTCTAAAAACCGAACAAATTGGGAACAACAAAAGACGAGTAATTTTCTACAAAGTACGCGAGAAATGTACGTTTTTTTTTTTAATTTATGGTTATAAACCGTTTTACGTTCTTAATAAGACCACCCGCCTAATCCAAACAACTCAATTGACGTCTTCGAGAACACCAAGGTCAATTTTAAATTGTTCTCGTTAAGAGATAAGCGGCAATTTATGGACTTGGAGATAACCGAATCCAGCGATCTCTCGGTAGAAGTGTTAATATACCTTGTGGGTATTTATATCGTAGCCACGATAGGGCGTCCTTAACCGCCTGGGGCACGCTGCAGTGATTACGATGAGATTTTGCAATTTAGATATTTGGAGAAAACACCCCCTCCCACTCCTGTTTCGACGATGCTCACTTTTTGCGACGTTATTTCGAATGGCCAAAGAAATAGGGGTAACTATCAACAACACGACGGTTTACCCTTTGCTAACCCAGATTGAATGAGCAGGTCTTAGGGCCAGCTTATCGCACAGGACTGAGGAAAGAATAAGAGCTCGATGTGAGGTTAAATTCGGTCATAATTCTGAGATTGAAAAAAACACAAATATTCAAAATAATAGCTGTTTCTTTATTTTTTCGGAGTTTGCTTCTTGGTCTTTTTGGGTCGATCAATCTTTTGCTTTTTGGTACTCGGCGGATCTGCGGTATCCATTTTCTCTTCAACGATGGGTTCAGCGCTGAAGCCCTTGATGTACGGCTCGACCATTTGGAAAACCAATTTCTCGTGTTGCACGTTGCGCGAGTCTAGGCTCAAACGCACTCGAACTGGATCAAACGAGTGGAATATGAATGTGCCACAACGCTGCGTGTGGTCCTATCAAAGAGCGATGTGTTAGGCGAGATATAAAAACGAATTTACAACTTACATCTTCATTGTAGACAAAGGTTACATCGGGATTCTTCTTATTATCATCCTTTGAGTTTAGGTAGATTGTACCTTCCAAGCCGAATTTGGGAATAAGAACCTGCAATGCATTCTTCCGAACAAACAGCACGTACCTGGCAAAGAAAATCCAATCAATTTGTTTGTCAGCCACGTTTTTATAGCACAAACTCACCCTTCTTCATCCTGTGTCTTGCCGCGGAAGAATAGATGCGTATTCATGGCAACTGACGCTCGCCCAGCGTACTGCGCCATTTTGTGACGATAGTTTAAGTTCTGGCAGAGGGCTTCGTTTGCTTTTTTATCTAACAGTCCTGAGTAGGTGCTGTCAGCTCCAATCGAAGCGGCCAACAGGCGATGTACTATGATGTCGGAATACCTGCAAAGAATTCCTATAGCACTGGTAACCAAATAAATTGCAATTCCTCACCTTCGGATGGGTGAAGTAAAATGCGTGTAAATCGGTGCTGCAAGCCCATAATGGAAGAACTCATCCCTGGCTACGGTGCCACTGATGAAATACAAAGCTTGCATCATACATCTCGTCGTCAAGATCCTTATCATCACGTTGAAGTACGGATTGTCGTCCTTTACAGCCAAATCCAATGACTCGGACAGCCCCTTTCCAGATTCGATGTCAATCTCAAAGCCTTGATTGCGAGCAGCCTTAATCAGCGGGTCAAAATTGCTTGGTGGTGGTTTGGGATGACGACGCAACATAGCGCACTCGGTAAACTCATTAGCAATGTGCTCAGCGACTGTGATATTTGCCAGCAGCATGAACTCTTCCACCATGGAGTTTGTTTCACGGATTTGCTTCACCTCGACTTCCAACGGTTCATGGGTTTCACTGTCCACTTGGAAGCGAATTTCCGGCGATGCCAACACCAGTGCTCTAAAAAAAAGTCAAATTGTTAACATCAACAAGCGAAAATTGGAATTTCATAGACCCCACCCGTTTTCCATTCTCCTTCTCTTCAAGATCTTTGCCAGTTGATTCAGGTTTCTGAGCGACTTGGCGAGTTCATCATTTTGCTTCTTATCGTCGATGATTATCTGCGCTTCCTCATAGGTCATGGCCTTCTTGGATTTGATGACACTCTTATGGAATCGTTTGTTTACAATATTGGCTTCGTTGTCCAGTTCCCAGACGCAGGAGAAGGCAAATCGCTCCTGATTGCCGACCAGCGAACAGAGATTGGAACTCAATAGCTCAGGCACCATGTCGATGCGTTTGCCGACCAGGTATACGGTAGTACCGCGAGACGCTGATTCCATGTCTAGGGCATTTCCCGGTCGAATAAAGTGACTTACATCAGCGATATGGACGCCGGCTTCCAAATTGCCATTCGGGAGGGTGCGGCAGTGAAGGGCGTCATCGATATCTGTACAACCAGGCGGATCCACTGAGCAGATGTACAGTTCTCGAAGATCAACACGTTTTGCGTAGTCCTGTTGAGGAAGGAGCCGATTTAAAAGAGAACTATGGACCAAGACTTTAAGTTTTCGTTGCCCAAAAAACGAAATGTAAAAGAGTTCTTGTTCCCCAGGATTATTCTTCACTACGAACTTGGGGCCCTAACCAAACCAAAAACCCACCCACCTCTTATTTGAAAAACAGAAAAAAAGCTGCTACAATACAACAAATCTGGCCAGCAGAACACTCACGCAACCAGGGGGTCATGGTCTGCAAAAACTCTGGAAAGATGAAAATAAGTCTCACCTCGTCTGTGATTCTCCACGGCATCTTGGGCAGATAGCTCAGTACTTCTTCCGAGAATTTACTATGCGGCACATCATGCTCCAAGAGAATAACCTCATTCTCTGTTTCTGTATTACCGAGCGGTCCCAGTGCTCTCACGAAATGTCCATGCGGGTAACGCGAAGATCTTGGCCACGAGTCGATAGCCACAATTATTCGCTGCATATATAACTTATCCGCCTGTCGACTTTCGATGCGGATTCTGGGAATCTTACGGTCGGCTGGAATGAACACGTGCCGGGTTGATCCCTCCACAGTGTTTTTCTGCAGAATGCCGCAGTACTGACGCCATTTGCGACGGATGATACCAACAATGATGCCCGTCGGTTTGCCCTTTTCGCCCTTTTTATTCTTTTGAAAGACCTTATCCTCTTCGACGTCATCAAGATTATCACCGTGATCATTGTCATCTTCCTGGAGCACGACTTCACTGGGCGCAGACCATTGCTCCTCGGGCAACAACTGTACAGCGACGATGTCGCCATCAACGGCACGGTTTAGCTTTTCACGACCTTGTATCAGTATCTGCAAGGGTGTGTGTTAATTTAAAGGAAATCTAACGAAAAACAACTAATGCTTGCGTACCGGACTATCATAACTCTCATTGCTAACAAAACCTTCTAAATAGTTCTCTCTGGAAGCCATGAATGAGCCCTGGACAAGTTTCCCACCTCGAATGCCTTCGTGGATCTCGGATATACTCAAATGAGGGGGAAACAGAGGCAGACGTGCATTTTCAATGTCGAAATTCTTATGAGCGTATTTGTCCAATAAGAAAGGATGATCGATCAACGACTTGATGTAGTCCTGAGCTGAGGTAACTATGATTCCCTCTGCGATAGCCTTTTCACGGTTTCCAGCATCATCTGATAAAAGAACGACTCGAGTTCGCTTTTTGCCGGCTTTTTGTTGGCTTTGTGCCAAATGATCATCGTACCATTTGGCTGCACAGCGTATTGCTCTGTCGTTGCGGTCATTTTGCGTTTCCCCTGGTTTACGTTCCGCATAGGTGTCCCTGAAACGAAACCAATTAGTCTGCCTACAATTAAACATTATTTTATCAACTGACTTATGATGTTCATTGACGAATACATAGAAACTCCTCGCCGCATGATTGAAGATGTCTCTAAACCGATTGTATACGGAGGAACTGCGATGCTTCACCTCCTGTAGTACCGTGGTTAGGACAATAACATTGCAAATAGCATCCTCTTCGAGTACATCTATTTGATCTAGAACCACATTTGTGTCAAGCAGTAGGTAATGGGGGAAATTAAACAAGGAGCTCTTCGAAATAGGATTGGTGCCTAGCACGAGTTCAGCCTCATTTTGGTCGCAAAATTTGCACAGTTGCGAGCCGCATCCTAAATCATCGCGCAGATAATGCTCACGAACAATCTGGAAGGAGACTTGTTTTAACTCGACAGTTTTACCGAAATATATTTTATTTTACTTTTAATATGTTCCCGCGCTTAGTTTTACGAGTAAATTCACGAATAGTTTGCATTTGTGTTTATTTCTGTGACACATTTACACAAAAAGTTGGGTTATATTTTGGAAATTATGACATTTCAAATGTTGCAGAGGCGCTGGTTGCCAAGAAGTTGTCAGAAGTGTAACGTGTACCTAAGAAGCCACTCTTCTTCGAACGTTACACTATCCTGATACAACAACTCCTTGCGGTTTCTAATGTGGGTAGGTAGCATTAGGTCACAGGAACTATATTTTAACCCCCGTATTAATAAACAAATGTGCATAAGTAAGTTAGCTAGTAGACATCAGATAGCATACAAAAATATGACATAACTTCTGAATAACGAGTTGATAACTTTTACGCAGCGTTACTAATAAGGGGGTAAGTCTTAACACTTTTTGTTTTCGATTGACCCCAATAATAGTCGTTTTTCAATGATCAACAACACAACTCAAGACATTTTGAGTCTAGGGACATAATTCCCCATAAACATCTTGAGTGGACTGTGCCTTCTTCTATTTGTAGCTGACAATTTGGCCAAATCCTTAATAAAATGTAAAATGAACAACACACCCTCACAAAAGAACTGCATTTGTGACAACGGAAACTCCTAAGTTCCCAAAGAAACTAAATCAAGAAATATTGATCATTTAGTTAAGTCCGTATGACACTACATTTTTTTTTGCATTTTCCAAACTTTTTAATGAAACTAGAGCAGCACGAAACATTAGAACGAGAATTCCCGATAGGAGTGACTGCATACACACCAGCTTCATTAATGTAGATACGTCAAAAAAAAAAATTGCATTAAAAATGTATTCAAATCACATTTTCCAGCTGTTGGCAGCTTTTTTTTTTGACATTTCAAAATTATTTCATAATAAATTCGTTTGAAAATCTGCGGTTGCTTTGCAAACAATTGCTACCCCTTTCGTATCACACTTTTGGTCTCTTTTACAGACCGCTGACTTTTCAACAATAAAAAAATGAGGAAAAAATGCAGTGTCATACGGGCTTTAATGCCGCATTTACACAGTCACACATTCCTATCACGGAAGATTAAAGGGATGCTAAATACTAAATAGCCGTGTGAATGAAAGGGACGGCATTACCTAACACGCAAAAAAACGTGATACGTTTTTTCGTCGCCCATCCAGTTTACGTGGTAGGAATTATGGGAAAGCTATGCATGTTGATATTTTTATAGCGACGGCTCACGAAATTTTGCTTTCCTATAAAACAAAATGCCTTCCGAAAGTGATGAGCGGACAATTATTTACAAATTTCGTACAACTGATTGATGCATTTATGGTTAAATTTACTGAAACTCAAAATCGCTCTCATTTCACATGTTTTAAATCAGAAATAGAAATATTTTCAAGTGATTACAGAAATTATATTCTCCGGAAATTGGGTTTATTTCCGTTTTACGTACCTATAATTATGGGCAGCATATCCATGACACTTTAGGCGTCTGATTTGTGATCTCATTCTTACTCCTTTACTAGCATTGACTGGGGAAAAACGGATTTCTCTCTCACGTCTCGTGCAAAAATGCACGTGCGTGATCGTGTAAATGCAGTTTAAAGATAAACAACTTGGAACTCGCCGAAAGACTTAAAAGTCTAAAATATTTTTGCACTTCGTATAACAAGGACCACTCAATCATGATCTTACACAATTGGAAAAACAGTTTTTCTTACTGAATTCAGTCATTTTTGCTGAACGCTTATGTTTCGTCTCCATTTTCATTTCATTTCAGCGTCTGCGGCTGCAAGTGACAGCTAACAGCTTTAAAAAAATTTCGAAAATTTATTAACGGCGGTTGTTTGCGTTCATTATTCTTCCGCAAACGCAAAGTTTTTGTTTTGTGTATATTTGATTTGTTTATATGTTAAATATTAATATTGGCTCATTAATTTTATGTTATTTATTTTGAAATGGATTCGGTGAATAACTGGAAAATCATTCTTTTGCAATGGGTAAGCAAACAATTCAATTATTTCTTGAATTTACTAAACCTTGTATTTTCAGATTAAAGAATGTGGTTTCTTGGAAAACAGTTTTTACAGCATCGAACAAACAGAAATAGAAACATTCTTTTTAAAATTTTGCGAGAAACTTAAAAGTAATGTTAACACAAACGAGGATTTGTCATCGTTTCTAAAAGGTCAATTGTTTTTCCTAATAATTTTTGATTTTTGCTTCGAATGCGTCTTAAATGTCGAACATGTTTTTTTTTGTCTATAGAACACTATCCCCGATTCGAACCACACTTTGATGATGAAAACGCTATAAGCAATAATGACTACATTTACGTGTACTCGTTGCTTTTACACTTCTGCTGCGTTAAGTGTCCAGATGAGTTCTTCCAAACAAATTGCCAACAACTAAAGCCAGCGGCGCAAGAAAATATTGCAACATTCTTTAAGGAACTGGTGGTTGCAAGCGCTTTAACAAAAGAAGCACTTCGGCATGCAATTGCCTCAACTAGTCCATTTAAGGCGCCTCGAATATATGCGGACAGTCCTATAAAGACTCCACGAAGAAATGGAATATCCCCACCAACTCCGAGAAGTTGTAAACTTCAGGAAAAAAGTAAAGAGCTCATCAGTTTAAGGGTAAGTTGGACTCTCAGAATGCCAGGCATAAACCATATTGAAACGAAAATATATCTCAAGGCACAACTCGAAAATGAAGCGTACGAGAAGGGTTTGTTGGAATTGGAAGCTAAACAGAATCAGGAGAAAATATTTAAACTATGTAATGTTCAATATTTCTTCGCCTTTTGTAGATACTTAGGATTTTTTGTTTTTTTCTTTGTCAGCTCAAGAATTAAAGAGAGCACACCAAGACTTACAGCATCTGAAGAATGATATACTCTCGAAAAATACCGATAATTGCGACTCTGAGGTTAGACATTCGGCAGACGAACAGGTGAGTGATATTTATTTCAAACACAATGCGTTCGTTTATTGCTCAAGTTGCATGTTAATGCATTTGATTTCTTTGCATTGCGTGGTTGTCTTCGTAAGACTGACGACTATTGTATTATACCCACTTTTTGATAAGACTATTCCCAGTCTTAGTCTACAAGTCAGTTTTGCCTGTTCTTCCCTAGTACATCTAGCTATTTTACTTTATTTCTCGAACTCTATTGCAGACCAATCGCAGACTAAGTAAACAGATTTCACAAAAGGAAACGGAAATAGCTAAACAACGAGAAGACATCGAAACGCTTACAGAAGAAAAGGAAATCCTCACCGAAAAAGTAAGCATGACCATTTTATATAGCAACAGATAGGTAACTAACATATTTAAAAATATGCATTTCAAAATGTTGGCATGAACTCCCAAGGCTCGTTCACTTATTGTTTTACTTGCTGGCGATGTAACCGCAGCTCTAAGATGTATATCCCCCATTCAAACAACTCTTAATTTTCGATACTTTTCAGCTTAAACATGCAGAGAGGCAGATCAAAATCCTGCAGAACAAAATCGAAGAGTTCGCTTTGAAAGTGGACGAGCTCTCAAATGAATTAGAGGTACTTGTTAAATGTTTTTTTCTTTTACGACTTACATGTCATCAATGTTAAACGTCTTTCCTTGTCCAATATTCCTTAAACCCTTTGTCTTTTCATAACTCAAAATCAACACAGCAAAAAGATTATACGATCCAATATCTATTAGAGACCAAAGGCGAACTAGAGAATTATATTGCCGAAACACGTTCCTCGTCGGTCAGTTCGCGGCCCGATCTAAACACCTCAGTGGAATGCCTCGACTTATCGCGGACCACTAACAGCTCTGGTAGTGTAAACAGTCCGGAAAATCTAGGCTGTTCGGTGGTGGACATTCAACTGCGCGAAAAGGAATACGAAAATGTCCGACTACGTGAAGAAATGGCCATGATTCGCATGGACAATGCCAAACTGTCCCAACAGATGACCGACTTAACAGTGCGGTGCTCGAAATGTTTCGACATTTGCAACGAAAACCTGCTAATTGATCATGAAAGCAGTGGACCGCTGGAGAACTTCATCGTCTTTTCGAATTACATTGAGCGCTTTGTCCACAAATACGAAGAGAACTGCCTTGCCATGAGTGAGTTGAGAGAAAACGCTAAAGCACTAGACGAGCAAAACCAGCTGCTTACTAGTCGCGTGGCGGAAAGTCAGGGTGAGATTGCTGTCGTTCGAAATGAACTGAGCGACCTGCAAGCCAGCAACAAAACCTTGGAGTCAGCAAAGATCCAACTGGAGAAGGCAGTGGACGACTGGAAGAACAAGTTGGAGATTTCCCTCAACGAACAGCATGGAGTGGGGGAGAAGTTGAACAGCCTTCAGAGCGAATTGGAGACTCTAAAGTGCTTGAAGAGTGACACAGACCGCGACTTCGAGCAGACAATAAAAGAATTGAAGTCCAGTTTGGAACTCAGTAACGATCAATCTACACAAATGAAAGTCGATTACGAAAACCAGTTACAAACACAGGCCGCGCAGAACCACAAGGCAATGAGCGACCTGCAAGCCAGCAACAAAACCTTGGAGTCAACAAAGATCCAACTGGAGAAGGCAGTGGACGAATGGAAGAGCAAGTTGGAGATTGCCCTGAACGAACAGCATGGAATGGGGGAGAAGTTAAACAGCCTTCAGAGCGAATTGGAGACTCTAAAGTCCTTGAAGAGTGACATAGACCGTGACTTTAAACGGACACTAGAAGATTTGAAGTCCAGCTTAGAACTCAGTCAAGATCGATTTACACAGGTGAAAATCGATTACGAGCACAGGTTACAAACGGAGGCCGAACAAAACCACACTTTGGTTGCCCAGATTGAGCAACTAAACTGCGAGAAGACAAAGACCGGAGCTGAAATGAGTCTGTTGAGAGATCAATTGAAAGATTCATCGAAGCAGCTACTCGAACATAAGAGTGTAATTCAAGAAATCGAAGTTGGCAAGCTGCGTCAGGCGGAGTGGATCAACGATTTGAACTGCCAGCTCGGGAACATGCAAAAGCAGCTGGAAATAGTCCAGGCTGATTATGTGCAAATGAATAATGTAACCGCCGAACGGGAGAGGGAAATAGGTTCTTTGACCACCGAGTTGGAGCAGACCAAGCTGAATCTCGACTGTGTGGCCGGTGAAAAACAAAAACTCGTGCAGGAGTTGAGCAAGAGAGAAGAGGATCTGCAAAAGCTAACTGAAGACAGCAGGCAGCATTCTCTGATGGTTTCCAAAGTCCAGGCTGAGAAAGAGGCACTTATCAGTTCAATGCAACAGAGAATAGACGCCCTCAGGCTGGCACTAGACCAATGTGCGAGCTCGTTCAAGGAGCAAGAAGAACGGCTTGATCTCACGAACGAAAAGCTAAACTTGCGCCAGGCCGAACTGGAGAAGGTCTCATCAAATTACATGGACTTGGAAAAGGTTCTTGCTGAGCGAACACAGCACTTTGCCACGTCTGCAGATGGACTTGCAGCACAACTGCAGGTATTAGCCGACCAATTGAATACTGGGAAAGAACCGGACCTTTTGTCAGTGTCCCAAGAATCAACAGATGTTATGGACAACCTGAAGCGAGACCTCAATCAGCTGATACAAACGTGGCACAAGTTGGGCGTAGAAAACGCCCACCTATCAGACACTGTATCAAAACTTACGCAGCAGAATATCGATGCTAAGCGACTAATATCGGAACTGCGCGACCACAAAGGTGAGTCGCAAAGCGAGCGCAATAAACTGACGAATGAGGTAAAACGATTGACTGCCGACATCAGCAACTTGGAAAGTGTATGCGACCGTTTGAACGAGCAAAACTTAAGGCTGCAAACCAACCTGTCCGAGCTAAAACAGGCCAACGAGGATTTGGCACAGGAGAATAGTCTTTTGAAACAAGACACCTCTGATCTTAAATCCGAACACGAGAAGAACATTTGCCTGGCTGAGCAGTTGAGGAACGCAGAGACCGCGCTCCGAGCTCATGTTACGGATATGCAGTCATCAGCTAAGAGACTTGAACTAAAAATTGAAGCGGCCCAGAGTCTACTGGCGGTAAAAACACGAGACGCCGAGACGCTTCAGAAGGAACGAGACCAAGCTCAATGTACCATTGCTTTGATGAAAAAGCAGATTTCGGACCTCGAATCGAAGCTTCTCGCTTTGGATGGTGAGACAAAGGAGAAATACGAAGCAGCCTACAAAATCGTCCAAGAAAATTGTGAAGACAAGTGCAGGAGGCTAGAGGAAACTCTTCAGGCGCAAATTGATGCAAAGCAGAAAACTCTAGACGCACTCAACGATACGGTCGACAAGCAAACGCAGCAAAACTTGGTGTTGGACAACAAGTGCCACCTTCTGACAGCTCAACTGGAGCAATCAAAAAGCGACTTACTACTGACCAAAACCGAGTTCTTTAGACTGCAATGCGAAGAAACTAAGCTTCTAGCGGCAATCGAACTGATGAGGGATGCAAACACTTCGAGCGAAGCTCAAGCCGAGAAGTATAACAAGGAAATCGTGGAGCAAAAGGAGAACGTTTCTCGGTTAATCGGGGAAGTAGCGTCCATTCGGCGGGAAAAAGACGCCCTCGAGGAGGAGAAAACTCGTCTACTGAAAAAACTCGCTGAAACAGTCGACAAGCACAGCTCTTCGAGCGCAAGCTACAAGTCGATTCTCGAAAAGCTGCAATCAGCTGAAAAGGACCTTCTCACTAAACAAACTCTACTAAAGTCTGAGCAAATCCGCTGCCAAGACTTGGACAACCAACTGAAGAAACTACAAATGGAGTGCACAAAGCTGCGAGAATCCGACGAGAACAAAAGCAATCGTTTGCAAAAGCAGGCCCTCAAACTGGGCGACACAATGGCAACTAATATAAAACTCAAAAAGGAAACAGAACTGGCCCTCGAAGCGTTGAAAAATTCCAACGAAACCACCCAACGGGAAAACGCCAGGCTCAATTCGAGCTTCAATACCCTAAAAGACAAACTAGCCAAGTGGGAGAAGACCAACGAGCAGCTGGCATCGAAGTTGCAAGCATTGACCAAGGCGCATGAGTTGCTTGCCGCAGAGAAGGAAACCCTAGAAGCCTCTGAGAAAGAGTTGCAGTCAACGACAGCCGCGCTCGATAAAAGCAAGTCAAACTTGGAGGATAAAGTGCGCAAACTGGCCAAATCGCTCAGTGACTCAAACGTGGCTATAAGTCGCCTTGAACAGGACAAAGTTCGACTGAGCCTAGAGGTTGGGGCTTTGAACAACCAACTGCAGGAGGCAAAGTCCGTGTTTAACATGAAACTGAAGGAAAATCAGGACATAACCACAAACGCCATCGAAACGAAAAACGCATTTCAACAGCTGAAGGACTTCAATGAGAAGTTTGAAACGGACGCCAACGCCCTTCGCGAAGAGAACTCTCAACTGAACGATCAACTGTCCAAGCTGTCGCTTCGCTTACAAATCGCACAAGACGAATGCGACAGCACCAAAGCTGAGTTGGCAGCCAGCCAAGCAGAGGTCGTCACGAAGAAGAACGAACGCGATGCGACCGAGAGCGAGCATCTGGCCACATTGCAACGCCTCAAGGAAGTCGAGAAGCTCGCTGACGAGAAGATAAAACACTTGGAGACCAAGCTTGCCGAGACATCTCTAGAGCTGACCGAGAAGCTCAAGCAGGAGCAACTTACCACTGCCAAACTGAACAACGACATTAATATTTTCCAATCCAAGCTGCTCAAAAGTCGCGCGATATGCGAGGAAAACGAACTCAAGTGGGCGGAGGAGAAGGAGCAGATGTTGAACGAAATGAAGGCAAGCGACGACCGCATCAAGGAGACCCGACTGGAGCTGGAAGGCAAGCTGGAGAAGATGAAAAACAAAATGGTGAGTCTTAGCATTTCCGTAGCAGGGCATCACATTATGGCCTGTGGTGTGCAATTGTTTGTGCTGTCTTCCTGTTTGTGTTTTAACTTTTCTTGTTCTATCTATGAATGAAATAAGGGAAGAGCACACATAGAACTGCCACAGGTCTCAAATTATGTCAAACAAGTCCATTGGATGTCTGTAAAGTGAGTCAGTAGAGTAACCAAATTGCATGTAGGCTCCCAATCCTTGATACGTTGATTTATGTGGACGAAAGTCCCCCAGCCTTGCCTCTCAATCCCCCTCCGGTTGGATTGGCATCTTTCAGTGTTATAGTTGCTCACCCGGCGAAGTGGTGTAATGTGAACCCTGCTTGAAAAAAAAAAAACATTTTCCATTTCTTGTTTGTTGTTTACCCGTGTGTTTTGTTCTCTTCCCTTTCCAATGTAGTTTTTGCAACAAAATGAAAAAATGTTGAAAAACCGCAGGCGGAAATGGACGCACAGCATAAAGTCCTGCTTCAAATATTCGATAACATTTGTCCTGTTCCACATGATTGTTGTTATGCTAGTCAAATATATAATGGTCAGACATGACCTGCAGTTAATCATAAAAAGCAATGTACCCAGTGTGTTTTAGACTGTAAATGAATGTTGTTGTAGTATTGGATGTGATGTCCCAAATTTATTATTGTAATTGTTGCAAATAAACAAACCCCCCCCCCCCAGTATACCTAAACAAGATCTTTAAAAACCAATTTCTCTACGATTCGCTAGAAAACTTTGTATAATGATGAGATTACAAAAATTAAAAGTAAACAGGAACGCGAGCTTGCTGCCCTGAAGTCGGACTGCGAAACGCTCAAAGCGCAGGTAGGTGGTCGTGAACTTTGTTTCGAATCATATGTAATAAGGAGAAATTTGCCACCAGAACGCCAAGTACGAAGAGCACACAAAGAAGCTCTCCAGCCAGATCTTCAAGTTGAACGAGAACATTTTGGAGCATCAGAAGCAGAACACGTTCCTCAAAACGAAGCTGAAAGACGTTGAAAGTAAGCCGCACCAGTTCAATCGCATAGCGAGCAGCCACGTGCCGCAGTCCTCCGCTCACCATGCCTTAAGTTCGAACCTGCACATGGAAGACGAGGAAGGGGAAATCTTCAACAACACATATCTGGCGGACTTGAAGAGCGGCCGTGTGTCAGATCTTTTCAGCCGCGAAATTTGGTAAGTAAATTCCGCTTACTGGCATAAACCATCGGTTGACCTTTCATCTTTCACAGCACTCAAGAACTTAAGTACAGAAACTCCTTGGTGCCACCGCACTTGAAGAGCACCTATTTGGCACAATTCGACCATCAATTGGGCGAAGACGAGATCAGAGTAAGCGGCGTTTCAAATTTAAAAAGGACACCAGCAATTGAAAAGATTTTACGAAAACGCAATGTACAAAATGACAATTGAATCGATCGGTTCTTGTACCCGATTTGAGATTAGCTTTTATTAAATCCACCTAAAGAACTTGAAAGCTTTGCGGAATTTGATTTGATAGACAGGAATTCAGTATCCCTTTGATGTGTCTTTGTGATTTGTCGATTTGTGTTTTCCCCCCTCTTTTCTGTCCATAAATGTCTTGTGTTTATCACATTTGAGTGCGAGTTACAGTTTCTAATTGAATGTGCGCATTTTTCTTTCCCAGGAAATCCCCAGTCTGGATGACAGCTCGAGTACGCTGTTGAATACGGGCCAACGGAAGAAGGTGTCTGGTGCGACATCGTATAAACGGCCGGGCCCTCCAACGCCAAGTAAGAACGCTGGTCGTTTGTCCTTTGGCGGGATCGGAGAGCTTAACCGGGAAATACTGAAGGAATCTCTAGACACGGGAAACTACACGTTATCCTCCAAGACTCCGGCCAAGTTCAAGTTGTTTTCTTCAAAACTGAAGGACGAGGTAGGACTGTTTAACATTTTTTTTTTCTTTTTTCTTTTTGTTTTATTTGTGATCACGTCATTGTAGAGAAAGTGTATTTTGTATTCGTTTCGTAAAAGCTATCGCCGATCATATGATATGGTTGTAGGCAGAGCTGCTCCACGGATCTGAATCAGGTGGCCGATCTTCGGCTAACCTTCTGTATCAAACTTTCTGTTTACAACCCTTGCCTACATGTAATAGTACAGTGACCTGTCGTACCTGTTTTCATGTGTGTCCGAGTGTCAGTAAAGTTGTTGAACATAGTGCGCGCTTATTTGAACCACATTCCCTTTTCAGAATAAAAATTGCGTGCTGTCGTTTAAGCGAAAGAAACCAATCATTGGTGCCATTCAATGTTCATCAACACCTCGCAAAAGTAAGGCGCACTGCGATCAACGCCGCCTTCTAGATCAGATAATGTCTGCTCCAGCTGACTCGCCTCTCAGCCTTGTCAGCCCAGCTGTACATCGTCAATCGCCTCTAACTCTCACTCGGAGGCTATCGCACAAATTGCGACCATCAAAACTGTCATGTGCAACGCCGGATAGTGAAGTATCCGATATAAACTCTCCGATCTGCAAAGAGGCTATCTCAAAGCCCTCAAAACGATGCAAAGATCGGAGAAGTTCTCTCCACCTCAGGGGTACTATGTTCGCAAGGAGCTGTCGTACCCCGACCATGGGATTTCGCGAAGCTTTCAAAAACAAATCGAAAATGCAACGCAATGCGACATTTAACAAATACCGGCGCGAAGCGCTCAACCAACTGATTGTCAAGAAAGCGTCTGTCAGGCCGTCGCCGTGCAACAACAATAGGTGCTGCTCGAAGGCCATTAAAATGAATAACCTAACCATTGAAGAATCTAGGGAGGGCTACATGTGCTCGCCTTACAATAGTGGCATAAGTGACAATATCACTCTGGACGAGAAAAGTTCAAAGCATTTCCAGCAGCTTCTGACAACAAAAGAGTCACACGCACCATTTGAAATAAGTGAAATAAATGGTCCGTCGTACGCGAATTCGAACAGTAACAGCTCTAGCGCTGTACACTCCCGAGTAATATACGGAGCCAGTGTGATCTTAAACCGCCGCATTCCGAATGTTAACACTACACTAGTTCGCAAGAGTTCCATTTACGTCAAGGCAAAAGATGGCCAGGGCATTATTTTGGTTACGAACCAGTCCATTACTCTGATGGACCTCGCTCAGATGTGGATTCAGATGAATGTCTCTGCGAAAATTGTTATTAGCGTTAGCCTCATAACACTGTGCGTGTTCTTGCTGTCTATCGTTGTTCAGTTTTTCCTCTGAAAGAACATCATTTGTTTAAATTATTCACATGCTTACATTGAGAATGTCGAAATAAGTTCTATTTTGTTTGTAAATATCGTTAGAATTGGAATGAGCGTCATTTGGCATTGTAAAACTGCGTAAGGAACTCGAAAATATGTCAAATAAACACAAATGTTATCCAAATACTCAATGGCGTGGTTTTTTTCCACATATTTTTGATAAGTCGTAAAAATGTCGAGTGATTTAAATAATTTTTTCTTTTCTATTTTTCAGAATACTCCCCCTACCAACAAGAGACGGTTGAGCAATTTGTTTAAGAAAAAGTAAAAACGCCACCAATTTTTGTTCCTTTCTTCTATGTCTATGTCGATTGTCCGCCCAGGGAGGGATGCTTGTACAAATATAATTTTAATTAATGTTGTGGTTGTAAGTTCTTTGTATGTAATGTAATATAGTTGTAACTGGCTGACTGTTCACAGTAGTTAGTACCTCGTTCATGCTCGTTCATGTTTTAATTCTTTGTAATAAAAAGGTTTGGTTTGGTTAGGTTACCTTAACTAAGTTCCATTACATTTTGTGTAAAACTTTTTCTAAAACGTGGTATTCAAAATAAAAACGTAGAATATTTGAGTAGAAACAATTTTTGTAAGCGCTTTGTTGCTTGATTTTGCAAAATGCAACTAAAAGCATGATCCTATTCGAGATTTCTATATTGGCAACACTGTTATGTCGTTTTCCATTGAGCGAAAAGAAGAGTATGGAAACGAACAAATCACTTCTGGAACGGCTTCAAATTGACACAAAAATGGATGCTGGATGTTCCAAAATAAAATATTGAACAGAAACGTGCACATGATACAATCGTTCATGCTGTTTGTAATGAAAGGGGTGGAATGCTTTTTTTAGACGCACCTGGTGGAACTGGAACATTTTTGATTTTACTACTTCTAGCGAACACACTTTGCACTTAAATTGCAATTGAAGATGCCTGCTAATGAAACACCTACATGCAAAATTTCTAAGGATTCAGGTGCTGCCTCTTTCGCTGTGATAACCGTCAACGGATGCAACTGACAGAAAAGTAGAAAGTAAACCTACTTTATAATACTAACTTATGGTTGTTTATTCTGGTGGCAAGCGCTGTTAAAGTCTAACAACCTAAAAACCATGACAAAAATTCAAAGAATGGCCTGTATTGGCACCACGGGGGCAATGAGAACCAGCCCCACAGCAGGCCTAGAGGCTATACTCCATCTCAAACCCCTAGATCTCTTTGTACAAGAATCTGCTGCTAACAGCGCCCTTCGGTTAAGCCAGACCAAAAACTGGAAACACAGCCTGACAGGACACGCACAAATTCGCGGGCAATAATATATGCACGGACTATATCACCCCCCGACTAGACTTCAGAAGACCATTTACCACGTGTTTCCCCACCAGGGGCAAATGGAATGACGACCAACCAACATCCATTGGACCAACCATACCCATATACACGGATGGATCAAAGATGGAAATTGGCGTTGGCGCGGGTTTCTACTCGGAACGTCTCGGACTATCCAGTTCAATCAGACTACCTAACCACAGCAGCGTATTCCAAGCTGTATTTGGCAGTGACAACAGCTGCTAAACAGGTTGCAATGATGGCGATACCTCATGCAGATATTACCTTTTTCATTGACAATCAAGCGGCAATAAAAGCGATCGCTGCCGTTGAGTTAAAATCAAAGCTTGTAAGTCGCTGTCGCGAAGAGCTGCGGGTTCTTGGCGCGCGCCAACGTAAGACTATGCTGGGTTCCTGGGCACAAATGTGTATCTGGGAATGAAAAAGCTGATGAACTGGCAAGAAAGGGATCCTCCCTTGAACTAAAACAGGCCGACACCTCAGTAATGATTCCCTCCTGTAATCTCAGACAGGTGATTGGGAACAGAATACTAAAGGCGACAATTGAGAGATGGAGCAAACTAGACTCCTGTGTCATAACCAGGAAAATGTGGCCAATCTACAACAAACAGAAAACGGATAAAATCCTACAATTAAGCAAGAAATCATTGTCCTTAATCACCGGACACAATACACTGAAATACCATACCAAGAAGATGGGAATCAGCTCAGATGACCTGTGCAGAGGATACGGTGATGAGGAGGTGCATGAGGAGACCCCACACTTTCTTTGTCACTGTCCAGCACTCTGTCACATAAGAAATAAATTCCTTGGCAGTTACTTCTTCGAGGATTTAGAGGAACTCTCAGATAGGTCCATTAACGACCTACTAAAATTTGTTAATAAAACGGACTGGTTTACTAATCCGTAGGTTTTTCATAGGTTTCCAGTGTATGGGGGTAGTAAACCCCTAGGGCATCACAACGGATCTACATTGATCTAAGTGTGGCACGTACAGGTTCCCCTGTTCTGCCAACCCGCTAACCTAACCTAAACCTACTTTATCTGTCGCATTCGGCACGTGCGCTGCTTATGGGTCAGATTCCATAAGAAAGTGCTATGTATTCTATCAATCTGTCAGTCGAATACGTTGCCGCAACGGATGCGACGGATTCTATTTAGATAGAACGTTGCAAGATTTACGTGGTAATCAACGGATTTTCGGTCGTGCCTTGATATTGTTAGCGGGTTGGCTGAATTCCAAAACGCAGTACTTCTGCATCACTGCTTAATCAAGCATTCCAAAACGCAAACGGATTACTATGATGCAATGCAACTTTTCTAAAACGCATTGTGAACGCATCAACTGCGCAAACAAAAGCAAACAGAGCATCGGTAATGATTATGATGCAAATAATAATAATTGACATTTCAGTTTGAACAGGCAAATACGCAATTGATGGCCTGAATCGTAAGTAAAATAATATATTTTGTAATAATTTGCAAATCTTACTTTCGTTTGCATTAACAAATGCATAACTAATGAAAAGCAGCGCAAAAGCATTCATAACCTGGCATCAGAAAAGCAGTGTGCATTCTCAATGCGCATTTTTTTTACTTTTTGTAATTCAGCCGTTATTTTCGCCAATCTTTGTCTGTTATTCCACAGCTGCTGATGAATTGAATGCATGTTTAAAACCATCCTATTTGTGATTGATGGGGACCCGACTAAAGGGCCCAACCCATAGAATCCGTCGCATCCGTTGCGGCAACGTATTCGACTGATAGACTGATAGAATACACAGCACCTTATGGAAGCTGAACCATAAGCAGCGCACATGCCGGATACGACGGATAAAGTAGGTTTACTTTCTACTTTTCTGTCCGTTGCATCCGTTGACAGCGAGAGAGGCAGAATTTTCATTGGTGGAAATATTGAGAGCATGAGAGAACCTGTTATTGTCTGTCGCCAGTTTTCTTATATGGTGGAATTTCTTCCTTTTTATGGGAGTTTCGATGTCCGAAAAGCCTTCCATGGTAAAAAAATAAAAACCTCCAAATCCATTAAATTTTTGCTGAAATTTCATCAAAATAGATATCTGCATTTCACGACGATTAAAAACACAATTAATGTACATAAAAAGAGCTTCTGTAAATGGCTTTTTAGCAAGATTTTCTGGTATAAATATTAACAAACTGGGACTTTTATAACAAATATAATTTAATATGATTTCTGTGTCCGTAAAATATAAATTTTACTTTTAAAAGAAAGATATTAACAAAAATTACATTTCAAGGTAATTATTTAAAAGGGAATTTGAGTACGCTGAATAGGGAAATATTATTACTTTTCGTGGGAAATATTAGGACAGAGTACTTTGCCACTGGCTGCTACCGTATGCGACGGATTCTATGGGTTGGGCCCTTAAGCCTGTTGAATTTCATCTAGTAAAGTTATAGAAACAAATCTTTAGTTAAATAAAAGTAAAAGAATGGTGATACTACCGTTTCTCCTTTATTAGAAAATCGTGTACTAGAATGTACTAGAAAACTGGTTGAGTATACGGTTAAATCAACAAATTTCGATGCAGAAACTTTTAAAAATAACATTTTGTACGCAAACTTCTCCCAGTCATTCTCAAACATAATTTTCATTGGCACTTCCTCGTCTGAACTGCCTTACCCGCATTTTGAAAATCAACTTTCACCACATCACCCTGCATCTGTCAAATGTCAAGCAATCATGAAAAAAGAGGAATGCAAAACAAATAAAAGTGACGTCCTTCGTTTAGCCATGCAAATAAAATTGGTGACAAAATAATAAAATCTTCCAAATAAATAGTGTTTTCAACAAATTTGCCCAAAAAAAATGGATACCAGCCAATCATCGGTGGTAAATAACACCTCGAACCACTTGTGACGAGAGTTTTTAACGAAATATTGCTTCTAGGTGGACGCCAAAAAGAATTCTATCGAGTCCATGACCAAGGAGGAACTTATAAACAAATACAAAGGACTCCTGGGCATAGCAAAACAGGCCAAAAAAGCTAAAGATGGTAAAGTACATGAACCTTTAAATGTTATTTACCATTTTAAACACTCTCGCATCTAGAATTTGCTGAAGAAAATCAGAAACTAAAAGAGAAGTTGACGCATTTTGAGACACAACGAGAAGCTGACAAGCAATCACTGCTCACGATGAAGGAAATGCTCGAAGATTTCACCCAAAATAAACTGGAAATGGCTTCAGAGCTAAGTGAGCTACGAGGAAAACATAAATCACTAATGGATGAGCGTGTGAATACGGAGCAATTGTCCATAGAAAATGAGGCATTACGTCGCCAACTCGACCGACTTACAGACGATAACGAGAGCCTGCTGACGGATATAGATAAAATGGAACTGCAATTGAAGCAGGTCAATGTACTAGGAATGGAGCAGAAGAAGCACCTTGATCTATTGGAACTGGAGGTGGAGAAGTTAAAAGAATATGAGGTGACAAGCAGGGAGCTGGAAGGCAAACTTCAGGACCTACTACAGGCGAATACATCGCTGCAGGAGTCGTACGATATCAGTCACACGGAATCGCAGACCCTTGCTGTCAAGTACCAGAGCCTGAAGGATATTAACTCGGAACAGCGGGCGAAGTTCAACAGTTTGAAAGACCGTTTCATTGAAGTCCACAAAAAGCTTAAGCAACTGCAAGATTGCAAGCGTATTCTAGTTGAAAGTCACCACGAATACGCCGACTCAATATCAAAATGGCAGCTGGATATTATGCACGCCTCGAAGCAGCTTTGTGCGCATATACACACGCTGACCAAGGAGAATGGTGAGTTGAAGAAGGAAATTCAAACGGCCAGCGGAGATGTGAGTATTGCATTGCCTCAGTTGCCAGCCTTGATCGAGTACTGCGAAATAGCGCTCTCTCAGTATCTCCAGCAGAATGAAGTCATCGCGAAGTTACAGAA
This sequence comes from Cheilosia impressa, assembly GCA_948293265.1. Taxonomy (NCBI): domain Eukaryota; kingdom Metazoa; phylum Arthropoda; class Insecta; order Diptera; family Syrphidae; genus Cheilosia; species Cheilosia impressa. The sequence goes on from OX411880.1 coordinate 2,006,651, forward strand.
AGAGAATGAGGAATTAAGGACCAAAGTGGTTCTCGGTGTTGAAAGCGAAGAAGTGGATAGTGCGACGAAAAATGACCAACAATTTAGTACTCCAAAGGTTGAGAAAAAGGACCAAGGCGAATCCCAAAACGAAACTGTTCAACGCTTGACGAAAGATAGTGACAGTCTTAGAGGAGAATTAGCCAGTGACGATGAAGAAGTAAAATCACTTAGGGCAGGGAACTCAAGAGCAGAGCCCATCAAGTCTGAAGAGGTAATACAAAGCTTGACAAAGGACATTGAAGTACTACGTCAGGCCAATCTGGAAAAGGAAAATATCGTCAAGCTATATACAGAAGAAAACGCGATGTTAAAGGAACAAGTCGAAATAGCTAAGCTTTCGGCTGAGCAAGCGGATAACGAAGTCCATCGCCTTAGGACGCTAACTGCAAGTTTGGAGGAAGATACTAAAGTGAGAGAAATAAGGGCAAAGGCCGAGCTCCTAGAGCAGAAAGCATCCCTATCTGCAGAAGAAGTCAATCGCCTTATGACGGAAAATGCGAATTTGGAACAAGAAGCTACCGTAAGCATTCAGGAAATCAGCAATTTAAAAGCAGAAAACGCAAAATTAGAAGAGTTTGTCAAGAAACAGGCAGACGTCGAAGAAGAAGTCACCCGTCTCAGAGCACAGCTGGAAGAAGCAGGCGAGGCTAAGCTGATTGTTGATAGCGAACTGTGCCAATTGAGAGCTGAAAACGACAAGTTAGGAGAAGATCTAGCAAATCTGGCAGCAAATACGGAGCAACAGATGAACCTCCTGAAAGCTCAGAACCAATCGCTAGAAGAAACAGCAGCAAAGGCCAGCCTATCTGCCGCAGAAAGTCTGACTGCGGAAGTTGAGCATTTAAAGAATGCGAACCAGGGCTTAAAGGACGAGCTCCTAGTAATAGAATCATCGCTTGGCATTGTTGCGTCCCATTTGCCTAATTTAATAGACTGTTGCGACAGAGCCTTGTCGGAGCACCGGCAGACTGAAGTCATTGCTGTGCAGGAGGCGAACCTTAATAGCCCAATACTATCCAGCAACGCAGAGCTAGATATTCTAAGGAGTGAACAACTCCCCAACGACAGTAGCACTAACCAACTCTGTGAAGAGCTCCAGACTAAGCTGGAGAAGCAAGAGCGCGAGAACACCGATCTGCTGAATGAAATGCGCGAGCTAAACGAGGCACTGAAGGGCCGCGGTGATGTCATATCCCGACAACAAGCGAAACACCAAGAACTGGTGAGCGAAGTCAAGAAAACCTCATCTGCTCTTGCCAAAATCGAAGCAGACTTGAGTGCCAAGAACATATTGATCAACGAAAAGGATCTGAAAATCACCAAAATGAGCGAAGACAACCACGCAGCCCTGCAAGAAGTGCACCGTCTTCAGAACATTTGCAGGGAGCACGAATCACGCATCAAAAACTTGTCCGACGAGGTGGCCGCCATGCGATCTCAGTTGGAAAACCACGAGGCCCAAAGCGAAGTACTCTCCTCATCGACAATCTCCCGCGCTGAAGAGCTAGCGCGTTTGCGTGAAGTCGACGAAAGTTTCGAGGAGAAGTACAACAAACTGCGAAGCTTAGCCGTCAAGTTGAAGAAAAAGGCGCACGAACAGTCCCTGCACATCGCTGACCTAGAGAAGCAAGCTGCCGACAACAAATCCAAGATCACTGAGACTAGCGAAATAGTAACCGCCTTCGAAAACGAACGAGAGTCCTTGCAAAATGAGCTGAAGACGTGCAAAACGCAAATTGAGTCTCTCAAGGCCGAGGTGGACAAGTTGAAGACCTCCAAAAAGCAGAGCAATGTGCTGACGCTGGAGATCGAAGCATTCGAAAAATCTCTAAACGAAACGAGTGCCAAGCTGACGGCCAAGGTCGCTGAGTGCGATCTGATGCGCGAAACTCTGCAAACCAAAGAGTCAGCAATTGCGGTCATGAGGAAGGAGATCAAAATCCTGGAGGACAGTCAGGAGGGCGAAAAAGTCCATTCGGTGGACCTGAAGAAACAGATCGACAGGCTGCAAGCGCAGTTAAAGGATGCCATTCACGGAAAGCAGGAGGTTTCCGAGAAGCTTGACGAATCCCAGTCCGAGAAGCAGTCACTCCAAGCGGACTTTGATGAAGTCAATCATAGACTATCGACAATTGCAGACGAGCGAGCTGCAGAGAGAGCCGCTTTGCTTAGAGAAAAGGAAAACCTCTTACATACCATCAACTCCCTCGAGGACGAACTAAACTCATGCAACAACCGTATTTCACTGGCCGAGCATTCCTACCACGACCTTCAGCAGGAGTACTCCAACTACAAGGTCAAGGCGCAGTCTGTTCTCCGTCAAAACCAAACGAAAGAGTCCTCCAAAGAACGAGAACTCGAGGAAGAGCTCACCCTCCTCAAGGGTGAACACAAACAGCTCGACAAGCGCCTGCAGTCATTCCAAGAAAAATCCCAAGCCAACGAGAGAATAGCCGAAGAACTTCAAGAGGAAAACCGACGTCTGCAGAACCGCTCCGCCGAGCTGGCGAACATTATCTCAGACCTTCGGACGCACACAGACCTCCTGTCGCAGGAGAACAGAAAACAACTAGACACATATCAAGAGACTCTAAAGGGACATCGTCTACAGATCGAGGCTTTGAACAAGTGCCACCTCGAACAGATGCAAGACTTGCAAGCGAAATACGATCGGCACGTTGCCGAGCTCAAAGCGTCTCACAAAAAGGACTCCGAGTCGATGCCGTTCAAACCGCTCGAGAAACTTGACTACATTCTCATGGAACGCGAGGACGCGGAGGGTTCTGAAGCTGAGGCAACGAATACCCCCAAGTACATACCATCGGCGAGAAGATCTACCCACGATTTGATTCCGTTGGACGAGTTGTTGAGCTCGCCCACCGTCGACAGTACATACACAGTGTTGGAGCGAAGGCCGTCGATATCACCATCGATTGAGTTGCAAGAGACCAAGGAACGTTTGGTTAAGCAAGAGAGCCGCGTCCGCCACTTGACTTCGTTGCTGGCCGAGAGCGAGCAGGATTTGGCACGGCTGACGCAGTTAAATGAAATGCTGAAGGAGGAGGTGCGCCGCCAGGAGCGCACCGTCGAGCGCGAGAAGCACATGCATAATTCCGAGTATCTCAAGAATGTTGTTCTCAAGGTAAGCACTTTGGGTTTTCTATTGCTTTCAATTCGCCGAGTACTATTTTCTTACACCCCACCAACAGTTTGTCTCTCTCAACAACTGCGATGAACGTTCGCGTTTGGTGCCTGTTCTGAATACGATACTCAAGCTAAGTCCAAGCGAAACGGAAATGATTCAAAACGTCGCCAAGGGCAAGGGTAAGTTTGCAACCGAAAACTGTTTGCGGCAAATCTCATAGACAACCTTTTTCCAGCACCAGACAACAACAATCGAACGTGGGGAAGTTACCTTCCCCACTGGGGAGGCGCCAGTTAATACAAACCGAAGCAAGCAAACGAAGGGCATTTACCCAAAATCCCGTAATCACTGTTTTAGTATTATTTTTCTTGTTTGTTTTGTGTTCATTCGATTTCACACAAATATTTTGTATGGGACAGGTTAGCAGTGGTTTAATATACACACAGAACATTCTTGTAAATATTTGATTGTTTGATATCAATGTAAATAAAAAATTACGTAAAATATGACAAAGCGTGGTTTCTTTTCTAACTTCCGAGGTCAATCAGGAGTCCATTTCTGGCTCAGTGCTTGGCTCAAGTTGAAAGCTCGGTTTTTTTGGCTAATGACCAAAACTTTCCGGTATTAGCTATTTTACTTTGCGGTCGTCGATGTTTTCAGTGCACAGGTCTCACTCAAAGTTCCATCACTATTCAGATCATAGACAAACCAAACCATACCATACATACGAGCCACACGCAAAATAGTTGGTCCACCCACTTTTGCACTTGGAAGCTTCTATGTTATTAGTTTGTCATATATACGCATTTCTTTTTTTACAAAAACAACAAAAAACATATCATAGACAATATGCTTTTTTAATTGAATTAATGACAAAAATAAGCAAAATTACAACGAGTACCGTTAAAACTGTATGCTTTCTCATTTGTTAATGAGTGCAAAATAGTTGGTCTACGTCATTCGTGATGCAAAAGAGTTGGTCTACTCCACATAATCGTATGATTAAGTTAACCACTAGCAAAAATTAAGCAAAAACAAACGTACTCTTGCTTTGTCAGCTTATTAGTGTACTTGTGCAATTAGTTCTAATTCAGTTGTTGGTTGATCACGGCGCGTGGTGTTCCCCTATCTAAAGATCTCAGAGAATCGATTGTAAAAGCATTTGAAAATGGTTTTTCAAGCTACAAAATTGCCAAAAATTTTAATCACCCTCGTTCATCGGCACAAAATATCATTTCGCTCTTCAATAAGATGGGTAACATTAAAACCCGGAAGAAAACTGGGCGGCCGCCAATAGCAACAGCCCGCGATTGTAGGGTATTAAAAAAAATAATTAAGGAAAATCGTCGTCAAACTGCTTCTGGGGTAACTGTAGAGTGGAAAAGCCGCATCAAAAAAGAAATGTCTGTCGACACTTGTAAACGCAACATGAACAAAATGGGTTATAAATTTTACAAGGTTTGTTTAAACATCTTTTGTTAATTCTGTATTGTGGTTTTTTTCAACCCATTCTAATAGGCCAAAGAAAAGCCCCTTCTTACACCAAGGCAAAAGAAAAGGCGACTTGAATGGGCTAAAGAGCACAAGGATTGGACCTTACAGCAGTGGCGGGAAGTAATTTGGAGCGATGAATCAAGATTTGAGGTTTGTGTTGGCGATGAGCGAAAGCGTGTACTTCGCACCTCCAAAGAAGCGTTCCATAAAGACTGTCTGAAACGAACAATCAAGTTTCCAGCATCACAAATGATATGGGGGTGCATGTCTGGGCGTGGTGTTGGTAGATTATGTTTTGTTGACGGCCTTGTAAATTCAGTAAAGTATCGCGACATCTTGCAAGAGCATCTGCTTCCATCAATAACACAGCTTCAGTCAACCGAGGGGGCTTACGTATTTCAGCAAGACGGTGCATCTTGTAATACGGCAAAGTCAACTCTAGCCTGGTTATCTACTGAAGCCATTCCATTAATGGAATGGCCATCCAGTAGCCCTGATCTTTCGCCCATCGAAACTCTATGGCACAAAATGAAGCAAAAGTTAAGACAGCAACCAGCAAGGACTCGCAAAGATCTACGACAAACAATTAATGATATTTGGCAATCGTTTACAGCCGATGACTGCCAAAAACTCGTGGATACAATGCCACAGCGAATTCAAGCAGTCATATTCAAGAAAGGTGATGTGACGCAGTGGTAAAAAGTAGTAATTTTTAAATCTTATGTCGTTTTCCATTGGGACCACCAAAAATCTTTTTCAGATCTCAGATTTATCGCGGTTCATGGAACGTGCAACGAAATTGATCTGCTTTTGTCAATGGATTAGTGTGTATTTGACAACAAAATCAGCTGTTCAAATTGCATTTGCTTTTGCAAAAATCAGCTATGGATATCGACTTGAAAAATGTTTCCCCTGTTGTAGGCACAAATGGAATAGTTTCGGTGATTCGTAGTTTCCAGATGATGAGGAAAATAATAAAGATAATAATTCATCCAACATTATATCAATTGCTTTTTATGTATTTCTTTATTTTGCTTTTCACGAAACTTTGCGCATTTCTTTTGAAAGCAAACTTCTTGCAATGACATAAATCAGCTGTGGGTATTTGTGGCAGTATGTGTAAATCTGAAAAATTATCGAGATCTGCAAAAACTGCTCCGAATCGAAAAAAAAATTGATTTTTTTTCCCAATGGAACGCGAAAAGTGATTTAGATCAAAAAAAAGATTGATTTTTTGTCCCAATGGAAAACGACATTAGACCAACTATTTTGCGCTCAAACGAAAGATGACCAAATATTTTATTCAGTAATAACTTCAAATGCTTACAACTTGTTCATTAAACTTTCTTTTTAATTGTAGCAGAAATATAAATACATATTTATTTTCACAAAACTTTTTATTGAAGAAACAAAACAAGTTCGAATTTCTCAACAGAATTTATTCGTAATCAAATAGCATAGACCAACTATTTTGCGTTTGGGCTCGTAGTATTGTCTCTGATTCAGATAACCGAAGAAAGCAGCTGCGTTTGTTGTACGCTGCGTTCTTTTTTTTTGGGTGTGTCAATGGATGTGGTAATCTTCTAAAGATGCGGTAGCCCGTGCTACCAACATGCACGATTCGCAAACCCGAAAGCTGCGTTCCTTCGATCGATGCCAGGAGTGCGCCTACTTACTAATCCACACCCTTCCACCACTCTCCCCGCGGGACTGCCGTTAGGTATTACGAGTACTTCGCGGGTCTGGTTAGCAATTTATGCTCTGCTCACTGTATTTGTTGCTTCTTCTCGCCTCAGTTTTTCTATTCTTCGCAGCTCGTTTTGTACATTAATTACTAGTGTGCAAATTTCCATTCACTTATTTTCCGGATCACCATCTCATTTATAATTATTGACGGACTGGGCATATTATTTCTTCATTGTTGAAGGCGTTCGCTATAGTAAACAGCGTGCTCGGTATCTTCTTCATCGTCTGAGCATTCTGGACAAAGAGGTGAACTGTCATGTCCAAATCGGTATAGATATTTGCGATAGCCGCCGTGGCCGGACAGGAACTGCGTCAGATGGTAGTTGCAGCTGCCGTGAGCTCGGTTTGTCCACACTTCGATGATTGGAACCAACTTATAGGTCCATCTGCCTTTTGCAGTATTGTCCCATCCAGCTTGCCAAAAAGCTATTGAAGCCAACCTCTCTTCATTCCCTATTATACCCTCCACAGGAAGGTATATTCACTTTGTCATTACATTTGTAACGCCAAGAAGGAGTCACCAGAGACCTCATAAAGTACATATATTCTGAACCAGGATCACATTCTGAATCGATCCATGTCCGTCTGTCTGTTGAAAGATACCGCCCAAATTATTTGACGTAGGTAAGTGAAATTTTGTTAGAGGACTTAGGTTAGGTTAGGTGAAACGGGTGGGCAGAGCAGGGAGAACCCTGCACTACCCCACTTAGGTCCTCGTGGACCCTTTGTGATGCCCTTGTTGGGGTCAACCGTTGGTGTTGTATCGGCGTTTCTCAACCCCCCTCCTCGTGACTAATAGATACCGTCCAACCATCCCGATGTCCTCAAAAACCTGCAAAGATCAGACAGTGAGATATCAGAGAGTTCTTGTAGGTCATGGAAGAAGTAGCTTCCAAGTGTTCTGTTCCTCAAGTGACACAGACTCGGGCAGTGACAGAGGAAGTGAGGTGTGTCCTCGTGGACCTCCTCGTCTCCACAGCCTCTACATATATCGTCATCTTTGAGATTTAGTTTCATTGCGTGGTTTCTTAGGAAGTTATGACCAGTTAGAGCCCCTACTAACTTAGATAGCGATGACCTGTCAAACTGTAGTAGTCTGTTGGTCCGGCTTCTATTATATTCTGGCCAAAGCTTCCGTGATATTTCACAGGTAGTGAGTTCTTTCCACCTGTTGTTGGTTTTCATTCGAATTTTGTTCTCCACTCGCTCTCTGAGATTGCAAAGTGGGGGCTTGATTGACTGAAGTGCTCTGTCGAGATCCATTACGGACCCCTTTCTCGCCAGTTCATCCGCCATCTCATTGCCGGTTTTGTCTCTGTGTCCAGGGACCCAGCAGAGATTTGTGGTATGCTGCGAGCAAAGAACCTTGAGCTCTTCGCGGCAGCAGTGAACTAGTTTGGATTTTATTTCATTAGCAGAAACTGCTTTTATAGCCGCTTGGCTGTCAATGAAGATGGTAATATCGGTACGGGGTATTGCCAACATTGACGCCTTACGGGCCGCTTCAGCGATAGCCAAAACCTCAGCCTGGAAGACACTACTGCTATCAGGTAGTCTGATGGAGCAATGTATATTTAATTCCTCAGAGAATATGCCGGCACCGGTTCCACAGTCCATCTTTGAGCCATCTGTGTAGATGGATATTGATTTACTTTTTGTGGGTTCATTTGTATTCCATTCTTCCCTACTCGGGAAGGAGCAGGTGAATGGTCTGTCAAAGTCCAGATGGGGAGACATATAGTCAGAAGTGACAACGTTCCCTACGTATTTGCCCAATATCTGTGCATGCCCAAAATTACAAGGCTTCCAAACGTTAGTTTGACTGATCCTTAAGGCACTTTTAGCAGCAGATTCTTCCATGTATAGGTCTAGAGGTGTCAGGTTAAGAATTGCCTCTAGTCCAGCTGTAGGTGTGGTTCTCATTGCGCTGGTTGATCCTATGCAAGCTATTCTTTGAATTTTGGTCATTGACTTAAGATTGGTCGCTTTGCTTGCGGCTTGCCACCAGACTACACTGCCATACGTCAGAATTGGTCGCACGATCGCAGTGTACATCCAAAGGATGATTTTGGGGTTTGGTCCCCAACTTCTACCAAAGATGCGATTGCATGCGTAGAAAGCGTTCGCTGCTTTCTTGATTCTTTCGTTGACATTCAGCTTCCAATTAAGTTTCCTGTCAAGGATAATTCCCAGATACCTCGCACTATCTGCCATCCTAAGGGGTACCCCCTCCAGAGTTGGTGGCTCGAATTGCGGAATTATTCTTTTATTCGTGAACAAGACAAGCTCGGTTTTCTGCGGATTGACCCCAAGACCGCATTGCTTTGTCCACGTACTTAACACCCTAAGTGAGTTTCCTAACAGGTCGCTAATGGTAGGTAGAAACTTACCCCTTGTGAGTATAACTACATCATCTGCATATGCAGTTACCTTGACTCCCATGTTGTTGAATTTCATAAGTATCTCGTTAATGACAAGAACCCAGAGTAAGGGGGAGATGACTCCTCCTTGTGGGGTGCCTCTCGAAGCAGTTACTCGGAGGTCAGTGTCACCTAATTTCGCGTTGATATTCCTTTCACTGAGCAAGCTCAAGATCACATTAGTGAGAGATTGATCAACATTCGAGTTCTGAAGTGCTCTCTTTACTGCGCAGATTTTGACATTATTGAAGGCTCCTTCAATGTCTAGGAACGCAGCTAATGCATATTCTTTGTCATATAGTGACTTCTCAATGGTACTTACGACGTCATGCAATGCAGTTTCCACCCCTTTGCCCTTCGAGTAAGCATGTTGAGCCGTGGATAACACATTGTCATCTAGCCGATCACGTATGAAGACGTTTATTAGTTTTTCAAAGGTTTTAAGAATAAACGATGTCAGACTTATAGGCCTGAAGTCTTTGGCAGTGGTATGGCTGGATTTCCCTGCCTTCGGAATGAAGACAACCTTGACTTCTCGCCAGGCTCTGGGAATATAGCAACATTCTAAACTGCGAATAAAAATTCTTTTAAGGATCGGTATAATGATCGTCTTAGCCTTCTGGAGCATGATTGGAAAAATCCCGTCGCATCCAGGGGATTTGAACGGTGAGAATGAATCGATAGCCCAGATTAGTTTTTCTTCAGTTATGAGTACTCCAGGAATTGCCGTCGTTACGCTATTATCACTCGACTGGTTCGTTAGGTTCGTGGTAGAACCCGGAAAATGGGTTTGTAGTAATAGCCTGAGAGTCTCTTCGCTGGATTGTGTCCAAGTCCCATTGTTGTCTTTGAGATAACCTGGGACCGCAGATTCTCTGCATAGGATTTTCCTAAGTCTGGCTGATTCTGTGGTTGATTCAATATCACTACAGAACGAACGCCATGTTGCGCGTTTAGCGCTGGTTATGGCCTTCTTAAATTTCCTCTGGCCGACTTTGTATGCGTCCCAGTCAGTCTGGGAATTTGTGGCCCTGGCCAAATTAAAAAGAGCTCTAGTTCTTTTTCTTATATCAGCGAGGTCCTTCGACCACCATGGTGGGGATTTCCTATTCTTTATTGTCCGTAAGGGACAGGCTTTTTCATACGCCTTGCTCAGAATATCATTCAACATTTTCGATGTTGCCTCGATTTCTTCTGGCGTGTCTATTTTTTGCAGTTTTAATTTGTGGTCATATTTCCCTACTTCTGATAAGAAGGTTTCCCAGCTGGTCAATCTAGGATTCCTAAATTTACCTAATGTGGGAGTTTTCTCATCAATGTGGAATTCTATTATTCTATGGTCTGAGAAGGATGGTTCTGTGGAAACTTTCCAATCCCTCACAGTAAGGGTTTGTGAATTACTAAGGAGAGTAATATCTAAAACCTCACGTCTGTTCCTTACTATAAATGTTGGTTCATTCCTACATTGGCTATAAGTAAGTTGTTTTTGATAATAAATTCTAAGACGGACTCACCTCGGTCATTGATGTCAGAACTACCCCAAAGTGTATGATGGGAGTTGGCATCACAGCCCATAACTAAGTCCCATTTCCCCCGTTCTGCCGCACTAATCAGGGATTCTGTTATTACGGAAGGTGGGCTACTGGCCTCGTATGGCATGTATATAGCCGCCAGTATCAGCGATGTCTTCCCTTCCCTTTCCCATTTCACCACTGTTTGGTCGGTATCGCTGAGGCTAGGTAGGAGAAAAAGTTTAATCTGTTTTCTAGCAACAATGCATGTTCTAGACTTACCATTGTCTGGTGTACTGCTGTAGATAAGCAGATCTTTATGGTTCAGCCCTCTTATACTTCCCCGGAAGGTCCAGGGTTCCTGTATTAGGGCGATGTCTATTTTCTTGGACTCCATAAGGAGAACAAGATTGGCGCTAGCCGCCTTACTGTGATGAAGATTTAGCTGTACTATCTTCATCACGAGCAGCTTCCACCTCTCTCTCCTCCTTAGGGTTTGCTGCTATAAGCCTAAGCTTACAGCGCGTTATGCCAATGCGGACTTTAAAATCGCGCTTACGCAGTAGTGGCAGCGATTTGTGGCTAAGGAGTATGGTGACGTCCATGCCATTGTCTTTATATTCACCCGTTTCTAGGACTTTCCACTCCCTGCTTTGAAGTTCCGGATTAAGGAACTGCAAGTAGCGTTCAATCCTTTCCGCGGGTATATACGGTCCTCGAAATAGTATTCGGCCTTTTGGTCTTGTGATGTCAAGGATCTCCTTCCTATTCACCACACGCAAGTCGGCATTAGGCCAAGGAGCAACGGTGTTAAGGACGAAGTTCCTTAACCAAGCCAACGTTTCATCATCGTCGCATTCCATAACCTTAAACCCTTTAAAGGTGGTTATCTGTCCAAACAATGGAAGCTTGCCATCCGCCTTCACAATGGCGTCATTGACACCATCGAGAATGCGTTGTTCCAACAGTTCCCATTGGCTACCGGTCAGTTTCCGATTTGGATTTCCAAGGTCGATAATAGCGACACGGAGACTTTCTTTCACCTTGTCTGAGAACTTCGGTTTTTTCGCCTGCCTACCTACAACCGGGGAGATTGTGTCGTCATGCCTACCTCTCTTGGAGACTCCAGGTGCGTTCTCAGATTTAGACGAATCCTTATCTGTGACAGCTCTAGGCGGCCCGAGCTCAGCCGCAGTCGAGGTGAAAGGCAATCGGCATTTCGTCCTCGCTGCGACCAATCTCATACCAGCTCCTCCAGAGGCAAGCGCCCTAGGTTTCCTAAGCCCTGACCTATCAGCAGGCAGAACCCACTTGGAACAGCCAGGTGTTTGCTCAGCCTTGGACGAATCCTTAGCCGAACTGACAACTGGTTTACCGGGATTTGACCTACTCAAGGCGGAAGGCAGTCGGCATTCCTCCCTTGGTCCAGTCAACTTCCCTTTTCCCAGTGGGTTCTTTCCCCTAACTTGCTGGCTGCTGCGCCATGCACCTTCGGTCGACTTCATGGTCTCCCGAGCCCTAGCTAGCTGAGCAGTTTCCCTATCCGTAAGGGAATTGGGGTCACGGCTCCTAAACCTATTGAGCAGTCGGCGTGCATTCTTACGCATTTTGGGGTTGTATTCTGTTATGTTGGACAGCTTGTTGCTTTCCGCCGGGTTCGCCACAATGACAGCAGGGACTTCGGTTTGGTCCAAACATCCAGTGCCTATTGGCTCCTCCGGCTTACCGACAACAGTAACTGCACTGTCCAGGGTCGAGTCAGCCTCTCCCGGTGAAACATTTATGTCCTCTTTGTCGGCTTCTAATTTTGCGGGGTCAGATGCAACGGGCCCGCGCCCCGATAGGCTAAGGCATATCACAGGCACGGGTGGTCGCATAAGAGCTCCCTCGCTCAAGGCTCCAGGAGACTCAGCCTTTAGAGTGGTGCTAGCACAGGGCTCATCGCACTCCAAAGATTGACTCTCCAAGAAGTCAAGAGCATTTTGAAGCCTTCGTTTGTCGTTGTCCTCTAGGTGGTGCTTCTTCTGCAGTTTTTTTATCGTCATTTTGCAGTTGATAACACTTTTCCTAATTGACATTGAAGACGATATAGAGAGTTTGGATGAGCTGGCGATTGACTGATTGTCCTCGTCCTCGAGAAACAGTTTCTCAAGTCTGAGGTCAACCGTTCCCTCGCTTCCCTCAACCGAAATGGCCTTGTTCGTTGACGGTTCTTGAAGTAAGAGGTTTTCTTCCTCCTCCGTCATGTTTGTCTGAGAATCGGTGTTTCCGAAGTTCTTGGTGCCCGATTCATTTACACCAGTCCCTTTGTTTGTTTTAGTTATTTTGTCTATTTTGTTCCCACGAGTAAGGGGGAAGAGGAGGTCATTCTGTACTCACCCCCTGTATACAGAAAAGGGGAATTGGATTGAAACTAGAGGTCCCCAGGTATCTAGAGTTCACCGCTAAAAGACACATAACATTGTGCCATACATCCCATAGGCGCGGTTGTTCACCCGGGATTATGGGTTTTATCGAGTTATTCCCCTCTAGATCCGTTATATTTCGTTTAAAGCAGTGGCACCTCGTGCAGGGTGTGGTTCTTCACCACGTATAACGATCTTGGGCAGTCCCTTTCGAACTACCCCTGGTTTCTTTACCGGAAAACCTCACCACCGTTAGAGGACTTACTTTTATCGTCGTCAGGTTGATATTAAAATTGGGTTATGTCGGTTAGGTAGTTCTGGTACCTCCCATACAAAACCAATTTTGCATGACTTGTATGCAGTGGAGGGTATCAAAGCATCGGCCAGGCCAATGATTACACTTTTACTTGTTGTTTTTATGTCACTAGCGCCTTGCTGGCTTGAAACTCTTCTAGTGTAGATTCGTTGCATCTCGTCCGCAAGGATGTCGATAGGAATCATTCAGGCTATACCGAAAGCTGCCTCATCCGAGATAGTTCGGAAACCGCTAATCGTTGTTAATGCGCACAGTCTATATGACGATGTTAGTTTCCTCCTGGTCCCTTTTACTGCTAGTGCTCCTGCCCAAACTGGTGCAGCATACAGCAGTACCAAACTGACCACTCTAGAAAGGATAATTCTTTTTGCATATCCTGGACCTTCTGTGTGCGGCAACATCCGGGAGAGTGCTGCCTGAAGTAATGACGCCACGTCTGTTTTAAACTTTAGCATATTGTCAAGCATGACTCCGAGATATTGAATTGATTCCTTTGATCTTATAGACTGACCTCCAACACGAATGGTTATGTGCTCTACCGCCTTCCGGCTAGAAATTAGAACTGCTTCGGTTTTATGGTCGGCCTGGATTCTAGCCACTTTTTAAAACGCACGATGGCTTCGTTGGTAGTTAACTGCCTCCACTTCCCGTAATTGTTTTACTACGGTTATAACGGCGATGTCATCCGCGAATCCGATGAGCTGTACTCCTTAAGGTAGTGATAGTCGAAGAACACCGTCGTACATTATGTTCCAAAAGAGGGGACCTAGAACTCATCCTTGTGGAACCCCCGCAGAGATATTATAGTACTTTACTCGCTCCTCTGTTTCGTACCTCAGCCTCCTGTTGGTGAAATAGCTTGTCACTATTTGTAGTATGGTGTACCCATCCTGGCTAGTGATCTCCTATTGAATATCCAATTACGCGCCTTTGTGTTCTGTTATCTGCGCATACTCACACGCAAAATTTACCCAAACCCGATGGTTCACTTCTCAGTTTTTAGAATAGTGCTGGAAAAAAATATGTACAGCATTTCAAAAGTTAAAGAGTCTTTTCTGTTCTTTTCGTTTCTTTATTAATCAGTCAATTTGTTGCTATAAAACTCTTATTTTTTCAAACATCTCTAAACTAGGGTATTTATTTATCATGCCTAATTTTAAACACTAAATACTATTGCCAAACTCCTGCGTAGTTTCCAACCAAAGTTGCGGGTAGAGGGCCTCCAGCGGCAAATAACCGCATCCCAGTACTATCGTAGCAATGCGTGTAGATTGCAGGAACATATTTAACTTGGAACCCGTCCATTTCGTCCTCGGGATACTGCGAAGAAGGCGAAACAAGAAAACAGAAAACCAAAAATAATATTTTTAGACAAATTGTCACAAGCGGTGTGTTACCTCTTTTCTTACCACAATGCCTTTGCTGCATTTTAAAGCGACTGTTCGCGATGCGTTGACACTGCTTTCCAGATATTTGCCCGCACGAATATCATAGAAGAGGAGCATTCCCAGGCCGGTACCAACGGTGAGTAGATTACCCTCAAATGTGGTCGCACGTATTCCACATCCGCTGTAGCGCGATGTGATTTTTTTGATTGTCTGCAAGTAGGAAGGACAGTTTTATATTGTAGACTTATAACGTGGAATCAACTTAAGACAAAGATATCATTCATAATAATGTACTGTGCGAGAAACTGCATAAACAGACCTTTTCGTCAAAGAGTTAAATTAGAAATTGTGTTTATGTGGAGAATGCGGAGCACCCTCGCTAATAACACAGCTGGTTTTTCTCCAGCGATGGACTAACCATAAACATTCTGCGTCCAGATCCCACCCGAAAGAAATAAGGACATGCAAATGTTAAAAATGCATCTCCTCACCCACTCACCTGCAATGTACGTGCGTCCAGTAGAATGGTGTACGACCTACAGCCAACTGCGTAAAGTCCATCGTTGTGGTATGCTATGCTAACATTGTCCTGGCAATTGGGTAATTTTCGAGACAGTTTCTGCTTAAACGTCTCAGCGTTGAAAATGTGGATGTATCCATTGAGGGATAGCGCAGCTATTTCCTTGAATTCCTTATTGAAACACAGCGAACGTATCTAAAAGCGAGCATATTAGATCAGAACACACTTTCAGTCGTCACCCTACCCTTTGTGCAGTTCGACATGTATTCACACAGAGCGGGTTAATGGTGGCAAAAGTAGGACAAGCTTCCTTGCCACCGTCGGGGAAATCCATATAGTCCTCATTGATTCGCCAGATCGACAGCTTTGAATCCTTGGAGCCTGACACCAAGAACTGATCGTCAAGCCAACACATGCCCATAATCAAATCTCGATGACCATTCTCTCCCACACATACAGGATCCAGAGTGGGCAGCCTATAAACGGCAACATCGGCGGAGTTTCGCGCTCCAGTTGCAAGGAAAGTGCGACTAGGATTTATCTCGATTGCATGCAGACCACCCTGAACTTCCGGATGATTGGCACGATTATTCGATAGAGTTGGTATCGCATCGACACGCCGCATGTTCACATCGTACACAAGAAGCTGCCAACGAAATATATTATTACCCATTGAATAATTATTGGAAAGGTTCACTCACCTTATTGCACTTTGTTCCGAATACAACTTGACGATTGCTCAGCCATTTGGAGCAAAACACTTTGTTGATGTATCCCAAATTGATTTGTGTTTCACGCAGCATATCGTGGGTGAGAACATATCGACTTGCATGTTCGAAATTAACACTTCGACTCTTAAATACACGAAATTTAGTCTCAATATCGACATGATAGTATGCACCCCCTATTTACCTCATTCAAATTTGACTCACGACTTCGCAAGTAATCTGACAAGTTAAATGATGTATTCAATACCTCCTCCTGCTGCTGTGGAGTCTCTTCGTCACTGCCCGAGTCATCGTAGGTCACAAAGTCATCGGGCTTGTCGGGTTTTCGACGTCGCTCTTGTCTTTTGATGAAAATTACGAATTACTGCACCATTTAGAAACAGCTCCAACTTACCTTAGTATTCGTGCTTTAACCCGTCGCTCCTCTAAACGAGATGGTATGTGGCAGGACGGGTAGGTTCCGACTACGCTGTTCCGTATAGTTTTGACCATCGAGTTGAAACAAACTGCATTTTTGTTTCTTATTTCGAACATTCTTCGTGAATAGTTGATGTTTCACTCGTTTGCAAAAAGCAACTTTTGCAGATAATACAAAGTGTATACCAATCGTATATTATTTTGATAAACTAAAGAATTTAATTTGAATGATTTTCTTATTTTCTGCCAATATATAAAAAAAAATCAACCTTTCTCACTACCATCCCTTGCCATTGTTGTGATTATGTCAAATATTGTACGTTGATACAACAAAAACCACTTATCGAACAGGGATGGTCTAAACGGGCTCGGTTCAAGGTATATTCATTGTGAAAGCATCCAGAGCTGTATGGGATTATAATTTTATAATCTGAGTTATAATTTTGCGACCTTGCAAACTACTAAATTTTACACGCTGAAAGAAAATCAATCGCAAACATCTAGAAGGATCAGAAATTCTTTTCGTCGATATTATGAATCAAACACTCTCGGTCGAAAACCGTCGATAGAGGTACTGCATGACAGCAAGAGCTTTTATTCCCTTATAAGTTTTGGAACAGTTTGTAATTCCTTCATATTTATTTGCCGACGATTTTTATATTGAAATCAAGAGTATTTATCAAGGTTTCAAAAAAATAAATTTCATTAGTTGATAGTTAGTTATACTTCCATTTCAGTTAGCTTATTTTCATATATTGTTTACCATTAAAAAAAGAGTTCATAAATGCTTTCTTTATAATTCAACAACTTGTGTTTAAAACTGTTTGTCTGAATAAGTCCTTTATACGATGAACATCAAACTCTGACTTTTCGTCTGTGTTCATTCCAATTGACATTGACACTTCCCTCCTCAAATGAATCGCCTTCGCCTGGCTGTGTTGAATTAATTCTGCTGTCACTTAAGTACTTGCGAACTCACTTCGCGCACAGCTCCACTAAATAGTTTCTAAACTCGAATTTTAATTTTGCAATGCAATAGAAATTTCGTCATTAAGGTGAGTTTTCCCCCCAAACCCTATACACAATTGTGTGTTAATTTTTTTTTCTGTGCAATGTTAGTCGTGTCCTTGAAAGTGCAAGAAATTTTCTCTTAAAGTTGTCAAACGAAAAGTTATTGAATAACCGCCCGTGTCGAGATCATCGCAATTGACTTCCCATAACATGGTTCTCGGTGTTTTCCTCCGACGTGGTGCAACAAATCTTCGATACTCCTTGCTATCTGTGCAGTTATCCCCTAGAATTGTTGTAGCAGCAGCAGTCACCCCATCGCCATCTTCGTCGTCGTCGTCGTCAATCAACAGGCAAACAATTCTAAATTATTCTGGTAAGTTAGCCACCCATCCTCCTGTTCATTCGCCCACGACGCGAATCAATCATAAAAATGTTATTCAATTAATTTATTATTTGCGTGAATAAGACACCTCTAGAGCGAAAGTCGCTTTTTTCGTGTCTCTAACCATTTGCTTGGGGTTTGAGTTTTTTCGCTTGCTCTAGTTGGTTCGCGACACAGTGCCGCGCACATTGGCAAAGTGGCGCTGACGGGGGGAGTGTGAGGTAAGAGTGCTAGGCAGGGCACCTCTCACGGTTTCTCATCGACCTAAATTTAATTGAAATGATTTTTTGAATACAAAAAAGAAAAGAGGCAGAACAAACCAACAAAGCAACAACACACCGACCACACATTCTAATAATAGAAACTCACAATTCATAGATCGCGCGCATAAACAAGTGCGGACATACTTCAGTGGCTTCCTTTGCGCCTCTCCATTTGGAATTTTGTGTTCTCATCGGTACGGTAGTCGTTTGTGGATATATACCGTTTGGATAGTCCCAATTCCCATCCTATGCTCGAAGTTTACTTCCAAAATGTAGAAGTCCATTATTTTTAGACGTGCTACCTACCGATTTTTGTTTTCTATTACATTGCGGCTTTAGATCTGTCGCAAGTCGAGAGTGCGTGGCTAATCCATTTACGGTGTTATTAATACCTTGCAAGTCTGCGTTTCGTTTTTGCAATTCAGCGAGATAAAATCTTTACTGCGGGAGTCTATATCACCTCGTGATAAGATTACGCAAACAAATCCACGATAAACATTAAGAATCTTGAAAGCGAGCTCGTGTACGTAGTGTCTGGAGTAGTTTCACTTGAGTTGTGTTCCAGCAGCAATCGCGCTGTAGGTAATTTGATTCCATTTTTAAAATTGACTGCGAGGGGTTGGAGTTGGGTCAACGGTCTGGGTCAAGTATGTGTCTCCAATGAGTGGGTGTAAGTACTCGGTTTTCATAAAGAAGTACCATTACGTGCAAGCAACGTGGCGCGGATTACAAGGATTATAGGATTAGTGACGATGGTCTTGTGAAGCGGTTGCATGGCAATGTGCACATGCAATTCAAACACGAGTAATGCAGAACTACGGTTGGCACTTTCAGGGTCGAATACGTTTGTAAACCGTTTTTGTGTGGACTTGCTGGAAACCCGCAGAGATTTCACGGAAGATTGCTGAAGGATTAACTAAAGTTTGGTTTTTAGTGGCCGTTATGTGAAATAAAGTTTGTTGGCAGCTGTTCATTCGTGTTACCGTACCGTCAGTTATGACATTTTAAAGAAGTGGGGTATTTTCTTTGGTTGTTATTCCCCGCGACTTAATATGCAGCGTACAACGGGCCGGAAATCAATAGGCTTTGGCAATCGACTGCGAAATTTGTAGGAAATGGAGAAAGCGAGAAGTTCTACATGTTTTTTGGCCTGTATTGGCAACAAATCACTTATAAGACTTCTTCTGACAGTCAGTTCTCTGTATTATATCAGATTAGAGAGATTTTTGTTTGTGGAAGCTGCACTTCCTGACGGGCACGAACCAAGTGCCTGCCACTTGCCATTAATAACAACATATTTAATACGACCGAATATGAAGCAACCTCAATTCATTTAGCTAAAACTCCTTTTTAAGCAGTTGCAACATTTAATTCGCAATCCCCTGGTCAAATATGTGTGAAATTGTTAATTCCCTGGCCGCACTGTCCTTGGACCGAACATACCTCCTCACAACAACAGAATCCATTCAAATGAAAACCAACTGAAGGTCATCAGAATACTCCATTGTAGTGTTTTATGTTTAAATCGATTGTTAACGATACTATAAGTCGTGTCCACCTTTTGTGCTTGCAGATCATTCAAATACAGGTAAAATGAATCAGCCAAAAACGATGGACAAAAAAAATGTGATAGACAAGAAGGAACTGAAAAATCGACTGACGCCAATCCAGTATCAAGTTACACAAGAAGCAGCCACAGAACGTCCATTTTCAGGTGAGTGAGCACCCTCTTTTTAAATTAACTAATTTCCCAATTGATTACTATTAATTTGCGCGTGTTATAGGATGCTACAACAAACACTACGAGAAGGGTGTATATCAATGTATTGTGTGCCATCAGGACCTATTTAGCTCGGATACGAAATATGACTCGGGTTGCGGTTGGCCAGCTTTCAATGATGTGCTCGACCAGGGGAAGATTACACTGCACAAAGACGCAAGTATTCCAGGTAAGCAGTGTGTTTAGGGTGTGTGATGTTTTTTTTTTTCTGTTTTAGACACAACTGATTGAGACTATACCACTTTACCACAACCACTGCAACCAACTCAGAACCACCGACAATTACTGATTTCTTTTTTTTTACATTACACACAAATTGTTGTCGTTTTTCGTTGATTTATTTATTAGGTTGTTGCATGGTGAGCAAGTGGTCAGCCAGTGTTGGTCCGACACTGGACCATAAGAGTTTAGTCTGGCACACCGACGGATCAAAGATGGATTACGGTGTTGGAGCTGGTGTCTTTGGACCCAACACCAAAGTCTCGATACCCACGGGAGTGTGTCCCACGGTCTTTCAAGCAGAAATCCATGCTATCGAAATTTGCGCTAATGTTATTTTCAGAAGAGGTATAAAAGGCGCTA
Organism: Cheilosia impressa; assembly: GCA_948293265.1. Classification (NCBI taxonomy): domain Eukaryota; kingdom Metazoa; phylum Arthropoda; class Insecta; order Diptera; family Syrphidae; genus Cheilosia; species Cheilosia impressa. Next base: position 2,026,801 of record OX411880.1, read on the forward strand.
TCATACAAATTTTCTCCGACAGTCTTTACAAGCTTTAGCGTCCAATACAATGGCCTCCAATACAGTTAAGGGCTGTCAGGATGCCCTGCAAACCCTCGCCAAATACGACAAGGTCAAACTTGGCTGGGTACCTGCTACCTGGTCATCAGGGTATTGCAGGCAACGAACTTGCGGACAAACTAGCTGCGGCTGGTTCCGAAACCGTTCTCTGTGGATCAGAACCGTACTGCAGTTAACTGGGCTACTGCGCTAAGACTAATTAATGAATGGGAACAACGACTTCGTCTTAACCACTGGGAAAATGTCCCTGGTCTAAGACAATCCAAACGAATAAGTAAGCCCTACTCCTACAGCAAAAACCCTTAGGCTCAGTAAGGGTAACAGAAGAAAGCTAGTGGGCTTCCTCACAGGACACTGCGGCTTAAGATACCACCTCAACAAAATGAACCTTTGTCGGAATACTGAATGTAGACTCTGTCTATCTCTGGATGTGCAACCTCTGAACACATCTTCTGCGACTGCCCGGCTTTTCATTGGTTAAGAAAACGTGTCTTTAACAGAGAGACTCGTACACCAGCAGATCTACTGAAATCTGCTACTGAGGACTTATTGCTCTTTCAATATACACCTCTACGGGTATAGCCCTCAATTAAGGGATGAGGTCAACCTTTGAAGTCCTTGATTTCCGACCTTCATCAGGGAGGCCACACGTCTCTTAGACTAACTTTTCCCAATTGCTTCAATAGATCTTTCAGGTCGCAGTGTCAGCCATCAGGGCATGGGATAATTAAAAAAAAATGTCTTCAACCAGATGACGAGTTGGCACTAAAATTAAATATACTCTCAGCATTGTAGAGTTTGCTTTCTGTTTGCTAGAAAGATTCGAACATGAAGGTTTATGACAATAGGTCGATGGCAAATATATTTCAATCTATTAACCACTTTGTGGTGCAAGGCATTTCGGAGTAAAGGCCACTAAATTTTTTAATAAATTAATTTTATTAGCCACTTAATTAATACTGCTGTGTCGATGGTTGATTCGTGCCTATTAGTACTACTTCTACCCAGTGAGTGACCAATGCATTCTCTGACCGCCAATCCATCGCACCTTACACTCTCTTGTCGCGTAATCTAAGCCCGTTTGACTCGTTCTGTGAAGCAGTTCTGGAGGCACATTCCAGAAGGCTGACTCTGTCAAGAAATCGTATTCCGCGCTCACAGATGGCGGTGAAGCCATCGCAACAAACTAGAAGTGGACCAAGAGCTATGAGAATCATATCAAAATAACGTCCAAACAAAACTCCTCCAAATGACCACGCTCTCTTCAATCTTTAGAGCAGTTCGGCTCATTGCTTTTTGCCACTCACCCAAGTGAGCTTTTCGATGTCTCTATCTGTGGTGTTCACCTGTCGGTGCTTCCGCGATAAAGTAGTAGACTTCTGATGCCAGTGTTGCCACAGTTACCTCGTGCGAAATTGTTGTCGACAAAGAAACCTAATTTTCGGTCAATGAAAATTTCATCACCATCAGACTCAGCTGTGTAGGGACTGTGTTCACTCGCATGCAACAACCTAATAAAATGAGAGTTCCTTTTCATTTCTTATGCTTTCCATTTCAATCGATGAGTAGTATCCACACTGTGTTGGCGCTACTCTCCAATTGAAATTGTTTTCAGTGATTTTTGTTCCGTTTGGCTAATTGGCTTGTTTATTTTTAAAAACTAAGTTTCCTTCTGTTTTGTCTACTTCTGTTGTTCTTGAATGCAATACGCAAAATTGGTTATGCTTCTTAAACTAAATGTATGTACACGTAATTAATTGTAAACTTTCTGTTTATATTTTTGTAACATTACTTCCCTTTGTACGCCCCGTGTTAAACTATCCAATCCAATTAGGACACCTACAAGCAATTATTTACCGTAGTTAAAAAAGAAAGTCGTGTGTACTCTCGTAGTAGCTATTTATACATGTAGTAGCATCGTATACAAAATTTTCAAATTCAAATTTGCCTAATAGTACAATTTTTCTTCTTCTTCCTTTTTTTTGTTTGTTGGAACATTTTGGGTTTTTCGTATTCTTTTCATTTACCTTTATTTCAATTGAAAACTTTTGATTTTGAATCACTTAAAATATTAAAGTAGTTGTTTCGAAACTGCTAGGAATGGTGAGGACAGAGGTTCGCTGTTCCAAGTGCTCAGCTCATATGGGTCACGTGTTCGACGACGGTCCGGCACCCACAAGAGTTCGCTATTGCATCAATTCAGCTTCAATTGATTTCGTTCCTAGCAAAAAAAACTAAAAAACAAACAACAACAAAATAAAACAAACAAACAAAAAACCTTTTACTTAATGAAATCCAGTTAATTTATCTCGAAAACTTGTAGTTATATATCGAAAATATGAAAATTTGTTTATGCGTGTGTGTGCCTATATATATATACAAATATATATACAAAACTAAAATATAAACTGTTAAAAAAAGAAGAGCGAAGTGACGGAGCTTTTATGAGAATCTTGTTAATATAAATATTAAGAAGAGATGACTAAATGATTTAAAAAAAAAACCTATTGTATTCTATATATATTTTGTTGGATGTGTTTCTTATTCTCGTTTTCTTCTAAATTGAAATTAAATTGCTTTAACCAAATGGGAATTGAATAAAGAATGTTGTTTCTAATTGAAAATGTTTTCTTTTTTGCCACGAAAAAATATCAAATCTCTTTAGTAGTCTATATATTAAATCATCTCACTTTCACATTTTAATCGGAACTAAGTTCATAAACTTTTTAGCGAGAGTTTTGTTTTATTTTTTTTGTACATACATTTTTGCGGAAAATCTATCAAATTTAACTGTGCATGGCTTTCACTAAGTAGACTTAATAATTCGAAATTACTATTAAAAGAAGTGTAGTATTAGGGGTTAGGTTGGCAACAAATTAAATAAGTGTTGCATTTTAGTGTGAGATCATGTGGTTAGCTACTGACGCAGAGGGGCTTCGGCCGTGAGCCCCAGGAAGAGCACGTGAAATTTGCAGTTTCAACTATGCCACTACGTCTGACAAGCATCCGAGAGTAGAGCATCCTGCGAAAACTTCTCATTTCCAGCGTTCAAATACGTCAATGCATAAAATGCACGGGCATTCCACTATTGCAACTAGTTTAAGTTGGTTAGCACATGATAATTTCTTTTCTGGTTTAACCGTCCGTATCTGATGCGACTCAAGTTGGTCAGCTTTACCTAAGTATGTCACATGATCATTTCTTTCCTTGTCCGTCCGTATCTGTTAAGTATGCGACTCGCGTTGTGATGGTCGTAAGGTCCGTAGGAATGTTCAACACGGATTGTCCGATGTACGACAAGCTAATTCAAGGCAGAACCTTCCGACCGTCCAAACAGCAATCGCAACAAAACTCATGTGGTTGCAAAAACGTGATTGGAAACATCTTCTTTTGTTTGCGTTTAGTTTTTTCTTTTGCCATCTCTCAAGTGACAAAAGGGATATTCCTTGGAAAAAGCAAGCATAATTTGTTCACCACTTTCTCGTGTCGTTTTTTCCCTCTCTCTCCCTCGAATATTTGTCAGGCGTTCGCGACAATTGTATCAGTATGGACATAACCTAAGTTGTAACTGCGCCCGCAAGCATAAAACAATAAAAACAAAAATAGATATTAGGCCTGTTTTAGTAAAGTAGAATTTTCAGCGCGCAATTACAACAACTACGCTGACACTTTGAGACCGTATTCATAAATGCAATATTGCGCAAGGTGTGCTAACGCTAAAGCTTATGTCGTTTTCCATTGGGGCAAAAAATCAATCTTTTTTTGATCTAAATCACTTTTCGCGTTCCATTGGGCAAAGAAATCAATCTTTTTTTCGATTCGGATCACTTTTTGCAGATCTCGATAATTTTTCAGATTTACACATACTGCCACAATAATACCCACAGCTGTTTCACGTCATTGCAAGAAGTTTTCTTTGAAAACAAATGCGCAAAGTTTCGTGAAAAGCAAAATAAAGAAATACATAAAAAGCAATTGATATAATGTTGGAGGAATTATTATCTTTATTATCTTCCTCATCATCTGGAAACTACGAATCACCGAAACTATTCCATTTGTGTCTACAACAGGGGAAAAATTTTTCAAGTCGATATCCATAGCTGATTTTTGCAAAAGCGAATGCAATTTGAACAGCTGATATTGCTGTCAAAAAACGCACTAATCCATTCACAAAAGCAGATCACTTTCGTTGCACGTTCCATGAACCGCCATAAATCTGAGATCTGAAAAAGATTTTTAGTGGTCCCAATGGAAAACGACATTAGTATCCTGCTCGCGCTAAATTTTAGCGTCCCTAGTCTCCACTTCGTTTCTCCACACCAAAAATAAATGCTCGCTAAATTATTATAAAACATCATATAGATGGGACAAAAACCATTTGTTCATTAGTAAACGTAATTTTTTCAAATTTCAAAGTTCAAGGAAATCACAGTATATATTTGAATCATTCCAAAACAATGGGTATGAGAAAAATTGAAGAAGATATTATTATTGCTGCAGTAGCTCAAAAAATGTCTGTAATAGCAAGCAGAAGAAGACACTGTTCTTCGTGTCCCATAAATTCCTATTTGCAAAAAAGGCAAAAAGGCGGATTTGCTTGATTTGAAGCTTAAAGAAACTAGTTTTCCATTAACATGTAAAAGTATTTTTCTTTGGCTTTGCGTTTTCTTTTCTTTCTCTATCAAATTTTTCTCTGCGATTTCCTTCAAACAAATATCCATAGTAAACGCAACACAAACTGCTTCCTCCGTTTTCTATGTCAAAATTTATCTTCGATTTAATGTACCGGACATTTATTTCGCGAGCTAAATGAGTGGAGACTTTTCATCGACCCATCTACATGAAGTTAAGAATTTAGCGTGCGAACAGGATACTGCTTTGCTAAACTGCCTCGCTAAATTTTATCTTTGTAGACATTTTTGTATGGGAGATAAAATTTAGCCCGAGCAGGATACTTAAGCAGAGAATTCATAAATGCATGGATTGCGGTCACTGCTAAGTATTGCACTTGCATAAGCTGTCATTGCGCTGTTGATAATTTAATTTTTAATTTATTTTTGTTGAAAATGGGTGAACATACTGCAGATAAGTAACCCGCTTTGAATTCATACCGAAAATGTGTTGCGACTCATCCGGAAATGACTCCGAAGTCATTCGGAGGACTTTTTTTTTTACCCAAAAATATCATCTAGCTTTGGGAATGCTGCGTTTCATTTCAGTCATTCTTAAAATTACTAGTTTTATAAAAGTTTTAGTCGTTTTTTTCTTTTTTATGATTAAGAACAATCTATCATTTTATTCAAATGACAACGATCGACGTAAATTCCATTTTGACGCAGTGGTTCGTTCATAAACATCGTATGTGTGCTTTGCAAGCTCATGCTATGCAGAGAACTCTCAACTTCAATTTGCGCAGTGCTTCCTGCTTTGCAAACCTTGCATTTATGAATGAGCCCTTTGAGACTCACAGTACTTTTAATCGCGTGCTGAAAATCGTACTTTACTTAGCTTTGCCGAGATCGAAGCTCAAAAAACACGCCCGCCTTGAATCTACCAAATAAGCAGACTTTGTGTTGTAGCATTTCCCAACTTGTAGCCAATTTTACTAACTACTACCGTTTGTATAATATATTTTGATGAATTTTTCGCATAATCACTCAGTTCTCGCCTCACTCTCGTAAAATCATTTGCTTTGCATTGTACTTTGTTGATTGCTTTCGTTAACACTATAATTCGCACAACATTATACTCACGACACAATTTTACAATTATTGGTTACCGTTTTTTGTTTGTTTATGTATTATTTTCCATTTGGTGATGTCCTATATTATAATAATGAATATATATTTTTTTCTATTTCTCTTCTTTTTCCGCTTCTTATGTGCCTGTGTGGGGGTATTAAAAAAATATGTTTTATCAACGTGCATTCAAAAATAAATTAAAAAAATAAAAAACAAAACCAACTACAATCATCTACAAATATTTTCACCATAAAACTAATTCGTTTGCTTAACATTATTGGCGATGCTTAATTTTTGTTTCTTTCTCTTCACAATCTCATATTTTGTATTCATTTGTTAACATTTTTGAATACATTTTGCTTTTTTATATCGAATCATTATTATTGTTTATTTATTTTTTGCTTTTTTGCACTTGGTTCAACTGTTTTTTTTTTCTTTGTATGTGTTATCATCTGTTTCACTCTTTTCGATTATGCTCTCTCTCTGCACTCACTCATCGAACCATGATCCCATTCATCTCCTTTTCTTCTGATTATTATTTTGTTTTGTCTTGAATATAACAAATCTTTTTTTGCAATAAAAAACAACAAAAAAAAAAAAAACCAAAATGCAATTTGAATAAATAAAAAATTAAAAAGGGGGAAATATTTTACTACTAATTAAACATCCAGAACGCATACGCACAGAGGTACGCTGCGCTCAGTGTAACGCGCACATGGGTCACGTTTTTGAGGATGGTCCGAAGCCGACAAGAAAACGATACTGCATCAATTCAGCGTCAATAAATTTCGTCACAGCTGACGAGCTGAACAATAAGGTGGGCAATGATGCTGCCACCGCCACTGCTGCAAACTAGGCTAGGCAACAACAGTGTGGCTGCCAAAAAGGGAGAGGCCGACGGATGTTCTTTTTTTTAAAGGTTTAACACCCAGAAGGCTGCTGGTTGTCAATTTTAACACAGAGTTTCGCATAAATTAAAAATTAATTTTTTTTCTTTTTATTTATTGTTAATACCAGTTTCAGTTTAATTACATTCGAAAGAAACATGTTTTTGTATCATTTCACTTTTTGGTTTGTAAAAAAAAATAATAATATTTATTTGTTCTTAGCTTTTGACTTGTAAATAAAATCAACAATAAAAGTAGAGTATTTTTGTATTGCAAAGGGCGAGTGTTTTATTACGTACGACACAAACGGCGGAAATATTTTGGGCGCACCGGAAAATCTGGCCTTAATGGTAACGTCACTTTTCTAACGCCATACACATATACGTACTGTCAACTTATAGCTCATCGGTCACGAAATTCTAGACTAGATTCGTCGGCTACCCCTCTTTAGACGTCAACTGACAAATCTGCTCATTTGACCGATCTAAGCCAATCAAAACTGAGGCACATCAAGTCAGCCAGCTGTCAGTCTTACTAGACTAGATTTCTGACCGTCTCCATTATCAAAATGCACGTTGGCTGGAAAGACTGTCCGCCGACGGCAAAAACCTCCATAGAAAATAGTTCAGCGTCATCCAATCACACGATCATGTGGCCAATAGGGTAGTTCGCGACAACATCAGTGTCAAATGAGAAGAAGAAAAATCCAAGTGACAGCTAAAAAACTTGTAGGAAAACAAAACGGATTTTGTATGGATGTAGTCTTATTATGTTAAAAAATTACTGAAAAGTGCAAAAAACAAGATAAAGCATTGTTAAATTATAAAACTATGTTTATCAAACGTATTTGGTAACAACTGAGAAGTTAAAGTAATGGCAATTGTGCGCTTTACAACAATATTTGAACACAATACTTCTCTGGCCATTATAAACCAGCTTTGTTATTCTACAAGTTTTTTTTGACGTTTGAGCAAAAAAGATAGCCCATCTGTGAAAGGATGGGCTTCGCGAAACACTCTAATGTAAAGAAAGAAATATCCGTTCTTGATTAGTTTCGCGCTGTGATGTCATTGCCATCGGCGGCAGACATTAGCCCCCGTATTAATAAACGCTGCGTAAAAGTTGTCCACTCGTTATTCAGTAATTATGTCAAATTTGTACTTTTCCGAGCCAAACACTACAAATCTTTCAAAATCAAAAAATTGAGCAGAACTCTCTCATGTCGTTTTCCATTGGCACAAAAATACTCTTCTGGTGATTCTGAGAAGAGAATTTCGCTTCTCGATTTCAAGTCAGAATCCACTCAAGAAGCACTCACCCAAGTGCAATTTATGTATTTATTACAAGTCAGCTGACAGCAGCCGTAGATTATTTTTTGGCATTTCACCAATACTTTGGTGGATTCTGTCAGAAGCAGTTTTGCTGTTCCATTGGATTTCAGAATGAGTGGATCCCCGAGTGAAACCAATGGAAAACGACATCAGAGAGCTGCAAGTGATGTCATTGTCATCGGCGTCAGACATTATAACCTAAATGTCAACTGAGTTCTTGACTAATGTCGTTTTCCATTGAGATTTTTACATTTGACGCTCAAATTTCAGATTTTTCGTGCCAAATGGAACCTGAAATGAGATTACTCTTCTTTTTGCATTTGCACGATTTTAATCCAGCTGTTCTTAAATTGTTACTTGCTTTTATAAAATTTCATTCATCTATGGTGATATCCATTGCGGCGGCGAAATGAAAATGTTTCTTTTTTTTTCACAGACTCGTCTAAAAACGTAAGGAATAACACACTTCATAGTGTGACAAATGTCAAAGGATGGTGGGTGTAAATCTCGCAAAGAAATCGAGATTCGTTAAATTGCCCTGAGTCTGAAAAAAGTACTTTTCAGTTAACCATTCGTCAAAAATATTGTTCTTAATATAAAATAATGTAGGTACCATTATGCGATTCTCTTTCTATTTGCGTTGTCTTCTCATAACCGCAGTGACATGCCTAAGGGTCGTGCGGCTGTTTCCTGCTGCTCCTGGGTGAACTAAGTACGAGTAACATGTAAAATATTACGTATACGACACCGATTTATGATCCATTTGATTCATTTACTATTTGCCCTATGAGAGTATATCTCTGATCGTTGTGTGGACTTTCACACGATGTTATTCTATGCGGTTGTCAATGGTCCCTGACTAATGCCCTCGGAGCACCATTGTGAAGGTGAGAAAGTACGAAAATTCCATAAACAAATAGTTCCCACTTCTTTCTGTTTTATAAGACTTTGAACATGCGATTTTCTGCACTTTATGATATTTGTAAGATGAATCAGATTTAAGTGGCAGAGAGCCTTACTAATAATCTTTTTTAACCTTCACCTTTAAATTTCGTAGGTCACAATATGCAATTTTGTATGAAAAAGTTCGCCATTATGAGTTCGAAAAATTTAGGACACTAAAAACGATTATTGGAGAGTCAGCTAATTTTCGCTGTGAACTCTCCATTTTTGCTGTTACATAGTTCAAATTGAGTCATTCGGGTAGAGTTCTACGAATATTTTTGCTTTTTTTCCAACTGTTACCTATTGCGTTTCAGCCGTCTGAAATTGAAATATGATATTCTACAAAAATCGCCTGACAGTTTGCACTATTGTGCTGTATTGTCTCATATCAGTTTGTCTTTATTTAAAGCAGTCGGTGTCAATTTACTTAGATAACATATTCGTAAATATCAAGCCGTTACGAGCGAGATTAAAAGTCCCACATCTTCACGTTGAAAAAAGATGGGATGAGATAAAAATTCTTAATAAGAGATACTTCATATCCTAACAACTAGATTCATGATAAAATATCTCTTTTCACAAGTGCTTTCCAGTAAATCGACTGACCACAGGCACATTCACCCCGATGATGGACATTGATGAGGATTCTTAAACACGTTATCCAATTATGTCAATCATTTAAATTGCATTTTCTTAAAAACTGAAATCTTCTAAAATTATTACGTGAGATTGTGAAGAATGCCATTTCATGCGCACATCCATTGATGCTACTCGCTGCGCTAATTTGATACAAGTTCAATCAAAACGCGAACAGAGAGACAATTTATATCAGGCACGAAGCGTTTGCGTTGGCTACGACAAATAGAAAGAATTGTCGCCGTTTTATTTGGAATTGTTTGTCCCTGAAACTGAAAACGACCTTGGCATAGCAATTGCAGGTGAATACTGTAGCTTCCAATTCGCCTAAGAGTATGCACTAATTTAAAAGCGGCGGTTCTCATACTCATCTCTGCAAATGTATTCTCTTTTTAATTTCTTGAAATGTATCTTTTCTGAAACAGGGCTACCGTCGCTTATGGGGTAATATATTTTTCGCATAATAAGTATAATAAAAAACATTCAAGTCAACGAAAACTGGGGTCAGATTCTGTAAGGCGAGTGATTTTCCCTATGTTCCACAAGCCGACCCTGAGTTTCAAAATGGCTGTCAATATATGGACAATTTGGTCCAAAAATATTGCGGAATACGTGGCATAAAAAATTCCATATTTGTGCAGGCTAGTTAGTTCATGTGGCTCTGCTTTGACACCTCAACTCACAGGAACCGCAGACATGAATCAAAGCTCAAAACAAGACTATGAAAATGAGTAATGGGGAAATGAGTTTCACTGGTTTATCTGTCGGCTTGAAAAATTAATCAGCAATGGTCCCACTGTTCAAGGGCGACAGAGTATAGTACACTTTATGCCGCATTTACACAGTCACACATTCCCATCACGGAAGATTAAAGGTATGCTAAATACTAAATAGCCGTGTGACTGAAAGGGACGGCATCACCTAACACGCAAAAAAACGTGACAGGTTTTTTCGTCGCCCATCTAGTTTACGTGGTAGGAATTATGGGAAAGCTCACGGAAATTCGCTTTCCTATAAAACAAAATGCCTTCCGGAAGTGATGAGCGAAAAATTGTTTATTAATTTCATACAACTGAATGATTAATTTTTGGTTAAATTAACTGAAACTTAAAATCGCTCTCATTTCCCATGTTTTAAATCAGAAGTAGAAATATTTTCAAGTGATTACAGAAATTATATTCCCCGGTTTATTTCCGTTTTACGTACCTATAATTATGGGCAGCATATCCACACTTTAGGCGTCTGATTTGTGATCTCATTCTTACTCCTTTACTAGCATTGACTGCGGAAAAACGGATTTAAATGCAGTTTTAATCTGTTGTATTTTTCTTTATATTTATATGTATATAGATAAAGTGAAAAAAGTGTAGCGAAATTCTTGTCTGTATAGTTGTTCTTGTGGTGCGAACAAAAAGTTCAAAGTTGCAATGATCCTGAATACCCCTAGTCTGTCCCAAAACCTTGTATGTAAAGGACTATTCACATTAGCGCGAATTGCGAACAAATCAATAAAATAAAACAAAAAAAAATATTACTTGTATTTATAACTAATTTGACGTCTAGTAAAAAAAAAAAGAGTCTTAATTGATTTATATCATGAATTACAGCAACTTTCCCGCGAAATAAAATTTATTGCCGCAAACTGTCACGCACTTTATTCACAATCCACAAAATACAGTCGCGATCCACAAGCCCACGAATAAAAAATTCGTTCGAACTTAATCCTTTAAAATGAAACTGAATCGCGGGTGCGACTAAAAAATTCTTTGTGTAAATGAAGTGTCAGAAACTACATATATTCACTTGTTCGCAGTTCGGAATTCGCTCTCATGTGAATAGTCTACAAAACAAAAAACTCATATAGCGATACGGTAACCCACATTGTAAGAGAGAGCTACTGTTCAAATTAGACGACAGTCGACAGCTGCAAAGCAGTGATGGGACTTCTACCACTTAAGTGGTATTTCTACCACTTTTTACACTTTAGGAAATTCTACCAACCTGAACTCGAAATCTACCACCTTTTATTCATCGCTATAACTTGCTAATAATATTTATTTTCCATCATTGCATTAAATTAAAAATGGTTCCTATACCTACTCGCCTTAGTTTTACCCAACACACTCAGCTTTCAGCTATCAGTACTTTTCTCTGAGAATTGCATCAGCAAAAACTTCCAGTCCAGTACACCATTTACTGCGCTAAAATTTATTTGACTGTATTTGTGAGGGGATGTTTTGCAATGTTTTTACATTTTGTGTTTAATGATGAGTTGAATCTATGACCTTTTTTCTGTAGTTTCAAAAACTTAAAATTTTTAAATAATATCAAGAACTATTGAAAATGAAAATTCTTGGTTCCTACAACAAGTTATTGTGCTTTCTCTAATGCTTGCATTATTTTAGTGCAAGTGGAAAATTATATTTTCTACCACTTTTCTAGCACCTTTTTTTAAGGCTATCTACCACCGTTTCGCTTTACTCAAGTCCCATCACTGCTGCAAAGTGCAAAGTTGCCTCTCTTTTCGTATCTGTGGCTATCTGCCTCGCTGCCTGAATCCAACGAAAATGCACAAGGTGCCAACTTATCATTTGCGTACTGTTACAGTTTAACGCGACCGGTAATATACGTATATTCCACTCGAAACTAATCGCCGTTTTCATTACCAACATACGAGTACTGCAACAGCCACTTAAAGTATCTCTGCTCTATCAGGCGATTAGATTGCCAAATCCATTTGCCACACCAAATCCAACACCAAACGTCTGCACAGTTGAAGATTTTTTTTGCGACTGTTTAGGAGGCAAGTACTCGCACTCCCATCGCAGGCTGTATTAAAACGACGACATTGACAAGTGAGCGTCAGATTCCTCCGAATGCTTGTTACTTAATTTTAATTCATCGCTCGGTCCGGTCGGTCAATTCCTTGTCGGTGTAGTGACTGTGGCCAGTCGCTGGCTGGTATCGCTAAAGTGTTTTGTTGTCTTGTCAGTGGTTGCTATCGAGTGTGTTTTGCGCGTAAAATTTTATTTTAATATTTTTTCTTGTTGTTGAATTAAAAATGAAAGCCTGGCTGAAAGTCTCTTGCCTGTTGTGTGTTTTTGGCTTCATTCGTGAGATACGTCCCTCAGAACCTTATATCACGGAATTCTTACTCGGGACAGAATGGAGAAACATTACACAAGACCAAGTGAGTATAGATCTTAGATACGTAAGAACCTATTCACACTACGAAAACGAAAACGAGAACGAACCTAACCTACTCTTTGCTGATGCTGAGTGGACATAACATAAGACAGTCAAAGTAGAGAGACTGATCAGCTGACTGCAAACGAAAGAGCGCGAAAAGCAAACAGCCAGCAAGGCAAGTGCACCGCACGTGGTTGCGTAAATGGAACAAGGGGTGGTGGAGAGTCACGATTTATTTGTTTACATTTTTTTTTTTATATTTTTATCAGTAGTTCGGTGCGACAGCAGATGAAAGAATGAATGGAATGACAAGTGTGTTGTAGTTGCGGTATTTTAAGTGATTTCTAAATTTGTAATCGAATTGTATTCTGTTTCAGATCAACAGAGAGGTGTATCCCGTGGGAACATACTCGTACTTGGCCCAGCTTGTTATCGTTTTCCTTATCACCGATTTTCTAAGGTAAGTAACATACAAATAGATGTTGGTTTTTCAATGTTTGTTTGAAAAAGTAAACTGTTGTAAATGTGGACAGCTTATCTACTCAACCTACAGACATCAGTTGAGAATATAAAGTTACATCTTCAATTGAATTTGAAAATGGGAGGAAGATCCCATATGAATAACTAATGGTCTTTATAATTTAATAAGAATTTGTAATGAGAGAAACACCTTTCCCCAAGAAATAGGTATCTTTCAATGCAGCAAAGCAACTCGAAGATATTTCGTTACCCTTTACATCGCAAGTGAAGAAGGTGGTTTTTGGGTTCCGTAAACAGGCTGAAGGTTGTGGAACTGATAATCTTAAGTAGGGCATACCAGCCTTTAAACTGCGAAGATTTGCGGATAGTACTTACTTACTTAACGGGCTCCCGACCCGTGGAGAGTCTCTGCCTGAGACACTGTAGACACTGTAGCCTTCCATCCTCTCATTTTCGGATAGAGCAAGATTTAAAGGGTCATTCAATTTTTCGGTTTCGAAAGTAAAGCTACGAGTAAATAAAACACACACAGCGATACATTTTTATGGACTTTGCCATTAAGTGTAAAATCTTCCCAAAACGGTCATTTGAATGATACCTACTGTTTGATACCTACTGTTATAGTTCAAATGGCCGTCTCGGGAAGATTCGCAGCATACGATTCTTTTGAGGTAATTTTTAACCACTTTTTCGTACATTTCGGGCGGTATCTCGTCCATAATTTGAGTAATTTTAATGCGTCTAGAGTTCGGGGGTTATTGGCGTAAACACGGTCTTTTGCGTAGTCCCACAGAAAAAAATCTAGCGGTGTCAAATAAACGCATGATCTTGGTGGCCAATTGACGTCGCCAAAACGTGGAATTACACGACTAGGAAAAATTCTCGCGAAATAAAGCCATAATTGGTCGTGTTGTGTGGCTTGTTGCCCCGTCTTGTTGGAACCACATGTCGTCCAAGTCATGATCTTCAATTGCCGGCCCAAAAAAAAATCAGTTAAATCGATAAACCGATAAATTCGGATCATCAGCAGCACTTGCACTTGCAGCAGGAATAATTTCGACTGAGCGTGCATTACGATGATGCAGAGGCCTTACGACATCAGTAACGCTTCCACTTTCTTCAAATTTCTTCACAATTTTACCGATTGCTTGCGTAGTCGGTCGATTGTGACTGCTGTCAGCTGACTTGTAATAAAAACATAAATTGCACTTGTGTGAGTGCTTCTTGAGTGCATCCTGACTTCAAATCGAGAAGCGAAATTCTCTTCTCAGAATCACCAGAAGAGTATTTTTTGTGCCAATGGAACGGTTTCAGAAGTGATTTTTTCGATTCCGGACTCTCCCGAACGCTGATTTTTGTCCAATGGAAAACGACATTTGGCGACCATAATCATCGCGTAATGACCGAAAAGTGGCTACGTTTGAATCATCACTTTTGTAGTCAATTTTAATAATTTTAACGCATTGTTCAATTGTGAAGCGATCCTTTATCGTAAATGGCAAACATTCAACTAATATTATGACACTTCAAATGACAGCTGAGTTTGACAGGTGTCAAATGCCAGCGCCACCAAATTGAAACCACGAAATGAATGGGCGCCCAATGCAAGCGGGTTAGGGCATGTTTCTATTCTTAAGGAAACATTCTCCTACATCCCTGACAAAGCGGGTGAAGGCCTTGGTATACTCGACTTTGAAACACGACACAAAGAATTGCACCCTAGTGGGCATGATTGGCTAAGTAATTAAAGTCCCAAAAACTGAATTTCAATATTTACGGCGATAACCGATATAGACCTTTATTTGGCTGTAAAAGTTCCAGGCAAATGCAGCGTTTTTCAAGCCTTCTTAGGCCTGTGGAACTGCTTGAGAAGGTATAAATATTCAACAAGAAAATCGGCATCTACATTGATAATCAGGCTGTGATATAAACGCGATAGATCTTTACGTCGCCATTTGCAGTACAGTGCTTCAGGGAAATATGTTATATAAAGGTTTTTTTCAGAGAGGACATGTCGAAGTTGATATGGAATAAAACAAGCTGCGTGTGAGGTATTACGATATTTTTCTTATTTGAAAAGCCCATGTATGTAATAACGATCAAATTTCATCGGTCGCATACGGCTTATTGACACAGACCTCACATTATTAGGAAACCCCAAAAGAAAAACGGCCTTACCAATAATCAACTTTAGTCTGGCAGTTTATGCAAAGACCCCACACTTTCCAAAATACCTTTACCAATAAACAAATATAGTTGCCAGAATATCGCTAACTGTAGGGTTAAATGTTAATGTTCAGAAACCCATGTTTATCTTTGGCATTAGCTAAATAAATCCTCCCGAAATGTCATTTTGAAGAGGAGTGTTGCCCAACTATCCTAAATGATGGTATAGAATTTCGTAATAGGAGCAAATTTACATACGCTGTTGTTCACCCTGACCGTTTATAATTATAAACATATTTTAGTAAATAGTTAATGTTTTCTGATTTTATTCGTTGGAATACAACAATGCAAGTGGTTTCAAGTCCAGCAAACACAAATTTGTACAAATGTATGCACAAAATTGAAAAATATTTTTTTGTTTTATTTCTCTAAACACTTACCCCAGTATTAATAAACAAAAATGCGCGCAAGTAAGTTAGCTAGTAGGCATCAGATAGCATACAAAAATTTGACATAATTGCTGAATAACGAGTTGATAACTTTTACGCAGCGTTTATTAATATTTAGGTTAAAATATGTACTTCCAATATTTTGGTTAAAAGAAATGGTTAGTGCTTTTCTCTGCTTTACCTTGTTTAACCGATAGTGCTTGCTTTATGATTGATTTTCATTTTAGTTTGTAACGAATGCATGCTGAGTAAAAAATAAATATAAGTTTGGGATCTTTCCAAGAATTTCTTGAGAGAAGTCGCTAAGAGAATAAAATATCTGTTCATTTAATATTGGACAGCTCATACCTGAATACTTTTTTTTACAATTCTCAGTACCTTAGGCGCCAGGTAGATTTTGGATGAAGATCTCAAATATTGGTGTGGAAATGGCTGTTGTAAAAAGGTTGACTTCGCGGAAAATATAGATAGAAGAATTGTCAGCATTCAGCAAAATCCATGCGAAATAATAAATTTGGGAACTGCTGGAGGAATATCAGGTAGTATGTGCGAATTTAAGATATACAAAGTCCTGTATTACTTGGTCGTTTGCAAAATAGTACTTGCAAAAGTATATGGAGGTGTAAAAATAAATACAATTTGATCTTTTAAAAATTGCATAGCTTATATTACTTAATTCGGGAAAAAAATATAAAGCCGTGGACATTCTTCTACACGAAAGCTGTCAAGTTTTCTCCTAGATGAATGTCCACGGCTTTATATTTTTTTCCCGAATTAAGTAATAAATATAAGCTATGCAATTTTTAAAAGATCAAATTGTATTTATTTTTACACCTCCATATACTTTTGCAAGTACTATTTTGCAAACGGAAATGAATAAGCAGGTTAATATTTCTTTCGAAAATATTCACTTGCGAACGATCTAAATGTGATCTTTAGACTACCAATAAGTTTTGATTTGCATTATCAGCCAACGAATACATCAAAGCATTCTAATAAACTGTGTTCCGTTTATTGTATAATTTAAAAGAGACCTTATTACGACACAAATTCACTCATAAATCAATCGTGAAGTATTAGAAAACAAAGGAAAGCGTACTATAAAAAGTACCGAAAATTGTGTCCGATCGAACAATAGGGCATTACTGATTTGCATACGATATTTGACAGATCAGCGGATATTTTGTGCATTTCCTATTTTCTGTTTTGTTTTTTGCTTATAATAAGCTTCAAAAAGCCTTTAAAAGAAATCTGTTGGGCAAATTAATTTGCAATTAAAATATTCCTTTTTTTAGAATAAAATCCTCGTTGTGAAATAAACCATTGACGTTGTTTTTCACGAAAACAAATTATGAAATTTGAATTCTGCGATGACAAAAAATGTAATAGTTTCTAAGAAAGTTGTCGCACTAGCAAATGTGGAGGTCTAATTGTTTATTGGTACCGTTTCACTAATGCTGTACATTTTTACTAAAGCTGGCAACCAGCTAATTGTCGACATTAGTGTTTGATTATTAGTAAGGCCGAAAGTCTATAGCTGGTTCAAATTGAACGATCTTGGTGGCCATTTTATCTCTCTTCTGCGAGAGATAATCATGTCCTCAAAATGCTCTTATGCAGAATGTCCATAATGGCGTCTGCTGTGTGGCACGAAGCCAATTCAATTTGGGTCAAGTGAAATCGACTAGCATTATTCTGTAGCGCTCGCCGTTGATGGTTATGACCTCACCAACGCTTGTTTCTAAAACGAACTACTCAATGAGCCGCAACAAACAGGTCCACGGCGTTTGCGCAACGCTTGCACGAACACCCATTTTGACAATAAAGTTTTATCATTTGAACTGAGCAGTATCAAACGTATAGTTTTCCATGATGATTTCGTATCAGCGACTGAATAAAAAACACCAGATTTGACAGACGACATAAAAACAATATGGCCGCCATGTAGTTTTTAAGAAAAGGCAAAACCCCCAATAAATGAATCTGGATGGATCTGGCTCTTATTGTTGCCAGTTAAACCGTAATCCGAATCAGCCTTAGGTTTGATTCTTAATAGTAAGACTAGTTTGATAAGCTTGACAGTTGTCATTGCCTTGAAAAGACTATCACCCCTATCGTGGAATCCGTCGGAATTGAGTTTCACTTCACCTATTCGATTCCCTTTTACCTTCCACTGCTATCGTAGAATCCGCTGGAAAAGTTGCCTTATCATTCACATTACCGATACAGGGAACTATTCACTTTGCGGATTTGACGATACTGAAATATTTTTTTAAGCGAATAATTCCCCCCGGCGGATTCTACTATAGGGGTGTATATTGATGAAGGTCAACCTAAATCTATATTTTGCAAATCATTTACATGAGGAAAAACAAAATTAATCTATTTGCTCGTTGGAGACACTTGACAGACAACCGAATTTATTTATTTATTTTTATACGATTCATGATTCTGCGACTGATTATTATACTGATTTGGTTAAATAACTGTCATTGTCCATTAAAACGTCTGTTGCCATTGGCAGACCTTGTATTCCGTTTATTTAAAGATTTTCTCAGAATTTACTGCGCTAATCAAGCATTCAATTGATTTATTCGTCATAGGGAATTAGTTCCCTTGTTATCTTGTTCAGCATTATGTTGATCAGAATCTTATACAATAAAGAAGTTATCTATCCGATTCTCAGAATAATATTTCAGTGCACCTGTGCCATTTATGGTGTTGTCGATTGAAGAAAAGAATTGCCTTTTCTATCGGAAGAGCAAATCTAGAAATTCTCTTTCTATGCTTTCTATGTTTCATTGAAAAAGAAAGTGTCGGGTCAATTTTTAACACGACAGGAGTGTTCGGAATATTTTTAAAGAATTTCCCTGAACTCACCAACAGATTCTAGCAAAATGGCAGATTTAAATGGCTCTTGTTAGAAACAAATTTTGCGGTAGGTGATCCGAAAATATGCAATTGTGCAAATGTAAAGTTTAATAAAAATATATCTATTTGATCTATTTAAACATAGGGAAGGATGATGCGGAGTAGGATAAGTGAAAGATATGGCGAACAAAGGGGCTACTTAGGCGAGGACAGTAGCCAAGGTAGGGAGGGTAGAAGCAAACTTCTCGCAGCGTCAACGTCATCTCAACGCGAAAGACTGGCATGGTTTTTTTGTTGCACAGACCAAGGGTCAAGTCCCACACCCACCGACGAGCTAAGAAAGGGAACTTAGCAACATTTTGTTGCTTGACCGTTCTTGCCGTCGGGTAGTTGCTGGCATGCAAGTTCCCTTTCCATATTTACTCCCAAAACAACAAAAAAGATCAAAGAAAACTCTTATCCTCGCGAAATATGTGAAATTATTACACAAAAGAGGAAAGCTAGAAAACGCTGGCAACAGGCAAGGGCGCCAAGCGACAAGACCACACTAAACAACTTAAATTATAAGCTCAGAAAATCTGTAAGAGAATTCAATAATGAGTCTTTGACAACTTACTTCACAAGTTTTACAAATGATGCTAGTACCGACTACTCGCTCTGGAAGGCAACGAAGAAAATTAACTGGCCAATAGCTCACATTCCGCCAGTAAAAACCAGAGAAGGTATCTGGGCGAAAAGCAACCAAGAGAAAGCAAACACTTTTGCTGAGTATCTTGAAGACGTATTCTAACCTTATGAAGATAAAGGTTATCAAGGACTCAAAGAGAGGTGCGACGAAGTTAGACCTATTCGGTCGGTAACAGCTAAAGAACTTGCCAAAGAAATTAAAGAAATACAAAAAAGACCTCAGGCCTCAGGGTTTGATTAGATTACATGGGAAATTTTGAAACAATTTTCACGAAAATGTTTAAAAAAACTAGCGCAGAATATAAATGCTGCATTTAAATTAAGATATGTGCCAAGCATGTGGGAAGTCGCGGAGGTGATAATGATACCAAAACCAGGCAGAGAAAAGTGTGTGCTCTACAGTATTTCTTGATATACCACAAGCTTTCGATAAACTCTGGCACAAAGGACTGATACACAATTACAAAAGCAACTGCCGAAGTATTCGACAATTCTGGAGTATTATTTATCAGATCGATTCTTCAGAATCCAGCAAGATACAGAGTACTCAATATTTAGAGAGATGAAAGCTGGTGTACCGCAAGGCAGTGTCCTAGGTCCAGTTTCTTTTCTTTTACTTTTCACTAGCGATCTGCCTGAAAGTGAGAAACCACCATAGCTACTTTTGCAGATGACACAGCTGTCCTTGCTCTGGGAGCAACAGTCGAAATAGCAACAACAAAAAGCTTTTAACAGCAATAAACAATATTTCAGAATGTACTTATGTGGTTTTCCATTGGGCTAAAAACTCAATCTTTTTTTCGATTCGGATCACTTTTAGCAGATCTCGGTAATTTTTCAGATTTACACATACTGCCACAAATACCCACAGCTGTTATGTGTCATTTTAAGAAGTTAGCTTTCAAAGCAAATGCGCAAAGTTTCGTGAAAAGCTAGATAAGGAAATACATAAAAAGCAATTTAATGTTATCAGAATTATCATCTTCATTGTTTTCCTCATCATCACCGAAACTACTCCATTTGCATCCACAACAGGGGAAACATTTTTCAAGTCGATAACCAAAGCTGATTTTTGCAAAAGCGAATGCAATTCGAACAGCTGATATTGCTGTCAAATAACGCACTAATCCATTCACAAATGCAGATCAATTTCGTTGCATGTTCCATGAGCCGTCCCAATGGAAAACGACATTAGAAGTGAAAGATTAGATTAAAATAATATTAACTGTAAAAAAGGAAAGATAAACAAAAAATTAGAATAGCAACAGAAATCCAAATTTCATATATGATGTGCCATTTGAATAAAAAACGCCATTAATGTCAAACGATTTTTATGCCTTCTGAAGGGCCAAACCTTTAACAAATACATTCATACAAATATTGAAATATTGATCCATTGTGGGTTTTATCTTGCGTAACTTACTCACGTGGCAAATAGTGTTCGTATGATCTTATAAAACTATTCAACCTAATTGCTGTAGACTGCCGATAAAGTTAGAATAATGCATCTGGCTTTCTTAACGCTTGTAAGCTTAATGTTTACCAAAGCTGATAATTCGTTATGATAAGGTGATTATTTCAAATGCAAATATCAAACACTTTAGAAGGTTTTATTCTTATTACCGACGCGACGTTCACCAAACATGATAAATGGGCCATAACACACATCAGCATTGCAAATGATTGATGTCCATTGCAAGTAGATAAAACTGGATATAATTTTTTGTTTCTAACTTATTGTACACTAGCGGCCATATTATTCACTCACTTTAATCCAGGTTAAAGTTTACACTCGGATTTAAGTGAGTTTAACCGAAAAACTAAACTCAAGTTCATAATATTCAGTTGTTTAACCCGACCATAAACCCAGTTCTTTAAACTTGACAGCGTTTAATCCGATCGGACATAAACTGCACTCCGGAGACCAGTGCCCATGTTCTGTAATTATCACATCGATATATTTATCACAAAAACGATATGAATTGAAAGAAAATGCTCCTGAGTTAAATAAATAAATTTTCGCATCGATACTTTTAAAGTATTTTCTTTCAATTCATATTGTTTTTGTGATAAATATATCGAAGTGATAATTACAGAACATGGGCACAGTTTAAGAATTTTAACTCGGGTTGATACCATATTCCCACCAACGTGATTTTGCTAAATCATCTCATAAATTACGTGATTTACCATACATTTTCGTGATTAATAGGTCTATTCGCGTACTTTCCCGAGCCAAACACTGAAAGTCTGTCAAACTCAAAAAATTGAGCAGAACTCTCTCAGAGAGCTGACATCTAATCCATATCAGAAATAAATATATAACTTACCTTTTTGCAACATATGAAACGATCTAGGAGAACAGTCGACCACCGTCGAATTTTTTTTTATTTTTATTCTTTGTTTCGAGCCAAGAGACGAGCAACTCGTTACTCGTTATTTTGCTAATTTTCTCTTTTTCTGTCATTTTCGATGAGTACGTGGATAGACTTTGTGCGATTGCGATCGATTTATATCGATACAAAATAAAATCAAACATACCTGTATTAACTTCAGCGCTTTATTCTGCGAGAAATATGAAAAGTAGAAGAGTGGAATCGAAAATAGAAAGGAGCAAAGAGTTAAAAAAATTGATTTCATTCATAAAATGCATGAAATGTTTATGTCTTTGTCATCAGAAGACGAATTTGTCGGAGAGCTGGCGGTAAACCAACGTCATCCTCGTCTCCGAATATATTGAATGAATAAGCGGGGTCGGGGTTGCGTCGACGACTACGATGTGGTGATTTTTTTGGAGGCTATGCACTAAAAACTAAAATCGGTACACTACAAATGAAATCAATTACCAAGTGACAAACAACAAAAAACAAATGTCATTATTTGCGAAATTTGACATAAAGTAGGTTTAAAACACATGCATTAAAAACGGTTTAAGTGTTTAAAGTCTGCGTTTTAATCCATCTTTAATCCAGGGGCCGTAATGCAAGTTTTTCAGTCTATATTAAATTGTCGGGTTTAAAAAATGCGCATTAATGATCGGGTATAAAATTAACTTAAATCTGAGTTCAGATCCGGAGTGGCCGTTAATACTGGAAAAACCTAAAATTAAAAGTGGGCTATATTTTGGGTTGAACTTTAAAGTTTGGCTATAGGTAAAGTTTTCTAAAACTAAAATGATCTCAGTGAGTATAGTGTGTTCTGTGTTGTTCTAATCTTCTACCTCTGAAACAAGCAAACCTGACGCCCTTCTATATTTTTCAAATAGCTCTCTAACAAACATCTAGAATTATAAGAGTTATGAGAAAGATTCTCAATTTAAAACTTACTTTTAAGCTATGATCAGACTTTTTAAGCACCTGGCTATAAAAAAAGGCAGGAGTATTAATAACACTGCTGTATTTTCTCTCTGTGACTTCTTCACTTTATTTCATATACTTAAAATCGCAACGCACTTTCCACTTACAGATACAAACCTCTAATCGTTTTGACCGGGATGGCTGGTATAGTTATTTGGAGCATGCTCCTCTGGACAAAATCCCTGCTAGCTCTGCAAATTCTTGAAGTCTTCTACGGCACGTACATGGCCGCAGAAATTGCCTACTTCACATACATATACGCAAAAGTGGACAAGGAACATTATCCAAAGGTGACATCGCACACAAGGGCAGCCATGCTAGCCGGTAAACTGGTTGCCAGTGTTTTGGCTCAAACACTTCTCAATTTGAAACTGATGAACTACAGGGATCTCAACTACATAACTCTGGGCAGTATGTCTGGGAACAGTTGTACAATCTTTAAGAGCTGTATACATGTTTCTTTTTATCTACTTTCTAGCTCAGATTTGTGCAACGATATGGGCGCTTTTCCTGCCAAGAGTAACAACAAGTGTATACTTCCACAGGAATAACGTCCTAACCGAGGCGATTGTTTCTGAGGGACAACCAGAAAGTAAAATCGTCCACGGGACGGATAGCAACATAAGTGCAGTCGTGACAATGTCACCGTTCCAATTGCTGTGGTCACACTTCAAAAACGCCTACACGAACACCAAGGTTGTCCAGTGGAGTATTTGGTACGCAGTAGGAATTTGTGGTTACTATCAGGTGTACTCATATATGCAGGTCCTGTGGAAGGAGATCGAACCCGAGCCTTCGGTAGGTTGAATATTCGTAACTGCATCTCCTGACTCTGATTTTACTTTACTCTAGACCGCCTGGAATGGGGCAGTAGATGCCATTCTTACACTGTTGGGCGCCATTTTCGCCCTCGTAGCAGGCTACATTCATGCTGGCCGTTTTAATCCGCGGGGCAGTCTAATAGCCCTGGCAGTATTATCCGTTCTAGAAGGAGGTGCCGTTCTACTTGCTACCTGGACAAAGAATATTTACGTTTCCTACACTGGCTACATCATTTTCGGAGCACTGTATGCCTTCACTATCACTGTTTCGAGGTATGTTATCTGGTTCCATGCAATTGTTACATATTCACTTCAACGTTTTTTTATTATTTAGTGCTGAAGTTGCGCGCAACTTGGAAGAGGAAAGTTTTGGACTGGTTTTCGGCATCAACACCATGATCGCGCTTTTGCTGCAATCCATCCTGACGCTGGTCGTTGTTTCCGAAACAGGATTTGCTCTATCAGTTGTCGACCAGTTTACTGTGTACGCTTTTTATTTTATTGTTATCGGTGTTGTATACTTTGCGGCTGTTGTGATAGAGTATTTTATAAGTCGACCTAAACGCGAATAGCTAATATCCAAAAAATTATTTGCTGAAGTATTTTGTAAAGGTCTGATATTTTAGTATTACAAGATGCACAAAGGCTGCGGACGTTAAGGTGTTCATTGTACACGTTTGTATGTAAGAAGAAACAATAAATTTTTAGTTTTGTAGCAAATTTTAAAAACCCTGCAGTGTGTTTATAATTTACGTGAATGTACATTAGCTTATGCTATTGACTTCTTATACATGAGAAACAATAGCGACCAACTTCACTCATGTTCCTAAACAACAAATGCACTGTATCCATCAAATACGAGTATGACGAAGAAATAACTTCATCGAAAATAAATGTAAGATACTCTGTGTATGGTATTAAGAGACGAAAACTACTGTAAAAGTTGACCGTGAATGCAGATAAAAATTAACGCGATTCGTCTGATGTTTCTGCCAACTAATGGCGTCTTCGATTGAAGAAAAGAATTGTGATTTTTATCGAAAGAGCAAATATAGAAGTGCTCTTTCTATGTTTTCTATGTTTCATTGAAAAATAAAGTGCACTTTCGAGTCAATTTTTAACACAACAGAAACGGAAGTGAAATCTGTCGATAACGTCACTTTCCTACATCAGCCACATGTACGAACTGTCAACAAGTACCTATTCAGTCACGGAATTCTTCACTAGATTCGTCGGCTGACATATAACTTCAACTGGAAAACTGTCCATGTGATCGATCATGGCCAATCGGAACTGAGAAACAATCAAGTCCCCAATACCAATCGCAAACTAAAAATCAATCAATTGTATCGGAAATTATGGCGTAAATTGCCAACTGACAGTCCCAATATGGGCAATGGGAGGCACAATCCACAGTTCCTTATCTTGATTGATTGGTTCTTATGTGGTACTCGATTGGGCACTTTTTATATTTGATTGGTCCGATATCAGAGGACTTTTGCGAATCTGGATTTTTTCTCAGAGTTTCTTCAGATTTACCAATACATGTAAGTCTGAGTTTGCCAGCTCGTCGAGTTGGTTTACGTTTTTTTAGCTGCAAGGCTCGACCCATAGCACTTACGTCCATTCTTTTTAAGGTCATGGAAACGCTGATAAGTCGTCATCTTATGAAATATATTGAATCTCGGAAACTCCTCAATGACCGGCAGTACGGTTTTCGTGGCAACAGGTCCACTGGTGATTTGATGAGTTATATCACCGAGAAGTGGAACCAATCTCTCCATCACTTCGGTGAATCGAAGATTGTTGCGCTTGATATTTCAAAAGCATTTGACAGAGTGTGGCACCAAGCTCTTTTGTCGAAAATGCGTGCTTATGAGATCGATGCGTCTCTTGTTCAATGGATTAGAAACTACCTTTCTGGCCGTTCAATTCAAGTTGTTTTGGATGGTTTCAAGTCTGATACTCACCATATAAATGCTGGTGTCCCCCAAGGCTCCGTTTTGTCTCCGACTCTCTTTCTCATTTTTATAAATGATCTCTTGTCTGCAACTTCTAATCCAATCCATTCCTTCGCTGATGACAGCACTCTTAGCTTCTCATATTCTTTCCAGGACTGACGTCCCTGCTCTTCGGCCGTAGAACTGGAACGGCAACGTATGTTAAGCTCATTAAATTCCGACCTTGACAGCATTTTAAAATGGGGTTCAGCCAATAGAGTAGAATTTAATGCTTCAAAAACACAATGCTGTCTGCTGTCTCTAAAGCGAAACCAGATCCTACAGCCATTATCCATGAATGGCACTTGCATCACCGAAACCGAAAGACTTTCCATTCTCGGTATGTGCGTTCATGACAACCTTCGTTGGAATGACCACATACACGAAGTCGCTAAGAATGCTGCGAAATGTCTAGGTTTTCTCAAACGGTGCAAGAAATATTTTACCCCTTCTGATCTGGCTACAATTTATAAGGCGTTCATTCGCCCCAAATTAGCGTACAATTCCCATTCGGACGTACCATGAAATATAAGGTCTGTTCCCTTACTTTTAAATCTTACGAATTTGTACTAATTCGTACGAATTTTACTCAATGTCGTTCCTTAACTCGAAAAATTCGCAAAAGAGAGCGTCATCGAGAGAGTAAGCTATTACCCCTCCACTGAGAATCTTACGAATTTTTACTCAACAAATTTCTTGGTGTAGAATTGAAAAAGCTGTCAGTCACCTTTCAATGAACAGCTGATTTGAAATTTGTTGTCCTATTTGACATATGAATACATTTGTTTTGATTTCTTGCGTATTAAAATGGTATCAACTGGAGGCAAAATAAAATTAATTGTTATCCTTAGATCCTATTTGAAAAACTCGACGAAATTCTACTTTGCTGTAAGAAAGGACAACCGCCTATAAGAAATTTGTAAATGCCCTGTCGCTTTTTCCTCTTCTCTAATGCTTGTAGCTCAATCAGTACAAACTCTTCCAGATAGGTACATGAAGAAGAAGTTCGAATAATTTCGAATCACTTTCATCGCTAGGGAGATGAATCAACTAATTTTGTCAGTAAATTAGCAAATTCTTCGAGTTTATACGAAATTTTAACGACCATTCGTAGCACTTTTTTGAATTTTTGAATTATGTATCTGTCATTTTTCGTATTTTACTACAAAAGCGTTCCCTAATGTCGTTTTCCATTGGACAAAAAGAAGCGTCCGGGAGAGTCCGGAATCGAAAAAATGCTGTTCCATTGGCACAAAAATACTCTTCTGCTGATTCTGAGAAGAGAATTTCGCTTCTCGATTTGAAGTCAGAATCCACTCAAGAAGCACTCACACAAGTGCAATTTTATGTATTTATTACAAGTCAGTTGACAGCAGCCATAGATTATTTTTTGGCATTTCACCAATACTTTGGTGGATTCTGTCAGAATCAGAAGCAGTTTTGCTGTTCCATTGGATTTCAGAATGAGTGGATCCCCGAGTGAAACCAATGGAAAACGCCATAACTTTTTCGTAAGTGTCTCTCTCCGTGAGAGAATTTATCCCCACCACTGCCATTTTGACAGTCTTTTCCATTTTACTACAAAAGTAAAGGAACAGACCTATAGAGACTCGTTCATAAGCCATACAACCAGCGTTGCCACTTGTACTACATATGTAGTACTATGCTACATATTTGGCGGGTTATTTAACGCTGTACTACATACTACATCGTTACCCCAAAGTACTACATTTCTTAAAATCCGTCTAACCAGATTACTTTTTTACGAACAACATTTCAAATTTCCCCCATGTGCATTTACGTAGGTACAACATGAAGTGTCTGTCTCTGTCTATCAGCTAAATTAACAGCTGACAGCAAATTTAAATTTGTTTGTTTATTGTGCTGCACCCACAACAACTGCAAATAACAAATATGGATCGGTTTTTAAAAGTAGTTTCAGATTCGGACTCGGACTAGAATTTAATAGCATTATTTTTTTTTCTTTTTTGATATTTTTTTGTGAATTAAAATTATATTTTTGTTATGTTATTTATATTTATTTGTTTGTTACTTAATTTAATGCCCCTATTATCGTTAGCGAGTCGAACAAAAAAAAAGGCGAATGTGACTTATTTGTATTATGGTTAGCGAATTGAACAAAATTCATTCGCCTGAACTGTCAAACCGCTGGCGAATTTAAAGTCGCCTTATTGCGGTTTGCGAATTTATGAAATATCATTCGCCTAAAACTTCAAATTTTGGCGAACAAAAATATTTGGTGAAACCTGGGGCCTAACTCTGTAATTCGATTCTAAAGTTAAATCGTTCGAATTCGGAAAATATGTACTCTCTTATTTGAAAATCGAAAAGTGAAATCCGAGTTTCATTTATCTAGATACATTTGCTCGAAAATCGGAAATGTCGTACTCCACAACTCTATTTTCGTTGCTAAATACATTCGAATTTCGGAAATTTCATTCGATATCTAATTACCATGCGAAAAAGTTTAGTTGGAAGCTAAAATGTAAGTATTTCTCTAAAAAAATACATAAATAATATTTTTTGATAAAATTAATCTATTAATTGAAGAAAACAACAAATATTGATATGATGATTTTGTTTTATTTAAAAGGGAAATTACGAACAAAAATGGTAATATTTACAAGGTAGGCCAAAAGAAGTCATCCGATGCTGTTTGGCTCTAATTGAAAAACTTCGATTCTGTTTTTTGATTATAAATACCCGTTCTATGGTGGATCTAGCCCTACAAAATTTGTCATTAAACAATGATTCCATTGAATTTTCCGGGGCATTCCGATATGGTACTAACATCCATGGTTCGAGTGGATACCCGGAATCTCCTATGAAATACAACGCTAATATCATAGTTTTGTTTATTTTTATAAAAAAAATATGGTTACCAATAATCCAAATTGATTTATCTCCTTTTTTGAAGTTGTTTTCAAGGTATTGGCGCGGATTGGAAAGATTCCAAACATGTGAGTCGTGAGATGCTCCACCGTATCGTCCATTAATAGCTCGGATAACCATCCGGTGATCACATATCTTCAAGAAACAAAGCTCAATAAATTAATTAAAAGAAATTGAGAACTAGGTTTTAAAGTAAACTTACCACCATTGCATTTATCAACGAATGAATTTAAATAATCAAAAACGAATTGTTTGACTTTTTGTGAATTTAAAATGTCATTTTTGACAAAAAACAGCTCGAGTCTCGGAACATTTATTCGAAAGTTGCAAAAGATTCTATGCAACATTTCCTTTCGATTCGAAAGTTATACAGAGTAACATTTGAAATTAGAATCGGAAACAACTTTCGAACAGTTTTTACTTTCGAATCGAATTACAGAGTTAGGCCCCTGAGGCGAATGTAACTTATGAATGAAATTTCAAGAAAAACGTATAAAACCCATTCAATTCATATTTCTACATACATATGGAACAAAACCCAGCCATAGCCAAAGGGTTGGTACAATTTGGAGCTTAAAAAAAATCCAATAAAGAATATTTTATAAGGCACACAAATTTTTCATTTTGAATTCCTTTTTTGTTGACATACATGTTCGAATTGTCGTTTTTGTGCTGTCATTTTCGTTTTTATTATATAGGTAGCCTTTGATTTCTAGGCGAATGAATTAATTCGCCGCCCATAATCGTACAAGGCGAGTGTTTCGACAACTGATTCGATTTAAGCGAATAATTCGACTCGCTAACGATAATAGGCCTATAAATGTCAATAAAAAAAAAAAAAACAGGTACTACATTTTGTTAGCTAACGTACTACATTTGCTAAAGACTTTAGTGGCAACGCTGCGTACAACACGAATGTGGAATGCCTTACCCGGCTCTGTCTTTCCTCCTCAGTGCAGTTTGCAGACATTTAAAACCAATGTGCATCGATATCTCCTATCTTCTCTATCCCAATTTCCTTAATGCCCGCGCTGTGTAAATCACATTGCACTATAAGAGTAGTAACCTCTTTAGCGCGTGTCAATTATAAAAAAAAAAAAAGCTCGGGATCGGGATACAAGTGTTTAGAAATTGATGGGGCGCAAATTTTGATTGATTTATTTTAAAGTTTAACCAGTGATAGAAAATGTCGAAGCCTACACATATTTCAATCACACGAAGATCAACAAAAAAAAGAGCAAGTGACGTTTTTTATTCAATTATAAACACGAAATCTGATCGAATACCACATTAAAATAGAAGCTTTGCAGTATACACTGATCGATCGTTCAATTCGCTCAAAAGACGAATAAAATCAAAAGTCTTCCACGAAAATATTTTACTGGCATCAACTAAATCACATTTGGCATCATTTAGTCCTTTTTCAATTCCTTGTTATTAGGTTTCTTTTCTCCGAGCGTTTCACTGGGTTTCCCTGTATTTTTTGGGGTTCTCACTTCACCTAGTTCCATATCGGCAGATACTGTTTTTACCGCCTTTTTGACAATGTCAAATTGAGAATTTTCCTTATCCTGCGTCAAACTGAAAATAACGGATTCACTAGTCTGAACAAAACATCCGATATGTCGCATCAAATCCAGTCCGATATCACGATCCTGATTTAAGCGGGAACAGCAGCAATCCGCCACAATGTGGACCTTGTAATCGTGTTCCAGAAAATCAATTGCTGTTTGCAATACACAAATGTGAGCCTCCAATCCAAAGAGAACAATGTCGTTCGGTTTTTCAGGTACCAATTCCTTAACGTAACATAACAGCTCTGGCAAATACATAGTGAACTTGGTTTTTGGAATAACTGCTATTGCGTGGCTGACATTCAGGTCTTTAACAGTATTCCCAATGCCCTTGGGATACTGTTCGGTGGCGACCAAGGGAACTTCGAATGCCTTTCCAACAAGAAGCAGTTTGCTGATATTTTGTACCATGTTGTTAAAAAGAGGAATTGATGGACGAAACTTCTCCTGAACGTCACACAATAGGAAGAGAGTTCTAGTCGGATCTAGTTTGTTGAGGCATCTTTTATGAGACATTTTTTTTCTATTAGTTTGTGAATAAAATCTCGTTCGAATATGACAACACAAAGCAACGCTACAGGTGACTACGGTGCCCTTTTTTTGTCTAAAGTGTTGAAAGCTGTAGTGGGTCTGGTATACTTGTATAATTGATTACTGTTATTGTGAATGGTGGGTACATGCTGTATTTTCGGATCGATTGTGGTCCTGAAAGGTATACTGTACTACTGTTGATTATGTAGTCTGAAGTTATTATCAAGTTAAAAATAACGAACGTGTAACTTTTGAGTTGTCAAGCAGTACATAGTTCAAGCTATATTTGTTAGTCACTGTACGAAAAATCTCTACAGAATTTAAGTAAGCGTATTAACGCAAAATACATTTTTCCACAGCTAAATTTTGACAGATCAGAGAAAATATCGGTGTTCGCAACAAAACGAAAGCAAATTAAGAGTAGCAAGTCAATCAACTTTACTTTTTTACGGAACTTACACTGTCAAAATTAAGCGAACTTTAAGCGAAGTGGTGGAGAGAAACATTGGAGAGACGCTTTATTTTAGCTTTCCTGGGTGTCACTAGGCTTTACAATGAGAATATATAGTGCTCCGCCGTATTACCGAGTGATGTGTCTTTGTTGTTTCAACGTTATTGCTAACACGTTCTTGAAGGCTATTAACTACGAAAATTGTTGCTACAAAAGGCTGTGTTTTAACCGGCACATTGTTTAGTACAATTTTTAAATTATTACAAGCCACTAGCTGTTTGCAAACATTTAAAAAATATCTTCTCACAAAAACAACAGTAACTGCGGACTACGTAAATAAAATAACGTCCATTTTACGACGTCCATAAATTTAACCACTTTCAACAGTTTTGATCTATGGCACTATTTACTTTTCGGAAGGGCAGTGTCGTCTAAAGGTGAGATAACTAACAAACTAGAATTGTCAGTAGTCCGAAACATACTTTTGTATTTTATTGATTGTTTATGTAAACAGTTTCAAAAGCGTCGTAAGTACACAGTTGATGCGTTAGTGCAATCTAAAGTACTGTTGGAACCACATGTCCTCCAGTCCTAATTTGTCCAATTGCGGCAGGAAAAACTCGGTTAACATGGCCCTATAGCGCGCACCGTCCACTGTTGTCATACATCGCATTGCTAAAACGAGCCCGTATGGCAATCAATTGTGACGGCGCCCATTTGGCCGATATCATCTTCTCGACTTGACCAATAAAATTCTAAAGGTTCAAGTAAACATAATCGAAAAACAGGATCGAAATTTTTCATTTAGAAAAAAATTAGAGCCAAACAACATCGGATGACTTCTTTTGGCCCACCCTGTATAAGGCGTTTTTCTTTTTTAGTTCAGAGCACAACCTGAACTGTTATACAAAAAGCTCGTGTTTCTTTTTTAGCTCAGATACATCAGAGCTCAGAATTTGTGTTTCTTTTTTCTTTCAGGGAGCGATCAGAGCTCGCTCGATGAGCTCAGAATAAATTGACTGAGCAAGCTGAGTGAATAGCTGATTTCACACATCAGTCACATTTGACAGAAAAAAAAACACAGGATAAGCAAAATAGTTGAAATGGTGGAGGAACCTTGTTGTTTTGGAACTGAAAATTAACCAATTTAATAAATAACAGTTAGTACATTATAAATTAATGCATTTATGACAACTATGTGCTCAAGTGTGTTTCATAAATACCTCAGAACAATTCGAGCATGATCACTTCAGAGCGCGCTCATAATGCTCGAGCTCAGTTCAGCGATCAGCTCTGAACTAAAAAAGAAAAACGCCTATATGCTTTTGTTCAACTTGCAAGTTGCAACTATGGTGCAGTGATTAGCTTTGTAAGAATAAAAAACAAAATGCCACCGCCAATCCCACTAAAAGTTTACCCCTTTTCATCGTTGTCACAAATAAAGTAAAATAATTTTTATCTGGCAGTTCAGTTCGGTTGTTGCAATGCAACCAGCTGATTGATTCACTTGTCGGAAAATAAAGAGAATTTGACGGTATTACTCTCTTCTTTGCAGGATACGATATACAACATCTGACAGCTGACAATTCAGATGTATTTTAAACTTCTTTAAGTTGATTATTTTGTTGAAGAATTTGTAAAAGAAAAGTTGAAATAAAATAACGAAATTAAGTGCCAATCAAATCAAAAGTGAATAGTTTTTTTAATGTGAAATTCAAAATCGTATTCGGAACTTCACCAAAAAAGTAGACAAGATTTTCTTAGCGCAATTTTATTCAACAAAAGGTAAAGCAAAGCTGTACAGCCCCAAAAACCGACCACATGATTATTTATTCGGCCTTTTTTTAACAATGTGTTCGTGTTATTTTAAATTATGTAAATCTACTGCCACGAATTGCGAATTTTCGATATTGGAACCATTTCTGTTAATGTAAATTGCACTCCTACGAAAGGGCGGGGTACCTCACAAAATTAATTTATTCTGTTCTACATCCTAATTTGGTATGAGCAAAGTTTACAGTTGGAGTAATCGATAATTCAACTGATGGGTACGTCGGTGGGTTGGTGGGTACACCTGTGTTGTTCCCATCGCAAAGTACTAATTTCAGCACCTACAATAAGGGGGCTTCTTTGGATTCGTAGCGGGGCAATTGTAGCCACCCATCATCTTGAATAATTGAAATTGTAATTGTAAAATGTCAAATGATGTATACACATGTATTAGCAGTTCTATAGGCAGGTTCGCATTCAATTTGGCGGCGGCCCATTTGTTGGTAAACACTTTGCGCCGGTGCTTGTTTGTATGTGGGTGCTATTTGTTTTCTTTTTCATGCGAGAGAGTGCAGCTAGTCCAACTAAGGCAATTTGTTTGCGTTAAGTTCGTACTGTTTTTATAAGGGAAAATTAATCGCCAAAGCGACTCGAGGTCTAATTCTCGAAAAGAAACATTGATAATAGAATTTCAGTGTTTTAAGAGATGCTGATAAAGATAGGGAAAGATAAGAGAAAAATAAAGAGTTGAAAGAGAAAGCTTTTTGTGTAGATGTAGAGTTCGTGCAAAGCACAAGGTCAACTGATTAGAAGAACGAGTACAGCTGATTGGTAGGGGAGAATGAGGTACAATTGTCACATTTTTTCTAAAACTAAACTTGCATATTAACACGTTCGCGCTCACTTTTAAATGCGTGGAGTTGCTCAGATATACACTTTTGGTAATCATGGTAGAAATACCATTTGAGGTCTGGCAAGTATGCAGAAATGTCTGAAATTGATGTCTAAATCGACTGGAATAATAAAAAGCGTTTTTTGAAATGACTTCTATAGCCGTCATTTGTGCCACTCATATGCGACTACTGATTTGTCGTGCAAATGACGGGTATGACCGTCTGACCATAAAGTTCCCAAAAACACACTTTTTTCCAACATGCACTACTTCAAATGAAGAATATGACGGCTAATGCAGTCTTTTGCTTCAACGAACTTCCGAACTTTAAATTTCCGTTGGACATAGGGGATTCCCCATTTCAAAAGCAAAAACGCAACACATTCGAACAGAACTTAAATGCAAAAAGTGTTGCCATATCATATGGTATCGTACTCGATAGTGTAAATTATAAAAATGGTTACGTAGGACACAAAACTCAAACGACGGTTATAGCTGTCATTTGTTTTTTTTGTTACTCCAAATATGACGGCTATAGCCGTAATAAGCGCGAACGTGTTAAAAAGTCAACAACGAACTGTAAACCTCATGAACATAGGACTTCCTGGGAGTAATTTAACTCAAGGCAATGTTGGAATATACGTATTGAAATTGTATTCTGATAATTTTTATACCATAAGTGGCGCAATCCTATTTGACTTACTTTAGTTGATGTTCGTCAAAGGAACATTTTCTCTCTGACTTGGGTAATCTTTAATCAATGTCCTTTGTCCTAAAAACATATTTTCTTCTTAATTTCTAGATCTAGTGAGATATTTATCACTCTGCGGCTAATCAATTCGAATAAATGCATATCAACGCTCTCACACAGCAGTAACTCAAGACAGACAGCACATAAAGATGCGAAAAACACGAAAATTATGCAAAAAGATCATTTGGATAACAGTTGCATTGTTTTTTGGTGTCTCGATATTGGCGCTTCTACTCAATGGACCTCGGGAATATGGCGACAACAAGTTTAAACTGTATGTGCCCATGAAGAACTTATATGCAAACATCTGATCGATCTGATTGATATTGTGTTTTGTTTCTGTTTATAGTAAGCAAATTGAAGAATCAATTAAATCGGCAATGAATCAGGGCGAGTGTAAGATACCCGATCTGCCAATTGACAACCCTGAGATAATGGCCTTTTACAAGGAGGCAAAAAAGCTCGACTGTGGAAACAGTCTCGACGATTGGGTCACTTGTGAGGTAATTCGCAAATTTTCTCAGCAACGCAATCGTGAATTTTTTGTTTTGTTTTAAAGAAATCCATTTGCTTCGTGAAGCCTGAGGTAACAGCGACGCGAGGCGACGTCGTGTGCTCATACACCGACCTCGTTCGGAAGACCGACTACAAAGCGAAGTACGGCAAAACGACCAAAACGAAGGAACCCTACGTTCTGCAGGAGTCGGACTTTGTGAAGGCCGTTTGCAGCGCAGAGAGTGGGGACAGGTAAAAACAAAATAGAAACCTGATCCCTGAGTGTTTATGACCCCCTCCCCCTTTCAGATGGTATGGC
Organism: Cheilosia impressa; assembly: GCA_948293265.1. Classification (NCBI taxonomy): domain Eukaryota; kingdom Metazoa; phylum Arthropoda; class Insecta; order Diptera; family Syrphidae; genus Cheilosia; species Cheilosia impressa. Next base: position 2,062,116 of record OX411880.1, read on the forward strand.
ATGGCGTCTGGCATTCGAGACACTGTGCACAGGTCAGTGGAGCAAACCGAGTTTCCACTCTACAATGTGCTCATGCTGGGCTTCGATTCGCTAAGTCGTAATGCATTCATACGAAAGCTCCCAAAAACCTATGAGTTTTTGGTCTCACAAGCCCAGGCAATGGTGCTAAAGGGGTACAACATTGTTGGCGATGGTACACCACAGGCTTTGATACCCATTCTCACTGGTCGCACAGAGTTGGAGCTGCCCGAGACGAGAAAACGCATGAGCGGCTCGGTATCGGTGAACTCCTATCCGATGGTTTGGAAGGAATTCGAACGCTACGGCTACATGACGTCGTTTAACGAGGACCTACCCAAATACGGCACGTTTACATATCGTATGAACGGCTTTGACACACAGCCAACTGATCATTACTTGCGGACGTTCTATCTCGAAGTAGAGAACATAATGAGTTCGAATAAGAAATTCTGCATCGGCAACCAGCCGGGCCATCTTGTGATGCTGGACTACACGAGGAATGTGAGTTTCTTTTGAACAAGGTAGTCAACTGTGATATATTCGAATACCCTTCTCAGTTTATGGCCAAGTACTCGGACAATCCACGGTTTGTCTTCAGTTTTCATGGAGAACTTTCACATGACTCGATCAACGTGATTGGTAGTGCCGACGACGACATTGTCGAGTGGCTAGCGCACCTCAAAGCAAAGAGGCTGTTGGACGACACGATTCTCATTGTGATGTCGGACCATGGCAATAGGTGAGTCAGTAGGAGACGCGGTTGCCACCCATTCTCACTCTTTCATTTCACAGGTTCTCCGACGTTCGAAACACGCTGCAAGGCAAACAGGAGGAGCGATTACCTTTCTTCAGCTTTGCCTTCCCGGAGTCATTCAAAAATCGGCATCCACAAGAGTTTCGAAATTTTGAGGAAAACGTCAACCGCCTCACGACGCCCTTCGACATTCATGAGACTCTTGTCGATATTTTGCGTAAGACTACTGCACAGCAGTTCGAAAGCTTTGGTTTACAAAAATTCTCCCTCCTAGGTATCCAATCGAATGACGACAGCGAAGTGACGCCATTACCAGACCAGCCCGTTCGCGGAATCTCTCTTTTCAAGACGATTCCACAAAACCGCTCGTGTGCGAGCGCCTACATCGAGCCACATTGGTGTGCCTGCCTCAATTGGCGTCAACTCAACGACACCTCATCGATTCTTGTGAAAAAAATCGCACACAGTGTCCTCACTACAATCAACGATGCAACGAGCCATTTCCGCGATGTCTGTGCGCAGCTGGAGCTGAAGCAAATCAATTGGGCGATGCGACTTACTCCGCACCGTGAGCTGCTGCAGTTCAAAAAGAATAAGGACATTGACGGCTTCCTTCCGGATCTATCGTCCGATATGGACGTTCACGAGGAGTTCTATCAGATACAGATCACTGTCAGTCCTGGCGGTCCTATCTTCGAAGCCAGTGTGAGCTATAATCTCCAGAACTTTCAGGCTACAACAAAACTGTCGCAAATTTCCCGCGTTAACAAGTACGGCAGTCAAGCCAATTGCATATATGACACAAACCCAGAACTGAGAAAGTATTGTTACTGTAAATAGGCAAAGCACTGAGTCGGTATTAAGATTGCAAAACAAAAAAAAAAAAACTAAGGTGCTTGATGCGCCAAGAACTGAAATCATGAAGCAACTGCCCTTCACACTCAATTGTATGATGACAAGTCTCGAATAATCGTAAGAAATCTCTATTATTTTCTATTGGCCATACGACTTTTCTTTTTTAAACATGGCTGCTGTATATAAATTAAGAATTAGTACTAATAAAGTTTGAAATCGTTTTCGTTTATATCTTGTGCTATTTTTGTGCCATCTTTTTTAAAAGTCCCCCAAGCAGCTGGACAGCCTTGTGAAGCAGTCGACGCAGAGTTTAACGCAAATGCAGAACTAATGACAGAAGTTTTGTGCAATTGAGCGATCGTACAAAATTCAACGCTTTAGGTCCGCGCCCTTACGATAGTGCATTCGAATACCTACATTTTTCAAACTTCGTTTCCTTCCGCAAAAGTTTGGTAGAAACGAACGAAGTTTGACTAAATTCGACTAATGTGATCAAATGCATTAGGTTCGTTCGCGTACCCGGTTTGAATCGAACGCAATCGATATAAATCTATCGCAATCGCACAGAGTCTATTCACGTAGTATGGATCTAGTATAGACTTTGTGCTATTGCGATCGATTTATATCGATTGCGTTCGATTCAAACCGCTTACGCAAACGAACCTATTATCTGTAGCGAACAGACCTTTTGTAGACGGTCTTAGGCCCTCAAATTAGAAAAATTGGAAATGCTAATCAAAAAAATAAATAAATTATACCCCTATTGCGAGTGTCAAAAACTACACGATATACGATAGGTTTGTTTGACGTGGCTAGCACTAGTGCCCCTGCCTACTAGTGCGCACTGAGAAGTGTCAGCTAATTTTCAAGCCTGTCAAAAACCCTGGACTACCCTGAAAATTCGACTTCTATATCGAACGCAAAACGTTGCCCTGAAGTCTGTCAGCTGTTAATATTGACAAATATTTATCTTTTGGTAACACTTTTTCCCGTTTATAGTTAAAAATGAGTGAACTAAATTCTGAATTTGGGTTTGTATATTGCAAATAGTTGATAAAAGTGTTCGCAATATATATGACGAATTTGAAAATGAAATGACAGCAAGCGAAATGACAGCAAAACTCAGCACTGAATTCTTGCCCCCACAAATTAACTGGGGTCAGTTCAGGGCACAACTAGGGTGCCCTAGAAGCCATGTCAAACACTGGGGTCGAATCGCGTCATCCGTTAACGAGCATTACGTGACGGAATTTGTTTTTGTTTCACATGCAAAATCGACATAATTCCGTGAACGTATAGCTCGTTCACGGACGACGCGGTTCGACCCCAGGTTTTCAGTACCAGGGCGAATTCAGTGCTATATCGAACGCATTAGGGTTAACCCAGTGCGCACTAGGGCCCACGTCAAACAAACCTGATGGTTATCAACAATTTTTGTGGATGGTATTGTGATTGTCAATTGTCAATGAATGATTGACTATCTTCAACTCGTATATTCAATTTCCATTTTGAATGGAATGAAAGTGGTGTTGCGATTGGGGACGTTCAAGTATCTAGTTTAGTAAGTCTCGATAAGTGAATCTCGCTTTTGATTGGTCGAAATCGGTCGTGAGAGCAGCCGTTTCAGTTGACGTTTATGGAGGGGTAGCCGACGAATCTAGTCAAGAAATTCGTGACTGAGTACTAAGTTGACAGTTCTCATATATGGCTGACGTAGAAAACCTGACGTTCCCGACCATTCTAGTTTTTGCGTTCAGGTTGCATCTTATCCAGACCAATCTAGTCGACTTAAGATGACTAGATTCTTGAATGACTATTGAGATAAATTTTTTTGATAAATGTCAATTGTTTTGTCAGTTGCATTTTAGTGGCGGTAAGTATATTTTAGCGTTCAAAATGCAAAATAAAGAAAAATAAAACTGAAATTACTGCAACAGCCGAACCTTTTGCATCATTTAGGACCGTTTGCTCAATCGTCTTAACGATTTAAGTCCTACTTAAATACTTATAGGCTATTTTTTTAGGGCATAAACTGTCACATAAGAGTTTACGTTGTACTTAATTCGCTATGAGTCGTATCAGCAAACGGCCCTTAAGTGATATGGAGGAAGCTGTTATTCAGTTAATGAAAATTAGCACTTGCATAAATCCCTCTGGAAGAGAGTTCGGCTGTGAGTACGTTGATCATATGTCAACACAAACACCGTGGGTGATAGGGCTGACAACCAATCTCGGGAATCAGCGGAAGAACAACATCCAAACAAATTAAAAGCTGAACACAGAAATCCCTATACATAATAAAGGGTTTTCCAATAAGAGGTGTTATTTTGGTACCTAATGGTACAAATCGCATAGTGGCTGCCCTATGTCCTCGATAGCCTCACGTTGAGGATGGAAAGCTTCTCAACAATAACTCATGGGTTTTCCGAGCCCCAGATGCGACAATTTTGCTTATTGACGTAGCCACCGAGGTGGAAATGGGCCTCATCAGTCAAGATGATTTTTCGATGGAGTTCCGGATCATTCATGCATTTCAAGGACCCAATCAGCAAAGACACGACGTTTTTTCACCATTTTTGTAGTGAATTTTAATAATTTCAATGCGTTGTTGAAGCGTGTATCGTTTCCATGTCGAAGAATAAAAGCTTCAAAAGTGACAGCTACCGAAATAGCGGGTCATTCACAATAACACCTCTTATTGGAAAACCCTTTATAATGGAAGAACGGAAAAATCTGTTGGCGTAGCAAACTACTGCAACAAACACAGAAGTAAATAAATGCTGTCGCATATCAGCCGCATTCACAACATTCCATTTATTCACAATAACCATAAATTTTATGAAATGAGTTGCACAATACCAAAAATTGTTTTGATTGACAAATTTGTCAATCGTCAATTCATTGATATTTGATGCAATAGGGGTGAAATAGTTGGCGCAACAGGTCCGTAGGGACCCTCCGCATAGCTTCTCACAATTATTAATTTTGTGCGAGTTTTTAATTTTTGCGACAAATGGAAGGGATATACAATTTTATGCCGAGTCCAAACGGCTAATTTAGAAGATGTTTCATGACAGTTTTACCAATAAACATTTTTAGTTTCGACTTTAAATTTCCAGCTCCCGTAAATTTTAAGTTCGCGCAGTGAAAACAAAAACCTTTAGTTGAAATTTGGGTTTTTATCGGGACTCGAACCTGAGACCCCTCGCTCAGTAGTCCAACACACTACCGACTAATCCACTGCGCCGACATAAATGCTAATCGGAAGTCAAAATTTCCCGCCTGTCCATTTCAGTAGTCGCCAGTGCATAGGACTACCGAAAAACATTTCCCCCTGTCCTTGTGCATTTGCTGTTCAAACTGTTCCCATTTTCTTCAAACCTATTCCTAGTTGAGTATTGTTTAAAAAAAAAGAGTACCAACCATTTTAAATTAAACAATTTATTTGATAATTTAAGTGTACATTGACATTCCTATTGCAATTTTTATTTAGTTTCCTGTTTGTTTTTCCTTTCCGTCTACCGCATCGCATCATATGCTGGAAATGCGATATGTAAATAATCATTATTAGATACGTAGGGTATTTAAAAATATAAACGTTTATAAAAAAACCAAAGTACATGCAAATATTACAAAAATACAATCTGTGTATATTTTTTTTTGTGTTTTTCTCTTTTTATTTATAATTTACTTAATTATTTGTAAATACGAGCACACACACGTTGCGGTATGTTTTATTTTTTTCTTTTAGATAGAGGATAAGAAAACAGAGTAACGTAAACTTTAACTAAGTTAAATGAAAGTTGAAATAAAATAAAATTATTCTCTATGATAATAATAAAAAAAAAAAAAAACCTATTAAATTAGAACTTTGTAGTAAAACATTAAAAAAACGATAGTATTGCAGAAGAATTTATGTAAAACACACTATGCGTACGCCAAAATCTCTTTCCTTTTGTTTATAAAACTAATTTTATTGATTTTGTTAGTTTCGTGGATATTGTTCACTCTGCTGCATCAGTTTGAGCCATTCCGCAGGAGAAATAGCATTTTTAGTTGGGCTTTAAGTTTGCTTTTGCTATATGAACGATTTTTGTTTGTTTCTATATATATTGTTGTTGTTTTTTTTATTATTTTGAAATATTTTTTTAATGCTTTACAGTTTGTTGCCAAGATGTTCGGATGACATTTTGTTCATGATATTACACAGCTACTCTTTTCCTGGGTATTGCCGTTCTCGTTCTCAATTAGCAGTAACAATTGATGGAATATATCTTGAACAGACTGCGGATGAAAGGGGTGGAGAGTTGTTACTATCAACAAATCAGTACTGTACCACGTTCAAAAAAACGATAGTAGCTTGCAAAAATAAAGGAATATGGTGGCCTTATAACAAATTTACCTCATTTTGCTTGGCAGATGTTTCTAAAAATGCCGCCTTCCATGATTCAGCTAATTTTTTGCCCTCTTCTGCTGTAACGGCGCGCTCTTGATGTAAATCAGTTTTATTACCAACCAGAACAACAGGTACACTGCAACAGAAATCGCAAAGTAATAAATATTTTTAAAAGGGCGCATCAATAGCGAACATCTGTGCACTTACTGTGCCTTTCCCATGACATCTAAGAGTTTTTCATAAATAATTTGAATCACTTCGAATGACTTTTGACTTGTTATCGAGTACACAAGTACGTAGCCATGAAAATCCATACTGTATTGTGCTGGAAATATACTGTACTCATCCTGGCCGGCAGTATCAACTAGTTTCACGCCATAATCTTGATGATTTACTCGCGTGATTTTTGTAAAGGCTGAAAGCGAGAGAGTTGATTGCAAATAAAATAAAGGAGCGCATGATAATGTTCAGAGTCAAACACTTTAGGTCCCTGTAATGTCTACCTCATATCGGGCATTGCTCTGGAAATAAGCTCGTATACAATACAACAGTGCGATTATTCTGTACTGCAGAAAGCGAGTGAGTAGGGCTGCATGTGCCTTTTAAAATGTTCGGCAAATTCCTCAATGAAAACACGCGTGAACAAGTGCTGTTGCCGCCCAATTGAAGTACTTCGCTATGCAAATTTACAATTGTATGCAACGACATGAACGTGTTGTCAATAAATTACGGCCTTTGTTATCAACTTGGCGATTATGTCATACATATGCCACGGCTGAGTGCAATGCTCTATGTACAGTTTCTCCTTGGCATTCTTAGTACGCATTTCAGAATTATTATACAAATATAGCTTCCACTTGATGAATCACTTGCAGAAAGATCGACGCAGTAAGTTTTGATAATGTTGGCTAACGTATTAGAGGGGCGACCCCAAGTTGAGCCGGCAATTTTTTGGAATTTCCTGTCTAAATTTGCGCTGCAATGTGTTCACTGTACAAGAGGCTCAAGTTCCGGCGTGCTTTTGTAATGTTAAATAAGTACAAAGTTTATCACACACTTGTGAAGATTGCGAATACATATTTACAATAACTTACGTTTGAATTTAGTTTCGGAATGCCGAGACTTAACAAAAACAGACACTTGAAGGAAGGCATGAAAATAGTATTTGAAGTCAACAATAAACCGATTTGTGTGAAAGATAATAGCAGACAGTTTCGCGACAAAAATACACTACAAAACTAAAATTAATACGAAGTGGCTACAGGCTATTCGCACGTCGTTCGGGACACGGCTACGTATTTGACGTAACGTAATAATTTAAAATAGTTTTTTTAAGAAATAAGTTGGGCCTTGAAACGTACAGGATCGTGACCGAAAATGAAATACTGGAGTGCAGATCGCGAAGCCGTGTCCCTAATGGCTTGCGAATAGCTTCAGAGCTAGACTGTCGAAAAGAGCTGCGGCGACTTAAAATACCTTTCTAAAGTGTTGCAGACTTTATCGCTCTTTCAAACAGCGCCCGTCTCTCAAGATCGACCTATCAAGAGGTTCATTGTCTCAACGAGTTGGAAGAGCAATAGAAACGCGGAGCAAACCATTTAGCAATTCGGAGAGCTTGCTTATTCAAACTTAATCAACACTATCGGGAATAGAATTTCCCCGGGAATGTTTTCTATTCAGCAATCTGATTAACATTGCTGACAAGGGAAACATTTCCATCGGAATTTATTCGCGATAACCATGAATGTCAACCTTAGCAGGTCAAGGTTAATGGAAAAATGTTCACTCTTCAAAAGTATGTACCAATTATGTTTTTTTCTGCAATCTTTTATCACAATTTTACCCAAATTGCTACTGCTGTCAATCAGAAGTGAGAGGTGCATTCTTTTTCCATTCAAATTTACATTTCACCCCACATACGTTAACCAACAATATTTTCAGTTTGAATACTTGTCGCACAGACTGTGCGCGCGATTGCGGTGAGATTTTTTGGACTAACTATTTTGCGCAGTACTATTTAACTGCGTGATAGGTTTTCATTCACTCGTACAACCTCAGCACTTTGCACCTTTTCTCCTCACCATCTGAACAGACCGACAGCCCATTAAGTGTAGACATCACTCTTGCGCTATTTGACCCAATAAAAGTGAAATGCAAAACAAAAAAAAAGAAGCGAAACACAAAACTACAATCACACATTAAATACATACTATTCTCGATTGTGGGGTCGTAGGAGTCAACGAATTGTCCTTCAACAAATTGAATACTCAGCGACGATTTACCTACGCACCATCATCCAGTCGTCATCATCATCGTTGTCGTAGCCGCATGAATAGATTAGAAAAAGAAAAGGCGACAAAAAAGAAAATAAACACGAAATAAAAATCCAATCCAATTGAATAAGAGTTCAATCTTCCATTACCAACTGATCGATATCCCATGATTGCAATGTTTCGCTCCTTTGGTGGCATTTTTCGAAATTTTATTCTGATTTACTTGTGATGTGTGTTGAATTTCCAAATGATTCACTATGGGTTTTTGCTTCTAACAAAAAAAAAATATTCCTCCTCTTTGATCACAGCACACGATAATTATGAATTCCGTGCGAGAGGTTGAAATGTTTGCGACGACGGGTCGACGGCACAATATTTACACGAATATGTTGGTGTGGTGCGGCAGAGAATGTTAAATAAATTTGTAAAATTCTTTTGATTTTCGCTTTACAAGGAATTTTTCGTGGAATTGGACAATAAACCTCACCTATTTTTTTTTATTAACAACGATTTTTTTCTACGGTTTTGTATGTTGCTGTTGAAGTTGTGGTTCTTATTTGCTTTTTTTCTTCAACTCGCGTGTGCGCGTGGTGTTGTCTCTGTCTTTCAACTGGTTGAAATAAACAGCTGCGAATTCGGAACATTAGCCTGTGCCTGAGCATGTAATGTCAAAGTGGCATGCGAGAGAAGGAGATGGATAGAAGAGATTATGTCGCCCTGAATGGTCGAAAAAAAGTAAGGCATTACACAAATGGTGTGTTTCCGGTTGAGAGGAAGTTGTCGTTATTTTTAAATTGTTTTGTAAATTATTTGCTCAAATATTAGTTCTGAGAGTTACCTATGGAATTGAATTGAATTGTTTGTGTGCCTGACAAAAATATGTGAATAACTATTTATTTTAATTTAGCCACTTGAAGAAAACAAATCATACATAAATGCTTTATATTACATATTTGTGGAGACCTTAATCCAATTACGAATGGGCGGATAAGCTAGTCTTGTATACACTCCCGGGAAATCAGGATCCGCACAACCAATGCCCCAAGAGACTACACCAACCAACACTCCGTTTAGATTAATGGGCCCGCCACTATCGCCTTGACAAGCATCCACAAACTTCTCTGACGCACAAAACATTCTGAAATGTATGCAATTAAGGGTTTTTTTTTATAAAACAAAAGCAAACTTACGCATTTGTGACAGTCCCATGATTGCGCAGCATACCCGCACACTCCTTCTGTTCCATGGTGTAAACTTTAACATATTTCAGGTCATCTGGCAGGGTATCGTCTGTGCCGCTCATATGTCCCCACCCGGAAATCACAGCCGGTGCATTCAAAGGAATAGGCTGCTTTGTCCTTGGCAAAACGATCGGTGCAATAAATTTACCACGTAACGTGCTTTGTGTCCGCAAAAGTGCCACATCAAAGTTCATCGATGTCGCCTGATACAGAGGATGCATTAGTATCTCCTTTACATTAAGGACCTCGCCGCCAGATGTTCTCTTGTGTGTCCCTGCCCGAATTGAGAAGACTCGAGGATCACCATCTACGCAGTGAGCAGCTGTTATAGCCCATATGCTATTGATTACAGATGCTCCACAAACGTGTCTGCCATTGCGCCGGAGTGAAAGCTACCGAAAGTACAAGTGGTGTAAATATTTTCAAAACGACGAAGTTAGATTGGACTTTACCTGATATGGAAATTCACCGGCAGTTGCACTGTTGCCATTGACAATTCTATTCAATAAGGCAGACTTACAAATCGAATCCTGCACTAGAAAAGAGAAAAAGAATAGCACTCGGTTAAATGATACCATTGTTTGACTAGGAGAAAAGCGACTATTCGAATGTCGTTTTCGCAATTTCTCACTTTGTGCTTATCTTATCAATTAGATGATACTTCCGTTCATTGAATTAATATGCAAGTTTTCTGTACAAATTTATCTGAATCAATTTATCTTATCAAATGCATGTTTGATGGTAGATTTGTCGGCGTTCGTTAAGATACCATCTGTTCTGATGTTTCGTCACTGCCATATCAGTTACCATCAAGCAACTATTACTTGCAATTGAACCATGACCTTGCAAACGATAAGAGTGGGCACTCTTAAGCAATTTGAACTTATTTGGTAGTTGATACACAAATGTTGTTCCACTTGCACCAGACAGCATTATTTTTTGCCGAAAATTTGGAAAATCGTAATGGCAGTAACTCAATTTAGGAAAAGACGTACTGCACACTTGAAAATGTTTTGTCCACATTGAATGTTTAATTACTAACAGCTTTGAAGAGTTAAACATATTTGTTCACGTCAAATTTAATTGAAGATACCTACAAGTACCTTAAATTCTAGCAGTTATTTGTCGTTAGAAAAATCAGAGGTCGCTTTGAGATCTGTTTGAGATCGGAAACCGCACAGCCATATTTTTTTATCTCCCATATTCTGACTTCTTGATTTAGACCTCGCCGAGGTAAGACCCATCCGAGAGAAAATAAAGTTGTCTTATATAAAACGGAACAATCGTCCTTTTGTCTTTCTTGGGAAATAAGTCGAGAGCAACCAGCAGGGGATACTAATCACCCCACCACATTATTGAAAATTGAAGTGACATTTACTCCGAAATGCTTTACTTATGAGTTATGTTAGGTTAGGTTAGGTTGATGGGTGGATGCTGCAGAGTAACCCTGCAGCACCCCACTTAGGTCCTTGTGGACCCATTGTGATACCCTTGTTGAGGGGTTAGCCGATGTCGTTGGCGATGAAATTTTTCTCCCTCACGTTACTCGACTTTGTCCAGCCATCCTTATAAGTTTATGAACCTGGAAAGATCAGATAAAGAGACATTCGAAAGTTCATATACGTCTTGGAAGTAGTATCTACTTCATTGGGGCATTGACAGAGGAAGTGAGGTGTATCCTCGTGTACCTCTTCGTCTTCACACCCCCTACATATGTCGTCATTCTTGAGTTTCAGTTTCATTGTATGGTTTCTTAGGAAGTTGTGAGCTGTTAGGGCCCCTACCAGTTTATACATCGACGTTCTGTCAAACTGCATGAGTTTGCTAGTCCGACTTGTATTGTATTCCGGCCATGGCTTCCTTGATATTTCGCAGGTAGTTAATTCTTTCCACCTGTTGTTGGCTTTCATTCGGATCTTATCTTCCACCCTCTCTCTGAGATTACAGAGTGGTGGCCTGATAAATTTGATCGCACGATCTTGATCCATAGCGGATCCATTCCTAGCCAGTTCGTCAGCTCTCTCGTTGCCGGTTTTATCCCTGTGTCCAGGAACCCAGCATAAGCGCGTGATGTGCTGCGAGCAGAGAACCTTAAGCTCTTCACGGCAGCGGCGAACTAGCTTTGATTTAATTTCAATAGCAGACACTGCTTTTATAGCCGCCTGGCTGTCAATGAATATGGTAATATCATCCCTTGGTATTTCCAACATTGACACCATGTGGGCAGCTTCGCCGATAGCCAGAACCTCCGCTTGAAACACACTACTATGGTCAGGTAATCTGATCAAGTTATGTATATTCAATTCTTCAGAGAAAATTCCAGCACCTGTTCCACAGTCTATCTTAGAACCATCTGTATAGATGGATATCGATTTCCTTTTTGTGGGTTCATCTGTGTTCCATTCTTCTCTGCTGGGAAAATAGCAAGAGAATGGTTTATCGAAGTCAAGGTAGGGAGACAAGTAGTCAGAAGTGACAGCATCTCAGATTTATTTGTTCAGAATCTGTGCGTGTCCCATTTTATAAGGTTTCCAGCTTTTGGATTGGCTGATCCTAAGGGTTGAGTTATGTTACGAGTGTTTGTGTTGAACACGAACACTAAAATAGCCAATCACTCATAATGAAAATATGCTGCTCTATTACACAGGTAATGTTGACTTCCAAATCCTGGATCGTTGTTGGCTTATCGACAAAGACTTTTGGCTTTTCATAACCGCAAAGAAAAAAGTCGAATGGTGTGATTTCACATGATCTGGGATCTAGGTGGCTAGTTGACAGGTCGGAAACGAGAAATTAGCTAAGACGTTTTTGAGGTGTGAGTCTTTCCATGATGATTTGTCAAACAATTCTGAATAAGAATAACACGACACCATGAGGCTAGTTACACGCGATCTGTCAGAAAAATTCAATTGAAATAAAAGAAGTTTTGAATAAACCTTTAACTAATTGAGAATATTCATTTTAAAGTGAATTTGCCGCAAGGGAGTCTAACGATGGACTGTGGTATCCGATTCCCTACGCCACTCGCCACCTGTGAACAACTTTACTTACATTTTATACTGGGTACTTACTTACTTAATGAGTACTGTAGTTAATGGAAACTAACCAGCACATTTTTTGCAGAAGATCGCCTCACCACCTACAATAGTCCATCATCTTCATCATTCATACCAATCCAAATTCCGCATAGGCATGAGTTATGTTCATGTATCACGTTCTTTTAATGCATCCCGAATGGCATAATTGATTTGAAAACAAATTGACAGCTAAATGACAGCTGTTCTTGTGTTTATGTTATAAAGGCATGCTTTTGTATATTATACTGGCTGGATTGCTCTATAGGTACATTTTATAGCAACTAAACACCTTCGTGCTAATCTACGTCATTCATGTTCTTTCATCACCGTGATTCTCATAGATGAAACTATTTCAACGCATTTTAAACAAGTAAAAGTGTTATCATCGGCCTGGCTTTGGTACCCTCCACTGCATAGAAGTAATGCAAAATTGGTTTTGTATGGGAGCTAGCAGAACTACTTAACCGACATAGCCCAATTTTAATACCAACCTAACAACGATAAAAATAAGTCCTTTCGCCAATTTCCATTCTCCTAGGTTGATTCCTTTGGACGCTGTCGTGCTTTCAACAGACAGACAGACAGACAGGCAGACAGACAGACAGGCAGACAGACGGACATGGCTAGATCGATTCAGAATGTGATCCTGATTCAGAAAATTATACTTTATGAGGTCTCCGGAGACTCCTTCTGTGCAGAGTATAAAAACAAAATCGACCGTTCCATGTTTGCAAATTCTTTATTCTCTGAGTTTTTCAATTACAAATCAGCTGTGATAGGTTTCCTTTTTCAATTCTCTCATTTAAGAAGAAGACAATTGTGTGATGCAAATCATTTCTGGGGCTAAAGTCCCCTACAAAGTATTTATCTACGGTATAGGTACTATTAGAAATCGAAACCAAATTCTTTAAAGCTTAGGCATAAATATAATATAAATAAACTTGACAAGTTGAATGTAAATAAATAATAAAAACGGGTAAAGCACATGCAAAAGCATACTACAAATGAACAATATAAATAGTATAATCTAGATAAAAATCTGTAGGCAATACGGTTTGAAACCGTAAAATAAAAATAAAATAAAAAAAAATTGTAACAAAAGTTGTATGTTTAAAACATAAACAAAAGGATATAAAAATAACGTTATTTGTGGGTCTAATACTCGATGTATACATGTGTATGTGTTGTGATGATCTTCGGCATGAATGAAACGAAAAAATGCGACAAATTTAAATAGAAAATGACGCGTACAATACGAACGCAAAACACACACTTAAACTAATATACTGGGTTGCTTGTTCTTTTTTTTTTTTTTTTGTAATATCTGTAAAGGCATAAATGCAAAATGCTGTTCTTGTTTGTGGACTGTTTATGCACCCATTGTAGGCTGATGGGAAGCTACAAAATACATTCTACACTATTGTTAAGTTTTTATTATCAAATGAGGCTCTGAACGCAGAGAGTCAGTCAGATACTGAGTTTTCATCGTTTTCTGGAAGTAACGTTTCTCGTTCGGTGAGTTAACATTGTAGACAATTGGCCGGACACCAACGTTTCGCCACAATTCGGCAATGTGCCTGAAAGAGTAATAATGGAAAATAAGTTAAATTTGGCAAAAAAGCATGAAAAGTATTTAAGGCGTATGGTATAATAAGACCAGACCCCGTCAGCGGGGTAAGTTACGCTAAAGTTATTGCAAATCAAAACTACGCGGTTCGAAAACGGTTGAAGTCGACATCCGCACCGTTAGTTTGATCGTGAACCCAACCATCATCAACGGATGGTTGAAGTATTGCGACATAAGGATACAGGTTTGTTTTGGGTCACGCTGCTCTCATTTGCAAGTAGAAAATATTCGAAAAGTTACCTACGTAACCCACAATGTGTTTGAGCAACAAAATATAGTTAGCGCACAAATTACCCAAGCAGAACCTGTACTGGCAGCTCTCCTGCATTTTTTTGAGCGAGATTAGAAGGCAGATCTCTTTCCTGATGAGTGGTAGAAGTCAGTTCTCTGTAGAAATCAATTCTTATAGAGTGCGTGCTTTCAGCCAACAAACTTATTAACATAGGCTGAAAAAAATGCTGGCCAGCAGTTTGAGAAAGCAGAAAGTTTCCAATATCTTCTCAGGAATGGGACTATGTTCCCTAGAAACCTCACTGAATGGCACTGGAAGCGGGAAGCTCTAAGCGGCTATATAACCTTTAAAAACAATTATTAAACTTGAAAATATCGCTCGGTTGCTAAACTCTGAACTGTATAGTCCTGATAGGTAATTTGGTTTTGTTTCTTTTTGTGTAATTTACTTACAAGTTGAATTCATCTTTGCTTATGAACACTAAGCTAATTCCTATGACTGGTGCAATAATATTCCGGAATATGGCACCATATATCGATGTAATGAGTGTCGATGCTTTCAGCACAGCTAATGATGGGGTTTTCTCAGTCCATAGACCGCATATCAATTCCGGATGCAATTTACGAAGCTAAAAAGACAAATAAAAAAATTATTGTGAGAAACTGACAAAAGCAGAATGATGTAGGTATATCCAATAAACTCTTTCGAAGACCCTGAATCTTTGATGTATTTAAACAGATCATGCAAACCTCAAGCCAAGACACTTTGTACTCTGGTGCATCTGAAACTAGGCAGTTCGAAAGCCTGTTTATTAGACCAAGGAGAAAGAGGACATCTTTTTTTCCTCCGCCCCAAAACAGAACATATTTAGCCCAACAGCAGTAACTAACAAAGTTGTGTTTGCAAAAAACTCAACCATAGTAACGCCCATTTAAACCATATACCTGATAAATAGCAATTGGCGATCGAGTAATGAGTATTGTGCGTCTTGTGAATTGCTTGTCGTTTTTTATAACACTCTTTAGCTTCTCCAGCATTCTAGCACTTGTGTCCGATATGAACAGGAATATCGTCAAGTTACTCGTTTCTAACATGCTCATCAAACTCGTCAGCGTTACAGCAGTCTCTGCCTCAAATTGGGGCCTAGAGACAAAAATCAAATCAAGTACATTGTATTTGTTCAATCATTACAACTCACCCTAAAGGATGTAGCTCCGAAAAATTGATTTCCTGTAACGCGTCTAAGGTATGCTTGTGCACACCGCCACTCAGTCCAGCTTTTTCGAGTGTTGTCTTGTGTAGCAACACGATTTCACCGCAAGACGTCAGGCCAGCATCGATTAGGACATTTCGAAATCCCTTCGCAGAACACTGGGTGAAAAAATCAATAAAATACGTACTTTCCATCAACAGACCACGATGACTCAACAACTTTACCTTCTTTAACGCCGCCATCGAATTCTCGGGTGCATCATATGCACCTCCACGATTCGCTATCGGCCAATATGACAAATCATCTGCCGAATCCCCACCCAGCAGACTAATGAGCATCTTCTCATTGGGACTCTTCAACTTGACGAATTTCGATGCAATGCAGACCGTGACTAGAACCAGTGTAAACCAAGGTATCCCAGCGGAAGCCAATGTGCAAATGAACCAAAATAGATTGAATAGAAATGTGACGAAGCTGGCCGAATACCACAGAAGATTGTACAGCATTTTGATGAGTTCTACGAGTGCTCTCAGGGCATTCATTCAGTTCGGTGGCCGTAATGTTCCGCGGGTGTGTGCACCACTACTTGATTTGGTTAATGTAAATAATCTCACAAAAATAGAAAGAAAACTTTTTTGCTAGCAAATTGGTGGCAGCATTGTTAACACATTTATTGCACTTGGTTGAAATGGTCTATGGTGACAAAAAGAAAAGAAAAACTAAATTTTGGTGGGCGAACTGATGATGGCCGGCGCGTGGTGTGAAAATTGTGGACAATACCGGGTGGGTGTGTACGACTTCTTGAAATAAAAATTAATTTATTGCCAGGAAGGGCGAAGCGTTTCAAAAGGACTGACAAAGTGCAAAAGTTGGGGGATGAAAAGTTCAAGCTAAAAAGAAAAAATTGTGATTTTTGACATTTGCCTTTGGTAATGTCATTCTTTGTTATGGTCTCCTGATTGGTATAATATTTTTTTCCAGCAAAACGGAAAGTGATGGCAGTGCCTATTAGGTTAGGTAGAAGTTTGTAGGTAATTTGTTTATGGAATTTTAAATTTTGTTTATTTTAAGAGATATTCTCTAGTTGAAATGTATTATGAGTAAAGGCTTATCTAGGAAAGCTGTGCAAAAATGAACCGTCTTTTCTAGAAAAAGAAGTTTACTTGTATCACTGTCAGAAACTGTGCGGATATCTCATAATCTTCTAGATCATCTGATACAGGATAATTATGCAAATAAGAGATCTGCTTTTAGGAAAATTTTTTCACCAACTAGGTACTCAGTCACTGCGACCAAATGGTAACAACATCTGTCAGTTTTTTGCTATAAAGCTAGTGTCTTTTCTATACACTAACCACGTTAAAATGGTTGTAAAATATTTTTTGCGGAGAGCTGCGTAAACCCCTTGGCGATGTTTAACTAAACCGCATTTTACATAGGTAGTTAGGAAGTCTAATTAGACCGACAACCGGATGTGTTTATCCCAATTGGAAGTCACTACATCAGCATTTAATGGTGACACCATTCTGATTTTGTGTTCATGATCATGACATTGCTGAAGAATCTTCTTTTAGCACAATTCACTTTTAGCGGGCCTGGAGGAAGAGAACGTCGCATCAAAGGGAAAGTTGAGACTCATGATAAAATATAGGTACCAGTTTATACAACTCTACTGACATATTAAGGGTAATCACTTTTCATTGGCGATCCGAGAGAATAGGGTAGTTCGCGACAACGTCAGTGTCAAATGAGAAGAAGAAAAATCCAAGTGACAGCTAAAAAACTTGTAGGAAAACAAAACGGATTTTGTATGTAGTCTAATTATGTTAAAAAATTACTGAAAAGTGCATAAAAAAGTGCACAAAACAAGATAAAAGCATTGTTAAATTAAAAAAATATGTTTTTCAAACGTATTTGGTAACAACTGAAAAGTTAAAGTAATTGCAATTGTGCGCTTTTCAACAATATTTGAACAAAACACTACTCTGGCCATTATAAAGCAGCTTTGTTATCCTACAAGTTTTTTTTGACGTTTGAGCAAAAAAGATAGCCCATCTGTGAAAGGATGGGCTTCGCGAAACACTTTATTGCCCCGAAGTTCGGAATTGCTCTTTTTAATAAAATTCGTTGGAGCACTTTTGCAACAGTAGGTTTGTTTGACGTGGGCGCACTAGTGCGCACTGGGTTAACCCTAATGCGTTCGATATAGCACTGAACTCGCCCTGGTACTGAAAACCTGTATTTGACATGGCTTTTAGGTCACCCTAGTTGTGCTTTGAACTGACCCCAGTTAATTTGTGGGGGCAAGAATTCAGTGCTGAGTTTTGCTGTCATTTCGCTTGCTGTCATTCATTTTTAAACTCTTCATCTACATTGCGAACACTTTATCAACTATTTGCATTATGGCAAACCCAAATTCAGAATTTAGTTCACTCATTTTTAACTATAAACGGGAAAAAGTGTTACCAAAAGATAAATATTTGTCAATATCAACAACTGACAGACTTCAGGGCAACATTTTGCATTCAATATAGGAGTCGAATTTTTAAGGTTGTGCAGGGTTTTTGACAGGCGTGAAAATTAGGTAACACTTCTCAGTGCACACTAGTGGGCAGGGGTACTAGTGCTAGCCACGTCAAACAAACCTAGTAGACACCATAAATATGTGATTAGATTTTCTGTTGCTACTTGTTTTTTTGTTTTCTACAGTAAGTAAGGTTAGGTTAGGTTAGGAGGGCAGTTTTGCATCAGATGGAAATTTCACCCGGAAGCCGTGAAGGCCCATTATGAGTACCCTGTTTGTGCATGTAAGGACATGTGGCTAACAAAACCACTTCGATCTTTTGGGGAATAGTTTTATGTCTGATAGAAATAGAAGTACCCCCGCCAAGTCGTCCAAACTTTCGAAGAACCTTGCTCCCATACAGGATGAGCGGCTTTCCTGTAAAGCTGGGCAGTGGCATAGAAGATGTTCCACGGACTCTATTTCCCCCTCGTCTCTGCAGCTTCTGCAGAAGTCATTTGCAAAAAGTCCTAGCCTTTTAGCCATGTTTCCTATGGTGCAGTGTCCGGTTAAAACCCCGACGAGCATCCGGATTTGATTTCTATTAAGAGCGACTAGGAGCTTTGATCTTTTGGTGTCAACCACAGACTTCGGGTTATGGAACAACCGATGGTGTTGCTCCATTGTTCCTTAGCCAGTTGTGTGGTGACGCCGTCAAAGTAAATATGAACGTTTTAATAGGGCAAATTGTGTAATTCAACAACAAACATTTCAATCTGACATTTTCCTAGTGTGTTGGTGAGTTCAGGGCGATTCTCTCAAAATATTGCAGACACTTCTGTCGTGTTCATCTCATCATTTTATGCAGCTCGTTAATTCATAAATTTCTGTGGTGCTTTAAGTGAACGCCACTCGGAAATGTCATTGCGAGAAAGTAATAGAATAGGTTACTATTTGCTGCAACTCTTAAAAAATGCACAAATGTCAATTTTGACAGTTGTAAATTTGTAATTTGCGTAACTTTACGCAGTCGATTTTCGAGCCCAATTGATCGCGGAAAATTATGAGGACTGCGTAAACTTATCTTCCATAAAAAAAACTGACAGTTCATTTACGAGTTGGTAAATTTCTGCAGTCTTACGTTTCACGAGAATATAGCTTAACTACATGCAGCAAACCTTCAAAAGGGAGTTTAATAATGTTATTTGCTTTTATATATATATATGATACCCGTAGAATGATATATATATCTAAGGTTAAGAAATAAACTTATTAAATGGAAACAATCACAAAGGTTTATAGTGTTTTCAACAACAACGTTCATTTTATCATCTATTGGGAGGGATGTTCCTTTTCCGTACGGCACATCTTCCTTTATTTTACTTAATTTTTGCTGAGCGGTAAGAATACTCCACCGAAAAAAGGGTAATTTCAAAATTTAGGTACCAAACACGGTTGCTAAACCAGTTTGAAAATACCCTTCAATAACCGCACAGGACCACCTAAATCTCAAAACAAAAAAAATCTAATTCAAAAAGGAAAAAAATCATACAACTCAGTCCAGTTGGTTGTAATCCTTTCACAGCATTGTCCTTCTTCTTTCCATATGGCCATCATCCACTACGCTGAGATATGAAATTACAAAACATCCGCGTTAAATTGGGACAGCTTGTGTGCAAAACGATGCTCCGACATGGGTTTGAAATGCGGATCATCAATTGCCAGCAAAGATATGGCTGCGTGTGTGTAATATAGGAAAGGTCCAGAGGCGAACAAATGGGGTTGCACAGAAAAGGGTTGTTCAAAATTTCACAGGGTCATTGTGTGGAATGAAATTCATAAAGAATACACAATTACGAGCCCATGATCAACGGTCATTTCATGTGAGAAATTTTTGGTTTATACCATGAGACATAAAGATAGTCATGCTAGCATAACCTCTACAAAAAGACTTCGGAAAGAATAGGCATGCGATATGGATAAAGATTAAAATTACCTACCTAGATTTGCGAATGGGCAGTAGTCCATGGATCGCGATGCATTTTGACCGATCGCGGTCATCAGTGACCCACCGCCAATCCCGACGACTTATTTGTTAAGTTTAATCCAGTCTCGTTCTGTCTCCAGGTATCAAACAATTAACGAATTTCATTAACAAATGGACAATGTCCACTCTGTGTTATTGGGGTGAATAAATAACGAACCCTTTCCTGTTCATGGCACGCGTCGTCAACTACTAATCTGTTCCCTACTGACCACCGGTATACCCGGCTTGAAAGTGAAAATACAAACCTGTTTACCTAATGTGGTCAGTCGGTCAGTGGGTATGTTTCATTATAACAATCACTCCTGCATCTTAGAAGAAGGATAACAAAAACAACAAGACATGCACTACTGAACGTAAAACACACCATCCCTTTAATTCATTGGTCACTCGTGGTCATTGTCCCCTGTTTATGTTTCTTCTTCGGCATTTTCGTTATTTTGGGACAAAAGAAATTAGATGTGGTCAAGGATAATGTTTTCTAAATCGTTTTCTGTTTCTCGTATGGGTATCTCTTTTGAAATGAACATCATCGAATTTTCATTAACCGTATATAGTGATGTTAATGGCGCGTTTGTGAGTATTGAGACTGAGGCGGCGAAGATGGGTTTGGCGGTTAATGAAGGCAAGACGAAGTATATGCTGTCAACTAAAAAGGACACCCAACACCGACGGCTCGGACAGAACGTCGCAATAGACAGATATAACTTTGAGGTGGTTAAGGACTTTGTCTACCTAGGCTCCGCTATGAACTCAGACAACGACACCAGCGCTGAGGTTAAACGTAGAATTACTCTTGCCAATCGCTGTTTCTTTGGGCTAAGAAGGCAATTGAGTAGCAAAGCCCTCTCCCGAACAACTAGAGTGACCCTTTATAAGACCCTTATCATCCCAGTTCTGCTATATGGCGCAGAGGCATGGACGCTATCAAAAGCGGATGAGGTAACTCTCGGTTGTTTCGAGAGAAAAATTCTTCGTGTTATTTTTGGTCCCGTCTGCATTGACGGTGAATGGAGAAGGAGATTTAACGACGAACTGTACGGGCTGTACAGCGACATCGACCTAGTCAGAAGAGTGAAGGTCCAACGACTGAGGTGGCTGGGTCATGTAGAGCGAATGGACACGAATGCTCCGGCCCGGAAGATCTTCGAATCCATACGCGAGGGAAGGCGCAGTAGAGGAAGACCGCGACTCAGGTGGCGCACGCAAGTGGAAGGGGACCTTAACCAACTTAGCGTGCGAAACTGGAGACAGCTAGCTAAAGATCGCGCTAGCTGGAGACGCTTGTTGGTTGAGGCCCAGGTCCACCCCGGACTGTAGCGCCACCTTAAGTAAGTAAGTAATATAGTGACAATAAACACAAGGATTACAATTGCAATTTCCAGACGTTGAGGATACATAAATTTAAGGATTCTGCAATAAACTTTGCGGAATTAGATGCGGAACGAATATTCTTACTGAAGTTCAAGAAAATAAAAAAATAAAGGTTTGCCTTAACCCAGACGGATTATACGACCTCTAAAAGATCCTGTTGTTTTTGCAATTAGCGAAAAATATTTTCATAGAGCTATTCAAGGGAAATCTGTTGTAGAACATTAAATTTTATGATTGTGACAAGAAGCTACTTGTGAATTTGGTGACACTTTTCTCATAGTTGAAACTTGCAACAGGAGAATAAATTACTGCGTTGAAATTAATTGAGTAGTTAACACATTTTGAGAGGCGGTTATTATTATATTAAAATGTGAACATCAAAATTCTCCCTACACATTTAAGTATGGAATGAGTGGAATGAATCTTACATCATTCGAAAGGTACTGTGCTATGGAGTGCACAAACAAAAAATCGGGGATATAATGTCCCAATTAGGGATGGTAAAATTGGTGTAAGAATTGCCCGCTTATCAGTTAATTGAAAGCGTTTTGGTTGCATTCAATTTGTCGCCGCCATCTTACCACAGACACGTCTTCAAATATAAACCTTCTTATTAATTAGAACCTATTTTCGAAGGAATGCAATTTTCCTACCTCTAAAAGTAAGCAATTATATATAATTTCAATTCAGGAGCATATAATGTGCGATATGTTGACCAAAACACTTGCGTTTCAATGATGTTAAACGAACATTTTCAGACATAACATTTGTATGTCTAAATTTTGACAGTGACGTATTAAAATGCAAATCTCAGTAAAACTTATTTTCAAAGGGTCGTATTTTTTCGATGTCGCTTTTTTAGATGTGGGGTATCATTAAAAAAAAAACAAAAACATTAATACAGGGTGCGGCAAGAAAACTTGTTGATTTTCATAGGAAATAAAACCAAAGTAGTGGACAGTTCTTGTTACACATGAGCTGAATTTTTCATTACATGGTTTTAAAGATGATATCGGACAAGTGATGGCCTCCGTTTTCGATACACTGAGATACCCGATTTTCGAAGCTCCTCTCTGAACTCTTTGAGGCATATCGATGGGTATGTTCGCTATTGCTTCACGAATGTTGTCCTTCAGATGATTTAACGTTCGAGGCCGATCGGTGTAAACGATAGATTTAAGGTAACCCCATAAAAAAAAATCGCACGGAGCCAAATCAGGTGAGCCATGTAAGGTCGCCACTCAAAGACAATCGGGGAAATGTTCCCTCAAAAGATCCATCGATGCTCGTGCTGTGTGGGCCGAGGCTCCATCTTGTTGAAACCACACATCACCAAGGTCCAGTTCATCGAGTTTTGGGATGAAAAATTCTTCAATCATCTCTCTGTAGCGAACTGCATTCACCGTAACAGTGCGTTCGTTTTCTTCGAAAAAGTAAGGACCAATTATCCCTACTCCCGAAACAGCACACCATACGGTGACACGTTCACAATACAGTGGCGTCTGATGAATTCACATGGATTGTGATCACTCCAATATCGCCTGCGGGATGGATGTTGAAGCAAGCATGGAAATCACGTTGAGTGGAAATAATGGAACGACCGTTGGAAAAGTAAGCCTCGCAGGAAAATTTCGTCCATTGCATTATGTCGACTGACTGCGGCGTAGATGAAACTTCAGGAAGTCCCCTAAAAATGAGACACTCTCCACCCACATCCGACCACTAGCCCCCGCTTGGCGCCAAAAGTTTTCTTGCCGCACCCTGTAGTTAAAAACTGTTGTACGTTTTTGAGTGCGTGCTGAAAATTTTACTTTACTTAGCTTTGCTGAGGACGAAGCAAAAAAAAAACACGCCTATTGTTAAAGATGAAACCCTTATTCAACCTATGTTCAATGTTTTTCCATTTATTTGTAACAAAATAACTAAATCAAAAAATTAACAGAAGAATGCAAACAAAAAAAAAAAACAAAACCTTGCGTTAGGTTATGTTAGGTTTTATTTGTTTTTGCTTGCAAGAATTAAAGAAAGTTATTGAAAATGATTACGCATAATAGAGCGAATACCGGATATTCAATTTCTAAATACAGTTGACGTGTACTATAACGAATTACATAATGTTTGATGTCATTCACTATATCGAGCGCGTTCGTTATATCGATTGATTTTTTATACTATTTTTGAGAAACGAAGTCATTAAGAAAACATAGGGGTATTCACGATCCAATGCAACTGGCCTTGTATCATTGCGAAAGTGCAACTTTTTTTCGCACTACAGCAGCAAAATATACCGACTGAAATTTCGCTACACTTTTGCACTTTATCTATACCTACCCTGACCCTATTGTAATCGAAAAATACAACAGAGAACAGAGTAAAGTGTAGCCTTGTCAATTTGGCAATTCGCTAATTTTTTAATTTCTGTGTATCGGAAAAAAAGAGAATGGAAAACAAAAGTAAGTGCCGCCGAAGGAAAAATCCAGTTAAAAAATAGTCAGAAAAGGGGGGTTTTCATCATATCATCTTCGTCTTTACTCTCTCAATTATGTAAGATATTTTTTTCTTTTTCGCCTGTTTCGGCATAATAAACAATAAAAAGCAAATTTTTCAGTTTCAGGAAAGTTTAGAATTTTTTTCAGAAAAGAAAAATCTGTCATTTGTTTCAGTTTTGCAAGAGATGAGAAAAAGTGTCTGCACGATCTGTTTAAAAAATAAAATTTCGCAATTTTACTAGGTCTCTTACACCGAATCGTGAATACCCCTCATGTTTATTAAAACGGTTTTATATGATGTTAAATTGAATCGATTGTAGTTTTACGTTTTAACACTTTTAGGGTTAATTAAACTAACTTATATTAACGTTTGTTATAATGTTAATAAATAGAATGCCAGATAATAGAGAGTTGCTGTACTTATAAAGGGTAGGGTCGATTTTTGACCACTTGTATTTTAAATTACGGATATAATGTTAAATCGATCATCTGAATGGCCGCACACTTTTCGTCTTTTGTTCTTATCCTGTAAAGAAGTCGAATTTTACAGAATTCCATCTGGAATAAAAGTTGCAACAGTTGAATTTCTAAATTCACGCGCAAACCTTCTTCTCGCTCTACTTTATCGACAGTTTTTCGAACAATATTTTCATTGGGCACATTATTAGACTTTTAGCAGACATTTATCGAAAGTTTTATCCGTAACTACACACAGTATTCTCGCCCGCTACTCCCTCTTTAGTAGTTCTCTCAGTTTAATTGAAGATTTTATGCAAAGCTATGACTTGGTTAAACTTTTAGGTGAAAAGCTCAATTCAGAGTGAGTTTAACTGACCATAAGACAAAAAACAAAAAATGTCAGAAGAAACGTCATTTGACAAGTAATCAAAAGGTTGCCATTGTTCAACCGAGTTTCTGATACAACACCCTCCACCTTTGTAAATAAACGCCGCCTTTGGACTTTCGAAAAAGGAAAAAGTACTTACCATCAATCCTGCACAATCATGCCAACCCTTTTTAAAATTAAACGAGAAAGTTTAAACAAAAAAAATGTTGGAACTTATTTTCTTTTTCATTCCTTCTTTGTGTTCTACATGGTTGTATGGCCTCTCGTCGTCCGTGGGTAACATCCACAAAATAAAATATAAGGATGATGATCATCGTCGTCCGCGCCATCATCATCACCTGGCACTATGGTACGAGAACAAGACTTCCCTTTTGAGCAAACGTATTAAAAACCATTTGAAGAGAGATTTTTTTTGTAAATAGTTGGAAGGAAGATTAATGAAATTCACTCCTTTTTCTTGTAACTTGAAGGACTTTTCGTTATGAATCAAGAATTGATGGAGGAAATGTTTTTTTATGAGAGAATGTCAATTATTTGAGGTTTTTTTTAAGAATGCTAGAAAGCAAATGCCACTTTGAGTTGATTTATTTAGCAGTATAGCGCATGTCGATAAAGCAGGCTCAATAAAGGTCAGCACATTTATAACGATGAGTTCTTAAAATTAAATAGATATATATACCTAGTCCTGCCATAAGTTCTGTTACACATTTTCCAGCGCTTATCGTTAAAAACTTGTTGTGGGAATTGCACCATTAACTTTTTTTTCGGAACACATGCATTGATTAGCAAAGAAAACTTGCCAGTTTGGTCTCAGCTTGCGATCTATTAACATGGGGTGGGGCGTTAAAGAAAATCGAGTCGCGGTAATTGCGTTGCATAAGTGCGGGAAGAATGCTGGCCAAATTTTTGAGTTGCTAAAACCACTCGGCATATCGAGAATTTTTGTTTATCGGGCTATTGGTCGTTTCTGCGAATTGTCTGGAGTGGAGGACAGGTCAAGAAGTGGTCGCCCTCGCGTTGTTCGTACAAGTGCGGTAGTACAGTGCGTGAACGAATTCGGAGAAATCCACTTAGGAAACACAAGATCATGTCCAAGGAATTGGATATATAAACCAGATCCATGTCAAGGTTGATTCGGGATGATCTTCACATGAAAGCCTATCGTCGGTCCACGGGACATCTTCTAACTCCTCAATCGAAAAAAAATTAGGCTGGAAAGATGCAAACGACTTCTGCAGTGGCACGCGGCCAATGGGCATGAAAACATTCTGTTTACGGATGAAAAAATGTTTACCTTGGAAGAAGTTTTTAATAAACAAAATGACAAGGTCTAACCCACGTCATCTAAGGAAGCGAAAAAAATAGTTCCCAGAATTCAACGATTCCATCATCCAGCTTCCTTAATGGTTTGGTGGGGGGTATCCCATCAAGGTGTCACATCCCTCCATTTCTGCGAAAAGGCGTAAAAACTGGGGCAAAGGTTTACCAAGAAGACGTGCTAGGGGGCGTTATGAAAGGTTTGACCAATACTCTTTTTGACGGAAACAGGTGGATCTTCCAACAAGACTCTGCTCCAGCGCATAAGGCCAAAACCACACAGGAGTGGCTCAGGCTCAATATTCCTGGCTTTATAGCAGCAGAAGATTGGCCCTCGGGGAGTCTTGATCTGAATCCACTGGATTATGGTTTGTGGTCAGAACTTGAAAACGTGGCCTGTAAGACTCTCCACAGAAGTTTGGAAAGTCTTAGAGCAGCATTGACCAGATCAGCGTCCACGATCTCTATTGAAACCGTACGTGCCGCTATAGCCCAATGGCCACTACGTTTAAGAGCTTGTGTGAAAGCCAAAAGCGGCCATTTTGAGTGAAATTATTTTTATTCTATTGCCAATAATGTAAGCTAATAAACAAAACTATTTTCAATACGATATGTTAACTCGTTTTTTTTCTACAGCGCTTTGTATTTGTATCTATATTTATACTTAATCTACTATTACAGCAAACCCATGTCAGAATTTGCATTAGGTATGCTCTCAAATTAATATCTGTGAAATGATAAATTTATTCAAGACTCTCGACTGCATAAAAATTAGCGCACCAATACGACACCGCTGTGGGACACCGTCATTACCATAAATTACTAGAGTTTCGCAGTCCATTCCACGAACTCTGAATCGCACATCTGCAATCTGCATGTGCAATTACTCGGGTAACCCTTCATATGTTGCAAAGTTGCAATATTGCAATTGCCCCTCGACCCTATTCGTTTCGCAAATGTCAGATCCTTACGGAGTATTGAATTTCTCAAGAAAATGTATTTCCTTTACCCTTTCGCTTTTCACAAAGACGAAACTATCCCAAATGCAGTGTAAATGCCCATTATCCTCCTATCGCGTCATCCATCTATCAAGTTCTTCCGCAAACAAAACGCCATTCCTGCACCTCCTTCCAACAGCGATCGAGCAAAATTCCCATGGTCTTAAGGCTAACATCCTTTCGACCTTTTTCCGATCGTCGACCCTTACCAGAGCGAGTTTCCACAATCGCCGCCGATCAAAGGGTGCAAAAACGTGGATGAGCAAAAAAAGGATCAACAATGCATTTTCCTCTTTACGCATCTTGAAATGAGTAAAATCGTAAAAAAAAAAGAAATTCTCTGATTGCCGAAATTCGAGACGAGCATCATCGACATCATCATCATTATCGTGATCTGTAGGGAAAAGGATTTTCAATTCACGCTAAATTACGCCAGAGAAGATGAATCTTTCGAGGAAAAAAAAAATACCAAATCGAAAGAAAAATACAGAAAGGTTACCTAAGTCGTGGGGAAAGGATCACAACCCTTACGACCCCTTGTCGCATTACGAAAATCGCACAATTTTTCCTCAAATTTCAAGGATCCTACAGTAGGATCGCATAGCTTCAACGTTAACCTCGTTTTTCCCATCAGCCAAAGAATCAAAAAGGTCTCCCCAATGTGCAAAAGAAAACATTAAGCCGCTCACCCGTAACAGACATTTACCACAGCGCAGCGCAGAGTCCATAGGTTACGACTATTAAGGTTAAATGATGATGCAGTCAATAGATACCTGGACTTGCGATTTTTAGGGATATTTCCCTTACTTTTGTAAGAATACTCATATGTAAGGTTTTCGGCCCCGTTTCCTCTGCAAATAATGTTCAGAGCAGGAAGACTTAATGTATTCAGGTAGAGCAGCAATCTTTTTCACGAATTATCCTAACAAATGAATTTGGTTATTGATCGATCATCAAGGATATATGAGTACCTTTTCATCGATATAACGATTTAACTTCATTTATGCATTTGCATTGTCCTATCGAGATAACTTCATACTCGCTTTTGAGTTTCTTTACGATTGAGAAGATTGCCTCACCCTGTTTGACCATTCTTTTGTTCATCGAGAACAGACCCAAGACAATCGGTCCCCTATATCCTTTGTATGGCAAGTCAACACAATGCTTAATAAAGAAATTAGGAGGATTTATGTATGCAAAAATAACTAAGAAGTTGTGTTGACAGTTGAGGTCAAGAATGGTCATTTGGGAGTTTTTTGTTTGTGATTGAGACGCAGCAGATGACAGGGGATAAAGGAGGTCCTATTAGGGCAATGGAAAGAGGCAGGCATAAAAGAAGAGCTGTCCATTTTCGTTAAGGGTAGGAACTCAATTTTTCCAATATTCGTTATGAATCTTAACCTTAAATATATTTTTGGTCGCAATATGAAAAATATCGCCACTACCCTAATGTGGTCTTCGAATAAAGGTTCGTATTAAATACGATTCACAATCAGTTGTAAAGTCATAAGTTTCGGTAAAGATCGGGTTAAGAGCAAATATGGCGGTGATACCGTGAATAGAGACTGACTATGCAATTTAGACAAACAAAGAAGGGACACTGACAGCTGTCAGACTTAGAAATTTGAACATTTTTATCGATATATGAAAAATCGCTTATCTCATATATAATCTCTCTCTCTTTATCAATTTTGTTTGTGTCTGTTCTTCATTCTGAATTATTTCAAGGTTGCCACTATTACTACAGTATTTGTTAAAAGTACGAAAATCAATATGCACGAAATTTTGTTAAAGCGTAGTACGCTGCTCGAGCTAAACTAAATTTTATCTGGTCTCCAACTTTTCTCTCCAAACATCAGCTGAAGTCCTAGCTAAATTTTGACATAGAGTACGCCGTGGATAAGTTTCACAGAAAACAGCTGTTCTTTTAAAAAACTTCATTCAAAAATTTAATTCTCTCTAATTTCAAATGTGTACCACTCAGCTAAATGGGTTTGCTTAACTTTAGCTCAGCTAAATTTTAGAGAGAATTTTGTATGGGAACTAAAATCTAGCTCGAGCAGCATACTAAGCTTAACAATTCAAACTCTACTCTGAACAAAAAATTTAAACCGCCTATGGTTAGAACTCTAGCGTCGCATCAAACTCCGTGGGCACATTCAAAAATCTAGTGATCTTAAGTCGACTAGATTTGTCTGGACTCGATGTAACCTGAGCGCAAAGATTAGTCTGGAACGTCACTTTTTCTACGTCAGCCACATGTGCGAACTGTCCACTTAATACTCAGTCGCACGAACTTCTTGACTACATTCGTCGGCTACCCGTTCATAAACGTCAACTTAAACAGCTGCTCATATGACCGATTTCAGCCAATAAAAACAGACAGCTGTCAGACTTACTAAACTAGATACTTGAACGTCCCCATTCACTCACGAATTTATCAACTAAATTCGTCGGCTACCCGTCTATAAACGTCAACTGAAACTGTTTATATGACCGATCTAATCTAAAACTGAGAAACATCAAGTCAGACAGCTGTCAAACTTACTAAACTAGATACTTGAACGACCCCCCGTGTGTAATGTGGTGGCTGTCAATGGGATTATATTCAAAGCAAATATATTATCTGCTAACGTTAAGCTGATATTGAAATGAAATTCTTATATTGTAAAAAACTAAGAAAATTTAAATTACTCAAAATTTAGACATTTTTCATTACAAACAGGGTGTTTCCAGTGGATATTAGTTCTATAGAAAACTTTAATACGCTGTGTCAAGGTAAGAACAATCTGTGCTGCAAATAAAGTATAAGACCGACAAATGTCTATATTGGTAGCCTATTTTTAAGACTATCAGATTGAAATTGATTAATGATGGTCGATCTCTAGCGCCCTCTTGTAGTTAAAAACGCTTTTGCATTTGGTTTTTCTTTTTTTTTCCCACAGTATTAAGGAAGTTTTCTCCCGACTGGTTTAATCATTAATTAAATTTTTATACAATTTCACGATAAGAAAAATGTTTTTCTCCTAAAAAAGTAGATCATTAGGATACGATGACATTTGAGACGCAACGAACAACTTTTGCGAAATTATTTGATAAATGATCCAGCTCAACTGTGATCACCTACAGCAAGAGTTGGGTTAAAAGGTGAAAACCATTAGGAAGTATCCGATTTCCAGACGAAGAAAAACCATTAAAATCTGAGGAATTCAATCGAAAAGGAACAGCCAAATCTTAAAAATTAATGATCAGCCAAACACCCTTTTAGGGAAAATGACAGAAAACAAAATGTGATTTCACCCTTTTTCGCGTAGGCTTTTACTTTCGAAAATGTTCCCACCCTTGAGCTGCTTCTAGTTTGCAAAATATCATACGTAATGCAAAAAGAAAAACACAACTCAACTCGTAGAAATTTTAACTGCTTGTATATCCTTCCATGGTTCTATGAACAACCGGAATACACGCAGGAACAGGACACAGCGCACAGATGGAACCTTTTGTTTGCATGTAGGTCGCAATATGGTTTTAGGATCGTTTGGGACGACTTGCTTGGAATTCTTGTGTGTGTGGTGAGATTTCGGATCAATATTTGCGCAAGGATCGATCAATTTATTTATTTTGTTGCCATACGACGCCGACTGATCCAAAAAAGGGTTGAAATTATTATTTATTTTGGAGAAAAAAAAATGTTTTGTCTGCACTCGCATACGTCGCCGTCTTATAAAAACAGGATGAATTGAAACTCTATCTGTTGGAGTATGAAGGCTGATGCAATTGCATTAGGGGACGATTGTACTATTTTCTTAAGAAACTTTTTTTTTTTTTGATAAATGAAATCGGCCATTGTGCTGTTTTGATATTTGATACTGCAAATTTGTGGTGCATGAGAATTTTTAAATTGATACGTCCATTTCTCGTGCAAGCAATAACGCAGTGAAAGTGCTGGCCAATGTTGGAAGAATGAGCGAAGAGAGAGAGAAAAGAAAGAAAGGTTTTAACGAGTTTTACATGTTTTCCAATTTGACAAATCGTGTGCATGTTCTGCGAAAAGGAAAACAGAAACACAAAAAATGCATTTATAGGCAATAGGGAATCGATAGAAAGCTCAAAATAAACAGCACAACTAATGGGGATGTTCAAGAAGTATCTAGTTTAGTAAATCTGACAGCTGGCTGACTTGGTGTGTCTCAGTTTTGATTGGCCTAGACCGGCCACATGAGCAGGTTTTTCAGTTGACGTCTATAAAGTGGTAGCCGATCCAGTCAAGAATTTCGTGACTGACTTGACAGTTGAAATATGTGGCTAACGTAGGAAAAGCCGTTACCGACCAATCCTAGTTGATGCGGTCTAGGTACATCTAGTCCAGACTTGAGATAATTATGTTTTTGATTGCATTTTGCGATGAATCCTGAACATGCTTATATGTCAAACAATAGTACAATTAAGTGTGACAAGCGAACGTTGGAGTACGGTAAATGTGTGTGTATCCAACGCATGTCATGCGATCAGTAGTTTTTGTTTAATGATTTTAATTTGAATATCCTGCATTAGGCCTATTTAAATTACTGCCCGATGAGCCATAAAAAATGTTACTGCATAGAAAATACCATAAAAGTCCCCAAAACTACTCGCTTTGAGTTTTCTCAATAAAACTAGAAAAAAAACAAAGAAATATTTCCAGAAAATAGAACAAGACGTCAAACGTATTCATACCTACATTCTATATCCTTCCAGTTCAGTTACATACACTCCGAATCCCCTTTTTGACTTTTCGAGATTATATGCAAATGTTGAAAATATTTTCAAACACAAAAACGGTTACAAGTTAACAAACAACATCCGTCTTACAAATCGTTCATCAAAACATCACCGGTACGACCGACGTTCGTCATGGCACAGATTCATACTCATTGTAATTGAGTTCAATTGAAATCAATGCACAAGAGTACTTTGCCTACACTCCGTTCCCGCGCACTTATCCAACTGTCACAGTCCATTCAGTGAAGGACTCGCAATTAAATTCTCTAACCAACTGACAAACCATATCGGAAAGGGGTCCCAATACCGAATAATCAGGGATCAATAAAAAGGACACGATACAGGTTCATTTGCATAACACTGCACGAGCCATAATCCATAGAAACGAATGGTGCCTTCCGCAGTATAGAACTTGATCCTTGCAAAATTTCTCATAATTTATTCAAACAAATTCACCCCATTTTGGTTAGAAAGGACTCTCGACTCTACTCCAGAGTTCTCCTCTGATTGACGAAGGTCTGAGAGTGCGAATTGATTTCCTAAAAATAATGTATGCAAATTTTCCGGAATTTTTTTCCTAACGTATAATTTTCACCAAAAGGATTGTCATGCAAATTTTTCATTTTGGCACAGTTTTGCATATGCTGCATATGTAAAGGATGCGGATGCACATCAAAGGCAAACGTGTAAAGTGACAGATATGCCTGGGTCATGGTTCAGCGAATCTTGATGCAATTTTGTAATGAGAGATTCCTGTGTTGTAGAGAAGGGGAAAAGGAGAAAAGTGAACCGTCTCCTAATAAGAAAATGATTTTTTAAGGAAAATCCCAGGAGAGTTCTCCTTAAAAAAGTAAAATAAAGAGGATCCTTTCACAGCGCAACCGAGTTAGGGGATGAATTTCTTTCGTTCGTGTGAGTAGTGAGTTACGCAACCCCTTCCCATTGATCGTCCTTTTTTACTTATTTAGAAATATTTTTTAAAGAGACTTCATGTGCTGGTGTGCGTGAGAGAGCGGAGAACTTTAAAAAAGATTCAATTTTTTAAATTAAAGTGGGGAGAGGGTTGAAATTTTGATTTTTTTAGTAAATATTCCAATATCCAGAGGTCCTTGGCCAGAGGTTAAATCAGTTTGTGCTTCATCGCCAAGCTTGACACATTAAAATCGAAGAATTTCTGAGATTTAGCTTGACAACTACTCTGATTCTGAATTTTGTTTTATTCCTTTTTATTTCTGTTTTTTGTTCTTTTATATTTTGTTGGTTTTTGTTTCTTTTGCTTTTCAAAAAAAAAAAAAATAAATATTGTTCTGTCGTAATGGCTACACAATTGGAAGTGCTTATGCAACTCTACATGATGAATTTAATTCAACAACAGCAACAGCAACTGATTCAACAACAGCAACAACAACAGAACAAGGATAACATACCAACAGATTTGGCAACTACGTTGAAAGGACCATCGAGTCCAAACAATTGTAGTAGTAGTACTAGTACTAGTAGTAGTAGTAATAATTTGCTCAACTCCACTAGTGACATTAGTGACTTGCACAATTTGTACAACAATGTGCAGCTAGCTAATGAGACTGACAATTTCATTAATAATTTCTATCCCGTTAATTTTTCAAAGAGTTTCCTTCAATCATCAACAGTGACATCGACCCCAACAGAAAAAGTGACACGGACACCGAGTCCGTATGAAAACGCGGAGGCGGATGTTGAGGAGGATGAACCATTGTATTCGACTGGAGCATCCGCTAGCACGAATAGCGGGGACAATTCCAAGATGTCGGCGCCAGTCTTGGAGAGTACCGATTCATTTTCGTCGCCGATAATGGTGAGAGTTTAAGTGACAAATGACAGTTGGGAAGTGCAACTAAAACGTATTTATTCTTAAAGCCATTTACTCCGGTTAAATATGAAAATGGATTATCATCATCGACCAGTGGACAGGATTTGTCAGTGGATAATACGAAATCCTTCAACGCATTCGCAGACAATGAGGATTCAAATGTTTCGCAAACATTTTGCAAAGTCTCACCAGTTGGCAATGTGGTGGATACGAAACTGGCAGTGAAGAGTGAAAATAGTTTAGTGGTACGTGGGCCTTTTTAAAAATAACCTATTCATAAAAAGTGAACATGACAGTAAAGTACTGACAGTTGTCATATTTAGTGTGAAATCATATGACTGTGCTTGAAGAGTGACGGCATTTGCCAATGTAATGACACCTGTTATTTAAATGACGTTACTTGCAGTATGTAAAAGCTTACCGAAAATAGTGAAGTGGCATTTCGTTCTTTTGCAGAATACATCTGTCATGTTCACTAAAGAGCACTTGCAAATTGCATTGCTTTGCTAAATGTTAAACTTAATTAATATAAGAACAAGTGTAAAAAAATCAAAGGTTAAGCGTGTTCTAAAAGTCAATATTTTGTGTATTCTGCAGAACTATGATTCATCATTATTCAACGTACCCAGTGGAGTGTCCAGTGCTGAAAACATTTTGCAGAGTAAGTATGAATTTTATTTGCAAACCACTTGCCCCCGTTACTAACAAACGCCGCTATGTCAAACATTTATAAATATTATCTGACGTCTGCTAGGTTACTAACTTGTGCGTTAATACGGGCAGATTTTTAGTTCTAAATTCATGAGGAGGCTTCATTCTAACCAACAATAGCGTAAGAAACACAAACCCCCTTATTAATAAACGCTGCGTAAAAGTTATCAACTCGTTATTCAGAAGTTACGTAAAATTTTTGTATGCTATCTGATGTCTGCTAGCTAACTAACTTGTGCACATTTGTTTATTAATACGGGGGAAAATGTCTACCTGTCAGATGCAACTACAGTGATAGCGATTTTCTTAAGCTGCAAATGTAGGGAAAGCGTTTTGTCAAACATTTCAACAAAGCAAATAGTTAAGAACCATGTTCGCTTAATGTAATTTGCTTTCCAATATGTTGTGTATAAGCCAGGTCACTGGGCGAACTCTAGCTATGTTCAATGATCGCAGATGTCTAGTGGTTGGGACAACGAGCATTATCGCCTTATGATTTTATTTTTAACTCAAAAAATAAACTAATTTCCCATGAAGTAATGTCATCAACATAATAATTGAAAGTCGTTGACTTCTTTTATATCTAACAATTGCGTTTAATGTATGAAGCATAACCACTAGCCATTCTAGTTTACAGTGGAAACAATTATAAACACCCAAATGTCATCTACCAAGTCATATACGAGCAAAATATAAATTGAGATATTTTTGTTTAAGGGAAACTCAGTAAAATCGTTAGGCCATCACTGTGATTTATGTTAAGAGGGATTTAACTTTTTTATTGAACATTTATGACATCTGTTCAAATGTCGGGGTTTCTGCAATTGATGGAAGTGTTGTCTGTTCAAGAATAGTCTGAAAATAAGTTAAACCTTCGTTCAAATGAAAAAGCAATGCTTGTCCGCCTTTTGTTATATGTTTTTTGTTCAGAAAATAAATAGTCAATCGAACACATCTGTCATCACGACAAACGCAATAGCTGGGACGTTCAAGTACCTCAGTTTTGATTGGCCTAGATCGGTCACATGAAAAGCTTTTATAGTTGACGTCTTTGGAGGGTTAACCGACGAATCTGGTCAAGAAACTCCATGACTGAGTTGACAGTTCGCGTATGTGGCTAACGCAGAAAAAGTGAGGTTACCGACTAATGTGTAGTTTTTTCGTTCTAGTCCAGACCAATCTATTCGATAACTAGAATTTCAACTGTGCCCATTTTATAAATAGAAGAGTAGTGAAAAGTATATTCGTGCTGTAGATTATTTGTGGAGAGGAACTCCTACGATTTCCAAATCTTAACTTTCTATTTTCCTTCTAGATGAAGAGAGCCTTCAATACCTGAAGAAGTTTCCATCCTACCTTGAATGCGAAAGCATCATATGCAGGCAGGAGAACATCCGAGAGCATTTCCATTGCTATGATCAGCCATGCTGCGGAAAAGTTCTAAACAAACGGGACGAAATCATTCGGCATCTCAAGTGGCACAAAAAGCGCAAGGAAAGTCTGGCGTATGGGTTTTTGCGCTTCTCCTCGTCGGATGATTGCTGCGCCAGCTATGGGCCAGGATGCATTTACAATTGGAAGCAAACCCACTACCACTGTGTCGAAGAAGGTTGTCCGAAGGTCTATGTCAGTACCAGTGATGTGCAAATGCATGCGAACTATCATCGAAAGAATTCCGAGATCATCCAAGAGGGGTACGTTTCAAAATACTGTCTTTCACTAAACCCTTAATAACACAATTTTTTGTAGGTTCAAACGTTTTCGCGCAATCGAAGATTGCAAGACTGACGGTTGTCCCTTTTACGGCAAGAAGACATCTCACTACCACTGCAGGAGAGACAACTGTCAATTCACATTCAAAAACAAAGCTGATATGGGTAAGATTAAAGCATCCATTTGTAGTCGCAAAAGTTATCTTAAATTCCTTCTACAGAGAAGCACAAGTCGTACCACTTACGTGACATGCGCCTGACTCAGGATGGCTTCAAGAAAATTCTGAAAACCGAAGCGTGTCCGTTCGAAAATTGCCGCTTCTCCAACGTTTGCAACCACATCCATTGTGTGCGTGAGAACTGCAATTATATTCTCCATTCAAGCAGTCAGTTGGTTAGTCATAAACGGAAGCACGACCGCCTCGATGGTGAGCAGGCCTATCAAAATTTCAAAAAAGCCCAGAAGGACAGCAGCGAAGATGATTCACCCAAGTCATCGACGAAAGTTGACGTTTCGACGCCGCTTTCTTCGCTTACAGCCGAAACGAATAACTTCCACTTTTTGGCAAGAAAACGTGGCAGGCCACCAAAGAAAATTGTAAGTACCACAATAAAAAGAGCTCCTGGCCGTTAGTCTAATTACTTTTCTTCCCGCAGCAACTGTCCAACGAAGCGAAAAAAATTAAAACGGAAACACTACCCGAACAGAGTACGGGTGCAATGACAGCTCTGCCCCCATTTGCGGCATTTCTACCGCAAATGAATAATGCCTCACAAGATGGCGTCACTCCACCGAACTTCCAACTGACCCACTTGATGGCCATGTTCCAATTGCAAAATCCACTTTTCTATCAAAATCTCTATCCGGGAGGGATGTTTGGCTTGGGAGGCGCTGGAGGTGCAGTGCTGCCTCAGAACCTCACTTTGCCCAATTTCTCAATGTTTCCCACACCAGCTTCAACACCATCTCAAGCTTATGTGAAGAGTGAGGACCAGCAGAAGGAATGAGGGGCTTAATTGGAAAGCCGGTTGAAACTACCAGCAAACTCAGTAGGGATATTTGAACCGACTTAAGTAGGGTTGATAGGACTGTCCCGATGTGAATGAAATATTCACAAAATGGACTAGCTTGAAAAGCAGTAAATAGTCTCCAAATCAGTCGGATGTATGCGACTTGTGTCTTGGACAGCAGAATTCGTTTGCGCCTTGCAGTTCAGAAAGGGTTTTGTGTCCCGTTTTCGGGCTTACTTCAAGTACTTAAGAATAATTAAAAGCCATGAGTCTTTTTGTATGAATGAGGAAGATGCAGATATACGCGAATGAACGAATTTAAGAATGCGGCCAAGTACACAGTTTTTAAAAAAGCTGTGGCTCAACTGTTCTTTTGCTACAGAATGTCGGCAGCTTCCAAAGCTGTGTACTTAATTGCATTCTTTATCGGTTCTATCTTTTTGAATTTTTCCAATTTTACTTTAACATTTTTGAACTTTCTCCTGTTTTTTCATTATTTCCGGACAATACTTCGGCAAAGTCTGCCGCTACTAACATTTTTCTTTAAAAATACGGTCAGTCAATTTCATATGCATTCTGAGCAAATTTTCTTCAAGGGAATATATTTTTTTACATAGGTACTTTTGCAACTCAGTTATAACTAAGTGACTTATCTTTTTGCTAAATAAAAACAATGGCATACCTTTTTCATTTAGCAAAAAACTAAAAATACTTTTCCGAATAAATACACATAAATTAAAAAAAAATATACATATAATGTCTGTGATTTTAATTTATTCTATTCAAACTTTATTGAATTTTGTATATTTTGTACATTAGATGTAAAATATATTAAATATAAATAGATGTTAACTATCTGAATAATTTAAGAAAGAAAACTCGTTTTAATTTTTGATTGAGTTCAGAAATGACAGGAAAATGTAAATGTCAGTCAATTTAACTTGGGCTGGATAAGTTGTAGCCTGCTGATATAGAACACAAATTGTAAAATTGTGTTTTCTAAACATTACAAAATGAGTCGCCGATTTTAAGCTCTTAACTAAACTTAAGTGGATTTTCGGGTTTAATTTTGACACATAAATTTGAGACACCATAATCTGTGACGGATACATTGGAATTGGAACATTGGATGAGCAAGTTGCTGAAGCTGTCCACACAGTTTGGCCTACCCTTTCTGCGTAAACACTGTGCAAATATATCAAAATGGAACACTTTGAAAATGGAACATTTATGCTTCAATTCAAACAGATTTTATATTTCAGCCAAAGGTTACAAGTGATATACCTTCTCTTTCCACTCTTTGCACAGCTGCCATTGGTTTTTTTTCACAAAAGTCATACGTTTTGATTGTTATATTCGAAGCTTTGCGTTTTGACATAACCCTACATTAAAGCATCTAAAACTAAATGTTACTTGTCTCCGTGTTTGAGCAAGCTTGTGTTCAAAATTAAACGAAAATTTATCAGCTGGCTTAAGCTGTATAGTTGCATGAGTTTCAGCTTAAGCTAGTCGACGATTTTTCGTCAATTTTTTTCTTCCCTAAGCCTAGTATCCTGCTCGCGCTAAATTTTAGCGTTTCCAATTTCAAACTTCAACGATATCGCAGCATTTAAATCGTTCCAAAACAATGGGTATAAGAAAAATTGAAGAAGGTTGAAGGAAGGAAGGAAAATTAAAAGAAGACACTTTTCCTCCTGTCCCATTGCGTTTTCCTTTCCCGACATATGTTTCTCTGCGGTTTCCTCCAAACAAATATCCACAGTAAAAGCAATACAAACTTCTTCCTCCGTTTTTTATGCCAAAATTTATTTTCGATTCAATGTACCGGACATTTATTTCGCGAGCTAAATGAGTGGAGACTTTTAATCGGCCCATCTACATGAAGTTAAGAATTTAGTGTGCGAACAGGATACTGCTTTGCTAAACTTCTTCGCTAAATCTTATCTTTGTATACATTTTTGTATGGGAGATAAAATTTAGCGCTAGCAGGATACTAGACTTTAATAATAAAGTTCTACACGCTACAAATGATTATTAGCATACACGGATGGTAAAAAATCACAACCAAAACCTGAATCGTATAATCAGGGCAGTTATTCCGTAACTTTTCAAACGATTATCGTCGAAAGGATAGACCTCCAAAACTAGCAACTAAGTGCTAAAATTACAAGTTTGAGAGCTTAATCCAGTTAATTTTGCACAAATATAATGAAAGCAAAAGTTTGTCAAAAAAAATTTGAGCAGAATATGGCTTATTTTGGTGATCAAATTGCAAAAACGATGTTAGCCTTGTTATTTTGAGCTTCGATCTCAGCAAAGCAAAGTAAAGTAGGATTTTCAGCATACATTTTACAACAACTACTGCGAGTCTCGAAGTGTCAAGTAGAACTTATTTGATTGTATTCAATTGATATTACTTACTAGCTATCTTAAGTCGACTAGTTTGTTTTGGACTAGATGTAACTTGAACGCACAAACTGGTTGGTAAACGTCACTTTTTCTACGTCAACCACATATACGAACTGTCAACTTGGTAATCAGTCACGAAAGTCATCAATTCTTTACTAGATTCGTCGGCTATCCATCCAAAGACATTAACAGAAAAATTTGTTTATTTAATCGATATAGGCCAATCAAAACTGAGACACATCCAGCTGTCAGACTTACTAAACTAGACACCTACTTATGTAAACGTTCCCTTTCTAGTGCTTGTCATTTTTACAAATTTATGACAATCGGGGCATCGTTTTCTGTAAAAATAACAACAGCTTTCTATGCGACAGTGCACACCACGATTT
Organism: Cheilosia impressa; assembly: GCA_948293265.1. Classification (NCBI taxonomy): domain Eukaryota; kingdom Metazoa; phylum Arthropoda; class Insecta; order Diptera; family Syrphidae; genus Cheilosia; species Cheilosia impressa. The sequence goes on from OX411880.1 coordinate 2,102,216, forward strand.
CACCTTTAAACATTAAAATAAGAAGTTTCAAGTTACGAAACTTAAGCGGATACTTTTTGAACAGTTTCAGAAGTTTTTTAGTTCACAAAATGCAGTCCGTCAAATATAGGGTACATATTTTTATGTAAGTACAAACTAGAAAGACAAAAAGTGGCCTTTTTTATTAAGCTCTGCATAATGTTCGTATATATACCTTTTCTGAACTCTTTACACAAACTGGCCTTCGCTCATGTCATTTTAATGCATTTCCGAACACATATTAAATTTTACCTTCTTTTCCTAAAGCAAAAATTTAATTTGAATGACAATCCTTTCATGGCGTATATTATAGCAGTGCGATAGAAAAAGTGCAAATCTGCATCGCATATTTTTAAATCAAATTTGCACATGCGTTCATAGCACTCAGCTGTCAGCCCCTTTTCAAACAGAGCACACTCGATTTAGAGGCCCATCCAAATGACACCGCCGTCGGCTGCATTTAGAGAATAAATTAATTAAAAATTGCGAGGATCATGTTCCAACTATACTAGTATTGTGGCTCGTGCAGTGTTATGCAAATTAACCTTTGTCCTGTCATTTCTATTGAATCTTTCAATATGGAACCCCTTGTCGATCGAGCTTGTCAGTTGGTTAGAGAATTTAGTTGTAATGGAAGTGAATGGAAGGAACAGGACTGCAAGGTAAAACTTAAATTTCAATCGAACGCAATTGCTATCAATTACATTTCAAATGGAGAAGGACTTTTATATTTTGATAAACTTATTGCATGCAAGGCAGACATTTTAATGGGGCCGTCCACTACACTCGTGCAAAAAGTTAATCCGCCATACTAATAATCATTTTTAGTGTCCAGGCTAAACTTCTCGAAGTCACAGTAGCGAAATTTTCCATACAAAATTGCATATTGTGACCTACAAAATATTTAGCGTGAAGGTTAAAAATGATTATTAGTAAGGCCCAATGTTTTCAAATTTGAGAAGAAAATTCCCACGCACCTCAATTTGCAGTATCAAATATCAAAACACTACAAAAGACGATTTCATTTCTCAAAAAATGACTTGAGAAAATATTGCAATACATTCCCCTACACAAATGCATCGATCTTCGTCCTTTAACAGATAAAATTTCATCCTTAGAGGAGAAAAAAAGATTGCAACCCTTTTTCGATTTCTCTGGCAACAAAATAAAAAAAAAATTGATCGATCCTATAGCACAAATATTGATCCTCAACATCACATTGCGATCCTAAAACCATATTGCGTCATTGGTGCGCATGCACACAAAGGACTTCATCTGTTTGCTGATGATTCACAGAACCGACGGATAGGCGGAGGTCGGATTCTAATGATACGAGTTCTCGATTTTATTTTTATAAGTATTCGGATTTTTTTTCGTAAGCCATGTAACTAAGGGGTAAAAATATCTTTGAGCAACGAGGGTTAAACTAAAGGACTGCAGTTTCTTGGGCAATCATTAATTTTGAAGATTTTTTTTTCATTTTCGTTTAGTTTCTTGTAGAAATCGAATACTTCCTAATGGTGTTCACCTTTCAACCCTTCCACGGACGTTGATGATCAACAGTGGGGTAGGATCATTTATCAAATAATTTCGCAAAAGTTGCGTGTCTCGAATTTCATCACATACGAGTACTAATGATCTCCGTTTTTTTTTTTAGTTGATTATTATTTTTTAAGAGAAATTTCTCCGCTAAATATCAAAGCAATATTAATGATGTCAATTGAAGTTAGAAGAATATCTTCTAACTGTGGGAAAAGTGGGACATTATTGAAAAATATCTCGCCTGATCGATCGTCATTAATCTATTTTCTTTTCCGAAGAGTTTACCTAGAAACGTCACATACACGTATATCTTATTTTTATAAGTGGAATGAAATTCGACAGTAGTATGTTGTATTTATAAACAAATCGCCGGACAACAGTTCATAGAAACATGTGTCTTTGCATGTGTGAGAAAATCCAAGCGTACTTTCCGGACACAACCATTTATGATCCAGTGAAACTCCCGAAGTATCTTCATATTTCCTCTTCAACCTAAACTTCTATATTCAAAGATCAAGAGGTGCAAAGAGATGAACTTAACTTAAAAAAATTAACTCTTCTGAACAACAAGATGAAGGGTCTTACGCATAAGTATTAAATTTTTATGTAATATATTTAATTTTTGTTTTTGCTGCTTCACACGTATTCACAGATAGGAAATTTAAGAGAGAATTTTCTTTACAAAATTTGCGGGGGGAATCGTGTAGGTGGGCGGGAGCTGACGGTCTATTTAATACTTAGTTTATGGTCTTACGCATTTTAAGTTTTTAAATAAACGTAGAATCAAGCAGAAGAATTTAAGACGAGCATTATTTCCATTGCGCCATACTAATTATAATGTTTCATGTTTCGAAGCAAGATTTTACGAACTCACAACGGGGAAGTTTTCCCTTTAAAACTACCCATATGACCTACAAAATATTTAGTGCGAAGGCTAACAGTGATTATTGGTAAGGGTAATTTTTAAGAACTGCTCGGAAAAGGATTTTAAATTCCCGCTAAATTACTCGTAGTACTCTAGATGTTACCTGAATCTTATTGGAGAAAGAACCACCACAGGGCATCGAAAATCGTACGATCTTTCCTTAATCTTCAGCAGAATCGCACAGATTTATAGTCATCAACCCCGAGGACAAATCGAAAGGAGATATCAAGAAATTCACCCGTAACCGATATTTGCAACCGCTCAGAGTCCATAGCTTAGGGATATAGAGGTTAAATGATGATGCCGTCGATATAAATACTGACCCCGTATTAAAAAACAAATTTGCACAAGTTAGTTAGCTAGTAGATATCAGATAGCATACAAAAATTTGATGTAACTTCTGGGTGAGACTTTAAACTTTTAGGTTAAAAATGATTTATTTGTAAGGCCCATTTAAAAATTTCATATTTTCTTTACGGGAACATGAAATTTAATATTCATGTAAAGGGTCTTTCATTAGCGACTTGACAAGTTCAAACTTTCAGTGTGAACGCACCCATAAACTAAATATTACCTAACATTGACAGTTCATGTTAAAATATTCAGTTAAATCAACATCATCATATTGAAGTACATAAAGGAACAACGTTTACAAATAATTAAAATTCATAGTCTAGTGAACAAATTTTGAGTCAGAATATTCGTGGCTGAAGAATTTCGTCGCAAAATCATCTGCAGCAACGAAACGCATTTTTGGTTAAACGGCTTCGTCAATAACCAAAATATGCGTTGCTGGACAGGTGAGAACCCGCATGGGCTTTATGAAACAGCGCTTCAGCCTGTTTGTTTGGTGCGGTTTTCATGTCGGTGGCGTCATTGGGCCGTTTTTCGTTACGTTGATGAAAATTAACGTCACGTTACGGTAAATGGTATAGACAGACACATGCAATTGCATGAATTGGACATCAGTGATATGTGGTTCCAACAAGATGGTTGCCACAAGTCACACAGCGGGAGCAACAATCGAGTTGTTGAAGTCTCGGAAAACGTACCCGTCTATTGTCCGCCGATATCGTGTGACTTAACGCCTCTAGACTTTTTTTATGTGGCTACATTAAATCAATGGTCCAACAAGCTGGCGACGTTCGGTTAGAGCAGCTCAGAGCCAATAATGAACGAGAAATAGCGGCCGTACCGGTCGAAATGTGGCTAAATTAACGAAAACTGGGTTCAAAGTACTGTCCACTCCATACGCTCCTGTGGTGGAAATATGAACGAATTCGAATTTCATTCTCACAGTTGTATTGGATTTGATTTAAATTTATTTACCTTATTTGTCGATCACTGAAATCAATTATTGTTCTTTGTTCACCGAAAGTTGGTCAACTATTTTCCTTTTGAAATATCTTTTCTCTGACAATAATTCAACTCAGTACTCAAGGAAGAAATTGGGGGTATGTATTTATTTATGCAGGGAAATTCGACATGCAAAAACAGAAGCTACAACGGGTACCTACGTCTGGGGTTTATATTTTGTTAACTTGAAGATCACGAAAATATGACCAAAATGCAATCAAACTAAACAGGCAAATCTGTTGCGTATATTCGAGATCCAAATTCAGATACTCCTTAAACTACTCTGCTTCCAATACTATTTCCCGAAAAAAAAAATCGTTCCTTTCATTCATCTAAGAAATACCTACATATAAAAATCCTAATCCACCCCCGATCATATCGTTTTTAAATTTCCTGACAAAACAACATTCAACACCATTCACACAAATCCTTTTCGATACAGCACGATGTTGTCCTTTCACAAAATTTCCTCTGATCCTTTTCCTGGCTAAAGCAAACATGATTACGAAAACATAAAATGAACCGATATCCACTTTTTTTCCTGAAAAAAAAAACATTCATCATCTCTATCCTTTCTTGATCGATTCGGCCCGGTGTCGCAACATCGAAAAATAGAAGAAAGAAAAATTCCTTTAACTACAAGAAAAAAGGATTGCATTGCATCAATCTTCCTGCTATAGCATGAAAATAAAACAGCACACATTTTCGTAATCCTTTTAGTCGAAAAAGGAAGTCGAAAGCGCCAGGTGATGATGATGGCGCAAAGGGCGACGATGATCATCGTTGGATTTTATCCTGTATAGATGGTAGAATAGAGAGAAAAAGCGCCCTTATGCGATGCACGTAATCCACACAAGTAGCGTGGTCCTTTTTAGAAAAAGGATTTGAGAGAGAAAAACTAAAAAATTTTATTTCACATATATTTTGTTTTGTGTAAAAAAGGGTTGACGTTGAAGATCCTCTGCGTTATGGTGGCATTGGTTTGGTACTATGCCCTCTTGCGTCCAACCAAACCAGCAGAGTCTGCATTTACAAAGGAGAGAGGACAACCACGCATGACACTGCGAATACTCGTATATTGGGAATGACTGCGGATGTGGATTTAGGAAACAGATTGAAGTAACAATGCATGATGGAAGAGGACACCCTTTGACCAGGAAGCTGAAAGAGGACAATGGAGGGGTTATTTTTGTAGATGTTACTCCTGTTGTAGTTGTTTTATTTCAATTAAACGTGTTTAGATAAAAAGGGAGGAAAAGGAATAGGCCAGACATTTTCAAATTGATTTTAAATGATAATGTTATGCAGAAAGACGAACCCTTCAAAAAAAGCTTAGTCACCTTTAGCATTGGGATGGGAATATTACGGTACTTGGTGTAGTGGAAATCCTCAAGACAAATACAGAGATATTAGAGTTTTCTTAACGTCGCCTGCAGGATCTTATTATCGCGTGTTGTGTGAGCACCAAAAACCGTTCGTAAACAACCTGATCGGTTCATATCAGTGGGGCTTTGGACCAGGGTTTTCCAATAAGAGGTGTTATTTTGGTATTCAAAGAAAATTGCCATTTTTTGAGATAAATGATCGAATGCTTATTTCATAATAAAGAGGAAGGTATGCCGTTAATAACGAAAAACAACATCAGCCAAATGACCACCACGAACACGCATACAGGACCATATCCTTTTCATGAAATTTTCCATAACCAAATCGCAAAGTGGCTGCCCTATGTCCTCGATAGCCTCACGAATTTTATCTTTGAGGTCTTGAATCGATGCTGGGCTGTTGGCGTAGACCTTATCTTTCACGTGGCCCCAAAGGAAGAAGTCGCAAGGTGTTAAATCACAAGATCTCGGTGGCCAATTGTGATCACCTCTTCGAGAGATAAGTCCGGAAACTTTTCCCATAAAAGATCAATGGTTTCGTTGCTTGATGACCGGCCGGCTTGAGTTCTTGTGTTAACTGAATTTTGAAACCTGGGTTTTCTTCAACACTTTGGGCTACATCAGCAATATTCTCAGTTGTTCTTAAGCGACGTGCACGGGTTTTATTCTTCACATCACTTACTTGTCCCAACAGCTCGAATATTTCCACCAATTTCTGTATTGCGGTCCGATCACGACGACCAAAAAATGTTTTAGTTTAGCGAACTGTGACTGCAAGATTTTCACCATTTTTGTAGTGAATTTTAATAATTTCAATGCGTTGTTGAAGCGTGTATCGTTCCATTTTTAGTAATGGCGTAGTTTCTACTTGTCAAATGTCAAAGAATAAAAGCTTCAAAAGTGACAGCTACGGAAATAGCGGGTCATTCACAATAACACCTCTCATTGGAAAACTCTTTAGTAGACAGAGGAACTTCAAATCAATACCCACAACCTTTTCATCGATTTTAAGGCCGCCTGTGACAGCATTTAGACGGACGAGCTAAACAGAGCAATGTCTAGTTTTGACACTTCTGACAATCTCGTCATTGTACAGAATGGAGAATGGACGCTACTCCACCGAGGCCGGTGAAGAACTCACCAAAACCTTCGTTGTCTGGCTGTCACAATGTATTGACTGCTCAATTGCTTGAAAAACTCGACCCTACTATTCTATCCAGAAGTGAAAATCTACATGAAAATCACCATAAAACCTCGCCTCACATCAAGACAGCATTTTTATTTATCTACCTCTAAATCGCTAAGATCTTCATTCGCATTTGAATTTATTTCTTCTTCCAAGTTGCATCCCGGAGATAAACATTGAAGAAAAAAACGCCTCTATTTGTCCGTTGTCCCCCTTGTTGCTTTTCGTCTACAAGAACCATTTCGAATTGAGAGGTCGCACGATCCTTTATTTTATGCCATGTGTGCGACTTTCTTGAACCGGCAGAAGACTCGTACCTTTTCCCTACCACGTTCCTTTTGCCAATTGCACATCTATTTCTATTTCTATTGCAATTTCTATTTCCGCAAAATTTATTGCGAAACCCGCAAATTTATTATTATCCCTAATATTTCCGCATCCTTTTGTATTCCAATTTCTTTATTGCATTTTCCATCCCCTAATGCTATCGATAAATCAGACTGCCTTCTTGGGACGTATTGACCCACACAGATGAAATGATATGGGTCTTTAAGGAAACTCTACGCGTGGAAGGGAATGATCATCCTTGACCGCATCTAAATTCTTTTGTGCGATATTGATGCGGATCAGTGGCACGATCCTTTCAACAAGTAATTTAAAGTCGAGACGATCACACTAAATAGGTGTTGAAAATAACGATTAAAGAAAGGGACGATGACCATCGACGGGAAGGGTGTATTCATTATTTTCCTTTTCTTGCTCGGACGTGTATTATCTTATCGTTCATCTTGTGATATTCGTTTTTATTTTGAAGGCAGAAGTGATCCTGTCAATGGGGTAAAACTGTTTGCTTGCAACACTGACCAACGAGAAAAGGTAAACAGGTTTTTATTCCACGAATAAGGATAAATGAATGGGTGCTGGTGGTCAGTTAATAGTGGACGCGTGCCTTAGACAAGGGATCCTTTTTTTAATTCTATATAAATGGATTCACCCCGATTAGAGCAAGAGCGGACATTGTCCATTTGTTCATGAAATGATTTAAAACAAATTACATTTTGAGGTTACTGGTTTTACAACTAATGCAGTGCGAAAAGGTTTTGTAAACTGTTTGACAGTTTTTATGCAAAATAGTGGTGGCGTTCAATTATCTAGTTTAGTAAGTCTGACAGCTGTCAGACTAGATGAATCTCGGTTTTGACTGGCTAAAATCGGTCATATGAGCAGACGTTTCAGTTAAAGTTTATGGAGGGGTAGCCGGGGAATCTAGTCAAGAAATTAATGACAGAGTACTAAATGGACAGTTCGCATATGTGGCTGACATATCAAAAGTGACGTTCCCAACCGATCAAGTTTTTGTGTTCAGGTTACACCTTATCCAGACCAATCTAGTCGACTTAAAGTACCTAAATAGATTCTTGAATGTGTCCAGTGTCTTTTACTTTCGTATATTTTTGCTTGATATTTAATTTGAAAAAAAGCATCAAGCTCAGTGAATTGCCCTATTGGAGGGGGCTATTTGACAGCAGTTGTTGCAGAGGGCGTGTTGGTAAATCGCGTAAAGTATGTGCTCTAATTTTATTTTGACAGAAAATAGTCGAATACTTTTAAACTCTGGAAATTTTTTTTCTGCCATCTTTCCATTTCCCAATAACTCAAATTAAAAGTATTACTCTTGCAACATCGATCAAATTCAGTTCGTTTGCAAAATTAATCGCATATTTTGGAGAGGTAACAGTTTCTTAATCTGCCACTTTTGCAAAATTTTAACGCATCAATTGTTTGTAAATTTTTGAGTGTTATTGTCATTAAATTGTACGCCCAAGCGTTTTACTGCTAAGTACAAGATCAGCAACTCTGGAAACGCCAGGAAATGTTTCCCAAAACTATAGAAAATAGTGCGCCAAAATATTCCCCATAGCTTACCAAATTTCTTCAATCAAAAGGAAACAAAGCCTGTAAAAAGTGAAAAGAAAATATTCGCAGGAAACTCATGACAAAACCATAAGAGACATCAAAAGTTCTAGACATACCCTTTGAGTTCAATATTCATTCATTCACCCAAGCAAGCCTGTTTGACTTTTTAACGAAATAATATGCAAATTTTGGAAATATGTTCAAACACAAAACAGTTACAGCTTAACAATCAACATCCTTTTTAAATCGTTTACCAAAACATCGCTGTCATTCACCATGCGCAAGTGATCGTGATTGTGTTCAATTGAAATCAATGCACAAGAGTATGCCATACACTTACGCACCCTGTACTTATTCAACTGCCACTGTCATCTCACAATCAAATTCTCCAATCAACTGGCAAACCATATATCGGGAAGGGGTTCCTACAAATAATATCGAATAATCAAAAATCAATAGAAAGAACACTATACAGGTTCATTTGCATAACACTGCACGAGCCACAAACGAGTTGTAGCTGTGTACCTTTCCAATTTCAATGTGGAACTTGATCCTTGCAAAATTTTATTTAATTTATTCACCAAATGCACCCTATGTACAGTATGGAGTAGGGTAGGAGAGAGTTCTTGAGGGGCTTCGAGCGCATGTGCAAATTGATTTAAAAAGTCACAAATATGCTAATTTTTCTAACAGTTTTTTTCTAACGTACTATTTTTGCCCAGTATATGATTGTCATGCTAATTTTGCAGTTTTTGGCACGGTTTTGTATAATGTGGGTATGGAATGAAATAAATTGCAAAAATGCATTACTGACGAAACAGCTTGGGCAATGGTTCAGTGAATATTCAATAGTTGATGCATTTTTTTATGATTTCAAAAATGTAGTTCAAGCGAATAAACTTAAAAAAATATATTGAATCTAATAAGAAGGTATAAAGAGGAACACACACTGAACAGCGCGTCTCTTTCTCTTGAACAAATTTCCCCTTAAAAAACGCACACATTCATCTGAACCAAATTCAAGAGAGGTATGTCCCCTCTCCATTCCCTTTTGCCCGCAGTTTAATTTAATTTCGCAAATATCTGACTTTAAAATTCGCTTGGATTTGTGAGTGGAAGAGGGGAGATTTTCAATCAGAACTAAACAAGGGAGTGAATATTTGGAGACGTTCGGATAGGTACTTAGTTGATGTAGAATGTCAACTTAATTTGTCTGGGCTTGGTTAGTATTGTCAACTTGAATAATTGACAACAAGGGTAACTATCCATAGGTTGTTTAATATAAGCTGTAAGAAAAATAAACCCCGCATAAACACGGTTGTCGTTTTCCATTGGGCATGTCCGGAAACGAAAAAAATCACTTCTCAGACCGTTCCATTGGCACAAAAAATACTCTTCTGCTTTTACACAAGTGTAATTTTATACAAGTCAGCTGACAGTAGCCGTATATTATTTGTGGTCTACTTTTGTGGACTCAATCAGAAGCAGTTTTCTTGTTTCATTGGACACAGAAAATGTCGATCCCCGATTGAAACCAATTGGAAACGACATGTGTGAAAGTTATCAACTCGATGTTATGTCAAATCTTTATATGCTATCTGACATTACGTCTACTTGCTAACTTCCTTATGCACATTTCTTTATTAAGATAAGGTTAAATGATTGTTTAGTTATTTAGAGCACGTCCATTTATTAGGCCGTTCAAATATGAATACGATTGCATTATACTACTAACGAAAAGTTTCACCTCTCCGTAACTGTCAAATCGCAAACATTTTTTTGTTAAATAAATTAACAATGAGCACGTGGAACGGCGCGTATATAAAATTCGAAATGTCAACTGAGTAGTCAGGCAGAATTTTCCTGACTAGATTGGGCGGCTATCCCTCCGTTAACTTCAATTGAAAAATTGATCGTGATCAGTCTAGAGTCTAGATCTAGACCAACCAGAAGAGAGACAAATTCAGTCATTATCTAAATCATCTGTACCAGAAAATGTTTATATAGATTATTCATTTGTTTTCAAATATTTAGTATAGCAACTTTCGGGCTAATTTTTTCCACACTATTTGCTAGGGTTTTGGCAAATATCACAAATTATCTAAATTGAGGGAATTTTAAAAGAAATGCGCTCAAGAAGTTGTTAAAACGTTCTTTTAAGGGTTGCGTTATATTCAATACCTAGGATTGTTCGAATTTTCTTACCTGGCTCTTTGGGTTGGATTTTCTAAGATTTAAGTTTTCTTCGTCAGGAAATCGGATACTTCCTAATGGTGTGCTATTTTCAACCCTTCCTTCCGACGATCAATTCCACAAAGGATCTCCGTCTCTAATTTCATCACGTCCTAATAATTTTTATTTTTTAAAAAAACATATTTTTTAACGAAAATTTCTTGCTAATTATTGCACTAAAAATTAATGACAGTCAGGCCAAAACTAAGTGTGGGAAAATTTACAAAAAAAAAACATATTTCGTATGGAATTGAAAACATACAACATGGCGCTTGATCGATCATCAATAGGTATCATCATTAATCAATATTCTTGTTCGGTAGGGAAACTATATTAACATTGTGTGTACGAGGTGGCATGCTGAAATATAAGATTTTGTTTCTTAATCGGAAACTTCCGTGAGGACAGCTTGTAATTTTGTAATATGTTGGGCAAAAGAAGAGTACAAAACAGAAACAAAGAATTGTCACAATCTGTATGTAGTATTCCTTTTTATTATCAGTTTTTACAAATAGTTTATGTAAACATTTTGCAATGTTTTTTTTCTTAAAACAATTTTTGCCTCTAAATCGAATTCAGTTTTTGATTTGCTTGACAAACATATTGGGGGCGTTCAAGAATCTAGTTTAGTAAGTCTGACAGCTGACTGATGTGACTGTTTCACAGTTTCGATTGACCTGGAATATAGTCAAGAATTTCGTGATTGAGTACTCGAACTCGGTTCGTATAATATGTGACTGATGAAGGAAAAGTGACGTTGCCGATTAATCTAGTCTTGCGTTCAGTGTACATCTAGTGTCATCTAGACTCCAGCCCAATTTAGTTTACTTAAGAAAACTACATAATTTTATGTGTCCATTCCTTTGCGTTGCGTTGACCTATTGCGCACTGATGTACACTTATTTTGAAATATACACAACTGTATATTTCAGGTCCTTGAGGCATTCGTTGATGTTCCGGACTCTGCGAAATCTAATCAATAAAGATCAAAAATTTAATTAGATCTGGAGGTATCTGCAAGTGTCCTACCCGAGTCGTTGACCGGAGCTAGACCTCAACTGTCAACACAACTTTCTCCCCATATATCCCGTCGGTTTTTTTTTTTTTTTGTTCAACTCGCATATATAAATCTTACTAATTTCCTTATTAAGTCTTGTGTTGACTTGGTATACAAAGGGAACGATAAAGGACCCATCCTCTTTGGGTATATTTCCTTTGTGTACAATAAGAAATGGTCAGGCATGAGAATGCGATTTCAATTGTCAACATATTCAAAAACGATGAACAAAATCAACAGATGTGTGAATGACAATCATCGGTGGGGTGGCATTTGTAAATGTCAGTATAATTTGCGAAAAGTCATCTTTCCTACCTGAATATTTTATTCAATTTTGTTCATGCTCTATCCCTACGAATAAAGTAGTAACAGGCGAATAAAAAAATATAAAACTTTAAGCAAGACGCAGACAGTTAAAATAAATATTGGAAATCAATATATCCTACTGATCTTTTTTGTTGTACCAAAACTACTAACGCAGCGATTGGAGTTAAATCGCTGGGCAAATCTTATGGTTCTACTCACGACTTAGTTGACAGTATTTGCCTATGGCGGCGTTCGGATTTCTAGTTTAGTGACAACTTACTGCCTTTACCTTTCGAAAATTTCTTGTCAAGTGTTGGAAAATGAAGATGATATGGGTACGAAATGATCATTTTGTTGAAACTAACAAATCGGACTCTCTTATGCAAACCTAACACATTAAGGGTATTCACTTAATCTCATAATATTATGCAGCTCGAAAATGCATAAACTTCTGCAGTGCTTTAAGTGAACACCCCTCTTATATATCATTGCGTAAATCGCGTAAATCGACTGTTAAGTCGGTTGTCAAACTCAGCTGTTCAAACTATCAAAATGCCGAAAGGAAGCGAAAAGAAAAAAACTTATTAAATTCTTGGAGAATTCGGCAGTAATTATGATTGTTTTTAATTGAATTCTTACCATTTTGAGATCTTCCTAAAAAAAAAATGTGAAAACCAACAAACAACAGACGACTGTCTGTCGAAGTTTGACATATGTGATTTGCGCAACTTTCCGCGGTTGATTTCCGAGCCTAAAACGTCGCGGAAAATTATGAGGTCTGCGTAAACTATTCTCCATACAAAATCTGACAGTTCATTACGAGGTGGTAAATTTCTGCAGTTTACGCAGTTTATGAGGCTTTTACGCGTTTAAGTGAATGCCCTTATTATTGTACAACAATGACGTTTGGATTTCTAATTTATATGATTTTCTATTGAACTTCTCAGATTCTACTTCTCAAATTTCAAATTTCGTGTGGGTAATCGCACATAAAAACGTCACCTGCTTTTTTTTCTATATTCGTGTGATTGAAATATTTGTGTAGCCTTTGAAACATTTCTAAGTGTTTTCCATTCACTACATTTTATATTAGATCATTCGAAATTTGCACCCAGATTGATTACTTAACATTTGTACATAAATAATTAACAAAAATAGATCGACCTGATGCAAAGCGTTTCTTTGCAGTTAAAAAATGTACGTAAACGTCAACAAACTCCACTAGTCGTCAAACTCAAACGCACTTTAAAGGTTAAACCTCCAGCAACTGTAAGAAAAAATTCCAGATTCGTACAATTCGAAAATAAAAAGTGACCTAGAGCAAAAAAAGAAGCCCAATCATCACATACCACATTCGTCGCTTTCATGTCAAAGTGACATAAGTCGAAAATGTATGATTTTCAGGAGAGACGTTTAAGGTTTGCCTCACACTTAAAAATTGTTTTCTTGTTAATTAAAAACAATATACAAAGTTTGTTTACATACAATTAAAGTGTTTTTCTCCCTTTTTCAGATAGTTATATTACATTTTAATAAAAAAGGCAATATTTAAAAAAAACCTTCAGACTTACGACGTTTCGCGAAAAAATCTGATAGTTTCTCAAATATTTGTGTTGTTTTGGTCCTGAAATCAAATTAAAAAAATGTCGAACTGGCACAAGAATCTTACCTGTTTGTTATACTAAGTCTTTTTGTACTTTAATTTAAACTTAACTTTTCATGTCCTAAAACTTGTAAACTCGACTTCGAGGTTCACCTAAAATGACTACTTACTCTTGTATTATTCTTAAATTGTTTAACTTTAAGCCAATCACAGCTAATAAGATTAATCTTAATGTGAAATTATAATTTATTCAATAAATTCAAATTCAGCTAAAAAAATGTCATTGCGGTACAAAAAATTGCTGGATTGTTAGTGGAAAATCGAAACGACACTTTTCACAACGTGGAAAGTATAAGAAGTAGAATTAAGCTGTTGACGCAGAAAAAAATATATTAAGGGTATTCACTTAAACCTCATAAACTGCGTAAACTGCAAAAATTTACCACTTTGTAAATGAACTGTCAGATTTTGTATGGAGAATAGTTTACGCAGATCTCATAATTTTCCGCGACGACTTAGGCTGGGATATCAACCGCGGAAAGTTGCGCAAATCACAAATGTCAAACTTCGACAGACAGTCGGCTGTTGTTTGTTTGTTTTCAGAAATTTATTTAGGAAGATGACAAGAATTTAAGTAAAAAAATAATTTTGAGTGAAAATGTTTATGGTTTGCAGCAAAACGAAAAAAATAAATTAAAACACACCGACTTGACAGTCGATTTACGCGATTTACGCAGTGATATTTCCGAGGGGCGTTCACTTAAAGCACAGCAGAAATTTATGAATGTTCGAGCTGCATTAAATTATGAGATTAAGTGAATACCCTTATTTATGTTGCTGCCATTTATGTATACTTTACTTAGCTCGAAAATGCCAAATTTCGACTCATGTCACTTTGCCGTGAAAGCGACGATATACCTACACCTTTTATTTATAAAAACCCTTCAATGCATTCCCTCATTTTCAGAGCTTGGTTCTCCATCATGCACGGGTCGCGTTTGTAGAATTGTAGTATCCTCCTAATATACTTGATAGTTTTAAAATGAAATTAACACACTCTGCTGAGGGTCATTTCAGAAAGATCTAAGAAAGGGTCGACGACCACCATGTCCACGAGTGACCATAATGTGTTGGTTGAAAAATGACTCCTTAGAGTTCGGCCAGTGGCATCTTCTGTTATCCTTTCATTATAGGTAAGCGAGTTACTCTGTCAATTGAATCTGTACCTATGTAACGGATGCAGAGGTAAACAGGTTTCCCGTAGTGGACGCACAAACTCGAGATGTTGGTGGTCAGTTAGGGAGTTAATAGTGGACGCGTGTCATAGGCAAATGAGGGTTTGGTCATTTAAATTTATTCACCCCAACAGGGTGTTTCTGGACACTGGCGTCATTTTTAAACTAAACTGCCTATTGTTTGGCGAGTTTTACTTTTTAATCCTGATGGACATTTATACGCAAATTAAATATTTACAATAGGACAATTTTTCGCTAATTTCCCGGCAATAAAAAACGTGCGTGCGTGATTCAAATGCATTTTCTTTGCGGTTGTCAACGAAGTTAAGTAAGAATGACAGTAGTAGGAACGTATGGACAAGCTTTGGCTGGTTGTAAATCAGCCTGAATGCACCGTGTAATGCGAGAGTTTAAATGTCTGATAAATATCTATTTTTGAAAGCCCGCAAGGCCCAAACGCATGCCATAAACATCATCGTATAGTTTTAAGCGATACTTCACAGCAAATATTTGGTGTTGGTTTGACTTTTTTCCATGGCCTCTTTTATGCAGTTTTACAGCAAATTGCTCTGCGTCATCTGACGTCGCAAGGGGCACACATTTTCACACATATAAAATGACCGTTGATCACAGGCACACATTTTCCTTTTATTTATTATTTTCGTTTATCGCAGTGACCCCGTGAAAATTAAAACAACCCTCTTAGAGGTTCAACCCCATTTGTTTGCCTCTGGACCTTTCCTATTGTCTATATTCCACAGCTATTTCCGTGTCCGCTCTACACGTACGTATAGTTGATCCGTACTCAAAAAAAATCCATTCCGGAGCATCCGATCGCATATACACGGTGTCCTAATGTAACGCGGTAATATTGTAATTTCATATTCGGGCGAAGGACAATGCTGTGAACAGTCGACTGGACTGAACGGGTTTCTAAGAGTTTTTTTTCAATGAAATCAACGATTTTTTTTGCTATGCTGCTCCTGCCAAGTAATTTAAGGGAACTTTTTAAACTGGTTTGCCAGGTATGGAAGAGGAACGTATAGGTCCTTGTTTTTCGTAGAATCTTCTGATTGCTCATCCTGAATTAATTAAAATGCGGAAGATGAACGTGATTTAAATAAAATATCTCCCATGAAATGGACAAAATGAGTGTGGTAGTTGAATAAATGAGTTTTTTTGTATGAAATTGTGTCTTATATGAAATATCATTAACGGTTAAGTAGGAATTACGATTTATATTAACATATTTTTTTAGAACAAGTTTTGTTTTCTTTATGGGTAGGTACTTCTGAGATAATAATAATAAGAAAGCATTGATCAAATTTTGTGTGCGTGGAAGGATTGTTAAAAAAACCTGTAGGCGATTAAGGCCATCTGCAAACGCAACAACATAATAGGTACAAACACGATTCCAACAATTGTCTCATAAAGACCTTTTCAATATTTAAAATAATAATTGTCGAGCAAAAAGATTCATCCATCATCAAACGATTGCGATTGTGCTCCCTACTGTCACTAAAGTTTCTCCGCCTAATAGTAATCATTTTTGGTGTCCAAGCTTAATTTGTCGAACTCACAACAGCGAAATTTTCCTTATAAAATTGGAAATAGTGACCTATACAATATTTAGTATAAAGCCCAGTATGCTGGTCGCGCTTGAATTGCAACCATACAAAAATGTCTCCAAAAATAAAATTAAGCAAAGCGGTTAAGCCAAGCAGTATGCAGTTCAAGTTAAATTTGTTAGCCACTGTACGAAAAATTTCTACAGAATTTAAGTAAGCGTATCAATGCAAAATACATTTTCCCACAGCTAAATTTTGACAGATCAGAGAAAATATCGGTATTCGCAACAAAATTTCAAACGAAAGCAAATTAACAGTGGGAAGTCAATCGACTTTACTTTTTCACGGAACTTACGCTGTCAAAATTAAGCGAACATTAAGCGAAGTGGTAGGGAGAAACATTGAAAAGGCGCTTAAATCTTAGCTTTGCTGGAACAGCATACTAGGCTTAAGGTTAAAAATGATTATTGGTAAGGCCGATTCTGTTTAAAGAGAATTTACGCGAGTCCCGTTGGAATTAGGTATACCAACAGGTGGCTTTGCATTGAGCATCAGCTGATTAAATTAAATCTCGTTACGAGCCCCAAAGTAGATATCCTGGAACCCACAAAAAGAAGAATCTTTATGCAATCATCATCATCATCATCATATAAATAAAATTGATGTAGTTCTGTTCGACTAAGATTGAATTTGCCTGCATGTCTTTAAATGCAAAAATCTTAGAAACTGCTGAATATATTCTGGTGCATTTTTCACAGGCCTATAGAGGATACCTAGGCCTACAATCTCCGCTTTGTTTCAAATCTAGGTATATCTCTATAAATTCCGGAAAAAAATTTACAAGAGTAATTCATTTTTTCGTTTCGTTTCGCTTTTTTCTTTGTAACGCTTTCCGTTCGAAAATACTGGGAGCATTTAAATATAGTAAACACCATCTTATAGAAGACATCTGCGGGTACAACTTAGGATATCCATTAACTCGAAAACTTAAAAGGTTTTTAAAAAAATAGGCAAAATTTGAAACATTTCTACGATTTTCACCTGCGTGAGTGGATATGCACTTCACTCTCAAATCAAACATACTAACCGCGCGATATATTTACATCTCTTTTAACCTTATTTAACTCCTGTAAGGGAGAGGGAGACAGACAGAGGCAGTGTGCTGTTTGGTTTGCTAAGAAAAAAAAGAAACCCATAAAAGAAATATCAAATAAGGAAAGGTTTGTCAAATCGTTAGAGGTATCAGTGATGCCAGATCGTGGGTAATTACCCATTTCGCGGGTATTTTGTCTTTCAAAAAAAGCTTAAAGAGCGATCAAGATGAGGCAGTAAATTTACCGCTCGAGTTTGTAAATAGCATTACAGCCCATGGCCTTCCTGCTCATAAAATTGAATTGAAAGTTGGAGATCCTATTATGTTAATTCGCAATTTGAATCCCCCCCCCCCAGCTTTGTAATGGAACCAGATTGAGAGTGATATCGTTACAGAAAAACTTTATTGAGGCGTTCATTTTAACTGGGTGTGGTAAAGGAGAAACGGTGTTTATAACAAGAATATATACAAATAATTCCCAGCAGTTATTCTTTCAGTTTAAACGGATTCAATTTGCTATTAATGTATGTTCTTCCATGAAAATTAATAAGTCACAGGGTCAAACTTTAAGAAAAGCGGGAGTTATATGTAGCGTGCTCCAAAGAAATTAATGCAGGAAATATCACTATCTTAGCCGGTATAAAAAAAACCGCTAACATAGTATACAAAGAAGCGTTACATTAATAAAAAAAGGGAGTTAAACACTATAAAATTATTTTCTTTCATTTTCATTGTCCACTCAGACTTAGTCTTCTGCAGTTTTTTTTAGATCGGGTTCACGTCCCTCACTATTGAAGAAGGCTTCCTCACTTTATACCTCTACAATGTCTTTCGATTGTTTTTTGAGTTTTCCTTCCAGCGATTATCAAAAGCATTAAAAAATTTTGTCCCCTAGATGACAGTAAATTTCTTTAATTTTTTTTCCATCGACTGTTCTGAAACCACATTTTGAACGGGCGAAGCCGGGCGGGTACAGCTTGTTTATCTATATAATTCAGGGTTCTCCTAGTCCCCGCTCGCTGAAAGTGAATAGCGCTGAAAGCAGGGGTCAGATGTTGTCAGGCGAAACGTTGAAACGTTTTCGTGCGCACGAATGTTTTACTCTAATGGCGTTTTTCATTGAAGATCCGAGAGAATTGCCCCGAAGTTCAGAATTGCTCTTTTCAATGAAATGCGTTGGAGCACTTTTGCAACAGTGGTAGACACCATATGTGTGATTGGATTTTCTGTTTTTTATTCGTGGAAACGAAAACGTTTGAACGTTTTTATAGAATACCGACCCAGTTCACTAGCAATTTTTTTTTTAACCTTTCTGGTTACAACATGAACACCTCCTGCAATAGATATTCAATAAAACACGCCTATTGTAGGTGCGAAACTGATGGAGCTATCAAGTAACGCACTAGATAGATTGATAATTCATCGGCCGAGCCTTCAAGGGGCTTCGTTCTCTTTTTACAGGAAAATATTGAAGGCAAAAATATTCTCTGGTGGTTGATATATATATATATAGATTTCAAAAGATGTTCAAATCAGGCCACCATTGTCTGTTCTCTTTTCATCTCTACCACTATAAATTTTAGCCAAAGCGACTCTCTGGATTTCCCCAGAGTTCTTCCCTAGGTTCAATTCCTAGTATTACAGCTTAACATCTGTTTATGGGAGTTCTTGTTCATCCACTGGGTCTCGACCCAATGATGTCCCAAGATCCCCATTCTTCTGTCAGCCAATGCCGGACATTAACACAGTATATGTGCCGCCATCTCAGATTCCTCCAGGCATAGTTTACAAGTATCATCCTCCATCCATATTCCTTAAATGGTACCCGAAATTACCATGACCTGTATAAAACGCCACCACTTATTACAATGTTCCTCGACTCATGCTTTGAACCCTTCCTTAAGTGGAGCAGGTCAGCCACTTTATTGCCATTTTAGGCTGTCTACATTGTTCCGCTGTTGACCACCTTTTTGAATTATCAGCTGTTCTACAATTCCCAGCAAGTAATTCAACGCTCGCAGCAAAGCAATCATCTCCGCCTGGTACACCGTACACGAAAGTGTTTTTCCCGATGGTAACCTGTAGGGCTAGTTCCGGCTCTTTTGAATGCATACCAGCCCCCGCTCCGCCATCCATCATGGATCCATTTGGGGAAGAATTGTCTGGTGCAGTTCTGTCCAGGTGATTTGAGCCAGGCTTCATTGGATTCGATACGAGACAAACTCTTGATGTGGTTCCTTAACTGTTCAAGTCCCATGAGTGGTATCGTTGCGCCGATTTTAGCCAGTGAGTTAGCTGTTTCGCTGTCATCAAAGCCCCTGTGGGTTTGAATTCAATGAGTTAGTTTTTCTTAGCAAGTTCGAAGATGGCCATGTATGTTTCCAGAATAAGCGTCGATTATATGGCAGTTGTGTCAAGAAATTTGGGCGAGAAGACTAATATAGTTTTTGCACGTGTCTTACAACTTAGATGTATTCTAGTGTAGTGATTAATGGCATTGAGTTTTTGCAAAGGCTGACTGAAGGGTTCGCTTCAGGCAACTCTCCATAAATGCCAGTCCCAGACTCCGCCTGAGAACAGTCTGTGTACCGGACAAGGTCAAGTAGTGATAGGTTGGGTTTCTATTTTGCCAATCTTCCCTAGGAGGATAGATTGCAGAGAAGTTTGTATGGAAGCCATATTCAGGAAGCATGTCGTCTAAATGCATGCTGAATGCGCCAGGTTGCAAACTGTCAAGTAGAGACATTTGATCTTCATGCTACGAATAGGAGTCAATGTTGTTCGAATGGAGCAGTCGGTGAATGCGCTGTCTTTTGAATGGGCAGAGCAGTAACACAACTACAAGATTAATTAATGATTTCTTAAGAAATACAAGAGATACAAAATTTCGTGTACAGGTTATATGACGCAAAATCCCCAAGAAAACCAGAATATCGAGCTTTCCTCAAGTAAAACACTCCAAATTGTCACAGGACTATGGCGCAATCCTCCAACACTGAAGTTTTACTCTACATCGATGCTAAATGAGAGGAGTGATTCCAACCGGACAAGTTCTGAGGAAGTTCTCTGGCTTTTGCGAAACGTAATGATCAGGAAATCAAGCAAATAAAACAGCAACAAATGGACATATTACTCAGCGCACAGGCTATCACAGATCCCCGATTTTCAACTTTAAAACGTCATGTACAACGAAGACGAAGATACACCGTCGGACGCAAAGAAGCACAAAGAAAGCATTTAATTTTAAATAACTAACATTTATTGCAAAAACATATCAAAAAAACTCCATGAAATAACAAAAGTTTAACTTTAAACAAACGGCAGCTTTAACGTGGTGTAAGATGGTTTTCGACTGAAGACTTTTGTTTCTTAAATTTGTAAGGCAACCATGGTTCACTATCCATACTCTGATTCATTCACTTCCGCATGCCAACGTACTTAGTCCAAATCGCTTTGTTGTCAAAATAGGGCTTATTTCTGGAGCAAATGACGGCCTGTTTAAATATGTTCGAATACGCGTCAGTAATGGCTGAGTTACGAAACAAGTTGCTTAGAAATTCGTAAATCTGCAAAATGCGAAGGCAATTCGTTTAAAAAGTCAAAAAACTGAAAACCCATTTTTATACCTTGGCTTCGTTGTCCTTCCAGAACACGTGATCACAGAGGAATTGCAAACTTTCGGGGAAGATCTCCATTCGATCTGCGCGAGAAGTTGCAACAACATCGAGGTTTCCGAGTAGCACAGCACACCCCGATAGCACATCAACAGCCAAAATGAAGACGTCGAGCAGATAGAAGGTTTTCTCAAGCTTCTCCTTGTTGGATGATTCCGCCAGCAGTGCTTGAATTTGCAGAAACAATTCCATAATCCAAGCGCAGGCGCATTCGTCGTTGTTGAAAGCGTATAAGGTGGCGGCCAGATGTCGAAATAGGAAGCCATGTTCCTCGCGCTTCTCCGCATAGGCATCGATGATGGGATTCAACCATTTGAGCGGATTTGGAAGCTTGGAATTGTAGAGCACCAGGTAGCAGCGGATGATGGTGGCCTTTTTAAGCTTTCCAACTGGTTTCTCCCACCAGTTGCACGGCGATGTAAGACCGTCTATCGCATTGGGATGTAGAACCGCCACAACTTCAGTGTACCTTTCAAAGAGCTGAAAAATAATGTGAGTCGGTATACAGAAGTGTGCTGACGTTGAGTGGACCTCACCCTAGAATCGATGTCCATGGAATCCATGTAGCGCTCGATAATTAACGTAAAGATGTCAAGTACCTCTGGTATATCACACTTGCCCATAAAAATGTACTTTGCGCTCTCTAAGAACTTCTCAAAGAGGCATCCTGCAACGAAATCACGTAATTGCCACTTGTACAACGTACACTACGAAAGGTCTTTAAAAAATATATAAGCATCGAAGTTTCGTTCGACATTTGGACGACCAGACGACAACATCGAAGGAGCGAATTGGTAAATTTAAGCCTCATGCGACTGGTTAACTTATGCTGGGGACAGCTTTCATAAAATGTACTCACCTTCCACAAAGCCGTTGAGTTGTGATTCCTTAAAGCAGTACACGGCTATCTTCTCGGTGAAGTTCTTTATAATCTGCAGACTCACTCCATTGGCGATCTCCGGCAACAACTTGAACAGCAGCAGCAAGTCCTTCTCGAAGCAATTCGGTTCGAATTCGGCGAGGAAATTCTCCAGCAGCCGCTTGGCCGTACCCGAGTGCAGGACCTGATTCTTGGCAATCAAAATGCAGTACTTTCGAGCTTCAAAGTTCAAATGGAAGAAACTATGCAGGAAGCACCAGTCCAGGGGTGGTATGGGTTTTGGGAACTTTTTCGAAATCGCACGAAGAGCATTCGTAACCGCATAGGGCTCGTTGATGTGGTCGCCAAACCGCGACTGAGTCACTAAATAATTAACCACAGCCCGCAAGACGCTTTTCGAGTCAAGCGCCTGTAGCTTACGAGGTTCGGGTTTCCCCTCGGGCAGACGATAAACTCCCCCACGAAAGCCGTTTATTTCCTTGTAAATGTAATGAGCGAGGAGATCTGCCACAGCTGGGCTGCATTCCGGACGGACCCTCTGCAGCACCTGTATCCAACATTCGCCGGGCACAGCTTCGGCTTGCAGATCGATTATCTCGCGGCCGGTTTTTTCGCTGTACTCCACGGCCCCATAGATGCGATCCTTGAACAACGGTGGAATATGGCGGAGAGTCATCAAAGTGCCCACCTCGTAGTGAGTCAAGGCCTTGAAGGCTTCCCGAATCATCTCTGGATTGTCTGACAGGCAGATTGTCTTCCAAATGTGATCTAGAGCTTCGTCTACCAGCTGCTCGTACTCCATTGTGGGCGACTGCAGTTGCGGAACGTGAGCAAAAAAGCTGAATAGACTCTTCATCGATCGCGGACGTTTTTCATGACGGAACTTGCTGCTCAGCACCTTCCACGTGGATATGATGTTTACGGTGTGGCTGTCGCATAGTGAGATTATGGCGTCTATGGCCAGAGATGTGGCGAGATCGCCGTTCTCATCTGTGCACGAGTTGAGCGTGTCCGAGAGATGCGACACAAGATCGGAGCCGTATTGTGTTGGTCTGCAATTAGACAAGACTGCATCTCAATCACTGAAATGGAATGTGGCAATTAGAGGGCGTTTCAAATTCACAACCTTTCACAGCAAATCTCCTTAATGGTGTAGGTTTTCGCGATTTCAAACTCTGATCGGCCGGCTGAATCACTGTGCGGTTGGGATAAAAGTCTCATTAGAAAAGGATAGGTGCGTCCTTCAATCCGCCATAAACGTAGGTATAGATCCATACAGAAGGTGGGATTTTTGGCAGTCATCGCACGAATGGTGTTTAAAATCATCGGAATGTTGTCCTGTAAGATTGAAAGGTTTATGTTCCTAAAGTTTCTTGGCTCAAACATTTCAAGCACTCACCTTTGAGACAGCAAAATTCGGCAGACCCCTAAGTAGCTCTATCTGAATTTCTGGATTCACCTCTTCGGCCAATTTGAAGATGTACGTCATCAGGAAATCATACGCAATGTCCCCGTTCAGCTTGATGATCTCCAAAATTGTCTCGTAAATTCTGAACCAACAGTCAATGGACGGTTCCCTCGACAGAAACAATGCCCGGAGGAACAAATTGATCCTCTGGCAAAAGTTGGATTTCGCCTTTACGTTCAGCGTGTCGATAAACGTGAATACATCCTTGAATTCCGATTCGTCGAAGCTCTCGACTAAGTTTGCCACATCGAATGCAAGCGCGATGTCCGGGTGAATATTTTTGACTTGTTTCGAAAAATCTTTTGTGGTAATTTTGCTCGTTTGGTCGGTCACCGAGGTGGGTTGTTTACTCAGCGAGAGTATCTGTCGTACGATCTTATGGGCCAATGCCACGCCATCTGGGGGTATGAATGCAGTCTGAGACATCCACTGGATGATACCATCGAGACACATGTTCAGAATGTATTGATTCCCGCAGTTTTCTTGCACAACAACGTGTGCCATGATGCGCAGCAGATCCGGCAAGTAGACTGGCGAGAGCAAGTGCACATTCTCGGCCAGCAATATCAAGAGGACGTTGCAGAAGTTATGGGTGTGCTCTCGCGTTGCGTGGAGCACGCGTAAGATGCAGTGTAGACTTGGCCTTGGATCGATTCCATATTTAACGAGATTTTTCACAACGACCGCTTGATAGAGGGCGAGATCAATGGCTTGATCGTAGTCCTTCTGCGTGAGATAATGATCGACGGCTTCGATGAGAAGTATACTTGTGAAGAGGCAGGTTCCCGATGAGGAGATCTAAACGAGAAAGTGAGTCAGTTGCATTGGATGGCGATTGTGAAAGTCCACCTTTGACCATAGGATGATCTCTTTCAGCAGGTCTTTCGCATCTGTCTGGGTCTTTGTTAGTGCGAGTAGACCCGTCCAAATTGTTTTCGAATAGGGGAGTGTTTCCGGATTGCACAGTATGTAGAGAAATACCGGACGGAGGTATTCAGTGCTGTGTTTCTTGATTCTGGGAATAGAAATAGAAATTGTGAACGAAACCAAGGAACAAATGCATATCGGGTACCCACTGTTTGTCTTGGTGATTGCAGATGCCATTTATTTTATTGGCAATGTCGTTCATGTCGACTCCTTTATTCTGAATGAGCGTTATCAATGGGTGTTGCTGAGTTTTTAGTCCGTATGCGGATGGCAGGGACTCATTTTCGTTCAGCGCTGCTGTTTTTCGCTTCAAACTCATAAGCAAGAGGCTAATGACTCCTTCACTGATCGCTGAGTGTTGTGTCGAACTGAAATGATAGCAACAGTATATATAGCATAACGTATTTGCAAAGGTACTTTAAGAAAGCCAAACCAATTACAGGTTTTTGGAGTCTGTATAAGCAAAGGCCTTTACTACCCCAAAGATCCATCTTTAAACCATTATACAGTGCGTAGGCATAAGATACGTCACTCCCTTGACAAAAGTAGAGTAAAACACTCGAACACTCACGATATTTGGCAATTTCACAAAGCGTGACCTACATTTGGGAGTGTTCCACTAGCCCCAACATGACAGAAATATAGGCAGCAATTGTGTTCTTTGTGGGTCAGTTAGGTATGATAAATCAATTCACCAACTAAACCGCAATTGCGTGGGCTTACATTGTGTTTCTTTCTGACGACCGTAACTATTTACTTTAAATAAATCAGCAACAGCATGACCACTGCCACCACCCAGTTAGTACATCTAATTCAGCAGAGCCGTGTTAAGTTTCAATTAAAATGTTTTCTCGGAAGCATGTCAATTAAGTTCATAAGGTAATTTTCACCTTATGATTGGAACGGAAGCATGTCCTTGGACTTGTCCGAGGTGACATTTTCTTCCGCGCGCCAAGTAAACCAGGTATAATTAATAATAAAGACTCAAAGTACACCGTGTGTACACTGTACAAGTGAACTGGTCACTGGGAACGCATGGTTCGTTTGTGAAAGATTACAATCGTGTCGTTCACTTTGTGTACTGCAGAAGGAGGAAGTGTACAGAGATTTTATCATAAAATATGTATTTCTCATCATACCCACATGCAAGGTGGGGGAGCTGGCACTTCTGCGACTCTTAGTTGGAGTATTGATTGAACTTTATGTAAATCGCTTCAACCAGTCCAAGGTTAGTAGAATGCTAGATACTCTGAAGAGCTTGTTCCACAACCACACCTCCAACCCAAATAAGAAGAAAGACAGGCAATGCAATTGATATTTATGTACTCACCTCGAATTGGGCAACATTGAAATCAACATTGTTAGAACGTTGTTCACGTCCAGGACTCCAGCTTCGACCAAACGCACAAACGTCTGGCAGCTCATCAGGCTTAGCTGCACAATGTCCGATTTGCATTGCGTTTTTAGGAATTCAATTTCTTTGATATTATGCTCCAGGACTTTCTTTTCGCGACTTTCGCAAATTTTCTTATAGATTTTCTCAAGCAGTGACGAAATCTTTACCACCGATGAAGTTTTCGTTAAACCTTTAAATTCATCCATTTTTTTTTAAATTGTTTATATTTCTTGCGTAAAATTGAGAAGTTGCTTATGTATATAAATTAGGTAGGAGACGAAAGAAATTACGATTTGGAACACTTCACTCTTGGATTCTCAATTGACAACTGAGGTCGAGTTGTGTTGTGTCGCGTTTGGCCAGTGGGCAAATAGGGCTGTATAAACTAACTTCAATACGCAAGTCAATAAAATCGACAACGATTCACATTCAACTAGAAAACCCAAACAATTTGTGCTCATAAATTGTTTGTTGCTCCAAAATGCGGTACCGAACCGGGTACGGGTAGTGTATCATTTCACAATTTCCAAATGTAAACATGTGTGAAGGTGGCTGCGATTATATCTTCAATTGTATTAAGGCGAAGTTCACATATAGATGGCACGACAGTTACATGACACAGAAAAGAAAATTTCATTTCAGAGCAAAAAAAAATGTAATTATTAAATAATAAAACAAGCTGTCAATACAGTTAGCGAAACAAATAAACAAAATCGGTAACATTCTGAATGAAGTGATTCAAAAGCGTATTGTTCATTATCACATGGGAATTAATTGTATTTATAAAAAGAATCGTAAACAAAAACAATTATTGTCATTTTGATCCCGTGGATCTAGACTGTAGAGGTCAATCCTTCACCTGATGTAGAATTCATCGACTTATTGGTTTCATTTTAAATGTCTGAATTACAAAAACCCTATTCAGCCATCATCCTTTTACATCTTTTACATCTATAAATAAATTGCTCTAGATGAACAAACGTACCTAGTATCCTGAATTCAAGAACTACTTCTCTGCACGTAGCCAATCCGCTGTCAAAATATATGGTGAATTTTATCTCATCCTCATGGTCAATGTCCGGCTAAGCAAACGTAAACAATACCCGCGAAAACGTTTAAAATTTGTTTTTTTCTTTTTTTTTGTTTCTCTCCAAAGGTATAAATATAATCAATTATCTTACCCAAGGCTTTGTTTAAACTATTATTTAGCTTTAATCACCAAAAACAGTTAAAATGGAATCACCACCAGTGCTCAACAACAATAGTCTGTCCGAGGATTTGAACAAAAAGCCGGAATCTACAAGCGAATCAGTAAGTCTAAAGCGAAAATCTGAAACAGATTTCACAAGTTCTTCTACAAAAAGAAGTAAAAAAAATGCCAGTGACACCGCCGCAACAGCAAAACCCCACCATAGTCCCAAAAAGAGGATCAACATTACCGCCAATCCAGAGACAAAACCTAGGTTCATCTATGGCAACTACAGTCGGTACTATGGTTATAGGAACCCGAAAGACTTCCACGACGTACGGTTGGATGTATTCCAAGCCAACAAACAAGTCTTTGAGGGAAAAGATATCCTTGACATCGGATGTAATAGTGGCTTCGTGACAATGGAGATTGCCAAGAAAATGAGTATCAAGCACATCACAGGTATCGACATTGACAAGGGCCTGGTAAATAAGACAACAAAATTTGTTTGTAAAGCAAGAAAAGCCTCTACGTCAGGAAATAGAGAAGGATTCCCGTTTAATGTAACTTTTGTGCATGGAAACTACGTTCTTCGAGATGACGTTCTGCTAGAATGCGAAAGTCCTCAATTCGATTTAATACTTTGCCTGTCGGTAACTAAGTGGATACATTTGAATTTCGGCGACAATGCAGTTAAGCAAGCATTTAGAAGGATGTATGCACAGCTGAGAGAGGGAGGAAAGCTGATTTTAGAAGCACAGCCCTGGGAGGGATACAAGAGACGAAAAAAACTTACCGTAAGCACAGATAATTCCCACCAATTTGTGTCATTAATAGGAGTTTGCCTTTCTAGCCCGATATATTCAAAAACTACCAAGCAATCATTTTTAAACCAAAGGATTTCTCCGACTACCTGTTGAGCAACGAAGTTGGCTTCACTGCGTTCACCACACTCGCTGTACCTGATCACTGCGCCGAAGGATTCCGAAGACCAATTCAAATATTTTCAAAATAAAAAGAGCAGATGAATTTTTATTGAAAATGCCAAGAGTTTCTGTTGCAATTAAACCTCAGAGATCATCTTCTCGCCCTTGAGGGCATGTAGAATGTTGCACGCAGTTATCCTTGACATCTCAATCCGTGTATTTGTGTCTGCACTGCCTATGTGCGGTAATATCACAACGTTATCTAGCTTTAGTAGGGGATGATCTAAGGGCAGCGGCTCTGGGGTGGTAACATCCAAACCGGCGCCCAAAATGCGCTTCTCCTGCAAAGCTTCAACCAAAGCTGCCTGATCCACAATTGGCCCGCGAGCTGTGTTAACAAATATTGCATTGGGCTTCATTTTGGCAAAGGCCTCCTTGTTGAATAGGCCGGCAGTATCAGGCGTCAGAGCGCAGCATGCCACGATAAAGTCAGCTTCCTTCAGTACATCATCAAAAGACACCTTTTCAAAGCCCAATGCTTTGGCCTCGGCCCTCGCTGACCGATTTGAGTAGATCAGCCGGGCTGGCTTGAATGGAACCAATCTTTGAGCAATCTCATGACCAATCCGGCCAAATCCAACGAGTCCCAGTGTGGAACCCTTCAACCCCTGACCGCACATCCAACTCGGTGCCCATGATTTCCAGCCGCCATTGTACACCTGCTTGTTGGCCTCAAAAAGACGACGACTTGTGGCCAATAGTAGGGCTACTGTCAGCTCGGCTGTGGCATCGGTTAGAACGTCAGGTGTGTAGCCCACTCGAATACCTCGCTTCTTGCATTCCTCCACATCAATGTGCTCAAATCCAACGGAAATGGTACAGATGGTCTTTAAATCGGGTCCAGCCGCGTCAATGACCTCTTTGTCGACTTTGTCCGTTAGGGCACAGTAGAGGGCATTTTTCCCAACGATATTCCTTAACAACTCATCTCGTGGCACTGGGCTAGCCTCGCTCCACGTCGATATTTCGCATCTGGGGGGAACGAACTGATATATTATATTCTGTAGCGCACGGATGCTTTTTTCTATAGCTTACTCAGATTTAAGAAGATCAAGACCTACGGCCGCGTAATCTGGGCGTGTTACATAAACTTTGGGACGTGTTGTTGCCATTCTGCAGTAATTGAACTTGATTAACTGATGGTAGTGCGTGCGGAGCGTAGATAAAGAACTTGATGCAGCCAAGAACTTGGAAATAATTAGCATCTCGTCAGAGTTGATTTTGCACCGGTTCAACAGGTTGTCTGACAGCTGGGACTGAGATGTTGACGCTGTCACCTAATGTCAACGATATTATCGGTTAGAATTTAACAGGAGCGGCCCCAAAATGAGTCATGAATTCTTATTAACTTGAATGAGAGAATGGTGTCGCAGTTGGATAAGAATGCAGCGTGGTCAACGTGGAATAAACACGAAGCCAATAGAGTACGTACATTAGGTTGCCTAGGTATTAAGCTGCGCAGCGAATTAAGCCGCGAAGAGCCATTACATCCGCTCAAAGTTACTGAATGGTGCACTGTTTACGAGTCACGAAACTTTTGTCAACAAGCCTCATACTCTTGAACACTTCGAAGAGAATATAAGCAAAGAATGCCGAAGGAAGTCGGCCACCTCGCTGGTAAAATTTTCTCAAAGTAACGCAACCAAACTTAAGATATCAAATAACATAATCCAAAAGCACAACCAAAGATTTTCATTAAGAACAAAAATACAATCAAAGAAAATCCGGAGACAACTTTAGCATTACTCCATTTTTTGTAGTCCAACCTACTGTCAAGATAAGATTGTTACATATAGGAACGGGGAGATCCTTTAAAGCGCTACACGTTCTCATACAAATTGGAATGGAGTAGAATGAAACGACATGATTGTGAGGGATTGGCTCATCAGCATCAATGATTCAACTTTTACATGATTCCGAAGTGCACTTCGTTGCACTCGTTTTTATTTCTAAATTGTGACTTTCAAAGCCATCAACTTTTGCATTCTTTTTTAATTCGATTAACATTGGCCGCATTCCAAGCACACATTTACCAATTCCATTGTTAAACAAACAACTACAAAGTTCACTTCAGTTTACATGCGGTTTTATTTTGAAGTAACAAACGAAAATTATGCTTTACAAATATTTCCATCCATAGGATGAGTTAAAAAAAAAATTCATTCACTACTCAAAACGCTTCAAGGTGTTGTAGTTGTAGTTATATACAAAGGACATTAGAGTTCAAAGTTGAGTTGATGAGCGTTTTAGTTTGAAATGAGTATAACGTTTCCTTGGTCATTCTTTAATGAAGGCATGGTTTTCAAAATCCCACATACGCCGAATTCCTTAAATTCCTTTTTTCCATACAATATGATGCGATCAACAAAAACAGCTACTTTGTAAGCCGATAAGTTGCAGGGCGCGGTAGTTGTAAAAGTGACCTCGGTTTTTAGGTTAGTGGTAACAATTTCACTGCTGGATATGCGGATAAGATGACCAACTCCATCTATTGATAATGTAACCATTCCTACAAATTTACCATTGACATTTACCCACGGAGACCATGTGTTAGTATGAGAATTGTATGTAAAGGATTTATGGGCGGAATTGTTGGGAATAGATTGGCCTTTAATAACACACAAAAGGTCACTCTTGCAGCCAACTTTAGGATAAATGTCCGCCTCTGGCATTGGAGCCACAAACTCCCACGTATCTGTCAACGGGTTCCATTTTTCCACAGAGTTCAAAATCGTGTTCGACTCATTAATCCCACCGACTACGTAAATATATCCGTTTAGTACCGCCAGTCCACACGAGTGTTTTTTAATTACAAGAGGAGACAGCTGAGTCCATTCCAATGTCCGCATGTCCAAGCAGTCAACCCGATCCGATAATTGTCCAGATGTCAGTTTACCGCCAGCAATTATCAATTTGTCACCTAATGTAGTGCTGCCAAAATCAACGCGGTTTTCTGGAGGCTTTGGCCACGCTCTATAGATCCACTTATTCGATCCAGAATAATACAGCCCAACACTTAAAAGCTTTTCAGTGTTATTCCATCCACTTACCGCAATCATTACGTCCTTCAGGCTTCTCAATTTGACTTGATCTTGTTGCAGTAATGTGGAGCTCAATCTAGGCAATAGATGCCATTTGTATGTTTCAAAAATCAAATCCTTGCACGCACTATATTTGCATGCTAATGGCTCTACATTGTCTTCAATGAACGTGGGATGCAGCAGCGTTAAGCGAACATAATTAAACAGTCGTTCAAAGTATTTATTCCGATTAATGGCATCGTAGTCAATCCAAGTCGTCAAACTCTGAAATACAAATTCCTCCGAGGAGACGCGTAGCTCATCGCTGGAAATGAATTTAATCAGCTGATCGACGTCCATCAGAAAGAACTCGCAAAAGCTGCGCAGCTTCATGAAGTTTTGTAAGGCGAACGTAAAGGAGATTTCATACATCTCTTTATAGTTGTACTGTTCCGCGAGCAATGCAATTCCCACACAGTTACTCAGATCGAGTTGATTAAGTAAATAATCACAGCAGAGGGATTCCAATGCATGTAATTGAAATAGATGGGATGCTTTTAGGATATTCTCTACTGTATCCGTTTTCAGTTCGATCGACTTTGTATAAATGAAACAGATTACTGCTGTTAATGTATGGCCATCTATGTGATCGAAATTTACCTCTTCAGCGTCAGCTTCTTTGAGGGATCCTTCAAACATTGCCCTGAAATATTCACTTGCGGCTGCTAAAACAATTCGATGGGCCTTCAATTGGATGCCCTTAGACGAAGAGGTTAGAGTAACATCACAGGTTTTTTTATCTTTGAAGCAGACTACGCTATCCTTAAAAAGTTCGTGACCAATTGCTCCACTTCCATCAGTGTTTGTAATGTCCAGCATTTTTATTTTATTCGTTTGGTAAATTTTGGCAAATTGCACTCAAATACAACTGTTTCCTGCTGCAGCACGACACCGTTTAAAAATTCCCGGTAGGATTGCTTTCGGATACGATGGCAGAGATCAAAGAATAAAAGAGATGGATATCTTTCGTACGTCTATCCCCCCAAAACCCATTTGTTTACATTGTTGTTTTTGTAATTTCAACCCCCGTCTGTGAATACGTGTGACAGAAAAAAAGCATGTTGTTAATGGCCGGCCATCATTCCTTTTGCATTTCTAGGCATCGCGCTGTTCAATTGATTTGTGTTTCGTATTGAACTTGTTTGGTTTTTGTTAAGGCTTAGGTTAAAATAAAGAAAATAGTGAAAAACACATTTCGGAATAGCGAATTCTTGCATTAAAGTCCAATTCATGAACTCACATATATATCAAAAGAAATGAGCATAATGTGCGTGACTTTATCAATTTTTCGGTAAAACAGCGTCTGGACAGCCGCTTTTCCACTGGAAAGTATTTTTGTTACGAATTGTTTATAGTAGGAAGGATTGCTTTTTTAAATGAATTATTCATTTTATGCGTATGGAAACCAAAAAAGTTGCAATATGAATAATAGGCAGTTGTTAAACCACTTCTACTTGGGTATAAATATATATTGTGAATCTCGAAAATATATTAGTGGTATTTGAGTGCGGAAGATTATTCTATACTATGCTATGCTAAAATTTATTTTAAATAAACCACGATGATTAAGTTATCCTGATGGTTAATTTCTTGACAGTTTTTCGATTAAATGAGAAATATATAAAAATCACCTTTAACGCTATTGCATGAACTTTATATAGAAACGTAATTTATCGAATCAATATGTAAACCCAACCGGTTTCCTCAATTAAATGCCAATCACTCTACTCCACTAGCAATCTACTACAATCTTGTTCCTCGATCTCATATTTTTAGAACTTTAAGTCATTTTCCGACCGCCATATTGTTCGCGTCTTCATGTTCGAAATGGAGCCATGTCCGATGTGCGAAAATATTTTCACTTATTTCCCCAAAAATCGATGTGAAAACTCAAAGTAAATGTGAAAATTATAAAAAATATTAACCCAACTAATTGTGTGTAAAACGTGTACACTCATTTGACACATGTTCGATACAAAATAAAGTGTTACCCAAGTGTGTGCAAGTACAAATTGTAAATTTTCACCGTTCACCATCGCGCCTGACCTATTGGAAACTTCAAATAAAAATCAAAATACATAAAAAGAATGTAATTAAAGTAACTTGAAAATCAATTCATAGCCTCCTTGTTTTAACTGAAGAGAAAATTATATATATTATAGAGACAAAAAGTTGAAAAAAAAAAAACCAATCAGTGCCGCGAAACAAGTTTTTGTATTTTAGTTTTTTCTTTTCTATTATTTTAGTACCCAGCCAAGACGAAACGAATAAAATTGTACTAGAACTCGGAAACAGATTCGAGTCTCCCTGTCTAACCAGCAGTAAACAACAAACCATCCATCTCTCTCACTCTCATATAATTCTCCGCGCAAAGTACGCAAAGTCGAAGCCGAAACTAAAAAAAAATCCGGGAACCATATTTTTCGGTTCTATAATCTTTTTTCTCCGTATTTCCCAAACGAAAAACCCCATTAAATACACAAGTGTTTCATGTGAAAATTTAGAAAAATTGTTTCCCAATTCATTTACTCTGTGAATATGTATAAATAAACCGTAAGTGCCACAGTGAATGTGTATAAAATTCAATAAAACTTGCAAGTGATGTGTGGAACACAAGAAAAACGTAGAATCGCCATTGCTGCTATGCCTTCTGCTGCTGCCACCAAATGTCTCGGGTGTTGGCGTTGATTAGATTTTTTCTTTTCTTAATCTTTCCAATGAGTTTTGTTCTTTTTGTTGTTTTTAAATATATTGTGCATTGTGTGTCTTGAGGCAGAAAATATACATAACATGATGAAGGAATTGTAGACAAATTTTCGGAACCACAAAAAGTGCGAAAAAGCATAATTGGATTTTTTTCCCTCCCGCAATAATAGAGTAGAAGACATTTTCTCGTCAAGAAAATAAATAATTTTTATTTTTATTGGAGTGAGAGTGCACACAGAAGAAGGAAAACTTTCTACCTACGTGGTGTGTTCTCTGCGCCCCATCTTGTTATCCGCCGCAGTGTTAATACATTTTTTCTTATTTGTCGATTGTCGTCGTCGTTTCGGTTCGACGAGGAGAAAAAGTCTCCACAAAGTACTAGAATATGAAGTGACAGAGCGTAAGCATTTATATCAAATTTTCATACAAATTTGTATTCCTATTTCTGTGTTTTCTTTTTAATAAAAATTCGTTTCATTGAATATTAATTTGCAAACGAAGAAAAAAAAAACAAAATTGATTTTAACGAAAAGAGGAAAGAGAGATCGCCACCGCGTGAGATAGCCACACATTTGTGGGCAGTGTGACTGAAACAGAATGACAATCATATCGGGCATTTTGTAAAGGCAGAGTATAACAACAACAACAACAGCACACCATCCGTATACATCTACCGACACACACAGCAATCTAGCTCTACTACCATTCCATGGCACTGGCACTGAGCACACCATCATCGCATCGGCCGAAGTGAAATGAAACTCATTTCATCCGAACCAACGAAACGACCAACGACGTAACGACGTCGGTCGGACGAAAGTGCGTGTGTGTGTGTGTTTGTGTTTTGTCAGTTTGTGTAGCTATTCGATGTTTTCTGTCGCGCGCGGCGGTCCGTCTGTCCTCTTGTCGCTACGACGAAGCGATTTGTAATCACTTGTTTGTGTGTATGAGTGGGATATTAACGCTCTCTCTGTGTGCGTTGTGTGTTCGTACGGTTTAGAAGGAAAACACAAAGTGAAACAGCGAATTGAAGAATTGGAATAACAAAGTGAAGAATATTCACACAACACAACAACACTGAACCACTACAATCGACGGCAAAGAAGGAGAAGGCCAAAGAGTAATGATGATGATTGCTTTTGCAGTTGTTCTGCGCCGCATCGATTGATTTTTCCTTCCCATCCAACACAAAACACACGAAAAAAAAAAAACTTAAAAAAAAATCGAAAAAACTCTACAAAATACGATTTTTACATTTTATAGGAGACCTCGCTTGTGTTGTACGTTTTAATAGATCTTTGTGTTTAGCTTCCCTTGTGATCCCCTTGCGCCTACCGCCGCGGTAACGATGTATTGTCGGTTTTTGTGTGTTTTGACGCCCACTATCTACCACTCCCCCTTGTACACACAAAAAGTTTTTTCTTTTTTTTTTTTATTACATATTTATGATTTTTTGTGTTTTTTTTTTAACAAAATTTTGTATCTTTCTCTAGCGAAAGCGAGATAGAAAAATATGGTAGGCGAAATGCGTGTATATATGTGTCAAGTATATAATGTGCATAGTGCAAAAAAGAACGAGTAAAAAATAAAATATAATTGAAAACCCCTTCAAAAAAAAAAGGTACTAAAAACTGTTTACAAAAAGAAAAAAGAAACCGGCGACAAAATTACTAATTAACGCGTGTGCATTGTGTAGTAATGGCCCATCAGCAATCCGCGGACAACAATTTGAATGATGTGAATGTAAATATTGCAGCAGCAGCCGCCGGAAACTCAGCCGTCTCCATTGAAGAGCAGCAACAGCAACACTCGAAAAATCATTTGTTAAACTCTCAACAAAACTTTCAAAATGGATCTGATTCGAACAGCAGTAACAGTAGCAGTAGCAGTAGACATTTGCAACAGCATAATAATTCAAGAGGAATGCCGCAACAGCAGCAGCAGCAGCATCATCAGCAACCAGGAACAATGAATGAAAAGATAAAATCACCCTCCGGTCAGGGTGGTGGCAATCCGGGTGGAGTGCCCCCAAATAATGGTAGCGAAGGACAAATTCCACAGCAGCAACCGCCACAGCATCATCCTCCCTATGTTGGAGATAGTCCAATGTCACACTATCAGCAGCAGCAGCAACATCATCATCTTCATCAGCAACATCAACAACTCCAGCAACAGCAACAGCAGCATCAGCAGCAGCATCAGCAACACCAGCAACAACAACAACAACAACAGCATCATTTGTCACAACAACAACAACAACAACAACAACCGGGCAGTATAATTGAGATGCCCTCCAAAGACGAAGGACCCAACACCTATACTCCGCCGACGCCGCCCTTAGTCGGCGGAGTTGGTCCACCTCCACCACCACCACCAGGTGGTCATCCTCCTCCTGGTCATCATCCATCCGCTTACGGAAGATATCATCATGGTGATCCCAACATGGATCCGTATCGCTATGGTCATTCGCCGATGCAGCCAATTCCTGGAGGTGGAATTGTTGGTCCCGTTGCCGGTGGTGTAGTTGGTGGTAAACCACAATCACAACAGCAGCAGCAGCAACAACAACAACAACAGCAGCAGCAGCAACAGCAACCTCAGCAGCAGCAACCACCGCCACCGCCACCACCATCAGGTATATCGTCACCAAATCGACCGCCACCACAACGCTATATACCAGGTCAACCGCCACAGGGACCTACGCCAACATTGAATTCATTACTTCAATCGCATCCACCACCACCGCCGCCGCCCCAACATCGATATTCGAATAGTTATGATCCTCAGCAACAACAGCAGGGATCTCAACAGTCACAGCAACAGCAGCCGCCGCCACAACAGCAACAGCATCCACCACCACCACCTCCGCATCAGCCATACGGTGGCCAACAGGGCTGGGCGCCACCTCCAAGACCTTATAGTCCACAATTGGGGCCCTCGCAGGCGTATAGGACACCGCCACCGGTAAGTCCAAATATTTAACTTGTTTTTTATAAAATTTATTCGCAGTACCTCCATGACAATTTGCAGTAGCCAGAAGGTGACGTGACATTGTTGAACGTCTCTCAGTAAATTAAGTAATTTTTTAACCTAGGAAACTTTTCGTAGTACATACGAGTATCTGCCTTTTTATTTCTTGATGTCCTCTCATTGGAATAAGTTGTAAAACATTCCACCTAATTGTCGAAAGAATTTTGGGACGTTCAAGTATCTATCTGTCCGACGGAAACCGGTCATGTGAGCAGCTGTTTCAGTTGACGCGTATGGAGGGGTAGCCGACGAATCTAGTCAAGAAATTCGTGACTAAGTTGACAGTTCGCATATGTGGCTGACGTAGAAAAAGTGACATTCCCGACCAAGTTTGATTCTCTATAGCTTTGACTAGATTTTTTCGTAACTTTAATTCCGAAAAATGCGTTACCAAGATTTGCCGCGGCTGGCACTGTCGCTTTTTGTTCTGTAGAAGGATTTTGAATGCAAAATTAACTGCTTGTTTGAGATTGACGAAATATTTTCGGCCTAGAGAAAGGTACGTACGTTGAAAAGTCATGCGAAATACTACATTGCACCTGGCATTTGAAGTGTCAATCACGCGGTTTGACACAACCGAATGCCAACTGAGTCCTTTTTTTTTCAACAAACTCAATAAAACAGGCACCTGAGTGGACTTAGTGGGGTTTTCCAATAAGCTAAATCTTGTTAAACAAGTCCAATCCTAGAATTTCGTGCATTTATTTCTGAGTGTTTGATCGCTTTACAAAAGAAGTGTAACCTATACTCCCCATTCTTTTATTGCTTGGCAATACCAAGGTGACTTTCGGTCGTATGATCGTGCAGCCGTGTCATAAAGTTGATTCGCAACTCTAAAATGTTTTACTTAAATCATAACTGGCATTGAGGTTTGTCTTGTTATTGTGCTCTTTCAGTTAAGAGACGATGCCTTAAGACACTATCACAGACTTTTGATTATGAGATCATTAATTTTCAACAGAACCCGGCGAATGGCTTGAGGCTGCTATCAAACTGAGATAGTTTATTTCAAACAGTATAAAAACCAAGAAGGAGTGACAGCGGGGATAATTATTATATGCATATGCACAGCCTCATCCCGCGGTCCGTTAGCTCACCGAAAATAGGTGATCGCTCTCACCAGCTAAATCAGAGCAACGTTCTAATTGGGAACTACCCACATATACGCAAAAAGCGTGGGAAATTTCTCATGCAACGAAACAGAATTAGAACACGGTTTGGCCGCTTACTTTTTCTCAACTCCTGTCTGTCTGACTCAAAAGCAGACAAAATCCGAAATTACTTATAAATACCGGTTTCGCGCCACAATTCCGATAGTGAATTAATAGTTGATCGTACTTAAAGCGGAACCAATCTCTTCATGGTTGATTCCGAAGATTGGTACGTTTCATATTTCAAAGTCAATTGACTCGCTTAGCTTGCATTTCGGACTCATTAATCTCTTCAGTTGCTTAATGATCTTTTCATTGGAATTAAGTAGCTAATTTTATTGATGACCTAAGCCCAGCCCATCATAAAAAAAAACGGGAGTATGAGCAAGTGTCGGTCGTGTAAAAGTTCAAATCCTTTCAAAGCATGCGTTGTTAGTTGTGACACCCTTCGACTTGAACTGACCGATAAGTATCGCCATTTTGGCATTTTCTTTTCCCCGAATGACAGATGCCCTGACTTGTGATCGGTCGACTCAACACAACAACATTGGCGTCATAAAACACATTAAAACGACAACGACCTTGAACCGATGAAAATAAAAAGTAACCTACCTTCCAAACACCAGCGAAAGGACTTCATATTATGAATTTCATACGACACAGCAACTTGTCACTGTCATATTATGATTGCATGATACCAATGTACAACTCCGAGTCCATGTATGACAGAACTTTGAAAGCAAACTGCTGGCATTTACTTTTCGCTTCGTTCCCCAGAGAATCATGATTATGAGTAACATTTCGTATCTCGCTCAAATCCACATAAATAAATGTCGCAACTTTTATATTGTATAACCTCAAGAATATTGTGCCGTAGCAAATTGAAACAACTTGATTAATGCCGCCACAACTTTCCGAAACAAGTGGTGATGTTGCTCTTGGCGGCTGCTGGTTTGGCTGGCGAAAAACTATATAAGAACAACAGCCAGAGTAGCAGCAGCAACAACAAAGTTGGCAAAATAAATTTTATTCTTTGCTTTTGTAGTACAATCTCCTGACATTGACATTGATGACGTTAATTTATGACCGGTCGGATTTTTGTTTGCCGCCACTGGCGCACCAACCACCACACGAGTGCGCGCCCCCTTCCTTCTTCGCCTCTTTCCGAGTTTTATCATCAACATCAACCGGTGTCTTAAATTTTCATTCGTCGTTTGGTTATTTGTAAACATTGCGTTTGGATTGGATGGGATTCTTTTTTGGTATTTCCTTTCTTCTCTCCTTTTTATTAGGTTCTTTTATTATTAAAAAAAAAGAAAAGAATTCTCACTCACACAATTGTTTCGACCGAAAAATTGCCGATAATGATGACGACCACGACGACAGCACAACAAGGGGTAGAAATGATGAGAGTTTTAAAAGAATTCACTTTTAATTGCTTTCAGATTGGTGTTCGAGGAGTCGCCAACGACAAAGGTCCATCCACACTGGGTAATTGTGTTCTAAATGCGATATTTTGTCGTGTGATAAAAACTAAGTGAGAGGCGTTCCAATAAGGCCTTTGATTTGATTTCCTTCTAAAATAAAACACCTGTCGTTTTAATTGATGGCCGACAAAAGAACGGAAAATCCTCTGCCAGACGATTGCAATATTAGTTTAATAAAGTCAAGAAAATGCGATTCAAGTCTGGGCATTTAACTATTTTCGACTATTTCTCGCATTTTCAGTCCTGCCAACGTTAACGGAAGAGATACATGGATGCTTCTTGCTCCCTTAATGTCAGGCAGGATATGTCACTCCATAGAGTAGCCTACATTGTCTCACTTAACAAGTCACGTTTGCGGTGTACCTCCATAGAGAAGAGTACATTGTGTCACTTAACAAGTTACGTTTACGGAGGTATGAGCCGTCTGACCAACGTACGACACCGATCCTCAGATTCGTCGTAGTTTGAAGGCCCATCTTTAACGCATCTTCCGGGCACAAGTTTTGGCAATGAGGGAGTACACGCCTCCTGCTTCTATGTTAACAGCAAGTTGGTGTCTTCGTGGACATTTAGGCCGCCATTAAGGCAATCGATTTAGCTAGGACTGTCTTTCAATTTGCCGAAGACTTTAGGAAGACACTGACCCGGACTGGCCGTAGAAGATCTGTGCCGTCTGGGTGGGTTTTCGGTTGGCTCGGTTGGTTTTCTTTTCAAAATTCCAACTGCTATTGGTGCGCACGAATGGTCCCTTTGACAACTGTTGAGTTTCTGAATGCACCCATTCATGCAATATGACACACGTCAACAAAAGAGACATCAACCTAACCTAACCTATTTGTGTTTTTTTTTTATATTATAATAAAGTAAGTCTTTTATTTTGCCGTCAGTGAGCGCGGTCATTGGTACACTTTCACTTCTTTTTAATGACAAATCAAGAGACAGGCTGCCTCCTAGCTGGCAAATTAAAGAGCAATACCAAGGTGACACCCAGTTCAACTGTGAAGTTATTTTTACTACTCAGAGAATAAAGTAAATAACCGCCTGCGTTCCACTAGACTCTGCGGAGTCTTATCGATGTGCACAAACCTATGAATGAAACCCTGAACTATCGCACAACAAAATTCGCCGAGGTAAGAAAAAAAAAACGAAAGAAAAATATTTCACAGCAACTTGAACCCATTTCAAAATGCTGAAGTAGGTATATACACTGAATAAAACACATCAGCTGACTACGTTTTATATCTTTTTACCTTCAGTTGCGAACATTGTGCTGTCTGTGGGCACTTTACTTAGTTCGAACGTTTTTCTTTCTTTTTTTTTAATCAGACCTTCGTATTTTCCAACGGTGTAGCGGCGATATCATCGCATCACATTGTGTTTTATGTTTTCCTTTTCTGTGGTGCTGCTGCTGCTCCACATAAATCCCACAAAAACTCGGTCAATCGAGAAAGAAACGAAGAAATATTACGTCACGTCAGGGACACTGACTGCCGTCGGTCGGTCGCCACCTCCTTCTCTTTGTCGAGCGGGTCGTGCCTGTATATAGGGTAAATCTCTTGATGCATTTAATACGTACATATACACCATCTGTACATCAGCGACCGTGAATCGTGATTAAAACGAAAAAAAAAAAAATCGTGTGCCTTTATTTTCTTGCATTCTGCAAAGTTTATTAACCCGCGCACACGGCATACACCACCATCTGCCCCTCATCGCCATCACCATCATCATCATCATCATCATCGGCACCGTCGACGCTATGAATCACAGTTTTATTGTTGTTATTATTGTTTACTTCAAAAATATTGGCGCGGGCTTGAAATTCACCGTTTGTTCCGGGTCGACTTTCCCCCCTCCGCACACTCACTCGAATAAAAATCCAACTTGTACGCGCGAGTATCTAAATGTACCCATATACATATATCTGACATTCATTTGTACAAAACAAGCTGATTAGAACTGCCGTCGCCGCCACCGACATCAATGTGATATCTTTTTTCGTCGTTTTGAATTGATGAATGTGCACATCAAGTGACGTGTCTGGGTGTAGGTATTTTACAAAATAGTCGGACGAACCGCCAAGGGGGGCGGCAGCTCCGTACTAATAAAAACAAACACAGCTACCCCACCGCACACCGTTGGATAGGAACGCTACAGCTAAACGGTTACGTAATG
Organism: Cheilosia impressa; assembly: GCA_948293265.1. Lineage (NCBI taxonomy): Eukaryota > Metazoa > Arthropoda > Insecta > Diptera > Syrphidae > Cheilosia > Cheilosia impressa. Next base: position 2,143,788 of record OX411880.1, read on the forward strand.
CATAGAAATTATGAATATTCAAGTTCAAATTCCTCTAATGGATGGAGTGGTGTTCGGTGAACGGTATACGGTGTATTGTGTACAAATGTCTGCCGGCTTAGTTGGCTATATAGTCTGTGACTCGTCGTGCTGCTGCTCTGGTGCTTAGAGATATACATGAGCACCAAATCCTAAACACACCACCCCACCACGTGGTGGACGAGCTACAGAGCCCATAACGATGTCTAAATCTATAGCACTGCGACTGTTGTATGTGCATTGAGCACATGCAATAGCACACACATTACCTGTGCTGCAACAGCAGCAGCAGATATAGATTGGGTTCAACCTATATAAGTGTATGGCTCGTTTCACGCCAATCAACCAGTCCGTATCCGTCGTCGCCGTCGTCGTCGTTGTAGTCAGCTGGCTTGCAATAAAAATAGCACAACAAAAATAACGAACATGTATAAAAATAACACGAAAACGAAAGAGCAAGCAACAAAAACAAAAAGAAATCCAAACTTCTGACCCAGAAAAGCCATAAACACAAACACAACACATTCCTCGCATAATTCGCTCAATCAGCACACGAATGCAGTTTTTTTCTGTCTTATATATTTTTTTGTTGAAATCTTGACGTAGTCGAGTTTACACTTTATACAAGTTTACAACAATGTCCGAGGTAATATTTATAAAAAAGTCCTCCACACGATAATTAGTTGGGTCGTTTGACTTTTGCACCCAATTAACTTAAGTCCAACAGCAGAACAACAAATTTATGGAATACGGAATACCCAACAGGTATTTAATGGAAATGGACACTACTTTGTGTACCTGTATATTTGAAATGGAAAGCTTTTCAATGATTAATGTTGTCTTTTAGCGTTTGCAAACAGTCGCATGTTTCGCAAATTCTCTGTTATTCATCCGTGAAAGTTTTTCCTTATCAAAGAGCGCTGCTTTTCAAATGGATGCCCAGTCAAAGACTAAGCTTTGCTTACTATTAAGAAATAGGTACGAGTGTGGGCATGGAACGTGCGTTAAATCGATGCCGGAACTTGGTCCTTTCAATAGAAAAACTCTTGATTTTTAAATCGAAGTTTCCTTGTAAGGGAGTTAGCATAAAGTCTCCAATCGTTCGACACTTTGAGCAAATTGATTTGGAGATTGTTTGCACATCTTAGAGTTCGCGGTTATGGATTCTCTAATGTCTAACCGACCTCCTTGATATATGTGTATCATTAAAAACTGAGAGATTTTGTGAACATGCCCTTCGAGAATGTTGTTTTGACCTCATCAACTGGCTTTGTAGGGTATTTCTTTGGCATATCTCCACTATATGATGTCATCATTCGTGGACTAGATGTTTAAGTCAGGAGCACATGGGCTGAAGTTGGATTCAAAATTTAACGAGAATCCAAACTCGTGAAATGGACTACTAAATCAGCTTCGCCTCTGACTAACTATTTGAGAAACAACTGCTTAAGCCTAGTATGCAGCTATTTCAGAACGAAAAATCCCCTACAAAAGTGACAACGAAATTATGAACGAGAATAAAATTCCGCTCTCCTTTTCGTTTTGCAGTACGCTGCCGCGAAATGATGACGAAAAGTGGCTAATTGTAGTAGATTGCTCGGTACAATTATCCACTCTCTTTTCGCACACAATTATTGTCCATGACATAAATTGCGTGCGAAAATTTAACACTTGTACTCAGTGTTGACAGCTTTTATAAGAGGTATGGGCCAAAAATAGCCAAACCAATGCTGAATATCAAAATGCGCATTTTGTTTTGTAATTCCTAGGCACACTTATTCTGATCAAATTGCTTTTAAAGGCGACAATATTAAATTAAAAAAAAAAAACAACACAACACAAACTCGTAATTGAGAGACTTTTCTATTTCTAGTTTTATTTTCAGGAACTTTTAGATAAGTCTTGTTCAGAGCTGTCGTTTGAACAATATTGAAAGGTGGATGCTTCATTTTAGCAGTCTATTACCGTTATACATAAAATAAATGAAAATGGCAATAGATGAAGTTTCATATTCATTATCTTGTGAGATGATTTTACGGCTGAGATGTGGGAGTCTGTTCAAAAACTATATGAAAATGGAGTTGGCTCATTTCAAATTACTGAATAGAAAGTAAAAGTTATACGAAAAGAGTGCGCTCGCAATAGAGGTATAAATTGTTTGTTTATGAATAAGGAGCCTAAAAGTCGCCAAACTTTGAAGTGAATAGCCTTATTTAGGATAAATACCGAATGACAATTTTAAGTTGCTAAATCAAAGAAATTAAATAATTTAAGAAGACTGGTTTCAAGATCTTTATTCAAAAAGAGACCGAGCAACCATCTCAAAATTTCATTGACAACATTTTTCTGGTGGGTATATACCTAGAAAGGGAAGTTTTAAGGGGAAAATTCAAGTGGCTGCTGGCTTCGCAGTACCGCATTCGAACACTCTAATTTTCCAAGACCTTGTTGATGGTTTTGGGCTGCAGCTCTCGGATTGCTTTGATGATAATGGCCTTGAGTGCTTGAATCGTTCCCATCGGTCCTTCACGGTTCCCACAAAAAGAAAGTCCAAAGGGGCCAAATCGCAGCTCCAAGGTGGCAAATTGACATTGCCAAGATGTTTGTTAACGTAGCCGCCGAGATGAAAATCCGCCTCGTCAGAGAAGATGATTTTTCGCCCAAAATCGTTGTCCAATTCAAGCTGCTCTAAGACCCAAACTGCGAAGCGATAACGAAGCGGATGTTCGTGCGCCTTCAATTGCTGGGTCAATTGGACCTCGGACCTTGCGAATAATCCAAGATCTTTGCGCATTCTCCGCTGGATAGTGCGTGAAATGTGGAGCCTTGAGCTGTTACGATCGATGGTGAGTTGATGTTCAGACTCTCGGCTACAGCAGCCACATTCCGTACGACGATGGAGACCTTGAGTGTTGTCCGCTAGCGTACCAGTCTCACGAACTTTTTGCACAAACTTGCGTACAGCTGGTGGGTGCTTTATTTCGGCATTTTTTTTTTAAACGCACTGTTTTGGCTACAGTTTGTAAATAAGTTTTCAATATTTCCCAACGTTGTTCAAGCGTAAGGCGACTTATGTCGTTCCGAGGATACTGATACCTATGATACTGATTTTCTGTCAAGATTTTGAGCGGGAGAAAGCTGTGAGTCTCAAAATAGCCTATGGTTTAAAAAGAAACCACTAGGTGGCCCATCCTTTATAAGTTTTACAACTTTCATTCGGTGTTTGCCTCGCCATTTTGTGAATTTTCCTCCTTTCACATATTTTGGAAGAAAAACTGAAATCAAACGTATTTTGCCTACGCACTCCTCCAGAATACACATCTTTTCTGCTGTCGAGTGCCCTTCCGCCCTTCAAGTGGATCGCCCACCAGTAAAGCTCCAGTTTTTGTGTCCATCCATTCAATTCTCGAGGATCCGTTCAGAGACCAATTTACGAAACATCGCAAGAAACATATTCCGATATCTGCTATTGAATCAAAGCATGTCCCCGGTTGTTAACCCGCAGTACTCTGCATCCGCTGATACGGAAAAAAAGACAACATCAGGAAATGTGAGGACGAAAATCGATAAATGTCTTCCTAGCTGGAGACGATTTCAAAATCCGTTTCTGTCTCCATCAACTATGCCAGTCAACACATTAGACGTCTGAGCTGCACAACTAAAGGTATCTTCTAATAAAAGCATAGTAGAACCGGGGGGGGGGGGAGCAAGACAAAAAAAAAGTGAAAACGCCGCCATCGCCTTTAGCGAAGCAAAAACAGAATAACACGACAGCATCTTTTCATGTGTAGTGCACTTCGGCTTTTTGGACATGCTGCAAAGTATATCTACAGCTATCACAAGGATGATGCACTCCTCTGGGCTGTCTCTTGTTCAGCGCATTATTTATATCCTCGCTGCCGACGACATGGTGAAAAGTAGAAAATTCACTTTTTAAAGTTTTTCTCCGAATCGAAATTATGTCATCTCGAAGGAGGTAGGTGGTTGGCTTGAAGCGACATCCCCTCTTCATGTATCGCAGAGTCGAAATCGATTTCCACTCGGAGCCACATTACCATGCCAAAGTAATGGGCCTACTTTCAGCCTGACTTCATCAGTTGAGACTGAGAGAGAATGCTAATGATGAGAGGAAGACGGTGGTGTTTCGTTGCGTCGCACTGAGACCGAGGCCGTTTCTGTAACCACCTCGACGACTATTTACTATACGACGGCGGATGTTACTCTGTGCTTTGCCCATTGACCTTTTTCCGCATATTTATCCCTCCAGTCGCTTTGTTTGTTTTGATTTCGTGTATATGTGCCGGCATTATTAGGCAGCGGTTTATCCTTTCCAGAGTGTATAGTGTGTACGTCTTCTTTTTTTCTCTTCTGTTTTGGATATTTTGAAGTGAAGTGACGTGTGCTAACGAGACCATACTATTCCACGGGAACCAGCAACCCACGGACGACGGCGATGACGAGAGAAGGACGATGTGTATATTTGCCTCAAATGTTTTCATTCATTCACCCGCAGAAAAGGAAGCAAAATTGTACATAAGTATATGTAGTATCCGGAGAATCGGTAGGTCGGTCGTTATATATGTAGGTATAGGTATGTAGGGAGTAGTACAAGCAACCAAGTGTTCAGGGATTCCAACCGAATGGGGTTATATGTTTATTGGGTACGTTCTCCTCGTTGTCGTCGTCGTCGTTGTGCTGCAGCAGCGCGCAAACCTTTTGTATTCTTCTCATTTTTCCTTTCGGCGCTTCCCTCCTCGTTCCCCTTCTCTACACCGTCGTCGTCGTCGTCATCATCATCATCTGTTCTCCCTTTTTATTTTGGACATTTCGAGCAAAAGTCATTGACTTTATTTTGTCCTAATTTCAAAAGTGCGGTAATGCTACCTGTGGGTTTTCCCGTGCCGCCGGTACTCATGTTGTGTACATTTCAATTAGAATCAAAAACGACGAGCAGATTTATGGCGGAATGATGATCGAAGGACTCATTTGCGTTTGAAGTGCAACAGAGCGGATCGATGACAGAGAACTGGGGACTAATCAGAGAAGTTGCTATAGCCGGGTGTCAAATAAAATCACTCATGAAAATATCTATTAATATTTAGAGCAGTGACAAATCAGCATCAGTACTACGATTTGCTTTCTATAGCGCAAGTGACAGGCGACAAGTCTCAATTGCTTGTGGGGTTTCTGCTCAAACGGAATTCGATTGCCGCTTCCTCGAGTGCTTTCATCAATTGAGACAGTTATTGTGTAGGGCCATATAGCGTTTGAAACGTGCCATCAGTTTCGACAGGTTTATGACTGTCATTTTACTAAATATTTGACATCGGTGACTTATTTGTTTTGTTACATTTGGACAATTTGTTCGATCTGTGTGAATAACAACGTAACAGACGCAAAATATTTTTCTCACATTTGTCTTATTGGCGGCATTAAGCTGCTCATGAAGTAGCTGTCAATTTACGTGCCTTAAAAGATCGATACGAAACTGGGTTGATAGCCAGTTACCGACTGCAAGAAAAAACCATCGAGTCCTGACCAGAATCGGAGTCAAAGTGTTGTGACACATCGTGTCGCTGAACCGAACATAATGATGGCGAACGTCAAATTGGTTTCCGTTGTATTTATTGCACTTTAATAAACAGCAACAATAATTTTGTTCGCATTCCTAAGCGACAACTTTCATTGACAAAACGTCAAGTTTGCTTCGAGAAGTGAAAATTGTACCACCTATATCTTCGTCGCTCTCGTGGACTCGTTTTTTTCTCTTTCAAATGTTTTTTAACAGAAAGTGATAGCTTCGTTAACAAACGAAGAGAAAAAACCCTATACGATCTGACAATAGATTTCGAAATCATTATAAAAAGTCATATAACTAACAATATCGTGTAATCTGGCCTTTAGTTAGCTACCAAACGTCAGAAAGCAAACAGCATTTGAACTCTGTAATCGGTAATGTACTTGCAATTTTAATTCTGACAGGCAATTCTCCATATTTGTTACTACTGGAATGAGAATGGGAACATTCGAAAACCCAGTTATCTTAAGTCAAATAGATTGGTTTGGACTAGATGTACCCGAACGCAGAACCTAGTTTGGTCAGTTCTTACGTCAGTCACATGTGCGAACCGTCAATTTAGTACATTGCTTAGGGTTTATATTCGAGCTCTACAAATTAAACACTAAAATGTCTGCGTTCAGGACCTATACTACTTTTATTTGACAATGTAAAAATGTCGGCCATTGCCTATAATTGTCATCAGACGATGAAAAAAAAAAACCGAGACGCTGGAAACCCGTCGGCTTAACCAAATAAAGTTGGTTGGTTTAGGAACGAGTAAGGAAAACGGACTAGATGTACTAGATTTTCATACTGCAATTTTGTTTCACGTTCACAAATGGCGTTACCATACTCATTCACGAATTTGTTGAATAGATTCATCAGTTATCCCTGCATAAACGTGAAACTGAAACTGACTGACTTTTCATATGCGACCGATCTAGGCCCATTAAAACACAGACACATCAATTCAGACAGCTGTCACATTTACTAAACTAGGTACCTGAACGGCCTCACTCTTGCAATTTCCTGTCAGGAAGTGATCCTTTGAATCGACGTCAAATGCAAATTGTCCAAGGGACTACCAGCTGAAGTTGACAACCATAATGCGTTCGTATTGTTGCAACAAAGCATACACACAGCATTAAGGCTTCCGATAGAAAGGACCTATAAATCCTGCCAAGTGTGTCTTTCTAGACAGCCACCTAACCTAACATAACCATGAGTCTCATGTTCGTCTATCTTACCGTAAATCTTGCTTCACGTGACTCTTTTGTAACGGAAATACATTTTAGTGAGTATATAGTCTACCAGCATAATTCTCGAGCTAACTTACACAAAACATGGAATTGAAGGGCCGTGTGCAGCTTTCAACTCGGACTCCAAACCTGGCCCATCTGTCAGGCGCAAACTTCTCCTAATTGTGCTCTTGTGATGAGGATAGATAATCTAATCGGTATTCCAAAACTGTTAGTCGGCACAACGCATGTGTTCACATGTTTTCCAAAAGCGTTTAATTGTTTGTGCGACGATGTCGCTGTGAGGGACATCATCAAGAAGGCCGCTGACTTGACGGAGTGCTCAAACCCAGTATGCAATTGGCACTGAGTACCCTCGGCCATGTCAGAAATATCGATTTATCGATGTCAGAAATAAAAATGCAATGAACGCCTCGGTGACAATCACACAATCGGCTATAAACATTTTTAACAGTGATCATGATTGCTGTCGGCAAATTTAAGACGAAGTTGTGAATTGAGATCAGTTGTAGGTTAAACCCCGGCGCCGCAGTTTTTGCCTGCCAAAAGGAGAACGTATGACAAGAAAACCTTCTCTTACCATTTTGGCGCGAACAACCCGTAATGGTTCGGATATCTGTCAATTATTGCGGGCATAATTGCGCCGTGTTGGGAATCACTATAAATAATTGAACAGCCTTCAAAAAAAAAAAGAAGAAAAACTTTTCCCCACAACAACTCAATGTGCACACCCACAAGTCCATATCGTACTCTACACACACATCGCCATCTCTATTCACGGTTGTGTTGAAAACTCTAAAATCATTTAACTTCCCGTCCCATCTCAGACACTGATGGCCATAATGTATGCCATTAAACTCTCCATTATAAAACACGTTTTCTGTGTGTCCCTATCCTTGTGCTACGTGCTGGATGAATATAAATGTGCTCTGGTGCTCCTTGAAAAGGGACATAATCTCTCGGAACTCGAACAATCCTCTTTTTTGCCATATGTCCTCGGTCCGATATTAAATATCATTGCGAGCAACTTTAATGGTTGACACATTTTTTGCCAGCTTCCTCATTATTGTCGGAATCGCATTTGCCGTGTGGCCCAAGGGAATCAAATTGTTCGCCGGTCCATCATTAATTTTGAAAAATCCTCTATAGGTAATAATTAATCGCTGAAAAAACTTCAACAATTGTAGTTCATAAATCTTGTTCCTTCTGTCGTTGAATCTAAACCGAACTTCCTACGCGCATTTAAGAGGAAGAACTCCTCTGGCGGTTGCAGGGATTATTAGGACAATAATGTGTCTTGTTGTGTTGACCAATTTAAACTTGGCCGCAGTACGTTGTTGTCGACGTAGGTACCTATATTCGTACTCTGCTGTAGTCAAGGTGGGCTAGGCGTCTTAACAAACTTCTCTGCAATTGGAACTTCTTGGAAGTGGTGTCCCAGTCGTCGTCGTCGTAGTCGTCATTAATGAATCTTCCTCTTGCTTGCAACATGCAGCGTTTGTAGCGATGCGACTTACAAAAACGAAAAACCCATCTCCGGGAAGGGAACGTATATTTCACAAAACATTTGCGCCCCTCGTCGTTGTACGTGGTATTTATCCTTCATCCCTGTACACACAAGAGTCTGTTATATTCCCTTGTACGAGTTTTTCTTTTTTGTTTCGTGATCCCTCTTTTAATATTCCACACCACTGGCATTGGCATGGCATGACGAAGAAGAACACACCGGGACGGCACCAGGGGTTGGGAAAATGAAAATCCTTTCATTAATGCCGCTCTTGTACGAGAGTGTATGTATATGTATGCGGCGATTACGCTGAGGGTAGTTTTGTTTCGCCCCATGGAACGAAAGCAAAACCCACGAACGTTGTGTGCTACTAAAGCGCCCGAGAACCAGAACTCCGAACTGAATACCAGCGCCAGAGACGGAGCGCTGCTAAATTCGAAGGTAAAGCCTGCTGGCTGCTGCTGCTGCTGCTGCTGCTGCTGCTGCCATCCATCTACCCATAGAGAGAATCAAGCAGGAAAGCAGAAATGTAAACGGAGGAGGACGACAACGACGACGATCATGATGATGATGGTAGAACGTAGAACGTAGAACCGTATAGAAGGTCGGTCGGGTGGTGGTAGATGGCAGCATGATGATGAAGAACAATCCCCCGCACATACATTTATTAAAGCAGCAAAAACCGACACTGGAATTGGAATGCTGAGCTGCCTTCCGCCTCTCCCTACGGATAGAATAGATACACACAGCACAGCACAGACAAACACACTCCCAGATAGTGTGTACACATCGTATGCTCTCTGCAAGGCAACTTCGGCAGCAGGCAGGCGGCAGGATTGGATGTGGAAAATCGATTAAAATACTTCCATAGGGTGGAGCAGTGCGAATAGAGTCGGCTGCCATCATATATATAGCGCAGAGAACCAGAAAGAGATAGCGACAGCGACAGCAATCAAATAAAATTCTCTAAAGGCGCAGATGACAGAGCCAACCGAACCGAACCCGAACAACAAAACATACAAATTTCCCTGCTGCTGCTCTGACTCTGACTTCGTTCGACTTGGTTGTTGGCCCTGTGTTTGCTTCCCATCGTTTCGTTCTTCTGCAACCAAGACCAACCGTGTGTTTGGTGGTACACGTCCCGGTCCCTCCTTGGTGCTCACCCCCGCATTCCACTTGGTTTTTATTATTTTCCTCCATTCCACCATGGGTAATCTGATTTTAATTGTTTGCTGGAATATAAATTATGTCGTAGTTTTTGCTTTTGGCTTTTCCGTTCGTTCTCGTTTCTCTTTTTGATTTGTTTTTTTTTTCTTCTCTTCGATTCGTTGCTGTTGGTGTTTTTCATTTTTATTTAATTTTTGCCTCCTTTTCGAGGATCCAATCGATAGTGATGATGATGCGCTCGGATTTGTCGAGGAACAATTATGTAATTCAATTGACAAATGTTAAATCGGTAAATTTGTGTATATCTGCAACTATCGTCCTTTGGCCGTCAATTAAATTTTGCTCGCAGTTTAGCTTCCAAAAAAAAAGAGAATATCCTTTTTTTTTTGGGTGGGGGGTGGTAGTGGAAATGAGAATTAAGTGTTATCCTCCATCATCATCATCGTCGTCGTCGTCAGGATGATCCTGCAACTCTGAACACGGTTCATTTGGCGTTGGTGTTCGATTTGGTGGGTGGTTTATATTGGCAGGAAAATGATGTGTGCATGCACATAATTGCCTACTTTGCACCGGGCGGCGGGCGGTTTCCGAGTAGGGGAGCGTTTGATGTATGCACATCAATTTCATTAAATGGAGAACACTGTGTATACTACCTATATACTGAATGTGTTTGGGTAGAGAGTAAATTTGTTAATGGGGCGGCTGCCTCAAGAATGTCCGGTTTTGGGCAGCGCGCAGCGATAGTTACACATAGCCACCCATACAAACATCCGTTTTAGATGTAATTAATCGATTGGACAGGACATTGTGTGTGCGTTGGGGATGATATACAGATAAAATCACTGTGCAGATAATCTTGGCAGGACACTACAAATTTTATGGGATTGTCTCCGATCGAAGGTTGTTGTGGCACTAATCGCTTTATTGTGATGGAAGGTTTTAGCTCTATGGATTGCTGATTCAAGTGGTGGCAGATTTGATGGAAACGTCGACGCGTCATCGTCTTTATTAAGTATTTTATAAGTGACATTTCTAGCCATTTGTTCTGTCCAAGTTTGTTGGTTAATTTTAATGGAACTCGCACGTGACAATTTCAGCGATGGACTTTTTCGGTTTGTCACTGGTGGACTTCTTTTATTTCGAATTGTACTTGCTTGGTTTTTGACACCTTGTGGGTGCCGCACTCTTCAATCTTTGACAGAATGACACTTGGTTTTCGCCATCTATAAAGAGAAGGAGTTCACTCTTCTTTAGCGCTGCTGCCTATGGTTCAAACGTTTATGGCGGCACATCATTTGTGAAGAGTCTTTCATTAAGGACTTGGCAACTAATGACGCCACCGGCATGAAAACCGCACCAAACAGTCACTTTTTGCGGATGAAGTGCTGTTTCATGAAGCACGCTAGGGTTCTCACCGGTCCAGTAACGCATATTTTGCTTATTGACGAAGCCGTTTAACTAAAAATGCGCTTAATCGAGGATGATTTTGCGATGAAATCCTTCATTTTCTTCCATCTTGTGCAGAGCCCAATTCGAGAACGTCGATTCATATGATCAAGTAGCTCAAGTTCTGAGTCTTGCAAGGATGTAGGCCATGATCCTTAAGCAAAATTCGCCATAATGTGGTCTGGGAGAGGCCCTATTCTTGAGAACGCTGTGAAATTGGCTGATTTGGCTCGTTTGCGACAGACACCTCTTGCCTCTATGGCAACAATATTCTCCACACGTCGGGCAGAACGTAGTCTCTCTGGCACGGCAACAACAGCAAATATTCTGACTCAAATTTTTTGCACTATAGGTTATGAATTGCTTGTCTACTGGGGCGAGAATTAGTTCCGAAAATTGGTGTAAACGCTCTTAAAGTTGTGACCATACCGACTCGGAATTGTAATTATTTGTAAACGTTGCTCCTTTATGTACATAACCATGACGAAAATGCCAATAAGTACTGAAAATTTTGACATTGACAGTTCGGTAATCCGTTTAAAGGTGCGTTCGCACTGAAAGTTTGAAGTTGTCAAGTCGCTAATGCAAGACCCATTAGATATCAGATGAGGGTGCAACAAATTGTCTGTTGCAGCGTTTCACGATTTGCAGCCCCCTTGAAGGTGGATACATACGTGTCCAGGCAACTCAGCCGCACTAGTTCACATTCCATTTCAGGCAGTACATAAGAGCTACTCGATAAAAATACTCCTTTCTGCGATAAAAATATGGTTAAGTAAGCTTTGCGGACGATCCAATATGAAACCAAAGTCGGCGGGTTTCTCCTTAACCTCAAATGGGCGGTGTTGCCACTCTATAAATTGCGTACATAAGTGAAATAACCAAAAATGTCCAAAGTTTTAGTTGTTGTTGCGACATGACAGTGAAAGTGGTGCCAAATGTCATCTCTGCTTGTCGACTCAAAGAGGCCTTTTTTTGCCATGTATTTTCTTTTGCGCGCATTCCTTTGTCATCGGTTTATTTCTTATCACTCAAGCTCAATCCTTATTCAGTGTTTCCCTGGGAACAGCAGAAGGTGTATCGTGTGTATACGTACCACCGGAGAAGGAGGAGACACAAAACCAGCTGTTTTATCATTTACTATCTGATCACATCCGTGTGTGGTTGCCAAACTAGAGCCCTTTCAATCTTTTCAGAAGTAATATGACTCATGGTGTCCTCGTCCTAGACATAAATACATCTTCACATACAGTCAACCTTGAAATCAATTTCATTGCGGTGTCAGTTTTTTTTTCCGTTTTTGTGTTTCGTTCCTCTCTTCAGCTACGTACTTGTCTTTTCACGCAAGAGGATAATTATTCTGAATAGTTTATTATTATGTCCCTTTGTCTTGACGACAATTGCCCGACGGTATAATTTGTAATATACGTTCCGGTTGGGTGTGTTGTCGCATTTCAATTGCCCCGGCGGTAGACGTGCTCACGCATGACGGTGCCGAGTCACCGTCATATCGCCATCCTCATCACTTTTTGGAAAGGTTTTTATTTTATTTTTGTTTTTGTTTACTTTCTTTGCTGTCTTACTTGTGGCGTGCTGTTTGCTGTATATTCAGCAACACTATGGGTGTCATTAGGAAGCAGGAACAGGTGGGCCATAAATCATTTCAGCCCGCAACCGCAAGGGAAAGGATGCATTTTATGTTCTGTTCCTGTCCGTTGCGCGAATTTTACAAATTTTTTGACACCCTTCATGGAGTGGCGCTAGAATCCGAAATAAATATTGACACCATTTAGATATTCATGCAGAGGATGGGCATAAACCCGCTTGAATTCTCTCCCCCCCTTGTACGTTCTCTGGCACTTGGACAACGGATAGGCATTCAAGATTTAAGGCACCAAACCGAACCTCGCGCCTGTTGTTCGCGGAACGATAAACTCGATTTGCATTATTTCGTAAGAGTAACCTGATTTATATGATGCAACCAAGGTGGATACTGCTTTCAAAGGACAATTCATGGCTGCGGACTGGAAAACTTGAACTTGGCAAACTGTAACACACGCTCGCGGTACTGCAAAGAGAGAAAAAAAGCTCAAATTTCAATTTCATTCCAAAGAGTTACAATATTCAACCCAGTTTCATCATGGAATAACCGGTCCGCTCTATTGTCGTGGGGTATATAATGCCAACTCGATTCAATACCCCAGGCATTTGCATGATAATAAGTGAGGCACCGCACAAGAACTCACTCACTTTTGCGAAAGTTGTTTCGTGTACACGTGTTTATGCATAGATACGTAGGTATAAAACTGGCCGTAGGACAAGAACTGCTACTAACTTGGTTTTGCTAAGCGAATGAGCTGCCCTATTGTTCATTGTACGGTGGACCGAAAGAACGGTGGCAACATAAATTGGCAATAGTTTATTGTGAGCTAAAAGGTTGCAAGTCCAAACTTTTTTTTGCCTATAACAGACCAAAGTATTTCTTAGGCTCGTCCTCAACTCTCTTGATAGAGTTTTGTTACGACACGCTGTAGGATGCTCTGGGTAAAGGAGGTTAGGTTCGAAAATCTATTTTGGAAACACGTGACTCCGTAACCACAACATGCAGCAGAAAGGCGGTGGGTTGATATAGCTCTAAGTAGGACAGAAGGCGGCTTTAAGAGTGTCTGCTGTTAATGTCACGTGGATTTTAGGACCCTTTCCATGAGTTTTTTTTTTTTCGCTCACGCGAAAGGAACCTACAACTTTAGGTCTCAGGACTCTTGAATGTCAGATGTTTCAGGTGCATAATCTTCTGTTGCTGTCTAGTAATCATTTGGAAGACCTATTTTCAACAGCGGGTTGAATGTTTGGCTGGAAGTATAATCCACTTTGGATCTGCGAGAGTTGCTGTTGGTTTCAGACTTTGTCCAGAGGCTCCTGTCAAAACCTTATGACCTTAGTTCTGTAGCTCTGAAAAGAGGGTTTTTCCAAGGACGGGCCACTTTTGAAATGGAATAAAACAAGCTGATGGTATTTAGGAAATTCTTTTTTTATTTTACGGACCCATCTATGCTATTATGCATGAAATATTAGGTACGTGTCGTGCAAATGTCCTCCACGGCTTCTCACGGTGACACGGATCCGAGTGGTTCAGTTGTTAATCAGTGGTGCAGTTTTTAATGACTTTGTCCGGCTGAATTTAATCGATGGCATTGATTATGTTGGTTTTAAGGCTCTTTGGAGTAGACCTGCGACTTTATTAGGTAACGCCATGAGCAGAATTCTAGCGGAGCCACACTATTTCGGTGTCCAATGCGCATACACCACCTCTACTAGAGATTGCTATTCTGTTCAATCATTTATGCAGAGTGTCCGTCGTGGCGTCTGCTTTCTGACAGATGCCCTGCCGGAACCACTTAAAGTCTATCTATCTATTGGCATCATTCTTGCCTCACCGAAGTCTTTTTAAAAAAAGGACAGATTAATAAAGCCACACCAAACAGTTAATTTTTGTGGATGCATTGCCACCTGGAACCTGGTGAAACTCGTGTGAGTTAGCGTCGTCCCATTTATGCAAAAATGCGATGATTTTTCTGCCAAAATTGGGGTCCTCTTCCAAACGGTCCGAAGTCCATAGTCAAGGAACAAACGGCGTTGCCTATGGTCATAAACTTTAAGCTTTGGGTCAGTTGGATCTTGCGAATACGGCTGTGGGCCCAAGTCTCAAATTTTGCGCCAAGTTAAAGTCGGCCTTTGGACATCAACTCCAAATATTACAGTAGTAACTCACAAAAGGCACCAGTTATCCTCGGCTGTTTATGACAACATTAGGAGTGTTTTAGCTTCGAACTCAGCAAAGCAAAGTAAAGTAGGCTTTACAGCACGTAATTACAACAACTACGCTCTGCTTGACATTACGAGGGCTCACAGTAGTTGTTGTAATTGAAAACACGGCTATTGATTTATTGAGCTCATATCAGCAGTACGTCCAACTTCTGAGGAGCTTTCAGTTTCGTGCTAAACTTCTGAACATAAAAAACAGTATACCTACTAAACTGTGACATAAAAACAAGCCCCCTGTACACCATTTTTCGACTTTCGACTTTGATTTCCCAACAGAAATGGCCGCTCGTCGGATTCCCAAGTTAAATTTTCTCATCATAACCACAAAATATGCCTCTAAGAGTTTTCCGCAAATTTAAAACTGTAACAAATTTGGAATTTTTGATTATTTTAATTAAAATTTCATTGGAAAATATTTAATTGCTTATTTTTATCTATTTCTTGCAGTCAAATACTTCCAGAGGTCAATCACCTTATCCCCCAACGCATGGGCAAAATTCAGGTTCCTATCCAAGTTCACCCCAACAGCAGCCAGGTGGACCGCCACCACCACCACCCCAGTCAACGGCACAGGGCTCTGGTACATCTCAATATTCACCATACCCGCAACGATATCCCACACCACCAGGCCCGGCGACAGGACCAAATCACAGGACTGCCTATTCAACGCATCAGGTAATTAGACACCTTCTCCCGTTATGTGCATATTATATGCAGTCTCATCTATTCGACTTGATGTAAAATTTATAATTTATGTACACATGCGAAGATAATGAGCATCTGTAGGTATGTGCAATGTATAGGTAAATGTGATGTGCGCGCCGCACCACATAATCCGCTCCGCACACACCAACGTCCACTAATGCATTCATATATATAACAATAATTATCGCTGATCTGCCCTTCTTACTCGGATACCGTGATTAAGTGGATTGCAATTTGTGGCGACATACCTGCACAGAAAATAGACACGACCGACGAGAGTGTAGTGTTGCAGATTGTCATTGCAAATCGATGGTTAATGGGGTCAATGTCCAGTTGTAGCGTGCGTTTTCTTTCGCGCGATAAGATGTTGGGTGCGGGGATGGCAAAAAGTGGTTTACCACACCAAGTCCACGAGTTCTCTCAACTTTTTTTTTTTCTTTTCGTTTTTTGTTTACTTTTAATCTCTCATGAGGGGGTTTTTTTTGTTCCCCCTTTGGCCTGAGCTATCGATTTTTGTTGAGGAAGTAGGAAAGGTTACGAGGAAATCGAAGTATGAGCAGAAGCACCGTTGCCGGGGGCAATGAAAACGATTTTAAGGGTTAAGCGGTGGCCCGCTTTTTCCTTGAAGCTCTGATAGCTTCACCTTTGGACGCAGTGCAATATTGTTGTCTATGTATGCGGCGCCGGTAGCTGTACGTAAACTATAAAGTCCTCTGCAACGAAGGCGGTGTGAAACAGGAGCTTGCTGGATTCCTTTCTCTAACTTCGCGAACTTACACTTTACTACAGGAATACGGTAATCTCTTTGATCTGAGTTACTCGTCAATTGGTGGCACTCTCCACTTTGTTGGGTTTTCAAGGCTCAGCAACTGTGACACTTTTCTGATCATCGCATAGTAGTACGCTGAAGAAATTATTTCGCACATAGATTTCATGGCAATATAGTTTAAGTCACGGGGGGTTTCCAAGTCCGTGTGTTACAAAAGGACCAGGAGTGGTATCGAATCCTTATGTTCTTCCCTTTGTTTGTGGAAAGTCATTTGCATCATTTAAAGGACCATTTGTGTTTGAGCATAACTCAAAAATGTTTAAAAGAATCCAAAAAGTCGGGGGTTTCCCTTTTTAACATTATAATAGAAATGCATCATTTGGCAGACGAGGACGTACCAAGCTTAACCTTCAAAAAGCATGCGGTAGATCTACTTTTACGTAACGAAGTCTTTGACAAAATTTTGGGTTCATTTGATCGGTTTTCTGAATATTTGACAGTTCATTTGCAATCAGTGCCAGTTCCGTTGAATGTCTGCTGTCCCGAAGACTAAAGACTAAATCTTTCTATCGCCGCATCGCTTTGGACTGCCAAGGGGCTCTTGCTCTTGCGTGTGACTATATTTCTGTCAAGTACTATGCATGCAGTCAGTGACATTGTTTTTTTTTTTTAACACTGGAACAACAAAAACTACCACAATTGGGAAAGGTATTCCATAAGCTTGGAGTTGCAGGGTACCTACTTATATGCTAAGATCGTGACTGCCAAAGGCGCTTTCAGAGTAAGAGAGAAAATTCGGTCGTTTACTTTCGCTGACTTGATTTCTTTGATCAGATCGGACTTCTGCCACTAATGGACTATACGAAACCAAGCTATGACTTTGACAAGAAATTTAAGGTCTGTATACAGAACAGCCGCAGTAGCTTACCCCCGTATTAATGAACGCTGCAAGTTATCAACTCGTTATTCAGAAGTTATGGCAAAGTCCTGCAGCGTTTCCCAGGTAGAGATCTACTCGGTTAAAAAAACGGCTCAAATTGTCTTAGCGAGGGAAATACCAGCAATGGGAATTACCTTCTCCGTGGACAGTCAAGCAGCACTTAAAGCGAATAACTTTTATCTGGTAAACTCTAGGTCAATGCCTTTCAGCATTGATAACTTTAAACCACTATATACTCCAGTATTGCTATTCTGGATTCTTGGGAACGGGCAGCAAAGACTGTGTCTCTGGAAAGGACATGATATTAGCTGACAGGCAAGAACCACTGCCTTTAAACTGAGAGCTTCATTTTAATTTTTGACTAAAGAACGACGGAACAACACTTTCGGTTGTATCATACAACTTGTGGCCCGCAATTGACACTAAAGGGTCAAAGATTCCAACTTCTTTTGATAGAATCCAAATCCGAGTGCTCGTCGCCGTCGGGGTAGAAACCGGACACTGCATCATTGGAAACATGGCCAAAAGGCTGCGTAAAATAGAAATAGAAGTTAAATAGGTCTCCTGCCCAGCTCAAGAACGCCGCTACTCCTGTAAGGGAGCACGGTTCTTTGACGAAGAACTAGCAAAGATACCTCTAAGGAGATTCATCAACAGATCCGAATAGTTTTGTTAGTTGCATGTCTTATCATGCACTAAAAGAACGCCAATCACAA
This sequence comes from Cheilosia impressa, assembly GCA_948293265.1. Lineage (NCBI taxonomy): Eukaryota > Metazoa > Arthropoda > Insecta > Diptera > Syrphidae > Cheilosia > Cheilosia impressa. Next base: position 2,161,700 of record OX411880.1, read on the forward strand.
TGTGCCTCGCAGGCTTCTGGGTGAAAATTGCATACGAGTGTAATGCAAACTAGCCTAACCTAATAATTTTTTTCTTCTTCGGCTTTCTTTATGATTTCCGCCCATGGTTTCCATGCGATCGACCATTCCGTCCTGTCTTTCCAACTGTAACGCCGTCTGTCCGTCCACGTTTCCATTTGTGCAGCATTTTAAAAAACGGATTCATTTGCGTCACATCCCAATTGAATAAAATAAATCCAATTATATGTTCCAGCTGAAATTCCCTACGCAGAATTCATTTTTCACATATTCATTACGAAGTCATTTCATGCCATACAAAAACGGATGAAAAAAATACGCAAACCTTTCCTGACCATTATGTCCAATGTGCTGCGCCTATGTGTGTGCATTTTATTTCAAACAAATTCCAATTAAAATTGAATTATTTAATAAAAATGCATACATGCATTCGTCGGAACTATCATCCACCGAGCAGCGCTATACATTCTATGTCCTTCCACAGAGCTGCGCTTCCGAAAAAATAAAAATTAAAAAAAAACATCCTATCCCCGACCAACAATTTCATTTTTTGTGCAATGGCCGCCTAATGAAATTTATATTATTTTATTTTCTACATCCGCATTGCGTAAAAATTGTGAAAATGCTCGTGTGTACTATAAACCATAAAAAAAAACAACACCAACATAAAAACGCACCAAAACGAATGCAAATAAGTACACAGAACAAAAAAAAAAATGGACATATCTGCTCGTGATGTGCACATATACATTTTTTTTAATTACACATCCACGGCGAGTGTGTTAGGTACGCGTACAAGTTATAAACAAAAATGCATCCTGTGCGCTAGTATTTGCACCACCCGACGACACCCTCCCACAGCCACCCATCATCAATCAAAATTTCAAAAACAGATAAAAAAAAGAAAAAAACAATTGCAACGAAAACAAAAACCCAACAAGAAGCCCGCATTGGAAAACTGATTTAATATGTTTTGTGTGTGTGTGTCCATTTCAGTATCCTGAACCAAATCGACCTTGGCCAGGTGGATCCTCGCCTGCTGCTAGTCCCGGACCCGGTGGTCATCCGCATCCTCCAGCATCTCCACATCAACCACAACACGGTGGACCACCACCCAATAGTCCTGGACATGCTGCACCAAGCCCATCGCCTCAACCATCGCAGGCGTCCCCATCACCCCATCAGGTAATTAATTTTTAACGAATTTTAATTTATCGACCGTATTACGGAGCGAGGTCCGCACCGTTCGTACATGTGCATAGAGTGTAATAGGTGTGTGCGCGCCAGTGCAGTGCACCTTCCGAACGGAAAATGCTGAAATTGAAAAACAACAAAAAAAAAAAACTGAAAAACAAAAAAATAAAACTCGCCTTACCGTCGGTGTTCAGTTTCAGCTTCAGTTCTGAGTTTTGAGTTCCTGAGCGCGCGGTTGCACTGCAAATATCATTCGAGAGATTATAATCTGTCAGTGGACGGATGGGTGGGTGGTTGTTCAGACAGAAAACCCACCCACAAAGAATTTTCCAAACGCCAGCGTTGTGTGTGCGTCCTTGTCGGAGGGAATTTTTGTCATATGTCCGGTAAAGTCGAACAATTTACTGCACATACAAACAGCCCACCCTCGTGGTGCGGTGACTGCACTCTGGTGCTTGGTTGCATTATGCAGATAGATAGTAGAAAAGGTCCTGTTTTTGTGTCCTCGTACTCGGATAAAAACGAGCACCGGCAAAACGGTTTCATACAGCATTCACAAAGAGGGCTTCGGCATGCATGCGAATTTGCCGTCGCCGCCGCCGCCCGATGATTTGTAGTTTCACATTGAGCCAATTGCTGATTGCAGTCCTTTTGGGGTGGTCTTTCTTCCCTTTTTTTTTTTTGTCGATTCATTTTTGTTCGTGGGTTTTTTCGCCATTTTTGTGTGTGTATACTTGATGTACTACAACTTATTGTTCAAATTAATTAATTTTTCCCAGTGGGGTGGTACACGCCTCTTGACGCAGAAAAACAAAAAAAAAATCCTTCGCATTAAAATAATGAGCGAATTTAAATTAATCCGCGCAAATATTGTGCGTACATACTGACGTGTTTTTTCCGGGAAACATTCTTTTTTTGTGTGTGTTTGCATGCGCAACATGCGTGTGGTGTTAAGGGAATGCGTGTGCGTATATTTCGCGAATGCAAATAAATGGGGTGGCAAGGGGCGCCGCTCTCAACAAGGATACATTTTTTCGCACTAATTTTTGATTGAGTTGCAGCAGCAGCAGCAAGCGCCCTGGCCCGGGCATTGGCTAATTAAAATTCAAAATCAATACAACGACGAATTGCAAATTTTTGCAATACATTATCATTACAATCCATTTGGGGCCTTAATCATGCCGGCCGGCGGCGCGCGGCAAGGTGGGAAAATAAAAAAAGTCCACGGCTTATTTTGCAATTTCAGTTTTCAGTAATCAGGGCTGCAATATTGCAGCACCCAATGTCCTATAGGACTATAGGTTGAAGTTTCCATATATAGACTAACTTACTAATATGATGGGCAATGGCATGTAGATTTGGAAATGTAACGTTGGGTTCAATTTGATTACAGCTTGATTACAGTGCAATTGCAGCATCAGTTGCAGTTTGGTGTGCGTTTTCTGGACTGAAACAAGTTTCCATTTTTAAAACACCTTGGCAAATGCATCGCTGCAGACTTTTTTAAGAAAAGGCGTCAAAGGCTGAAAGTTTTAGTCCTGATAATTTAAAACAAACGACTTTGTTTGAATTTTTAGAGTTTAATACCTTCGCCAAAAATTAATTTTATAGCTTAAACCTTCGTCGAAAACAGTATACCTAACACACTTCTACTTCTGATTGAAGTGGTGTTTCTGGTGCATCGCCCCTTAATCCTAAAAGGCTGCAAAACTCCGGAAACAATGTAGATGACCACAAAAAGGATGCTGGCTTTAAGGTCACAAAAGTACTAAAGACTCCGAAATTTGCTGACGAGTGTCCACCTTGTGTATCTGTTTGAAGGAGTGCATAGGTCTGGTAGATTTTTGCAAAGAATTCCATTGCAAACAGGGGAAAGAATCGCCACATCTGTGAACGAGCTATACGTTCACCACAATTAAGTCCTACATGTAAAACAAAAACAAATTCCGTCACTCATTGCTTCACATATGGCACGATTCGACCTCGTATTAGTACGAGGCATTGGGCACTTTCAAAAATCTAGTTATCCTAGGTCGACTAGATTGGTCTGGATGAGTTGTAGCCTGAACGCAAAAACTAAATTGGTCGGGAACATTACCTTTTCTACGTCACCATCATATGCAAACTATACTCAGTCACGAATTTCTTGACTAGATTCGTCGGCTACCCCTCCATAAACGTCAACTGAACAGCTGCTCATACGACCGATTTCAGCCAATCACAACCGAGATGCATCTAGTCAGACTTACTTAACTAGATACTTGAACCCATTCGTACTGGAAATCCTTGAATGTCTGCCAAAAAAATATTTTACATAACATAAAATAAGTTACATAACCTTCCATTATATCGTCGGTCAAAAATTTAAATATATTTATTGAAATGCCGAAAGAATTCCTTCTCTTTCCTTTGGCGTTAAATTAAGACTTGTAACAAATTCGACAGAATCGTAAATTTTCCTTGTCAGTTTGGCCAACACCAATAGAAATGGATAGCAAGTGGAAGATCAACAACTACGTTGGCATTACTTTTCCGTAAATCTGAATCGAATTATCTGAATTCAATAACTTTTTGGTCGAAATTTCGAACATTTTCGAAGATTCGCTGTCCTCTGCAGTTTTCACAACAAAAACCATCCTCCTCCGTAACATTTGTCAGTAACTTTTATTGATTTTCCAAGTCTTTTCCATCCTTTATTCGCATTCAAGTTTGTATATAAATATTCCTTTGTCAAAGTTTCGTACATATTCGAAGTTAGCTTAAAATTGTGCGGACTTTTTAATGAATTTGAAATTATTCTCTACACGCGGAAACATTTTCTGGTTATCACTCACTGGGGTGCACGATAACTCAAAAACGCGATAACTAAAAAACATTTCTTTTTACAATTTTTGGTTATCTGATTATTGTGTGAGTGATTAGATTAAGGTTCGAAATGGACGTCGATTGATACAAGTTGTATGCGTTATAAGCATATTGCCTTAGTCAATAAGAATTGGTGTCCACATCTTGTGCGTTTAGGTCGCATTTTTAGAAGTCCATTTTTGTGATAGTTTTTTTTTTGCTAAAAGTTGAAGACATTTTCATTTTCGAACTTTGTTCATTGTTTTTGAGGTCTCCTATAAGGTACGTGTTATAGCAATCTATATACAGACTACTGACATAATATTTACATATATTCAACACCGTAGTAGACATATTTTCGAGTGTATAGGTAAGTTGTAAATTTTTTACTAAACCGGCAAGCTATATGTTCGATATGAAAAACCTCTCTCAGGGTATCTAGATCAATTGACATTTCAAAACGACTCTATGACATTTTTCATTGCGGGAGTAGGTATTTCTTTTGTGAAAAATATTTCGTTTTACATCGAAACTCGAAAATTCTCTTTCTCCAAAGTCGAGGCTTCTAATTATGCTCAGGACTGGACATGCTTCGTTTTCTTCAAGTCACAGGTTCATTTTGTTGAGATGGTAGCTTAAGCTCGTTTGACATTCCTTAGGCTTGTGGTGTTTGTCCCAGCATGGACGGACAAATTGTGCTCCCAGCTGTTTAAGAGTCAAATGATTGCCGATTTTAAAGTACCCACTGTGAAGTGTGAAATCAGGTTCTGTAACAAAACCCCTCGTGAAATAATTGCGGGCATAGTTCGGCGGCCTTTTAGTAACCTTTTAAAACATTCGTCATTGTCCAGGGAGCCACCATAATCGCAAAACTTGTCGTAAATGCTGAAAACACCAGGGGTTGAATTTATTACCACATCCGTGATCGAGACTGAACTTGTTATTGTTTTAATTGTAAAATCCACAATATTGAGTGACGTATGGCGCTCACGAATGCGGTTATTCGACCCCAGACTTTAATATTAAAACAGCCCGAAACTTGGAGTTATTGGCCCTTGAAACACAGCTCTAACGTTTTGTTAAAGAACAGCGTTTTTGGGATTCAGTCTGCAACAGAGCAGATTATGGGACTTTAGAGATCAAAACCATTCGCTCTAGTTCGTCTAGCCATCTATGTGTCAGTTAATGAAGCTATCAGAAATATGCAAAGGTTCGATAAAGGTACTTCTGTAACAAATTATTGAACTTAAACTGAAGTCCATTGCTCGAAGAATAAATTTCTCTTTCTAAATCTGACTCCTAAAACATTTAAAATGGGCTTCCCGTCAAAACTAGTTGTGATTGGCGCAAGCATTTTTCATATTTTTCAGCTTTTGCGCGCCGAAAATGCAATGCGTGCGTTTTAACCTCGATATAACCGGCACCTAATTTGCATTTTTGTGATTCCCCCGAATTTATTTGTAGACAACATTTCTCTTGCCGAATTTAGCACAAAAATATGTCTGTCAGGCGATGACATTTTCACATTTAAAGCAGTCACGTGTCCCAAATAATTTATTTCGTATTTACCGTGACTAAACCGTCAATCAAAATTTAAATATTCTCAAGCCGTTCTTAACAGTGACCCAATTTTGTTTTATATACCTACAAGTCATTCTGGTGGATAAATGACAGTTAAAAAGTCAAGTTCATTCCCAAACAACAAAACCCATTTTAATGACTCATTTTGCTTGAACAAAAAGTAAACAATCCGGCATTCCGACACCGATGCGGTCTCTCTGTCTTTCTCGTGCTGTGTGCCCATTAAAAGGAGGATCTTACGCAATTAAGCGTGCTTAAGACCCCTCGCACGTTCGTTTCTTTTGAAGTGCATATCTGGATATACCTACGAGTGCTAGTTACAAACTTATAATTTGTGACAGCAAACTCCGAGCTTTGTACGGCGTACAATTAATGCACTCCCGGGACCGAGGCGCTCAATGTCTTAATATTTTACTGTCAATGACATCACCGCATCGACTGCAATAAATTGTCGGTGATTCTGGCGGTCTATTCGCCAATCATTCGAGCTGAATCCAATGAATACGAGTAGTGCGGACTCGGGCTTTGAATGCGTTTGCTTTTGCTTTTGCTTTCCCCGTCAACTATTTTGCGAATTTCTCACCTACCGCAGTGGAATATAGCAGCGCGCCGCAGGCTCAACGTTGTAGTGTCATTGTAACACCCTCTCGCAAAACCGGTAACGTAAAGTCGTCGTCGTCGTCTTCCAAATGCACTCCTTTGGGCGCCAACAACTGTGCGAGCCAGCTCAAGAAATAAATTTATATACAAAACCGCATGGCTCGTTCGTTCGGGTACCCTTTTAAGCGCATTATAAATTCAGCTCCACTGAATCCGGAGGGTGTGGGGGGGGGGGGGGGCGACTCTTTTCTGTGTTTTTCTTCTTCTACTTCGGTTTCAGCTTTTAGCCGGGCTATTTGTTTCTTTTTTCTTGCTCCGTGTGTTTGTATTTGGATAGGTTAGCGGTAGTGCCAGTCATGGTGTTGCGAAAAGCCAATGCAGCAGCAGAAGACGGAGTTTTAAAACGATAAAACCACCATTGCCTTGCCACCACTACCCAACCCAACCCATACCAATGGCAATGCGAAAACCCCAGCACGGCAGTAGCAGCAACCAGCAACTCTAGTTCCAGCAAAAGAACTCGAACTCGGGTATCTCGACGGAGCACAAGCACGTTGCTGCCGCTGCCGCCACGTTTATGTCTTCATCCTTAAATTTTATTATTCAAAACGAAGAAGAAGTGCACGGCAGTTGGCAGCAGTGCTGAGTTGAGAGTTGGATTGCCATCGTCGTCGTTGCTGGTGCTCCGGTTCGGGGTTAACTTCGCTTGTGTGTGTGATGTGGCGAAACTCAAAGGGTGGCTGACGTAAGGCAACGGCAAAAGCAAAAGCAATGGCAAAACTGCGCACACATGTATGGGTGGAAGTTATGCGCTCTTTTGAAGTTCCCACACACGTACTGGGTTACGACCGTGAAGGAATTTTAACGCGCGCGAATGTCAAATTCAATAAGGAATGCCCTAAACTATCCGAGATTATAGTGACATTTACAAGTGGCTCTCGGTGCTGGTTGTTTTCTGTTTCGTCTTCCTTTTTGCACTCGCAGTCGTATAGTCGTCGTCATATACGTGTTCTTCTTCTTCTTCTCCTTGTTGATGGTTTTGGATTTTGGTTTTTATATGCGGCGCTCTTGGTGCATTGAGTGTATATGCTCTGACTCGAATATTTATGCGCTTGAAATTTATTGGCCTGGTTTTCGGATGATGCATCCCATTGGAAAGAGATTAGCAGTGATTGTGTATGTTGATCACTAGAAATACTGGTTGTGTGAGACGAAACGACAACAAAAATGGGTTATCTGCAGTCAATTATTCAAATAGACGTTGAAGCTGCATGCAAATGCGGTGGATGGGTATGGACTGGATGACTCGAACCTTGAATATGGTTTCACTTTGAAGCGATTTGAGGGGTTCGAAACGTTGTGGATTGGATGCAGGGTGGCATGGAATTGTAGGATACAAGATAATCACCGTCCATTCGAAGGGTGGATTATACGAAATAAAAGGGACTGACCCTTCTTCAAATTTGTAATTGCTTTTTGACAAAGAACGTCCAACTGGTATTGTGTTGTGCAGAGTGACTTTGGTTTTTGACAAATTATTCGTTTTCTCTGATTCTTTTCTTTTGCAAGCGGGCAGATTTGTTGCCCTTTGAACTAGAGTGGAATACGATTAAAAAAACGGAATAATTTGGTGGTTAAATGCGATTAGTCTTTGTACGCAACCGCTGTACATTATTTTGTTCAATCGCCTGTTCCGATGTCGTTGTTACTTTTCACATATTTTAATCTTGTTTAGGACCTTTCAGCCACATCTCTTTCTCTTGATTTCGCCGGCGACTCGATATTTTGCACAATTTCAATATGTTTAGTGAATGTTTTCTGGAAAGTAACGAGTTATTTGAGGAGAACAATTTTTTGCCAATTAAATGTGGCTTCGTTCTAAAATAACTATGCTTTTTTAAAGCGCTATTCTCCACAGATGACATTTAGCGAAACGATGGTCGTTCCCTGGTGAGCAATTCCGCCATTTTGTATAAAAAAAACAACGAATAGGCTATTCGCTCTAAATAATTTGATGATGTACGCCATTTTGTACAGTCATATCTGCCTAAAAGGTCAATAGGGAACATCAGGCTTTGCGAAAAATGTTAAACTGGATTGCATTCCAAGACCACATAGCCCTGAGCCTTCGCAAACTGCGCTGAATAAGCAAACAAAGAAAACAAATTGTTGGAATTCCGTTATGTCTAACTCCACTCATTTATTATTTTTGTGGCAAATGGAATCTTTTGCCGCATCTTCCTGCTGTACCGAGAATCTTTGTTATGGAACAGTCTTACTTTTGGATGAATATCAGACGCTCGCAACAGATGGCGCAGTTGAAAAAAAGGTGAAAAATTATTTTTCGCACACTAAACAACTGTGTTCACAAGGTTCTTAGTAGAAATGCATATTGCAAGTTGACGTGTTTAGTGTTCTCTATATATCAACGAATAGTTCCGGTTGCACATCACAGCGCGGAGACTTTGAAGGACAACTTTGAGCACTTAAAGTTTTACAAGACAGATCGAAAGAAAATTTTTTGGCAGAGGGGTAGGCATATCCTTTTCAGTCTTTGACATGAAAGCAGCAGTCACATATAAAGGGTGATTTTTTAAGAGGTTTAGAACTTTTTTTAAAAAAAAAACACAAAAAATTCGAAAAAATGAATGAAATATTTGTTTGAATCGGTAGTTTGAACCTTGCAATTTAATGTTTAAAGATAATTTCATGCAAATGTTGACCGCGGCTGCGTCTCAGGTAGCCCATCCGCTGAGTCCAATTTTGGCATACTCTTTCACACATATCGGCCGGTATCTCACGAATGAATGCATGGATGTTGGCTTCCAGTGCGTCAATCGAAGCGGGCTTGTCCCTATACACATTAGCCTTGGCATACCCCCACAAAAAATAATCTAATGGTGTCAAATCGCACGATCTAGGCGGCCAATTGACCGGCCCGAAACGTGAAATTAACTGTTCACCAAACTCGCCTCGCAATTGCGCCATTGTTTCGCGTGCTGTGTGGCATATGGCACCGTCTTGTTGAAACCACATATCATGCAAGTCAAGAACTTCCATTTCGGGCAAAAAAAAGTTTGTTATCATCGCTCGGTAGCGTTCACCATTGACAGTAACGCTGCGATTCGCATCATCTTTGAAGAAATATGGCCCAATAATGCCGCCGGCCCATAAACCGCACCAAACAGTGGCTTTTTCGGGATGCATTGGTAGCTGTTGCAATGCTTCTGGCTGATCTTCACTCCAAATGCGGCAATTTTGCTTATTTACGTACCCATTCAACAAAAAATTAGCCTCATCGCTGAACACAATTTTTCGATAAAAAAGCGGATCCTCGGCCAGCATTCCAAGAGCCCATTCACCAAAAATTCGGCGTTGTGGTAGGTCGGCTGGCTTTAGTTCTTGCACCAGCTGTATCTTAAAAGGCTTTACGCCCAAATCCTTCCGCAAAATTTTCCACGTAGTGCTGTAACAAAGGCCTAACTGCTGGGAACGGCGCCGAATCGACATCGCGGTCTTCTGTCACACTAGCTGATACGGCCACAATATTTTCTTCACTACGCACAGTACGTAAACGTGTTGGTGGTTTAATGTCCAACAAAGTAAATTTGGTGCGAAATTTGGTCACAATCTTCCGAATAGACTGCTCAGAAGGTCGAGAATGCCGATCATAAAATGGAAGCAGCGCGCGATGAACATTTCGAACCGAGCACGAATTTTGATAGTAAAATTCAATAATTTGCAAGCGTTGTTCATTTGTAAGACGATCCATGGTTAAATTGCAAACCAAACTGAAGCTGTTTGACAGTGACACAAGGTACTAAACACACGTCAGCTGTCAAAACCAGTGTTGCCAAAACCAAACCAGCTAAAAAATCACCCTTTACCATACCCCGGGGGGTATGTTCGCTAAATATAAGAAACAGTGTCGCCCCACAGCGCAGTTGAAGTTGGTGTCAACGTTAAAAGTATTTGCTTGTATATCCTATCAGCAACGGTCAACTTTTAGCTATGTACGGAGGCAATGACAGCTTCATAAGTTTACCGTCACACACACACCGTTTGTTTTCAAAAGTTAATCTATTTTGTTGTCCACTCAAAGGCTTCCGCTTTCGATTCCGGCTTGAGTGGTTTTTACGATTTTAAGATACCTACCAACCAACAGACCAGTTTAAGAAATTATTGATGAAGTTGATGCATATTCAGTATTATAAAGAAATTTGGTTAACAAGCCAATAAAGTGAACAACAAAAAGTCAGCTTTGGAACGTTATTGCACCAAAGGTATTAGTTCTCACGAGCGAAATAGGGAAACATCATACCTACACCTACACTGCTGAAATATATGAAACACAAGTGTTCGAGAGGCAAGGTACTTCATTTGCAATTTATGTACCTGTCTTTTTTTGTTTCTATTTGAACGCATTTTACGGATAATTGCATATCATGCACCTAATGCTAAACAATATAATCGATTTCGAACCTATGAAGTAAATCCCTGCATCATTTTGCCGTCGGCATTGCATCGAAATTGGTTTTCTAGAGATGTGCGTAATTTAGGATTTCTAAAGAAGTAGATGATCTTAATAATTTAACTTGTTATGGTAACCAAAATTTCAAAAACGATATCGTCCGCAGGCGATTATTGTTATACGGATTATTGTTATACGGAAAAAGGAACCGGTGGCCTCTAATGTGGTGAAGTTTTCACAAAATGAACTGCAGTCTTGGAACGAACTTGGGCTGATATTCAATTGGAGAACCTCTAAAGAGATTTCGAACGATTCGTCCACCAGAGGCCGTTTTTTGCCCGCGGGTGCGTTCAAAGATTCTAAATTGAAACTTTTCGTTTGCAGAGTTTGGGAAATAAAACGGTTTTCAAAGGATTTTAACTGTCAAATGTGCATTGCTGTGTGTCAGGAAAGATAGTCTGTGCATGGATGTCAGCTTATGAGACCTGGAAAAAAGTGTCTCTTTATAGAACGAAAGAGATAAAACCATGCATTCACGAGTACCGCAGTTTCGTTGCCTTCCATATGCTTAGACGACATTCGGACTTTGAAATGACACTTAGGTACTTTGTGTCCCGTATAAGGAAACTCACTTCACCCTTTCAAGTTTAGGGTTACCCTTGACTTATTGCGCTGACTCTTTATAGCTGTTTATGTTTGTCATTATGTTTCATATGAGATAAATCTGCCAGGACTGATTTGAAGTTAAGAACTGCAAAGCTATCCCTTATTGCCTTTGTTATGGACCACCATTTTTTAGGACTTCAAATATTTTTTTTTTTATAATTTCCTTGCTTTCCGGATTATTCTGCGAATATTCTGCGTTCATATTAGTCAACTCCATCCTGCTGTCTCCTGCTGTGCCCCAGTACACCGACGACTTGATTTCTCTACCTAAAACTGAGCGTGGCACCAATTGATTGACGGCAACTTATTTACGAGCCGAAAAACAATGCACTCACTTGAATCGGCCGTCTCTATTCCATCAGCTGATTTGTGTTTACCAACACAGGGAATCGTCATCATCGTCGCCTGCAACCCACCCCACCCTGTTGCGTGCACCACGTACCCATCACAGTTTCATGTCATTCCTTTATACGTAATCGTCGTCGTCATCGAAACGTCCACTATCCGTACGCCGGAATGCGGAAGAGGAGTAGGTATATAGGACCTCCACTCTACGCAGAGAGGAACAGAAAACACAAAAAAAAAAAACAAGGGAAAGTAAAACTTAAAACAATATTCATTCATTTATGCTGCTGGAATGCTGGAATGCTGGAGCTGGAGTGGTGCTGCATAGTCTACACCGGACATCATTCATTCTTGATGAACGTGCAAACGCACACACACCCAAAAACAACAACAATAACGAAATCCAAAAGCAAAACAAACTCCAAAGCTGAATGGAATCAAAATTCCATTCCACCGTCGGTCGGTGGTACTCCTGCGAAAAGTCGGATTCACCAGCAGCAGCAGCAGCAGCCTACACAGATGTCTTCTTTGAGGCTTTGATTTGATGCATCTATACTAGTGGCCGTTCAATAGATGCTACTGCTGGGATGGTGGCGACGAGACGTTTGGGAGGACGTGCGCCAGTAGTACATACATATTTGATTTTCCTTTCGTTTTAGAGAATCGCATCCGAAACTGGATTCGAAAGGGGGAGTTGCGGTTGGTGGAGGCAAACACGAGCCAGACAATCCACTAGTAGCGTGGAGACGATGCGGCAACATCACAGCAACGTCTGCTGCGATGCTGCTGCTGCCGCTGCCACTGCCGATGCATTTCCTCATGAAATTTGTTCCATTTACCAATTTTGCCTCGTGCCCTGCTGCACCATACACAGCGCAGTAGAGTACAACGACGCCGATACAAAAACAAACAGGTTGCAATACGAATAAGTGGATGCAGAGCACATCCGTGCTTAGCCAGTGATGGGAAGGTATAGTTTTAGTATATAGTGTGTGCCACTAGAGAACATAATAAATGTGCTTCTAAAATTAGACCGATTCTTCATGCGTCTGTCGTCTCGTGCTGCGATGCGCTGCGTGTATTGCCTCCTTCTTGTTGGTAGAGTCATGTAGTCATCGTCATCGTCATCGTCGTGGTGGTCTACTATAATAGTATTATGCTATTCTATGGCATGAGCACACTTTGCTACATATTAAGAACACTCGGTCGGTGATTTCGCTCGCAGCTAGCATCTATCACTGAATCTACTCCTACCTACGTGACGTACACACTTGCACTTATATCGGTTGGAAAGTGTTCTATATATATGCGCGAGAGTGTGTGCGATATACCCAGAGACACACTTTCGGATCTAGTGCATAACCTATAATAGTGCAAGTCTATAGCTGATTCGTATCGCCCGCCACCACTCCTCCGTATAGGCTATCTCAGCACATGGTGATGATGCGGCCATATGCTGCCGCTGCTAGACAAAAGAAAATCGAATGTTTTCATGCAATCGAGAGGAGTGCCTGTTGGTTCGTCGAGTGGATAGGTGCGTCTCAATTTGTGACGTCAACAGTCATTGCGCCTCACCAAATCAAAAATGCGACGATGTTTTTGGACAAATGGCTCACATAAGCTTTTTTTGAGGATCAGTTGAGCAAGTTGAAAGGTCAATTCTACGTTCATTTCTGTGTTTGGCGTCGAAGTTAGGTTAGGTTAGGTTGATGGGTGGATGCTGCAGAGTAACCCTGCAGCACCCCACTTAGGTCCTTGTGGACCCATTGTGATACCCTTGTTGAGGGGTTAGCCGATGTCGTTGGCGATGAAATTTTCCTCCCTCACATTACTCGACTTTGTCCAGCCATCCTGATAAGTTTATGAACCTGGAAAGATCAGATAGAGAGACATTCGAAAGTTCATATACGTCTTGGAAGTAGTATCTACTTCATTGGGGCATTGACAGAGGAAGTCAGGTGTATCCTCGTGTACCTCTTCGTCTTCACACCCCCTACATATGTCGTCATTCTTGAGTTTCAGTTTCATTGTATGGTTTCTTAGGAAGTTGTGACCTGTTAGGGCCCCTACCAGTTTATACATCGACATTCTGTCAAACTGCATGAGTTTGCTAGTCCGACTTGGATTGTATTCCGGCCATAGCTTCCTTGATATTTCGCAGGTAGTTAAGGTGTCGAAGTTACTTACTCAAGAAGGTAGGTGGCGTTACAGTGCGACTGACGTTTGCAGTTAGTTCGGTTATTTAATCATTTTCTAGCAGTGCACGACACCTTCTTTCTCCTGGATTGCTCTCTAGGCTGGCATTGATAACTCGGTACCGAGATTGTTGAGCTCAACATGTCCCAGGCATCTTTACCGTCCAGTGGCCCATTTCTCTGTCTATTTCTATCAAGGTCGACGTTGTTTTTCGTCGCAGAATCACCTTTTTTCGGGTACGAAGGGCTGAAGGAGTCCATGTTGCAGATTAATGCGGCAGAACTGGAAGTTCTTATACAGAGTCACCTTGGTTGTTCAGGGCCTTTTAGTAGGTACAGTTGCCTTCGTGGTCCAAGGAAACCGCGATTGCAAAGAGAACTTAATCATAAGCAGAGACTAAGAAGCCGAGGTCCATTTACTGCACAAATGGTCGACGTTGAGGCCTTCTTCTTGTTCACAAAGTTTAGATGGGTTTCTTCGCGTTAAGAGTTCAATCCATTTCAAGTGTCACGGATCACTGACAGTTGTGTCCTGCCAATTATTTGAAGAGGTTTGTAAAGCTAAGCAAAGTAGACAAACGGTCAATAAAACAAGTCGTCGTGATTTCTCTGAATCAGCCTTAAGATATGCAACCATTCTTGATAAAGTTGTATAAACTGGTACATTCTGCTGCACGTAGACTCCTCCTGCCAATTCTATTACGCGCAGTAACAGTGTCATCGATACCAGAAAAGTGTCAACATCAACTATACATCTCCTCTGTCGCTAGAAGTTGAGTTGCTTCTAAGTCACAAGTAACTTCTACTTCTGATTAATAGCTGAAGTTGAAGCTGTTTTAACTGGGGTGCTGAAAATTTTAGGTCGGCATTCTGTAGGACGAAAACGTTCAAACGTTTTCCTATGCAAGAAGGATTTGCTTCTGCATAAAGCATATAAAGGAAATCATTCGTGTTTACGAAAACGTTTTCGTCCTATAGAATGCCGACCCTGGTTTGCTTGTTATCTCGGCGTGACATCGTCTTTACCCAGCATCGATGTTGCTGAGTTTGTTGCCGGCCTTAATTCAAGCTTTTGCCGTCCTACAAAAACGGACAAATTTGGCAGAGATGATTCGCAGTGCAGTTTGTCATATACCGGCTTCGAAGTTCGATGTAAGTATTTGGACTATCGATTTCGACTTGTTTAGTTCTTCTTTCTTTTCTTGTAGGATCTGCCGGAGTATGCCACTCTGAGCAATGACGTATGGTGGGGCTTTCGGCACAAGATACGGAATTGCATTTGTCCATCATTTTGCTCATCGCTCTTTGACTGATGGCTTTGACTAAAGCTCGGGTTGCGACGTATACAACTGCTTGTTTGTAGAAAATCCTAAAGCTTCTCTGGACGGCCAATTTTCGTTTTGCTGCCGTCTTTTCTGCTGAGAGCTCAAGTCTCTGAATCTACCCGAAGGTGTAGTTGGTGTCTCGACTGAATGCATTCAGTGCTGATTCTTGATATCTATCAAATGCACTTGGAACTGTTTGGGAGCTTTAACTGAATCCTCGGTGTGCTGCTTTCGAGTGGCAGTCAAAGACATTCACAAAAATAAAACACATTTGGCAACCGCTTGAAGGAGCAGTCTCACAGTCAGAGCGAGGAAGTGAAGTGTCACACGGTGCAACATGTGCCAAACGACTCGCAGAGTTGGCTATCTATTAATTAGTGCAAATCGGCTGCTATGCAGTACACAAACATCAACACAAACATGAGAGGCATGCCGCAGAATTTCTATGTAGCCACCGTTGGGTGGCTGTTGCTACATAGCTTTTCATTCATTAAACAAAATTGAATCCTGCTTTGTTTGTGCGCAAATTATATGTACAGGGAAAAGCACGACGAACGTGCATTGACATGAAAGCCGATGATTCCTTAGCTGCTCGTAGAAGGAGGTCACATCGCCATTCAAGTTTACATATTCTCGAACCCGGACCGAAACTGGTCTTTGCACCTCCAAGGTATTGGATAATGTTCCGGCGAAATACTACCAACAAACATGTCTGCTGCTTCTGGCGGCGACGTCGACCATTTTCCTGCACTGCATCAAATCAAGTCTATTGAAACACCGAGTGTTCTCGCTCTCTGTGTGTATGTGCACATAGTTTCGGAATTCCCCCGTGAATAGAATTCAGCTCGCTGCTATAGAGATACATATCTTTGAATGGGAATGCCACTGTGCTGTTGTCGTCGTCGTCGTTGTCACTGGATAGCTTCAGCGAAATTGAGAGTTAATCAACGACATGGATGACATTGAACACAATACACACCGGCATTGTGTGTTGTCGTTAGTTTGGCTTAGATGCAGAGCGTCGATCTCCCCCTGCTTCCGCCGCTTCGCAAAATCCATTGTGATCCGCCGTAGCAGTATGTACGTGTGTCGAGGTAGACCACCGTCATCGTAGTCCCGATAACAGCCAGCAATAGTTTGCCCATAGTTTGTGCAATATGTATGTGCGAGAGTTGGAATAGTGTACCCAATTTTATAAGCCGCCTGCCATCGCCTGCTGCCGCTGCTGTTGCTGCTGCTTGATGTTTACAATTTATAGTGCCAGACGACGACGCAGCAAGAGAACAGCAGCATCAAATGGAGGCGCAGAGGAATGTGGTGGCGAGCCAGATATACAGAGATACAGCCAGACATACGAACCAACAGCATGTATCGTCGTTGTCGTCGTCGTCGCCGTTGACGTTGTACATATATATATATATGCGCTTCGTCGGGGTGTATAGTGTGTTTACGTAACATTCTTTCGATTTTACATCTTCTCTCTCTCGAGTCGAGCCCCTTTTTCTCCCACAAAAACCGACGAAAAAAAATAAAATAAAAATGCGGCAAGTACCACCGATAACACAGCAGCAACAACAACAACAACAACAACAAGAAGGGAACCATCCACTAGCTGTTAACCAGCAGCAGCACGGCACGGCATTAAATCGACGACGACGACGACGGAAACCAGGAAACGGAAAACTGAAAACCGAAAACGGCCTTGACATTGACCCATTTTGATGAATGGGATTTTTGTGTGTTTAGAACGACGTCGACGTCGACGACGAGGGGTGTGTGTGTGTTCCACACTAGCTTGCCGATAGGTGGCGGCATAGAGGGGTTAGTACAAAACGACCCATATAAGTTTTCATCGGTGGTACATACAGCTGGCTAGATACTAAACCGTAGATACGTGCGGCGAAATTGATACGAAGTGGGAGAGAAGTCGGTACCGTATGCAACAACGATATTAATAAACCATGTGAGACGGAAGTGATGGCCGAGGGGGGCTTTTGGGAAAGACCTACTATGTCCATGTGGTGTAGGTATTATCGCGGCGCTATCACACGCCTTCTCGTTGTTTATAGCCGCCGCCGCCGTCGTCGTCGTCGTCGTCTTTTACCGGTGACGGCGTCCATCGCACGTTGTTGTTGTGCGCCGAAATATGTTTGATGGTGTTTTTGCCGGCACCGTCTGCCCTCCGTCATCATCATTCTCATATCGTGGTCTACATACATATTTCCTTTGGTACGTATGGCGGCAGCATTTTTTTTTGGGGTCATTAACCCTCCACGCGATTTTACATCTTTTTTTCCTTTCCTTTGATTTTCATTTTTATTATGTCTCTCATTGTTTTTTTTTTTTGTTGTATGTTCTCTTGTTCATGACTTGTTTATGTTTTTTTTTTTTTTTTTTTTCTGCATTTGAATTGGTGCCACTGGCCCAGATTGCTTTTGTTATCAAATCGCCTACATGAGGATTGATGATGAATAGTGGGATGAAGGGAACAACAAGAGAGAAAGAGGAGGAGAACGGCAAGCCGACGACGAATTGTCTGCAGTTTGTTATCTAATAGGAGAAGTTTACCTGATTTTTGCTTTGCATTTGCAATATTTTTGTTCTTGTCTTTCTTTCTCATTTGATTCGTAACTCAATTTGAATTGAAATTAATCTCGCACAGAGTGTTGACATAGATGTATAGATATAGATATTGAGCGGTATAGTTTTGATTTGTAAATATGTACATATATATGTATACTTCTGATGGGATTGTCATTCACTGAATGACTTAACCTAGGTCGTGGTTACTCTGTTGACGACTCGTGTTTTTTTGTTTTTATCGTCATATGAATTTTGTATCAGCTGTTGGCATTGGCCGCGTTCCATTGACCACAAGATGTCAAGAGTCAAGCGTACAAATGTGACAGATGGACGAATGCACGAAATTGAATTTAGTTTTGATTAGGTACTCAAAAAAATAAGGTAACCCTTTTTATTTGTTAAACTACAGGCCCTATTTTGGTTCACTTTGCAAGCTTCTTGACATTTAGCAATTCATATTGCACTGGACGCGTTCAATTTATCGCTAGTTGGCTAGTTCAGTGTTTAAAGCTGAATTCATTGAATCATTTGCGATAGAGCTCCATATCTATAAAACTATATAAAAGTGTAGAAATGTTGAATGCTACACGGCGAACTATACGGCAGATGAAACGGATGTGCGAAGGATCAGTTTGACAGACTTTGCATCACCTGCTATCAATGTGGGTCAAAATAGCAGAGTGAGAAAGAAATAACAACTATTGCCATATTTTTTTCTGTCATTTTTGCACCAGTTGCTGAACTACAAAATCAGATGCTGCCAAATTCCTTTAATTTAAGTCATTGCATTGATTAAAGAAAAGAAAAAGATGCAACTAACGTGGCTGCACTGCTTGCTTCAAACACATGCGACTTGTGTATTTAATTGACGTGTGGTAAAACCACATCACATTACAAATCATGGGACGATGTGGAAACACTTGGGAGCGCCACCTATTGTATTTCGTTCAAACCACTTCCTAAGCTCTGCAGGCAGTAAAAGCAATAAAGGCAGTACTTTTTTTTAGTAAAATCTGTCGAATAGTTTTTGAACTTATAGGCAACACACGTGCCTTTTGTTTTTATAGATTTTAGAAGCTAAGGACGGATTAAAACGTTTTTGTTAAGCTGCCTTAGATAGATTTTCGCAGCAATTGCATTTGCTACGTCCCCATACATGAGAACTGCAACAGAAGCACTAAACGTAGCAACCGTATCACATGGGGCATCAATACCTACTGTCAAAGTGAGAGCCGAGCTGTCATTTACATAAATGTCAAAAAATACATACTTACAGAGTATTTCCTTCCAGAAAAAGTAGGTTAGCAGAAGCGAAAGTGCGAACAGAAAACATGTTAACTTTGCATAGTTCGGGTAGATAACGAGGCCTAAAAAGCTAGTGCAACTCTTGCCCACGTAGGGCTGAAAACGTACCAACTATTGCATCAAAACTGTTAAATTGCGTTTCGAGTTGTCATTATTGAATGACAAAAAATTCAATCTAACAGGATATTTCCTATCACAATACTTAAACTAGCAGGTTAGCCCACAAAAGTGAACTGAAAAACTTTTACCAATGCATACTTGTTTGGGGGAAATATTTAAGTAAGGTTAGGTAATTGAGTTGCAGTCACAGAAGGAAGCTGTACAAGCCGCACTTAGATCATTGTAGAAACCCATTAAACTGTCAAGCCATCCCGAGACTGTGACAAAGTTATGCAAGTCTTTTATAGACTTGTCTTCTGAGTCTTTGGCAAAGTGTCTTCCAATAATGCTGTATCTGATGTGACAGAGTGTTGGCAAAATGGCATCACCGCATCCTCTGTTGATTCTCATTTCTTTGTTGTGTGTTTTGTTATGTCCTCTGATAACACCTAACAGAGAGGTTTCTACCTATCTTCTGTTTGTCATCGATTGGCCACATTTTCCTGGGGTGTTAGCACGTAACTTGATACAATCGAGTTCAGTCGATACAATCGAGCTCTGGCAGCACCTAATTTGTTTCAATCGAGGATAATTAATCGAGGTTTATCGATTGAGACAAATTAGATGCTGCCAGAGCAGAGCTCGATTGTATCGACTGAACTCGATTGTATCAAGTTACGTGCTGACTCCCCTGGTTATGGCACATGATTCAAGGTTGCTTCATCTATCACTGCTAGTATTTTGTTCTCCATTGACTGTCGGGTAGATAACGCGGCGTAAAAAGCTATCCCAACTTTAGCCCGAAAGGGGCTGGAAATGTCTCTGTAATTTCGTTCCCTTTTACTCACTCATCACACTAACGCAGGGCTCTTTAAAATCAATAGGATAGGACATAGTACTATCTTAAGGGAATCTTTCTCCGAAATACCGGACAAAGCGGATGAAGGTCTTGGTACACTCGACTTTGACACTCCATACGTTGTGTCGTACCCTGACAGAAAGGATTGGCATAGGAACTCAGTCTCGAGAGAAGATGGGATCTCAGTATACACTGACGGTTCCAAAACCTGTGAGGGAACGGGGTCAGGTATATACTCCAGTGAGCTAAACCTACATATGGCCCTGAGACTTCCGGACACATGCAGTGTGTTTCAGGCAGAGATTCTGGCCATACTAAAAGCTCTTATGAAACCTTATAACAAGTTTCTGACGAGGGCGACACAAACACGTACGAAAAAGAAAAATTAAATCGCCGCGCGTCTTTTCCCTCCGCACCACTGACTCAGTTCACAGTCCCATGGCCTAGTTGGCGCCATCTCGTTGATATCGCATATCAATGGGCGCTCTCACGACACCGCACAGCAATATCATTCAGTCTTTTATTTGTTTTTCTGTTCTTCTCCTTTTTTTATATTTTATCAATGAAAAAGAATAAAAAAAAGAAGCATATATTGAGAGCATAATGTGGATGCCGGTTGGTCTGTGGTGCTGCAGATTGACTTACATTCAAACATGTAGTATAAATGTGTCTATTTTTGGAACCACCTTGTGCTGGGGTGTTGTTGTTGTCTTGGTTTTTTTTCCGAGCATTTAAATCACCCGAAATAAAAATAATGAATGAAACGTAGAGACTTCCGTCATCTCCCTCAGCGGCCCCCCCCCCTTTTATCTATGGGTACATCAGCCATATCAATCTCGTCCCGAGTTGTTGGTTTCTGTTTTGTTGTTGTTTCCTTTCAATTATTTTTCTTCTTGGGTTTTTTTTTTCTCATGTTAAATTTACATACACACAACAAACAAGAAGGAAAAAAGTAAAGGTTTGAACAATTCCCAACAACAATTTATGGGTAAATGGCGCTAAGAAAATTGGGGTAGGTAAATCTAAATAGGCATCGCGGGATAACCACGACGACCGGGTTGTTGTGATAGGGGGTGTGGGGGACACCAGAGGTTACGGAAACAAGTTGCCGGTTTTTTTTTTTTTTTTTTTAGATGCACGGCGCTAGATGGTACTTAATTCATGCCACCAGCAGCAGGCATAATAACAGCAACGTGTGTATACACAATACACATCTGTATATAAATGTAGGTCGAACTTGAGAAAAGACTGGCGCTGTGCCTGTGAGTTTATACTGTACATATATATATATCTTTTCAATTGGGTGTAATGACTTTGGCTGCGGTGCCACTGCAGTCAGGTTTATGAGGGAATCCCTTTTATCGTCCTCCTCCTCCTCCTCCTGGCGTTCTTGTCGTCCCGTCTCTGGATTGTTGGTATTTGCCTCCGACCTTTCTGTATTTACTTTGGCCCCGTATTTGGTGTGTTCTTTTCAAAACACGACAAATCAACAAGTTTTTAAGTTCAAGTGGTTCAAGTTATAACCCTTTAATATTTGTTCTTGTATATGAGTGTATGTCTGTATAACTCTTTGGTGTGGGCAAACACGGAACGAGTGTTGTTTGCATTGGGAGGAGAGTTGACTTAATTTTGGAATTGAAGCGATATATTACGAATTTAATTGTTTATGTTTACATGTGAGTTGCCTAACAGATGCTTTGGAATTGGTTTTGATACCACTAATGGTGGGGAGAGTACGACGTCTTAAATACAACTGTCAGATGTTTTTGTTACGTCTTAATGGGAGGCTATTTAGTTTCTATGCGGTGTTTTTTGTCTGTAAGAGGTATTAGAGGGCTGAATTTCTAAAATGTCAATGTCGTGGATCACAATTTTCAAAAGTTCATAGTGACGGACAAGTCGCTGGTACATGATGTCCAAGTGGGCCCTCATTAACTCACATGATTTAGCGGAAACGTAAGAAAATAATACTCGTCATTGTTACGAGTGTAGAGCTGCCTTGTGGTCCGGTTTTTTTTAGTACTGCTCCTTCACACGCTTGTGTGTTGTTTGCAATTCTTTATACACAACTTTTGCTGTAGAAGTTCCGAATTCGAATCACCGCATCTGTTTATGAGCTCAACGTTTCCGAAAGAAAGTTGGCTTTACAAACAAGTAGCGATTCCGTCACATATTGCTCGTTCACGGTCAACACGAGTTGACCCCTGGTTACTTTTGATAGGATGTCCCTTAAAAAAAATATCCAAAAAGGCCTTGAAGACCTAAACTTTAGGGTGGATAGGGGCTTTCACTACCTCATCTCCGCTATTAACTTTGAAAATGACATCACATCAAAAATCAAGCGAAGAGCTACTTTTTCCAATCGCTGTTACTTTGGCTTCGACCAGGGCCGGACCAACCATAAGTGCAAGATGTGCAAATGCACAGGGCGCCAAGTTTTGGGGGCGCATTGCTAAAGAGAAATTAATTTTATCTTGCGCTAACAAATACCTACTGTCATTTGAATTTTAAACACAAAGCTTGTTCAAATAAGCCCAAATTAACAACATCTAAAACAAAAGGGCGCTTTCTGTAAAGCTTGCACAGGGCGCTAGTTTGGCTGGAACCGGCACTGGCTTCGACTAAAGAAAGAGTGATTGAGCGACGTCGTTCTAAAAACATAAAACCTATCAAATCGTTTGGCTCAATTGCTCTGTCGCTTGTCGCTCACTGTGTGGCTGCACCCTAAGAAGGCAATTGATTAGTAAGTCCTTGCCGAGAAACACTAGATCGAGTCATGATCCCAGTCCTGCTTTATGGCGTAGAAACATGGACTTTAACAAAGCTGGATGACGATCTCGTTGGTCGTTTCGAACGTAACATTTTTCGAGCTATTTTCGTTACCGTTTGCATTGACAGACTTCGGAGGAGAAGAACGAACTCTAAGAGCTGTACAGCGCCATCAACCGGTCAGAAAATTACGCATCTCCTCTAAGATGATGAGATGGGACATGTAGAGCGAATGGACACCAACCCTCCTCCCCGAAGAGTCTTCGATTCAACCCGGAGGGACAATGCAGTAGCAGAAGTCCTCCTCTTAGGTGGTGCGCGCAAGTGGAAAGGAATCTCGACCAACTAAAAGTGCGCACCTTTAGGCAGTTATCCAAAGATCGTGCTAACTAAAGAGGTGTATTGATTGAGGCCACCTAAGTAAGTAAGTAACGCGGAAAAGACTGTCTAATTCATATATGTAGAACTTTTCGTAATTGAAACTCAAAACATCGAAAAACAGCTGTAGTCGATACGCATATCTAGGCCAAGACTATTTGAGTTAGCAATTAGCTCCATAAACAACCTGAACCCTAAAACCGAAAATATATTCAGACGCAAAAATGGGCCCAATTGAGCCATTGGTTGAATACATTGAACCTCTTTGATGTTTTGGACTTTGTTTTTACTCTGTTCCCGCATCAAAACAGCGAAGAACCTTCAAAGTAGATCATATTTCACTGCTTGTCACAATTCACAAATTTTATTATGTCAACTGAGGTTCTTTTCTTATACACCCTGTTGACATTGGGGTAGGTCAAAGATGAATAAAAATACCACGTATTCTGGTAAAAGTCACGCGGCTCATTGTACGATCTTTTGCGAGCTGTCAACGCAATACAACAATTTCCATGTGTAATGTTCGGTTGCTGGTTTCCTATCTGACGCAATTCTTGAACCCTCCAACCCACAATTATGCCATTTACGCCAATGTCAAGAGCAATACTTCACAGTTTGTGTATGATGCTCACTCCCAGCAATAACTGCAACATTTCCTTAAACGAAACAAATCTACGTCATCTATTTATATCTATTCGCTGGCAATTGGAAATTGAACCCAGTGCTAACAAGACGAAAACAAAAATATTATTTTAACAGCAATTCTGCATCCGCAAACCATCTTAGTCATCACAATATCCCAACCCATACAACGAAAGTCAATCTAAACCGCAATCGTTATAATGAACGATACGAAAAATAATTCGCAACAAAAAACCCACTGCCTCTATTCCAATAAATAAACTTTTAGAAGCGAGCTGAAGCACTGTTTTCCATTTTTACCCTACTCATGTTGCTTTTCTTATCAATGACTCAATTTCAAGTTCCAGTGAATATACAATATGTACGTTTATTTTTTATTTTACTTCATTTAGCGAAATGAGCTAAACAAGAAATGGCCACTCACATAAGAACGCATGGCAGGCATTGAAGCATTCGGGCAATTGGAATGGAATGACGGCGGACAAACGACAAATGGACTCCTACATACATTTGTGTTTGTTTTTCGGTCGAGAGTGAGGCCCGACGGTATCATTCATTTCCAGCGAAGTGTTGCTGATAAGGTTTAACTTTCAACGCAAACAGGCGCGCCAATTGAGAGTCCGGGCGCGAAAATTATGCATTCTCAGCTCTCAGCGGGCCACAGCCAAAGTGTATGTGGTTGTTTCTGTTTTTTTTTTTTATTTTCTTTCTGTCTTTATGCCTACTTTCCTTTTATCGCAAACGAAGGCTGTTTTTTTTTTTAAATAAAAATAATATTCCCGACACACACTCGCTAACACAATCACTGTATGCATGCTGAGGAAATGGACACTGGCGGGGCGGGAACGAAGTTTGTACAAAAGCTAACCGCTGACATTGTCGAGCACCACTCACTCAAATTGAGTGTAACATGTGCGCAAATGTTTAACATTTCTTATCTTAATCTCTTTGGTGTGTGTTCTTGGATTTTTTACTTGTTTCGGGGGTTTTTTTGCGTTATTTTCGTTATATTCTTTTGTGAAACTCGCAAGAAAAACACTTTGTAGATTTATTTTGATTATTTGAATATTCTTAGACGCTGAGTGGAAGAATGTATAGAAATTATGGCAACTTGGCCTGTTGTTGAGTGCTATTGGGTGTTAGACATCGAAATTCGAATAGCTACTTCGAATTTTTATTGACACCTATTGTCACTTTGGTGAATTGGGTATCGACATCGCAACAATGAAACTGATCGGTCTTTTAAGACTACCGGATTACGAGCGACTAGGTATACCGGGAATCACATTTGACAGGTGATATGTTTGCGTGGGGTCACGTTACAATCTTGTGCAATCTTGTTCTTTGAAGTGCGAGTTCGAAAAATTATTATTTTTTCGAAATATGGATGCAGATTATTTTATTTTTAAAAACGACTGCATAACGCTTCAAAAGCGCTCTGTCGTGCTTGTATTGAGGTTAAGTTATTGTTGTGTAGGAATATAACAAACGGTTCCAGGCTGTGTAAAGGGTGTTTCGGAACGTCTTGTGGTCAGTTATTCGGCTTGTTCAATGCTCCAATGGCCATCATAATTTATTTCTATTTGTGAAACTGAGTGTTTAAAGGGTTTTGAGACAGTGCACGACTGATTTGCAGTCAATGGTGGACCTTGTGCGGTATACATCCGAGTCCGTTTTAGATCCATCTTAAGACGGTTTTGGCTGCCAGTCGGGTGTCAACCCATGCTTCTCTGTTGGGGATCTTCATTGAGAACAGTTTGTTGAAGCATAAGGTCTTTGGGAGGCAGTTTGTAATCGTGCAGGTCTAGTCAGGTTCCGGAACAGACTGATCAGTTTGATTTCAGTATCAAACATGCTAAACTGTGTACATATTGCAACTTTACTATGTGTAAATATGCGGAAGGGTGCACCAGGCTGGGACTGTGCTAAGGGCATTTTGCGACAATGGAAGGTAGGTACACCTGACGAAGTGAGGTGCTCAATGTCGGGCAACTACTTCTTCGAACGGTGCGGTACCTACATATGCTTTGGTAAAACGCATGTCCCCAACTCTGGGGTCGATTTTACATGTGAAAAAAATTCCGTCACGTAATGCCCGTTCACACGCGATTCGAACTCTTATTTCAAGAGGTGCTGAGGTGCCATTAGGTAGGCGGTCCAAGTTGAACTTGTTGATGGAGTCGACTGTAATAATAAAGGAATAAATCAATTCACTTCTTGACCTATCTCTGGTAAATATGTTCGTAGCATATAAACGGCTAGACAGGCAAGTAAATAAGACTAAGGCTCTATACAAAGGCAAAACGGTAACAACGGATACAGCTTCAACCGAAAATCGAATCGCTTTGAGATCTGGATACTCATTCCGTAATTTTTTAGACGATTATCGTCGGAACGATAGACCTCCAAAGGTAGCAACTAAGTGCCAAAGTCACGAGTTTGAGACCTTAATGCAGTTTATCTCCCACAAATGTAGTGAAACAAATTTGGGCAAAATATAACTTCTTGTGGTCATCAAAGTTTCTAAAACGATATCGTCCCGACGATTATTGTTATACGAAATCTGCGAATCTGTATAAGCGTTTTGATTACTTCGTAATCCGAAATTCTGTTTAATTTCCCTTCAAAGCTTAAAAGTTTTGCGTGCTTTTCGTCTGTCAATGCCTGCAGCTTCTTCGTGTCAGTCACGTAGTTTTTGGTGTTAAAAGTCTCTGAAACTGTCAAAACTTCTCACAATCGACGAACAGCAAGTGAAGTAAGTGGTGACAATCCGACACTCGGTTTTGCTGCTTTTACGCATCGTGCAATTCAGTCCGTATCGCTGAAGAATACTAAATGCAAAGAACCTTACACCGGGTGTTGGTTAGAGCTGTGACAACTGGCCATCCTACAGTTGTTTGATAATTGTGTAGACTCTGGTGTCGTATACTTTTACTTGCTATGATTCTGTGTAAAAAGAGCATTGAAACGTTGGTAGAAACACTAGCTCACTGCTGAATTAGCGCAATCCAAACAATCTTCCATTGATCTCTCAGAAAACCAAGCGCAATTGCAAATTGTATATAAAACTCCTCTGGCAGACGGCAAATCATGCTTAATGATTTAAAACTACTTTTGTTAACTTTTTCTTAAAAAAAATAACTAATCTAACCTAATTCTAAAAATATAACTCCTTCGGGGTGAAACTCGATGACGTTATAACTCCATAACCGCTGGGCCGATTTTAATGATTCTTTTTTTATGTTTTGTTCGTATTGCTGTTTCAGGTTAAGGCAGAAATAAAACTCCGGATAATCGATTTATTCGCATTATCCAGTCAAAACGAAGTTTTGTCGAGTCCAGCTACAATTTGATAGCTCATTCTAAAATATAAAACTATAGATAAAACTTTCCGGCACACTCCGTCCCTATACGAACACCCACTTCGACCAAAGCGTTAAGACAACTTCTTGCATCTTCACCATGACCTTTGCAAATATGAATGCTTGGCCAAACGTTATCCACTGCTTATCAGAGCTTACCCACACTTAGACCGTTTCGCATTCTCCCCTAAATCATCAATTTGCCCCCGATATTACGTGACGGCAAATAAATCAAATGGCTTATAGCGTAAATCTACTCGGGGAGTTCGTCAATCCATCCAGACCCCTCCAGAACTATACCTCTTTTAGTTTTTTTTTTTTGTTTTGTTTTTGTTTATTATTATTACCCCAACGATCCAATGACCTTCGCGAGAACGCACGAACGAAAGTGCATGGAAAAAAAGAAAAGTACTTACGCTACTTTCACTTTTTACTATTTAAACAGAAGAAAAAGAAAAATAAACCCGAGCTTACATTGGATATGTACATTCACCTACATACCTACAGTGCTGTTGTTGCAGTTGTGTTTGTATATGTAACAAAAGATATCCAGCCGAAGCATGTTCCATATGCACTAGGGGTGTACTATGATATTTTGCGAGCCAGCAGCGTGCAGTCAACCAAATCAAGTGCACTCTCGTTCTCTTTCTCTGGCTTTGTCATATCGCGAGGGGTGGCTCCGACTATATGTCACAATCACAACTCACCCCCCGTTGTTCTAGTATCTAATCGCTGTAATCGCAATCGAGTTGGGGGTTTGTTTTCGTTTTTTTTTCTCTTTGATGACGTTGTGTTCCGATTCAAATGACTGCCGCGGGCCAGAGGATCCATTAGAAAATGAGGAAAGGCCAAGTAAAGTTCAAACTCTGCCGATCTCACAAATGTGAGTCGTTTTCAACTACAACCATACCACGATGAACGCCGCATCATCAGCAAAACACGAAAAATCGTTTGCTAACGAAAAGTGGTAGAATTCAGCCAAATATGTATAACACAAACGACAAAAAAGAGAAAACAACAAAAAAAATCCTTCAAAAAGCAGAAGAAGCAAATGGTTGGTGAAATGAGGACAGGCAGGGGGTTGAGGAACGTTCTAAGCTGAAAAATGTATGTGATTAATGTCTTCTGTGCTATTTCTTCGTTTTTATTCGTTCCACCTCTCTGCTTTATCATCCCACTGTTCGCCATACCAACGACAACGGGCACAGCAACCCCCTTGGAATTCTACTTGACTATCACACAGAGACAGAGTCGTATAGTTGTCGTCATTTTCTTTTGTGCTTCTCGTTCCTATGCTGTGTGCCAGTGCTGCTGCTGCAAAAGCTTTTTACAAGAATTTCTATAGTCGGTTGGCGGTGAGAGGTTATAATGTTGTTTTTGTTGTAGGTACGTATCTGCTAGATATTCCCTTCTTCTTGAGTTTTTGCCGACAATTTATTTCGTTTTTTTTTTTTTGCGCCTCTTGTTGGTGCTCTTCGTCGCAGATAGACGAGTAGATAGAGCAAATATCTACCCAAGCCATACCACCACAGCACACCACAGCACACCACACCACAAACGCCTCAGCAACAACAAAAAGTAACAAAGCGAACCCACTGTCGAAACGTGGAAGAAGATATCTGTTCTTCCTCCAGCAGGGTACCCGTCTTCCAACACTCTGTGCCCAGCACAGAGATGAAGTTAGATATAGAGAAGATGAACAAGACGAAGGCGGCAAGTGGGGGTGAGACACAATGGAGTGAGTAAAATCTATTTGAAACTGTCATGTGAGTTGGTTCCATATCCCAGCGATTTTTAGTGGGAGTGTCACTGTGTGTATCTGTGTTTTTGGTTATAGTGTTGCTGATGTTTTCAAGTGCGGACTTATAAGAAGGAGACTTTTTGCTGACAAAACGGGGTTCAGGCGGGAGGCAGCAGCAGCGCGCTATCCTCTGTCTTAACGTTATGTTGGTAAACATCGCAACATGGGCGAATGTTTTAGCAGCGAAAAGGGATTTGTATACGTATATACGAAAATGTTTTTCACAAAGTGCTTTGTTTTGTTGAAATATAATGAATGAGCCCGAGAAGTACAAGTAGTAGAAGAAAAGCCGGAAGTTTGCTCATCTTAGGTGTAGCTGGCAGGAGTACAACAACCATCGCACCGGCAACAACAGTCCACAGTATGGGTCCGGCAAAAGGGCACAGGCGGCAGTCAGGATAACAACTTTGGATATCACAAAGAAAATCAAAATGAATTTTCGTTTAGGGAGCACAAGGATACGGCATTTATATTAATAACGTTGTATCTGTTTTCGTTTCGTTTTATTTCATTTTTTGCTGCTGCTGCTGCTGCTACTGCCCGTGCTGGGTGTGCAGCCAGAGTATAGTTGGAGAAGGTTGCTTTTTAGTGATGCCATTTCGAGGAGATAATAGGTTTCGTGTTTAATTATGGGAGGGTGGTTTTTTTTCTTCTCTTTCCTTGGGGTGGGAAACTTTCGAGTAAGGATCAAATGTTTACATTCGTATTTACGTAATAAAATTAATTGGATTTGCGTAAGTTTTGTACAGGTTTTAGCAGCAAAATCGTACAGGTGTTTTGTAGACGGGTTTTGTCCATTTACTTGTCAGTCAAACATATACCTCTTTTGTGGTATACCTATGTACTTATCGAATGTCACTTGAGTCTTGGAAGCCGCATTCCTTTCCGCTGATCAATTCATGTTTCGAAGGTTAAATAGGTGACAGGCAAATTCGGGAGTTATCCAATCTGGGTTAAAGTGCAATTTGTTTTCTGACAGTTGCATTATGTTTGCCAGTGTAGGCAAGTAAAAAATATAGCCGTCAAAAATGATAATGCTCTGGAGCCCACATATATTTTTTAACCCTAACCGTCCACAAAATTTCGCCATTGTGAGTTCGTAAAATTTAACCTGCAGAATAAAACAAAAAGATTCTGTGCAATGTGAAAGCTATTTTCGATTTGTAACTGCATTGTCGGGTGACAGTTGTCACATAGTACCTTAGGCCCTTAATTTCGTTAGATAAATAAAAATTCATAAATTTTGCAATACTATCGTGTTGAATAAACTTCAGACATTTTTGCCATTTCGAAAAATTGCATATAGTTAGTTAGTTTTGACATTTTCTTTCGCTTATTATAACCTTCAAGTTAGCACCTATCTGCAAGGAACTTGGGCTGTTGAATCGTTTTATATTACATATATTATTTAAGTTTTTCCACTCATTTTCTTTTACGAACTGGACACTAAAGATCTGCCATGTAATGCCAAACTCAAAACACTTGTTCGTAGAACTCGAACTACGAACTGAGTTCCCAAAAAATGATTAAACAGCTAGTTTTTTTCTTTTTCTTTTTTTGCTAAAATTTAAATTTCTATGTAGATAATACTTTTTTGACGTTTCGTCGCATTGTAAGGGATTAAAAGGGTTTTCCCTTTCGAATAAGCCCTTAATATTTATCGTTGAAACTCATGAAAGAAGCTTTTTAAGGAAATATGAGAGAACGCTGCATAAAATTCCTAAACTGGTTACGCCGCTATATGGAAATAGAATTCGAATGTGATTTGCTTAATCAGCTGTCAAAAAATAAATAAAATTATTGGTCTGAATGCACTCACCTTATATGTATAACTGGCGCGCTGGTGGCAGCTACCTGGATGGGCTTTTTGGTATAGCCCGTGGTGTACCTACCACGTATTGTACCCACCAAAATCAAAATCAACGAACGCACCCATTTCAGAAGTCGTACTATAAAAATGGTGCGACTGTCTTCTAAAATATTATTTATCATTGAAAATTTCTCAGACAGAATAAGTCATAGCGATGTAACTTTTATTATGGTCTAAATTGCACATAAGCCCTTGAGCGATTAGTCCAACTGAACGGAGACATTTGTCTGACAAAATACTAGAGATTTCTGTTGGGTTGTGTCAAGTTTCCCTTCATATAAATCTAAGCGCTTCACGTCGGCCGCCACCATCACACCAGTCTTGGCTATGTTCAGAGTTGAAACTTCAAACATTATACACATACAACTGCAACAGCAGCACTCACTTCGTAAGCAAATGTGCAGTGCTATCCTGTATAATCCCTTCTGCCAACGAATACACCGATCGCACTTCTCATTTATTTTGTTTCGCATAACACTATTGTCTAACAAAACACTTTTTTTAATCCGTCAATTGTGACAAATAGGTAGATGCCTGCAGCCTACACTGCTTTCCTACTGTAGAAATGTCAGTTTTTTATTTTGTTTTGTGTCCTCTTAATGACCATTAATCCCTAACTAAAATAAAAATCGATGTTGGCTTATTTGAAGTAACCCTCACATCTGTACACAAGTGTAACGTGTTTCAAACGTTCGTTCCGGTTGCATTATATCGAAGCGAACTAACACTGAAATTACCCATTGCCACATCATTGGCAATGGCAACACTAAAATCCGCTCAAAGCCGACACGAATTCATTCCATTTATTATTTTTGTGTTGTTGACTCCCTGTGCGCCGCCCCGTAAACATTCTCTTCTCCTATCAACGACTACACCACCATTCTTCAATTCATTACGAAACTAGGAGCAGCAGCGCGGCATGGCGACGTCGGTCGGCGGCATCAAGCAAAAAGATACCAAATCACCCAACAACGCAACCATCCAATATACTATACTATATCACATTAAATGTGGTTGGCATTCGGTGCTTTTTTGCTTTCACTGTGCGTTTTCCTGTTTTTTATTCGTTGTCGTTGTTGTTGGCGTTCCTCCACTTCCAACCAACCACCTATATCTCGTCTATCAGGCAGAGCCAGCTACGGAGCAGCAGCTAAACAACCAGCTCTGTGCCCTGGCACTCCATAGAATCGAGCAAACATATACCTACACATCCACATCTCGTCATGACATTAAGATCTCGACCTGATCCGATCCGACATAGCATGAACAACAAGCACAGCACAGCGTTTCTACTCACTACGGCAGCACGGCAACGGCAGGCAGGCAGTCAGGGTAGAGAATATATTTAAACGACATGGAGGCCAGGCCAGAACAGCACTGAGAAACAGCAGCACCAGCACAAAACCCCAACCAGCTCTCATTCCACTTCCACCATGAACCATCCAACCATCCATCCATTCTATCCATCGCCGTCCATCCCTCATTACGTCGCTGCTATCCACATCCTCCACCAACAGCCACCACCTCGACGTTCTATACAATTCCCTGCTCTGTGTAATAATAATTCTGTATCTCTCGGAATAAGCTCTTTGTGCTGTGGCTGTGGGGGCTGTTGGCTTGCCTGTGCCTGCCTGCCTGCCTGCCATCCATCCATTCTACCATTTTCGTCGTTCTATAGTCATCGTCGTGCCACTGGCAGGCCGGCGGAGTCGTTCAGAACAGAGAAAATTGCTAAAACTGAAATTATATTGTGCTCTGTGTGTGCTTGCCTCGTCGTCGTCGTCGTATAATGTGGGACATCAGCTGAAGCAGCATGAACGACGACGAGCCACAGCGGCAAAAGCATTAGCAGAGCACCAGCACACAGCACAGCACAGCCATCATCATCATCAGAAGCAGTAGCTACAGCAACCAGGAGGAATTCGGGCAGGGCTGAAGTAAGTCGGTCGCTGAAAATGCTTGCCTCCCGTACACCAGTGTTATTTGCGCTGTTGGCGTTCTCTTGGACTGATAGAGCTGCTCTGCTGTGCTGCTTATGCCATTTGTGCGCGCGGTTCGCACACATACAGAAGAAGACATAGAAAAACCGAACCGGCGATGACTACAGCTCTGTGAATTTTACGAAATGACTGGGTTAGGTTTTTTATACATTTGCGCTACCGAACCGAACCATACAGTGGTGGTTGGAAGTTTGTGTACACGTCTGCTGTAAATTGTTTTTTTTTTTTCTAAGACCTAGGTTTGTTTAAAAGATTCTCTATTTTCTATCTGATAATTTTTCTAAATTCGAAATGTAGCAGATGGAAAATGAATTTAAGCTTTCTAAGCAATAAATTTTCCATCTGCTACATGTTCGAAAATTCGAAGTCACTTGTTTTTTTGTTAAAATTCCAAATTACAGACTTATTTTTCAAATCGAACACATTTTTTATTTTATTTGTAAAAACAAGGGTGCTCAAAATTTCGAAGTAAATTTGCCTGTAAAGCAACTGACTAAACAGTCAATTTAGTTTGGAATGTTTTTTTTTTCGAGCATTCCAGGCATGTTCAAAGACAAGGATTCATACTAAGACTTGTCTCGCGCGTAGCCGTTAGAGTGTTACGGACTTGGAACAACGGTGTTGCTTTGGAACTTGCACCTCGGCTAGGCTCTCTCTGAAAACAGAAATTGACTAGATAATGGGTAAATCATTAGGTTAGACCTTAATATTCCGATCAGTAATTCCGAGTCCGGTCGGAATTGATACAGACAATGGAGACCGTTTTGCAATTTTGAAAAGGTTCTCTGCGAACTCATGTGGATATCCGTTGGGCCCATCAGATTTTAATTTCAAATCTGAAACTATTTTTGGAAAACCACAAAAAGTTTTTCCCCGCCAACTGTCAGATTTGTTCCGTAAATCGCACACTGCAGTCTTTGCTCGAATTTAGTCTCAATCTAAGAATCGCGACTGAGACATTATGAGAAACATGAGAATAAAACGTCATGCGAAAGATTCGTCTAAATAGATAGTCAAACTTTACAATGCAGCCATAACTCTAATAAATTTTTAAGACTTGTGCCTATTTGAATAGCCAGTCGCAGTTTACAATGCGCTTTTGAAACAACCAAGCACAAAACTATAAAATTCGCTCAAAATTAATCATTTTGTGTAAGTTTCTCTAAAATGTCAATTGAAATGTCATATGAATGGCCATTTATAACTATTATGTAAACTCCTGTCATTGACTTTGACAGTTGACACTTGGGTGGACTCTAAGAATATTAATAGCCATAAATAGATTTTTGACAGTTCAAAGAAGTTAAGTGGAGTCGACGATGTTCCACTTCGTTCCACTGGAACTCAGAATGAGTTTAAATCAACCTAAATTCACTTTTAAATCATCTGTGAGTTGATGTCATTTGTGGGTAATACTAGTGACAAGCGCAGAACTGCGACTTGACACTTGACTCGTCTGTCAAAATATGAGTTTTTAACTGCTTCGTCGGGGAATAGAGTAAGTGACATACATCCAATTTAATTTGTCACCTTACTTTCAACTTGGGAATACAAGACAATGAGAATAGGATTGCTTACTGTGCTTCACGAGTGTTTTTCTACATCAAAAGAGCCACACTGACAGTCTACTAATTATGTTTGTTATTCCACTTTGTTGTTCGCCTTATAAAACCGTAATAAGCTTACGAAATAAGATCTCTCTCTCTCTCTGGATATTCCTCTGTGTGCTGTGCGGTGTGTACGCTGCTAGCTGAACAACAAGATACGCCTATTTCAAAACTTTCACCCACAACTGTTGTCATTTTATATCTCAGTTGGGGCCCCAGAGTGTTCACTGTTCAGGGTATGACTCGGCGAAAACCAACTCAAATTGTATGTAGTTAGTCAAGCAACGAAGCAAGCAAGCTGAGCCAACAACTGATGGTCGTCGTCGTCGTCATCATCATCGTCGTCGTCGTCGTATTCGAGTTTCTTAAAAGTTTATAGCGCACAGCTCGATTCGTGTGTGCTGCTGCAGTGTAATATTCACTCGAGGCAATCCATATCCCTGTCGTTTTTCCATTCTACAAAGTCTTTGGTCGTGTGTCTGTCTGTCGTTGTCGCCGACGTTTGGCGAGTCGGTTGAACGAAAGGTTTAGTTGGTTCACTTCACTTAAACTCAGAGTTCAGGCAGAGAGATACGAGTGGATGGATAGGGGATTTTAACGTTCGAAAAGCAGCAGCAAAATATACGTACCTATAAAAAAAAATAAAAATACATATCCAAAGTGTAGAAATTTTATACGAAGAACTCTGCTGCGGTGCGGTGTACCCGGTTTTCTTGTGCCCGCTGCTGCAACTGTCGTCGTTCGTCTTATATTTTATTTTTCTGCTTCCATTATATTTTGAGTGTGTAATCATTCGGTGGAGACGACGGGTATATGCAGTCATTGTCATCATGATGATGATGTGATGTGTGCTGTGAAGTAGTACTGTGTAGTGTAGTAAGCGAGGAAGAAGTTCTCCAGAGGTGTACCACCTTCTGATTCGTCCCTCATCCGTCCCGTACATATTTCGTCGAGTAGTAGTGTTTCTGGTCGTCGTCGGTGCTACTTTGTCGTTTTCATTTGACGTTTCCTTCCAACATCGACATGGTTGACTATGGCAAGCAAGCACTTGGCCACAGTCGTCGGCACTAACTAACTTGCTAGAGCGCGCGCCCTTATAGTGCCGTAGTCCATGAACTGCAATCGGTTTTTCGCCTTTTTGGATCCTGTCGTCGTACGTTTGTCGTTTGCTTCGTTGGATATTATTCTCTGGGATACAAAATAAGGATTCAGCTGCCACCACAGCACACCCACCGTCCTATATAACGACAGCTCAAGGTACGTTGGTAACTATCCGTATCTTTACAGAAAAATCCCCTTATTGATTCATTTAATTTATCTCTAAAGCTGGAACGGCAC
This sequence comes from Cheilosia impressa, assembly GCA_948293265.1. NCBI lineage: Eukaryota > Metazoa > Arthropoda > Insecta > Diptera > Syrphidae > Cheilosia > Cheilosia impressa. The sequence goes on from OX411880.1 coordinate 2,197,552, forward strand.
ACTAGGAGAGTGTAGAGTCATTTTGCCATTTAAAACGCTCAACTGGATAGGATAGTGTGCTCAGAGCTCCAGAGGACATAGATTTGATTTTGTAACTCTTGCAAAGGAGGGAGATTGGCGTTGCGCGTCCCCCTTTTACTCCACATAAAGGTAACTTTGAACCACGATGCGGCGGCGGGGTTGTGTTGTTCAATGGGTGTCGCCTCAATTTAGTATTCGATTCACGTTTTCCAGTTCACCTCCTGGTCGATGGTGGTGACTGGTGAAGGTGGTGGTATAGCATACTGCGATGGCGTTGCGGCTTAAGGGCTTTAACTTTCGTAATAAGGTCAAGTCAGTTGTTGTGTAGCTGGGGTTTTTATTTTTACATTCGCATTCATCGCGGAGTCACATTTCATTCGCTAGTGGATTTTATTTGTTTTTTTTTATTTTTTACTTTCGTCATAATCGGTTTCTTCGTCGCCGCAATATATCCAAGTCCAAGAAAGAGAACAGAAACAAAACAACACTGAAAAAACCGGCACATTATTTGTCAGTGTATTGTTTTGATTAATTTCGATTTCGGGGATTACTACAGGTGAAGGGGTTTATTATTTATTTTATCTGTGCTTTCGATTTTGTTGTTGTTATTGTTGTTGTTGGTTCGCCTAAAACAACGTGCACAAGCGAATTAATTATCGCTGATTTCCTTTCGCCTTGTGATTGCGTTTATGATTGATTGCGATAGTGCTAAGAACATTGGTGTTCACTTGACAGAGACGGGGCGATTTGTTTAATTGATTAAATATACCTACCTATTCTGAAGAATCGTCATAAACATAGAAACGAAGTGAAACTGTTTTAAAACCAATAAGATTTTCCCGCTCAATTATTTCTTTAAGTGGCAGGCGATAGTGCAATCAATTGAATTTTTTAAGTTTCCCAAATGTGTACTTGCATAAACCGTTTCTACGATCTTATTCTGAACGACAATGTATTCGGGCATTTAAGTCAGATTTGTTCAAGCAAAATTTGCGCAGGAGATACCTATCTACAAAAAGGACGAAACACACTTTTCCATAAAAGTGCCCGCAAACTTCAGTCCAGGATATTTAGTTTGTTGTAAGGGACAAATGTGAAAGGCCATTTAGTTCATTTATGTTATTCTTTGTTTTAAGTTAAGCCATCACCCAAAAGCTGTTGAACAAGAGTTGTACCAACTTTGTTTCACTAATATCTGCACATTCCCGCCAAAGGATATTGCATGTTTTGCAAATTTGTAGCAGAACGCGTGGTAAATAAGATGGTCTCGTACCGAGAGGAATACGACACTTAATCAAATTGGAAAAGAGGAACTCGAGGAACAGACATACTTTGTCAACTACAAGTCCATTCAGACAAACAATCGCAAATAGGAAACTAATGAATGTCTGACATCTGACTTCAAGATGATTCAGTCTTGCTACTTTACAGAATCAAGCTTGATGGATTTTCCACTCAGTGAGTAAGTAAGGCTTTGTCAAGTGTATGTGGTCTGTTTAAGAGGAGGCAGTGTACACAAGGAGTTGTTTTTAGTTTCAGGGCCGATACGTGACGCAAGAATGGCTTTTACTTTCATTCGTTTTTCAGGAATTTAAAAGGAATTGTTGGGTCTAGATTCTAGACGTCTGTACGTTTATTCTACAGACATTTCCCTACGATCGACTGATTTTTTAAAAGGCCTCAAAAATGTTTAAATTCAATGAACGCGGTCTGGTCTGACTATTTTTGATGCCTCGATCCACTCTGCAAATTACTTTTATCTTCTACACCAGCAACCGGCAGAAGTCGCATTCATCCATTACCATAGCAACCCGTCAACCTGTCAAACATCTCAAACAATTTCAGATTTCACTACTTTATTAGATATCTTTTCAAATAAACATTCTAATGGAAAACCATTCAATTCACTCTTTCCAGGAACTAATTGGTCAAAATAGCAACGACAGCTCATCGGGTGGTGGCGTAAGTGGCATGGGCTCTGGCCCCCCTGGTACACCAAATCCTCAACAAGTGATGCGACCTACCCCATCGCCAACTGGTTCGTCAGGCTCAAGATCCATGTCCCCTGCTGTGGGTAAGTAAAAGATAAACAAGAAAAGGCTCAAAATGCTTTCAGTCTTCTTACTGACTAATGGGTAAATTTTCAGCGCAAAATCTTCCAATATCGCGACCATCGAGTAATCAATCTCAATCGGGCCAACAAATGCCACCAACAACAGCGAGTCACATGTCACATAGTAGTAGTGCATCAATTGCCGCCGCACAACAGCAATCTCAGGCACCCGGGCAGCCGCCCATTACTTCGGTTGGCAGTGCGCAACAGCAACAATCACCCGCGTCGCAACAGCAACAACAAACGCCGCCAAATCAATCTGTGAACAATATGCCAACACAAGGTAGCTATCAAACACAACCGCCACCAATATCTCATATGCATGGTTACAAGATGGGGCCGGGTTCGGGGCAAAGCCCCGGGCCAGGTCCACAGAATATGCCTCCATATCCACCACCTCCACAGTCGCAACAATATTCCCAAGGTAAATGTTTGTGTGTGTGATTGTCTATAACTAAAAACAGTTCATTGCATTTTTACTAAAACACCATCGCTAACCACGCATTTCGTGGGTGTCGAGAGGACAATCACTAATCGGACGTCTGATTTGTTTTTTGTTTTTTTTTGTAGGAAACTACCCGCCTCGTCCACAATACCCAAGCAGCTATGCACCAACACCACCCACAAATCAACCGTCATCTGCCAACAGTATGCCACCTGGGCCGAACCAGTATCCCGGTCGACCTTTGCCCAATCACAGTGGCACGCCACACGCGCAATTCCCGCCATATCAGCAGAATTGGGTGGCTCCATCGCCGCAGAGTCATGCCGCGATGATGGGCAATCACGTGCAAGGCAAAGGTACTCCACCACCACCTCCACAGGCGAATGTTGTCGGCTCTCCACGACCTCTCAACTACCTGAAGCAGCACTTACAGCACAAGGGCAGCTACGTGGGAGGTTCTAGTCCAACACCGCCCCAGGGCTACGGCAATGGGCCGGCGGGTATGCATTTACCAATGGGTCCGCCACATCATATGGGTCCACCACACGGTCCAACGAATATGGGACCGCCAACATCGGGCCCACAGCAAGTTGTTGGCGGTGTGCCGCCTTCGGCACAAATTCTTACAGACGGCAGCTCGACACCGGATCACGGTGTCATATCACAAGACAATGGCATCACGTCTTCGGGCCCGTCAACGCCCAGCACTCATCCTGTGACATCTGTTGTGACGACGGGTCCCGATGGTGCACCGATGGACGAAGCCAGTCAACAAAGTACTCTGTCGAATGCGTCAGCAGGTAAATAACCCAACACGCTACCGTCTGCTCTTTAATGCTCCAACGGCAATGCTTTCCCTTTCAGCCTCCGGCGAAGACCCACAATGTACAACGCCGAAATCACGGAAGAACGATCCATACAGCCAAAGTCATTTAGCGCCTCCGAGCACATCGCCCGGCGGTCATCCTCACAACGAGGATTTCGAAATGAATTCACCACCAAATTGGTCACGAACGCCAGCTAGTCCGGTTAGTTGCGACTGCGACACAACGCTCCTCAACACACGCATTCCTTAACTAACCGCTCTCACATTTTACAGCAGGTTTTCAATAGCCACGTTCCTCAAGAATCCTACCGGACCTCATCGAAGAAATCCGATAGCCTGTGCAAGCTCTACGACATGGACGACAATCCAGATCGTCGCGGTTGGCTGGACAAACTGCTCAGCTTCATGGAGGAACGGCGATCACCGATCACAGCGTGTCCAACCATCTCAAAGCAGCCCTTAGATTTATATAGGTTATATATTTATGTAAAAGAACGAGGAGGATTCGTCGAGGTATGCAAGGTGCCGTAGTAATTCCTTTTACTAACTTTTTTAGAACTCAAACTAGCCAACCAAACAAAAAAAAAATCTAAAAACCAAACCACCACCACAATCTTGCAACCTTTATCAGTAAAACAAAACAGATTCATAATAACTGAGCATTTAAGTAAAATTAAAACGAGATTCTTTGACATAAATTTTCCAAAGTTTATCGAATGCATGCACATTTTCGAAAGAACTCTCTTTTGGACTCTCTTTCGCGTTCTTGCTCTGCTTTTAGTTTTACTTTTCTTCTCTCAAACATATTCATAGCGTTTTTATATGGCTTTTCGAAATTTATTCTTGTGTAGAACATTTTTGTTTATTTTCGTTTTGTTCTTGCGATGCAATTTGGTTGACAGTGAAAGAGTGTAAATTCGATTATCTACCGTCGACGCAGAAAGTAAGTCACTTGCGCAAATCAAGTTTCGTAATTGCTATATTGCAGTACCTTATTTCTTTCGTGCAACTTTGTCTTGCTGAATTCAGCAAATGGGGGCTCATGCTCCAACTTTGCCCATGCCTGTCCTAAAACTCGGCAGAAAGTAAAAATAAACCTGGGCTGAAGACGAAAGAGTAAACAGGTCGAGTTGGGCAGGTTACCTGCAAAACATATGACGCCAACTAACGTGGCTTATTTGAACTATAACATTTTCCATCATAATGCTGGTCTACTACCACCAACACTGTCATCACTGATTTGCACCGCAATCACTGTAGAAGAAATCATTGCAATCCATCATCACCCACCCCGTATTGATCCCATCCCAAAACCCATTATTGTAGAAAATATTTTGTTGTTCTCTTTAAGTGTTGTATGTGTACTTGTGTATTGTTTAACTAATATATGTTTTAGTACATGAATTAGAATGCGCGTGTGTGTTCAATAAATGAAAACATTCGCAAAACAGTTTGCATCAATGATTTACTCAGTTCATTGCTTGCTTTTGTTTTAGCAGGTGTTTATATTACATATCTCGATAGTTGACCGACAACGCTTTCTCTCTAATTGTGTGTTTCAATTCTCCCATCACGCTCGTGTCTAGGTTACCAAAAGTAAAACATGGAAAGATATTGCTGGCCTACTAGGAATCGGAGCGAGTAGTAGTGCAGCATATACCCTGCGCAAACACTACACCAAAAACCTGCTAGCATTCGAGTGTCATTTCGATCGTGGTGATATCGATCCGTTGCCAATCATACAACAAGTGGAGGCCGGCTCAAAGAAGAAATCTGCCAAAGCGACATCAGTCCCTTCACCAGGTAAATGTGAGAACCAAAGAACATTATAATTTTTTTTTTAAATACTGCTACGCTAAATTGATAATGATGAAACATTAAAAATATTTTCCATCTCTCTTCTCTCTTTTTTTCCGTTTTCATATATACACAAAAACACACACACACAAAAACACATATTTAAACACCACCACCACCACCATTCATAACATTTTTCTTACAAACAACTGGTTCGGCAACAGCTGGCTCATCGAATTCCCAGGATTCGTTCCCGGCGCCAGTGGCGGCGAACACATCCATTGATGGCTATCCGGGTTATCCGAGCGGTTATCCGGCTGGAGCGCAGCCCGACTATAATGCAGGTGCTCAAATCCAAAGGCCACCATCACAAACTAACGCACAAACCCCGCATGCAGGTGACTAATTATGCTTTCAATTCATATTAACTCGCTCATTATCATTTAATTGTTTGTTTTGTTTTTAAAAACAAAGGCAATAACAAAACTTTGTACATACATTTCTTGTAACAAACAAATTCATAATCATTAGTTTTGAACGTGTAAAGTTTCAGTCTCCCTATACCCCTTAACCCCTGTTAACACTTCATAAGAACTTCGCCTCATTTGCCTATTTGTCTCTTCTGTTACTAATACATTATTGCGTGTCCTTTTGTTTTCTTTTGTTGTTGTTGAATGAGAAGGATCAAACTGTTTATGTTTTTCTTATTGTTTTTGGCTTTTTAATTTTCTTTACCTCGTGAAAAAAAAAAACAGCAACAATTTGAAGCTTTTCTCGTACATACCCGGCGCGTGCGCGACTTGAAACATACTCGTATTTGCTTCCTTTTTGCTCTTTCTATTTTTGTTGATAAAGAATAAAGTGTTCGGTAATTTTTTTAGTGTTGTTGTTTAATTTGTTTAATTATTATTGCTCAAAGAAAATGTATTTTGCTCTCTCTCTCTCTCTCTTTGTGATTATTGACTAAGTTAATCGTGTATGTTTGTATATGTTACAATTGTAATAAATAGGAAATACTCAAGCAACAGCTGGTGATAATATTAGTGTCAGCAATCCTTTTGATGACCCGGTAGGTGCACCGCCTCGTGCCCCTTATCAACAGGGTAGTACATATCCTCCGGTGTCTAGATCGCAAGGTATTAATTAATTCTCTTTTTTGTTTTTTGTTTGTTCTTCTTCTCTCTCTCTCTCTCTCTCTCTCTCTCTCTGTCTTTCGCTCTCTGCCTACATACATAAAATATTGAATTCTAATTTGCAAATTGTTTGTTTTGATTTTTACTTTGTAATTGGTAGGCAAAGCAGCCGACTTTTCTTTTATGCTTTGCAGAATTCTGTTCATATCAACTACCACTCTTTCATTTTTCATTTCATTTTGTGTGTGCATGCTAAATGTGATTTTTAGTTTTTCTCTCTCTGTTTTTTCTGTACAGATTTTCGTTTTCATATTATGCCTTCTGGTGGAGAAAGGGCTTAAAAGCTAGGGATCAATGTTTACTAACACTTTGCTCATACATGAATTGTGCTTTTTCTTTTGTCTGCGATGCGTGCATGAATGCGTTTTCAGGTTAACTATGCTTTTAATAGGTAGGTAGGTGTCTGCATCTAATTTTGGTAGGCTGGCTGCTGGCTGCAGTCCTTTATTTACATTTCACCAACTTTGCGAGGCTTTCCAGTATGGTTGATGGCAGACGAATCACCGCACTTTGTCAGCATGAATCTGGAAGTGTAAATGGTTAGAAAGACAGGGCCTGGGGCCTAATCGCGTAACTTTTCAGACGATTAAATCCAACACTAGTAACTAGTTGCAAGAATTACACGAGCTTAATTCAGTACGTACTCCAGCTGACAATAACCAACAAACTTCTGGCAGAATACATCTTATTATGGTCATCAAAATTTCAAAGACGATGTCGTCCATACGACCATTGTTATACCTGGCAATGCCGTGGGATTGAGCTAGAGTCAAATCGAATGCAAATCCACAAAATCTCCGCCAAATGCTTGAAATGTTCGACTTATTCTATCATGTTTACAAGATACGACTCCTTCGCACATTGAGGCTTTACTCATATTCCACGTTGACAAAGGTAAATCATAAAAGGATGGCTTGTAGTTCAGATTCATCTATTCCATATGTATTTTCTATGAATACATCTGATTCTCCTTGGGCTATGGATATAGATTTATATCATAGATGATTCTGATCCAAAAGCTAAAGCCCACGCAATCCTTTTATGGCTGACCTTCGAGAGCATGTGGAAAATGCTCAGCGTACATCCTTAACTTAGATTTCAAGACGTGCTATGGAAACCGTCTTATCCGGCAGAAATCTTATGGTAGGCCCATTGAGAAATAGATAGCCCAAGTCCATATTTGACTTAAGTCCACATAATCCTATTATGGTTGACTTAACTTAAAGCTGAGTCACAATCACATCCTGTGCATTCGTTACGAATGGAGTCTACTTAGTTTTACTATCATATTTATGTGGTATCCATTTTTAAGAAATCGTGAGTTGGGACTCGTAAAATTATGAGCACATATAAATAAGATCGTTAGTTGTGTTCTCAATGCGTTATTTGTGTTTTTCTCTCATCAGGAAACGGTACATACAGCTACTTAAACCAAACAACCATAACTAAGATCGAAAATTGGTTATATTTCTAGTAATTTCGGCAGTCGGATGGCGCCAAACGTTGCATTGGAAAGTTGCAAGCTATACCTACCAAATATTTTGTCACCAAGAATGTATGAAAAAGAAAAAAAAAATTCAATTTCAAATAAGAACAATTTAAAACCTATCATTTAAACAGCTTTTGAAAAAGATATCTAGATTTTAGTAGTCTACCATTATAGTGACCTGGCTTAGGAAAACCAGTATAAAAACACAGCATTTCATCTCTGCACAATCTTCCCAGCAAAAAAAAATCAAGCTTCTTAACTAAGTACTTGCCTTCGCCCATTTATACATAAGCAGCCTTAACACCTGTATAGTTATACCCTTCCAAAAATTCTTATTTATAAAACATTTTTCCATGCATACTAGTTATACAGGGCTTGCGTAAAAATATGTACTGAAAAGAAGAAATCTATTACATTTATCTGTCCGAAAAAAAAACTAAAGCTAAGGTTAGACTGTATGCCAATGAATAATGCATATGAATGCCAACAGGCAAAAGACCAGATTAGCTGTCAAATGTCCAAATGTCAGGATTATCAAAACTGTAAATTAGACTATAATATGACCAAAATTTCCAATATGGCCATATTTGCCTTGATGGTCATTTAAGGCATTTGTTATTTATTACAAAATGTTAAAGTAGGGTAATGCCGTGAAGAAAAACAAAGCAAAAAGTTGAAGTTGGAACACCGATGTCAACAAAATAATTCTTGGCAGTAATGTCATAATGAAATTTCAATAAAGTCCATATTGGCCTATAGGGCTTTATGGTGACATTCGCGCTTATGTCCGATTACACTAGGTCTATTTGCGTACTTTCCCGAGCCAAACACTACAAATCTGTCAAACTCAAAAAATAAAGCAAAAATCTATCAGATAGCTGAAAAAATACGCAAAAGTACGAGGATACACTTCGAGCTACTTTGAGCCATCTTTCATCTTTGACATCTAATACATATCAGAAATAAATATATAACTTACCATTTTGCAACATATGAAACGATCTAGGAGAACATTCGACCACCATCGAAATATTTTTATTTTTACAGATTTTATTATTCTGTGCAATTGATTTTGAATTTGTTTCTTGGTAACTTTGTGCATTTGGCATATTCATCAGCACTTGCCGATTGAAATTCTCTGAGCTGTTTCGAGCCCAGAGAGGAGCTACTCGTTACTTTGCTAGTTTTCTCTTTTTCTGCCATTTTTGAAGAGTGCGTACGCGAACGAACCTACTATGTATATGCTATTTGGGCATTTTTATCTGTCAAAATCAGCCAGTTCAAATGTGGCATTTAGGTCATTGGAGCATATTATGGAATAATGCCCATTACATTGTATGACCATATTTTGACTGGAGAACTGTCCGAAATTGGCATTTTATGAAATAATTTGTAGGAATAAAAAATGAAAAAGAAAACAAAAAGATGAGAGATATAGAACTCCTATGAAACGGTAGTCTTAAAGCCCGTAGTACACTACAGTTTTTGCATTTTTTCTGCACTAGAGCAGTACTAAAAATTAGAACGAAAATTTCCGATAGTAGTGGGTGCGTACACAACAACTTTATTAAAAATTTATTCAAATCACATTTTTCAGCTGCTGACAGCTTCTTTTTTTTTTTTTTTTACATTTCAAGATTATTTGAAAATGATTGCTTTTGCAAACAATGGCTACCCCTTTCGTAATACTCTCTCTAACAGTCTCTTTTCCAATAAGAGGTGTTATTTTGGTATTCAAAGAAAAATGTCATTTTTTGAGATAAATGATCGGATGTTTATTATAATAAAGAGGAAGGTATGCCGTTAATAATGAAAAACAACATCAGCCAAATGGTCACCAGGAGCACGCATACAGGACCATATCCTTTTCATGAAATTTTCCATAACCAAATCGCAAAATGGCTGCCCTATGTACTCGATAGCCTCACGAATTTTATCTTTGAGGTCTTGAATCGACGCTGGTCTGTTGGCGTAGACCTTATCTTTCACGTGGCCCCAAAGGAAGAAGTCGCAAGGTGTTAAATCACAAGATCTCGGTGGCCAATTGTGATCACCTCTTCGAGAGATAACACGGTCCGGAAACTTATCCCATAAAAGATCAATGTTTTCGTTGCTTGATGATCGGCCGGCTTGAGTGCTTGTGTTAACTGAACTTTGTAAGCCTTAAGACCCAAGTCTTTATGCAAAATATGGTGTAATGACGTTTGTGGAATGCCCAATTCCAAAGAACGACGAGGAATGGACATGGACACACATGGGTTTTCTTCAACACTTTGGGCTACAGCAGCAATATTCTCAGTTGTTCTTGAGCGACGTGCACGGGTTTTATTCTTCACATCACTAACTTGTCCCAACAGCTCGAATATTTCCACCAATTTCTGTATTGCGGTCCGACAAGGTGCTTCACGACGACCAAAAAATGCTTTAGTTATGCGAACTGTGACTGCAAGGTTTTCACCATTTTTGTAGTGAATTTTTATAATTTCAATGCGTTGTTGAAGCGTGTATCGTTTCATTTTTAGTAATCGCGTAGTTTCTACTTGTCAAATGTCAAAGAATAAAAGCTTCAAAAGTGACAGCTACCGAAAAAGCGGGTCATTCACAATAACACCTCTTATTGGAAAACCCTTTACAATTAATATAAAAACAAAGGGCCTTAGCAATAATCATTTTTAGTCTCGACTTTAAAATTGGAAAAGCTCACAATTGCAAAATTTGTATGAAAAATATAGCCACAGTGAACTACGAAAATTTAGAGTCGAGACTAAAAATGTTTATTGCTAAGGCCCAAAGACTTCGGTAAATATTACTGCGTTTGTGGTTGTTCATTAATATTTGTTACGGCTTTTCGAACGATTTTCCCTATTCCGTTTATTTTATCTTTTTTTTGTTTATTTAATGAGATTGATCTACCTTCGATTTTGAAGGACCTCTATTACTTCAACAGTAATCAAACTCAGCCTGTTGGTAAAATAAATTCTTTGGACTTTTGTGTTTATAGGTTAGGTTATTTAAGGCTATTGGGCTGCCTCTCCAGCAATCAATGCCAAACTCAAGTCAGTTCTAAGCCATTGTGATACCCGTCGAGGGAAATAATGTTTTATTAATTAATTAATGGCTTCCCGTGCTACTGTGCTGTTACATACAACCCATCCTGAGGATAAGATGAACTTCATGATTTTGTCTGTGTGTTTCGTAGAAAGCTCGGTCAAATTCCAAGGAATTTGTTTCTTTCGATTGGAGACCTGGGAAGTTTCATAGAACTGGCATCATCGCAGTTTCACAATGCATCAGTCGCATTTTCTTCATGTGGTACACCTATAAAATATATAAAGGCACTTTCGGCCATTCCGCATGATTCTTTTTGTTGCGGCTTCACAGAAAGATAAACCTAGTTTTGTGGTAGCACACGTATCCATGGCTGTCCATCTGGCGTTGGCTTTTCCTGTGACCACATGTTTGTTCTAGAACACTAGTTGAACTTTAGCTAGAATGCCTTCATATGTATGGACCCCGTAGATCAATACATTTTTCTGTGCTCCAATAGTTTTGAGCTTTTTGGGACAACACTTCAGAAGCTTCGATTTTATTACTAGGAAAGTTATATCTGCCTGGCTGTCAATGACAATGGTGATACCTCCCCGAAATATTGTACTTATCACAGTTTCACTTGCTGCTCTTGTCACTCGTTTAGAAGACACTGCTATTTTCTGGGAGGCGCAACAATGTTGAGATGCGCAGCGGTTCAGAGAAGATGTCCGTTTTTTAGATGATAATTATCAACAAATTAATCAATATCAATATATCATATCATCACGCAGACGAAGATGGTGCTAAAACTGAAGCTCGTCCTCTATATCTTGTTGTTTGGTGTTTGTATCGCAATTTTAACATTTTGCTTCGTTCAACATCCCAACGAAATCTCGAGCACCCTAGAAGTTTTAAATACAAGTCCCAGGATAACTTCTAGGTTGGCTTATTAAATGAAAAGTATTTTTTTTACATGACTCTTTTAACAGTTTGAATTTGTTCATTAAATGTTTACTTAAAACTTTTAAAGAGCGACGGCTGAAGCTTTACAAAGCAAGTACTTCCATTGAAATTGTAATATTGGTAGTTTCATTTGACACTTCTTTTAAAACCGAAGAACCCACAAAGCTGTCTGTGTCTTTGGTAGAAAACTGCAGAATAATGGTCGTGAACATCATCAGGACCCAATAATAGTTTGCAAGTTGTTAGGAAGGGAATTGCAAATCATTACATAAAGAAGGATCTTACTAGAAACGTCTTCCTAAGCCACGCCCGTCCTATCTCACATAAGGAAATACTTAAGTCTAGATTATTTATTGGTAACTCTCGAGATTTTTATTTTTTATGTAGCATTAGGTAAGCCGACAACGGTTAGTTTAGTTTTTCTTTTCTTTTACTCTGCTTCTGTGCTTTCATTTTCTCCAAGGAACCGCTTTTTTCGTTATTGTTGATTGCTTACGAATGTGTTGATTTGCAAATTCATATTTTAACTTTTTTCATTCTCATTATACCGAATTTAAGTTGACTTTGTTACTGTTGTTCCCGAAGAATCTCGTTTGCTAATTTTTGATTTAATTTGCTTTTAGGTGCCCCATATCCAGGCCAACCAGGCTACAACCAGTACGGGTCCAGCGATCAATATAATTCATCAGGACCGCCTGGTCAGTTTACTCAAAGTCAAGGCCAGTTTCCACCGCAAAATCGTCCCATGTATCCTCCCTATGGACCGGAGGGAGAAGCGTGAGTCCAACCACCCACTCATTCACCTATAATTTTCCATTTCGATTTTAATTTCTCATTCTGTTGGCGCGTACTGCGTTTGTTGTCAATTCTTTTGTTAATTTTGGGATTCATTCGCCGACCAAGTATTATACGGTTGTTTTTTTTTTTTTTTGTATTTTAACAGCCCTCCACCGGCGACAAATACTTACGGTCCATATGGCAGTCGGCCCTATACTCAACCACCACCTGGTGCTACACAAGCGACGGCACCACCTGGCAGTGGACCTGCAGCAACACCCGCCGGTCCGCCAACGGGACCAGCTGGAGCGACTCCGAATACATATCCTCCGACGGCCCCACAACAGCCCGACTATTATCGGCCACCCGAACAGGTAAGGATTTGTAACAGCAGTTTACTGGGATGGGGTTTGAATTTTGTAAACGTTTTCCAGAGTCCGCAGCCAAGGAGGCACCCAGATTTTGTAAAAGATTCTCAGGGCTATGCTGGGTACAATCAGCGACCGCAGATGTATGGTAAGTATCTCAGCGGGTAAAACTTGGCCAGATGGTAATAAAACTTTTCCTCACTTGTAGGTGGATGGCAAGGTGGTGCCGGCCAGTATCGTGGCCAATACCCTTCGTCGCCGACGCCGCAAGGATGGTGCAATGCCCCGCGAACCTCAGGTCCGCCACCGCCTCCCAATCAGCAAGGCGGGGCGCAGTGGGATCAACATCGTTACCCCCCACAGTCTCAGCCTCCGTATCCATCTAATCAGCAGCAGCCGTGGACGAACATGTCCTCGCCACAACAAAATCCCGGTTCACCACTACGTCCACCGCCACAACGAATGCCAGGCGGCAATGTTGTTGGACCTTCGGGTGTGCCCACCAGTGGAGGTAAACCACCATTCAGTATGCCACCACCACAGCCGAACGCCGGCGGGGGTATTCCTCCGCCCGGCCCACCAGCTGGTGCTCCACCCGGAGTAGTTGTCAGCGGCCCATCTGTGTTGCCAGGCCCAAATGTGATGGCTGTCGGCAGTAAAGCGACGCCTCCGCCACCACAACCAGGGCCATTCCCGCCCACAGCCCAAATGCAGAAGAAAGACATTGTGTTCCCTCCGGATAGCGTAGAGTCCACCACCCCAGTCCTATACCGACGAAAACGTTTAATCAAAAGCGACGTTTGCCCTATCGACCCCTGGCGGATTTTCATGTCGCTACGCTCTGGTCTGCTCTCCGAGAGCACATGGGCGCTGGACATACTTAACATTCTATTGTACGACGATTCCACGATTCAGTACTTTGGCCTCGCTCATTTGCCTGGTCTGCTGAGCCTGCTGTTGGAGCATTTCCAGAAGAACCTCGCCGAGATGTTTGACAACGAGAACACTGCCTGCGTCACTAGTATCAGTAGTCACAGCAAGTCGCGGCACTATGAGAACAACGCCGACGAGGACTGCAACTACACCGTGGACCTGGGCCAGTTGATGGCGCCCACGAATCCCGAGGAGAAGGTGCTCCTACTGTCGAACACACCCAACTACACGATGGTGTCGCGCAAAAACATGCCCGTGCGGATACAAAACGCCGAAGATGACATCTTCGTGTCGGAGCAGCTGAAGCCATGGGACTACGACTCGAACAGGAACTACCAGCTGACGGTGCCAATAGGTAGTGATGCCTGGACGTATGGTCACATCGAACGTGATCCGCATGACAGCGTTATCGACGTATTTAAGTCTGAGATTATTGACATTCCATTTGCTCGATATATTGGCGGTGGCGGAAGAGTTAATAGCAGAAAAGACAAAACCAATCGCGTGGACGAACCCCTCGAGCACGATGAAGACGAAGCTGAAGCTGTCGGTGGAGGTGACGAAGACGACGAGAACAGCAGCAGCAAAGTGCTAGCGTTCAACAAAAAACGAAGACACATCAGCATGTCGAGCAACACCAGCAGCAATAACAACAAGAACGGACTCAACAGCAGCCTTGCCGGGGCTAAGAAGTCGAAAATGAATTTCCTCGAGGCTGCCGCCGCAGCTTCGGCAACAACTGTCATAACCCCCGTCAAGAAGGAAGAGCCCGACGAATTGATCTCTGAACAGAGCAGTGATAGTCTTACCAAACCGAAGGAGAACCTCTTGCTGGACAGCGATTGTCGCGAGGTCGACATGGACATTGAACATCCGCGAGTCCTGCCGAATGGGGCCGGCACACGTGTGCTTTTCGATCCAAAATCGAGCGTCCGCGATCCAGCGATGGTGCTGCAGCGACGTCGTATGAGCGGCTTTGAGGACGAGTGCTATACCCGCGATGAGGCCAGTCTCTACCTGGTGAACGAAAGTCAGGACTCGCTAGCTCGTCGGTGCATCTGCCTCTCGAACATATTCCGCAACTTGACCTTTGTTCCTGGCAACGAGACAATTCTTGCAAAATCCTCGAAATTCCTTGCTCTCCTCGGCAAGTTGCTGCTGCTCAACCACGAGCATTTGTTGCGGACGCCCAAAACCCGCAACTACGACCGCGAGGAGGACACCGATTTCTCGGACTCGTGCAGCTCCCTGCATGGCGAGAAGGAATGGTGGTGGGACTATCTCATTACAATACGCGAGAATATGCTGGTAGCTGTGGCCAATATTGCCGGCCATCTGGAGTTGTCACGTTACGAAGAGATTATTACACGGCCCGTTCTCGATGGGCTGCTGCATTGGGCCGTCTGCCCTTCGGCGCATGGTCAGGATCCGTTCCCGTCGTGCGGTCCCAATTCGGCGCTGTCGCCTCAGCGTCTCGCCTTGGAGGCTCTCTGCAAACTGTGCGTAACTGACGCGAATGTTGATTTGGTCATTGCCACGCCGCCTCATTCGCGATTGGAAAAGCTATGCGCTGTGCTGACACGTCACTTGTGTCGAAACGAAGATCAAGTGTTGCGCGAGTTTTCCGTTAATTTGTTGCATTACCTCGCAGCGGCCGATAGCGCTATGGCACGCACAGTTGCCCTGCAATCGCCGTGCATCTCCTATCTGGTGGCTTTCATTGAGCAGGCCGAACAGACCGCCCTCGGCGTGGCCAACCAACACGGCATCAATTACCTCCGTGAAAACCCTGATTCCATGGGCACAAGTTTGGATATGTTGCGGCGTGCCGCCGGAACTTTGTTGCATCTCTCTAGGCATCCGGATAATAGGTCGCTGTTCATGCAACAGGAACAAAGACTGCTCGGCCTTGTCATGAGTCACATACTCGATCAGCAGGTAGCCCTGATTATATCGAGGGTGTTGTTTCAAGTCTCTCGTGGTCCAGGCCCCATGCCCTCGATGGAGTACCGCCTCCAACAGCGCCAACAGCATCAGCAGCAACAGCAGGACAACAAAGCGGGCGAAGTTAGAAGTCAGCAACTGCAGTTACAACAGCAACAGCAACAACAGCAGCAAACACAACAACAGCAGCTGCATCAGCCACCACCTGCGATAGTTGTCGACGATGTGGCCGCAACAGCCGCCGGAATTGGTGATTCAAGTACAAATGCAACCCAAGCAGCAGCAAACTTCTCATCATCCAATGTTCATAGTAGTAATAGTAACAGCAGCAGCAGCAGTAGCAGCAACAGCAGTCTCACCTGCAACAAATCCGAAGAAATACTAGTACCACCATCGGCCACCCTCAACGATATTAGCAACAGCAGCAACAGCAGTTGTGGCAGCAGTAACAGCAGCAACATCACTGCCCCAATCGGCGTCACCGTTGCGTCCTCCTCCGTAGCATCACCATCGTCATCATCCACAGCCTCCTCCTCAGCTGGTGCCACAGCTGCAACGACACCGGCCACAACAGCGCCCAACAGCATTGAGAATCTAACAGCAACACAGCCACAGGCGCAACAGACTGCTGCCGGTGGCAATAATAATAAAAATAGTAATATTAGTACAACAACAGCAACAATAACAGGAAATAGTAGTAGTAGTAGCAGTAGCAATAATAATAATAGTAGTAATCTAACGGCGACAACTACAACTACGGCCGCTGTTGCGTAGTAGACAAGATGTCGACGTGGTCGTTCCCAGAACAGAATCCGGGAATGAATTTGTATAAAAATGTGGGCGAAAATCCGTTTTAAAAAATGTAGTGCTAGTAGATTTTGTTTATTTTTTTCTTATTTGTTTTGTGTATGTACAGTGGAGTCAACCAACAGCAGCAGCAGAAATAAGATTCGTCGTTTATTGTGTTTTTGTCTTTGAGTTTAATTTTTTATTTTTCCTGTTTAACTTTAATTTCTTTGTTAACGATGCTGTGATTGATAATGATGATGATGATGATGATAATGGTGATGATGATG
Source organism: Cheilosia impressa (assembly GCA_948293265.1). NCBI lineage: Eukaryota > Metazoa > Arthropoda > Insecta > Diptera > Syrphidae > Cheilosia > Cheilosia impressa. The sequence continues at coordinate 2,214,527 of OX411880.1, forward strand.
ATGATGGTGGAAAAGAAAGAGAGAGAAACGGAAGACGATCGGGGATATATTGTTTTCTTTTTCTACATAAAAAAAAAAACAAACAAAAAAAACATTTGAGACTGCGCCAGCGATGTATACGTGACGCAACAATAAGAAGTAACACTTAATTTGCACTCTATATAATAAAAAATAATAATAACAAAACAAAAACAATTTAATATAGAAACTATATATAGTATATATAATAAAACAAGTGTATGTACATGAAAAATAAGTATTTTTCTATTTGTTATAATAAAAAACAAACACAACTCGATTAAATGATGCAGAAATCAGCCAAAAAATAAACATTTGATTAGGGTGTTTAATCAATGATTAACGACTGATTAACAAACAAAAATAACCCCAACAAAAAATTGTATAAAGAACAAACAATGATGATTGCATGCAAAGTTTAAACCGCAAAGAGTTTAGCAGCAGATTGTAACTTAATTAGCGTTTAAGTAAGGATTAAACCACAACCACAATTTAAACAAACTTTAAATATTTAAACTATATATTACAACTTTCCTTAATTCTATTTAAATAAGATGTTTAAACACAATGCGCTCGCTGATGGTGGATTTTTGCGGATGACTGTCTGTTTTTGTCTTGTACTTTCTTTTTCCTGTGTAATTATACATATATAAATATATCTATATAAATTTAATTTTTGTTTAATATTAAATCGTTTTCTTTATATAACAAATGTTTCTCCTTAGTGTTTAGAAATTCTTAATATAGACGTACGTATATACAAAATAGAAATAAATGTAAAACACTTCTCTGCTGTACGACGACGACGACGACGACGGGTTTGTTTAAATGGAACACAAACAATTTAGGAAACCTCTTAGTTTCTCTTTAATTTTAGCGAAAACAACTAGTAAGGTAACTGTAAGAACTTTCAAGTTTCGACATACACAATTGAAGTGTGATGTCACATTGCAATTAATGTTATTCTTATTATAAACAAAAAAACAAACAAACAAACAAGAACAACTTAAGGTAAACATGCATATTTCGTTTTACATTTTTATATAATATAATAATTATTAAATAAATAAACAAACAACCACTATATATATATATAAATAATGACGACGATGATGAATATATTTTAAATATATAAATGTATGTATATTGTAATGTATATGAATAGATATTTTTTTAATTTGCGAAACAAGAATGAAATCATTGAATATAGAAACACAACAAACTATATAAATATTTAAACATACAGAAAAAAAAACCCTCTATACACACTCTCATACACCATAAACAACACACATTTTGTAGCTGTAGAGTTGTACATTTCGTTTTTGTTGTTTTGTTTCTACTTACGCGCTCCTCCCTCTTACAGAGTTAATAAACAAGACCCACACAAATGGTGACATTAAAGTTTAAAAAAAAAAACGAACATGAACAATGAGAACTTCTTGTTTTTGGTTGACTATTTTTATTTTTTACCTTCCAATGATTTTGATATTGAGTAAATAAAATAAATGCATGAGGTACATTAAAAAAAAGTATTTATTAAAAAGAACAGAAACAAAACGACAAACCGACGATAAAAACAAAACAAAAAAATAAAAACTGCGACAGAACCTTGATCACAGTTGATAAAATGATCATTAGAAGACAACAACAAATAGCAACTCACTTTCAAGACGAAAGATGGAATTAAATTATGAACAACAAACCATGATGTGTAATTTATTAAGGAGTAGAACTTAAACAAAAAGAAACAAAAAAATTCAAGCTAAAATTAAGAGAAAAATAGAACATGAAACAAAAATAAAAATTTTAAATGGATGCGTAAATTAATTAAACAAAAATTAAATCCCTTAAAAAAAGAATATTCTAGCAAATAAATGGTGGATACTATTATTATTATTATTAATAAATAATAAACAAAAAAATTATATATAATTAAGAAGTAATATTTAAAAAAAAAACATGATGCACGAGAAATAATAATATGAAAGCAAAAAAACAAACAAAATATTAAATACAAAAAGAAAACTTATTAAGAAAAAAAGCAAAATGAATGATTGTAGTAATATATATAATATACATATAAATAAATTATGTAAAAACAAAAAAAGGAATGAAAAACCATATTTAAGAATAAATATAAAAATAAAAATTACAAAAAATATATATAAAAAAAAAACGGCTCTTTGTGTTGTCATTTTATGTGGTACTCGGATCCAACAGTAATCATCCCCAAAACGGTCTTGTTGTCAACTACTTACATTCTCGCTACGACGGAGTGAACTCAGTGAGTCGAGATTGATTAATACTCGCCCATTTTCAATACCAACCTGACGCCGATAAAAAGAAGTCCTTTCACCGAATTTCATTCACCTACGTCAATTACGTTGGGCGCTATCGTGCTTTCAACAGACAGACAGACGGACATGGCTAAATGGATCGAATGTGATCCTGATTCAGAATATATATACTTTATGAGGTCTCCGGTGACTCCTTCTTGGCGTTACAAATGTATTGGCAAAGTGAATATACCTTCCTCTGGAGGGTATAAAAAGGAGATGGTGCCTGAAAATTGTTACTTCTTGTTACACTTTTCGCCCTACATGTTCAATTGACAAAAAAGGAAAATTTTTTCTCAACTTGTGTTCCCTTGTGTTGCTTGAAGTTAAAAATAAACAGGTCCGTAGGCCTAGCTTATCACTACCATTCATTTTGTGTTGTCACTTTTGGGACGAATTGAAGGGATGTACAATTTTGTGCCGAATCCAAACCGTTTAAAAGGGAAATACAAAGGTGAAGCAGTTTTTATTCCGAGGATTGCAATGATTCCACCAGATTTATCGTTCGATTTCAAACGTCTTCAGTTTCCGATACGACTTGCTTTTGCTATTATGATTAATAAGTTACAAGGCCAATCTTTAGGAATATGTGGTTTAAATTTGGAGGTTCCTGTGCAAAGCGGGTAGTAGTAGCTCTAATTTTGATTAAAGAAATTTGTATGTCGATTGTAAATACAGCATCTCAATTGAAATTGACAGCACCTAATCGCAAGATTTATTCAACGTTAAAATGCAGCGTGTATTATGATTATGATTGTGGCGAATTGGAAGCATTTTGATTGAATATTGAACAGAAACGTGCATATGATCAAATGGGTGGAATGGAAAAACATTTTTGATTTCACTACTTCTAGCGACCATACGCTCAGTACCTAACCCAAATGGATTGGCAGTCGCTTCGTCTGGAATTGCTTCGACTTTATTGGAATGTGGTCGAGTTGCACATTTTGCACTTAAATTGCGATTGAAGATTCATGCTAATGGAACACCTACATGCAAAATTTCTAAGGACACAAGTGCTACCTTTCTCCCTGTGAGAACCGTCATCGGATGCAACTGACAGAAAAGTAGAAAGTAAACCTACTTTATCCGTCGCAGCCGGCACGTGCGCTGCTAATCGGTCAGCTTGCATAAGATGCTGTGTATTCTATCTATACCTGTCAGTCGAATACGTTGCCGCAACGGATGCGACGGATTCTATTGTATTTTGATATTGTTAGAAAACACTTTCATTGCCTTAAACACAAAATATTCGCTTGGCTTTTTTTTGGAAAGATTGTTAGATGCAACGCTGTGTGTAATTTGTTTTCCAATATCTTGTGTATAAAGCCTGAAAAGTGAAGAAGAGTACAAAAAAGTGAACACATCGAAAACACACGCATATTTATGTGACATCTATGATTAAAATCTGAACTAAAAAAGCTCAGAAGCCAGGTAGAATTTCTACCCTTAAGTAATTTTGAAAAGCGTATCATTAGCATCAAGCTTCAAGAAACATCTCACAGTGTGGTGGCGTACTGGAGCTATTGCTAACCAAGCATCTTATTATTCAAGAAACGTCTCACAGTGTGGTGGCGTACTGGAGCTATTGCTACCCAAGTATCTTATTATTTATTTTACCAACTTCAAGCAATAATAATTACAATTATTTCGTCAACCAAAGTGTTTCATTTAATTTGAGTGGAACCGTAAATACACCTAACCACACGACCACGGTATTTGGATAAGCAATGTGCAAGAAGTTCGTCTTGCTATTAGAAACATGGCATTGCACAAAAATAAGCTTAGGTGTTGTCAGTCTGATGAGCTGTCTACGCTTAACATCTTAGAGAGTAAACTAGTAAACGTCCATCTCTTATCCTTGTGTGTAATGTGTAATGTCTTAACATGCATTTGTTGTATTATCTGTTTTTAAGTCCTTTACCTATCTTCGTATATAGACCAATAATCTGGTTAAGGCGCATTGCAAGTCAGGTCCGCTAACAGAGAAACTACAGTATAAAATGCATACTGCGTTGAAAAAAACAACACAACGTGGTTTCTTATAAAAATAGGTATTTTATTAAAATGCATAATAGAGCGCTTTGAGATTTATAATAAAAAGCAGTTACAGAGATTTCTATTTCCGATTGATTATTTGTTCTTTCGGCCTCCGGCTTTACGCGAAGATACTTGTTCTACTACCGATGCGGCTCCTCCTGTGCTGTGATACTTCTGCGAGATTTTGTTCAAGAAAAACAATCCAATAATTGAAAAGAGTATGCTTGAGAGGTAAAGAGAAACCAATTGTAAAATATGTGGCTATCCAAATTATAAAGTAAGTACTACTTACCAAGTCGTTGCACAAACTCGATGTACAACACCACATGCTATTACTGAGGTTACCAAGCAAAAGGCGATCTCTGGGATGAATTTCGCTTGGAAATTACTGCCAAAGACAACCATTTCTACATTCGATACCGATGTTAGGGTGAATATGAACAACCAGGATCCCAGGAAACCACCGACTACAGTGTTTTGCGGAGCAGCATTGAACCAAGAGTTATAAAAGCGCAACGTGGCCAGTAATACAACAACAATTATGGATGAAACAACAAAGGAAACAATCGATCCTTGGGCAACTGCAAAATATAAAACAATACGAAGTGTCTTTTAAGCGATTTGTTTCGAAGAGTAATCAGCTGAAGTTGGAGATGTACGCCCTCGCACATAATAAAATACATAATGTGTCATGTCAAATTGGAACCGGCTTAAATACACCCTCGTGTAGTTACTTTTCTTGCATTTAATCATAAGGAATGTTTATTCTTAGTTGAGTAGAGTTTCTTTTATTGAAATTATGTAGATCTTCCCATTTAGGTTTTAAAGCCGGTTATCGTTAACACTTGTCATGTTTCGAGTATAATCAATGGACTGGGTATCGACCTGGCCGCATATTTGTAGGTAAGAACTATGCTTATTTAATCGAACAGAAATAATTCACATTTCTCAGCTTAAACTTACCCATTTTCGAATTAATTAGATTTTACAAAATAAATATAAACTACAACTCTTGCCGACACAACAAAATTGAATGCTACTGTCAAAACGAAAAAAAGACAAAATACCAAATCAAATGCAGGGATGGTACATAGTACTCGTCCATGGCTGCGTTACGACATAACGTTCTGCTAAGTGCGGGGATTTTATAAAATTAAAACGATAGCGTGTGGGGTTAATAGGGGTGGTTTATTTCTTAGTTTAGATCACAATCTGAACTGTTATACAAAAAGTTCGTGTTTCTTTTTTAGTTCGGACACATCAGAGCTGAGAATTTGTGTTTCTTTTTTCGTTCAGAGCTCGCTCTATGAGCTCAGAATAAATTCACTGAGCAGGCTAACTTTAATCGAAGTTTACAGAGTCTCAAAATGATCCTACACAGGGGTGTAATCGCGTAAGCACAAAACGATAGAACGATATCGTCTCGACGATGCTTCTACTTCGTGTAACAACAAAAAAACGATAATCGTCGAAACGATTGGACAGCACCGTTTTTTGTTTCTTCACGTTACTAATTCAAACGTCAAATACTCTCGTTGAAAGGATTCGATTGAACGATGGCAATTTCATAATAATTTATGCATTTTAAATACAATCAGAAAAAAATGCCATCATAAAATTGCATTCATTAATTTCTTTTTACAATTCGCCCCTTACCAATAAAAATTCTACTACCTAGCTATCTATTTTTGCATAAAATACCCAATTCCATGACAACGAAGACAAATAAACAAAATTATTCAAGAAAAGAAAAAAAAAACAATTTCCATACATTTTTAAATTTTTTAGGTGTCAAAGATTGTTTACCGTCATGTTCAAACTGTTGAAAACGAGTACGATGAACGATTCGATTGAACGATGCGACGATGATGTTATATGACGCAAACTAAAAACGATGTCGTTTTGTTCAATCGTTTCGACGACAATCGTTTCATAAATTACGCGATTAGAGCCCTTAACGTTCCTTACAAGAAATAACAACGAGCCAGTAAGCATTCTGTTATAATAGGCGTGTTTTTTTGAGCTTCGATCTCAGCAAAGCAAAGTAAAGTAGGATTTTCAGCATGTAATTACAACAACTACGCTCTACTTGACACTTCGAGACTCGCAGTAGTTGTTGTAATTGCGTGCTGAAAATCCTACTTTACTTTGCTTTGCTGAGATCGAAGCTCAAAAAAACACGCCTTATAACAGTTTACCGTCGTCAAAAATTATATAAAACTATCATATCCCATAATCAACACAATATTTTTCCCCATTCTGCTCTGTCGTCTCATCCACTTGCTCTCAAGCACAATCAACTAAATGAAATTATGTTGCTGTCCCTCTCTGCGCCCGCACTTGTTCGACAAATAGAAGTGGCACTGTAGCTCAGTGTTGAGTGTTGATAGTTAGAGAGAAATTGTTTAGGGGAAATCTGGGTTTTTTTAAATTATTTTGTTTTTTTTTTGTATATTGTCTTAATATCCTGTTTGGTAACCTTAAAATGTGTGTGTTATTTTTAAATGCTGTTTAATAATTTATCGGCCCTCCCATCATTATTTGGCCATGAAAATTATATGTGCTAATATCCTTGGACTATTTTTGTGTACAAAACAAGTCTTTCAAGAAAAGCTAATGCCAGTTTCTTTAGAAAAAAGTTATGGTTTTGTTTTTATAATAGTGGATTCAAGCCACAAACTCATCTGTAAATTGTATAGCCAACAATTTCATCAAAGTTGCGTAAGTGCTTTTCAAAATGCAACACGCGTTATAGGTAATTATTTGGCGCAAAACTTTTGCATTCGCATAACCAAATTCGAATTCCTTCTTTTAGTTTTTTTCTTCGAAGTCGTACAAAATATATGTTAAAAATATGAAGACAAAAGTTGGGGTTATTTTGGTAGAAATAGTCAAATCTGGAGGTTATTATTAATATTTATCGGTTGGTCAAATATTTTCACCATCTGGCAACGCCACTGTAGCTGTAGCAGAGCGATAAAATTCTCTCACAATAAATTCAATATCATTGCTTTCACGAGAGTGGAGTGGAAAATTCGTTGCCCAGTTTCAGTTAAAGAAAGGTAGTGCGCAACGCAGGGAAGAAAATCCGATTTGAGTGGCTATCTTCTTCGCCGTCGTATTCGTATATCGTCGGGGTGCATTTTCTTTTCAAACCATTCTCTCAGTGGAGTTTCTGATCGAATTCGGGCAACAGTGCGAAGTGCGAAATAAAATTTCTCAATTGTGTCTGTGCGTGTGTGGAAAAATCATTAAAATCCGAAAAAGAAAATTTATAATCAAAAGTCGTTTGTGTCTTAATAAAAAAAAAAAAAGAGTTTCTAATACCTAAACTCTACACTGAAGTGCAATATTAGTGGACGGTGATATACCGACAACAAATTAGAAAATTGTTTATTAGTTAGGTAAGTACTAGCTGAAGAAAAATCGAAAGAAAAATGTATATAACGTTAACTTCATGGTGTACCGAACACACCCCTTTTATGGTGGAGTGAAAAAACGGTTAACACGAACTCCATTTGGTGTTCGTATGGCCAACGGCGGATGTTGTTCTACCCATATTAAACCGAAAAATGCACAAGTGCTCCAAAATGTTAATGACAGGCATATTCTTCGCTGAAATGACAGGCGGAAAATAAGAAAACTTTCAGGTTGACCTGTCGTTTTCGCGTTTTTTGTTAGCGGTACCGCTGCTTTTAGCCGCACGCTAACAGATGGCATGTTTATATTTAGTCGCATTGTGAAAATCAACGAATCAGTCGTTTAATTTTTTCTTTCGAAAATTGTGTCTAAAATTAGAAAATATTTAGCGCACCTACTCGACAAAAAGTGCCGCATAGTAGAAGAGGAACCAAATTGTACTTGCTTGGGAATAAATCAATATTTTCGGCGATTATCTGGTATACCGACAATATTGATAAAATTCAAAATTCGAACTGATAAAGAAGAGAAGACCGCTCCCAAACAACTGTGCCAAAGCTTACTCATTTTAACGACACGGCAACGATAATGATTATGACTATTTATTAATTGGAATCATTTTGCGCATTCGACCCTCTTGGATCGTTGAAGCTTGCAGATTGCAGTTGATCCATTCCAGATGACAAGGGGGAGGAAATTCTGAAATTGGGGCAACTATTCTCACTGCGCTGCACCAATGTAGTATAGACACTGAGACGATTCGTTTTGTTGTTGTTACTGGTGGTGGGTTTTTGTTTTTATTGATTTATATTATGGGGATTATGCCGACCCGACGACACATACTTAGGCACTTAACTGAAGCTATGAATTTAGAATTAAGTTTTTTTCTTGCGAAGAGGGTTTAAGGCTGTGAGCATCCTTAAGAATGAGGGATGATACCCTACCCGTTGGCTTGGCGCTGACTGCGTTATGTAAGGGGTTAGGTAAGGTCATTCAGGGAGTGCAGTTGCCGTCTGGTGATTATTGGAACGTGACTTGCTTCACTATTAGGTTCTTATTGTATTTTTCGTTTTGTTATCTCTGCAGTAAAAAAGGATTATGAGCACATTCACTTGTTCTTTCGGGTGTTCTTGCGCACGAATCTTACAGGCATGTCCGTAATTGTTATGTGTAGTTAGATAGATCCTGTGTAAACTGGCAACAGACTCAGGTTTGTTAAACTTTACAAAACTCTGTTGCAGAATCTTTGGGCTAGAATTAATTTACGACACTGTACCGAACCAAATTGGGGGCAATGATCCAATGGAATCAGTGTTACAATTACCTACAAGCATTTTGTAAGTGGTTTTTTTAAAGTTGATTTTTCAACTTCTGCAGAGCAGCAAGTGCAATGCAATTGCTTATAAAATATGTTCTCTTTTTAAAGCTCGCATATAAATTAAGTTTCCAACTACAACAAGTGTCATTTTTCGATCAGTACTATTCCACTAGTTGAGTAAGCAAGTGAAAACTTTTAATATTGAATGCCAATGTTCCACCTCTAGGGATAGTCTTACAAGTATCCAAAAGCGTACCACTTTCCTCAGTATAAGAAAGCCGCTTCTTCATTCAGCAGAATACAATTTTATTACGTGTAGGAAATATTTTTTTATAAGTTTGGTACGGTGTTCGGCCTAAAACTAAGTTTTCCTACAAATACGCCTTTAAACTGCCTGTTCCTCAAGTATGTTCATGAGTGCGCTATCTGAGAGTCCATTAGTTGTGTACCTAAATTTTTACCTGGCATGATTTTTTAAAAATGACGGCTGGCTTGGACGTAGTCTGGCGCTCCAATTTTCGATGACTTTTTCCAACGTTTGTGGCCGTATATCGGCAATATCGCGGCAAATATTGTCCTCCAAGTGGTCAATCGTTTCGGGCTTATCGGCGTAGACTAGCGAATTCACATATCCCCAGAGAAAATAGTCAAGCGGCGTTAAATCGCACGATCTTGGAGGCCAAATGATGGGTTCATGAAACTATGCGGTTACCAAACGTTTCCTTCAATAAATCAATTGTGGCACGAGCTGTGTGACATGTTGCGCCGTCTAGTCGAAACCACAGCTCCTGCACATCATGGTTGTTCAATTGAAAAGTCAGTTATCATGGCTCTATAGCGGTCACCATTGACTGTAACGTTCTGGCCAGCATCGTTTTTAAAGAAGTACGGACCAATTATTCCACCAACCCATAAAGTACACCAAACAGTTAGTTTTTGTGGATGTAACGGTGTCTCAACATACACTTGAGGATTATCATCACTCCAAATACGGAAGTTTTGTTTATTGATGTAGGTATCCATACAACCAAAAGTGACCTTCATCGGACGATTATGTTGACCGTAAAATTGACGTATTGCGCGATACCTATTTCAAACAGAACCATGATTTTCAAAATAAATTTGCACAATTTGGAAGCGTTGTTCAGGCGTCAGTCTATTCATTTTGAATTTGAAATGCCAAACCAAACTAAAAATAAATCACTTGACAGCTGACAAAATGGCCGCCAGTTAAAATAGTGCTGCCAACTTTAAGTTATACACCTTTAAAAAAAAATACCTTTTTATATTTTGGCTTAACATTGTGATAGTGGGTACAAGACTGGATATAAATCAAGATCTACGAAAATGCAGGTCCATTGAAGTGCTCACCTTTTTTAAGACACCGACCAAAAGATACGCCGAATTCGTATGCCACTGAATTAGATGCGCCTTCTGCTGAGTTACTCATGATCTGCTGTATTTTAACCAGGCAAGCAATTACAGTTAGTACCCATAAATATTCTAAGTAGCAGCCATTTCTTTTAACAGTTGAATAAACAAAATATATGTATATTTGACGAAGAGTTTCACACCTCAAATAAATTCGCATGTGTAAAATATATTTTCGTAAATAATTTATGAATTTGTGCAAACAAACGTGAGCTCGATGGCAACAATCAGCTAAAGGCAACTAATTTGGTAATCAATTCCCAAACCGGGCGAACTTCCGGATGAATCAACCCATCAGTGCCGAAATATATTTATAAATACGTCGCGGAGATCTCTATCATTGAAGTGTGAATTCGAATGAAGAGCCAAAAAAAGCGCCAACTCTATTCCCATTTCGTTTGTTCATTTTATTTGCAGATCCCGGCTCAAAAAACAAAACTGTGTTTCTTAATTATCAAGTCGTTCGTTATATGTATGGGTTAATTGACCCCCATGCCCCATAACTTCAAAGAGCGTGCAATTTTCTTTATCTGGTGTGCCGCCTGCTTTCGGACTCTATCTGTTGAATAATTGCGCGTCACTTTTCATTCAGGTTAATTTAACTTATTTTCTTTCTATTTTTTGAATGCGAGTGGTTCTTTACAGCTTTAGTGTGTTTGTACTTGTAATACGTCGAGATGTAAAAAAATATCGCTGGATCAAAACCTGAAATAAGACGCTTTTTGTTTATTTGCCCTGTTCTGATCTGTATCGGCAATTAAAAGTCACTTTGAGCTTGTTTCGCTTTATGCATGTACAAATACGATTTGCGGCCATTTTCCGCTTGCTCCTATTTGCGGAAGGCAAAGTCAAAGTTACGTCTGGGAGAGGGTGCAAAATTCGCGGTCTTCAGTCGTAACAGTAAAAAAACGTTGTTGTTCTATTTCTGAAACAGTAATCGATGTTTGTAGTGCGCTTATTGATTTTTTGTTCTATTTGGGCAATTATGGTGGCCAGGAATTTGTTTGGTGAAAATGAATCGTTCATAAATCAGTTGGAAATGCCTTGCCCTTGGAGGTTTCTTCTTTCTGACTAAACCGTTAACCCCAAATGTGTTTTAATAATAATTACGCTTCAACTTGTACCAAGTTACCTTGAATTTCTCCGTCAATATTCTTCTTTTGGGTTTTTTTATACATTTTGTTACATTATAGGAACTTAGACTGCTTTCAGATGTGATTAGCATAGACAAACCATACTGAGACCCCCAACTCACAATCGTCTTGCCGCTGGCCCCCTCAGTTTTTTTTCAAATTCGCCATTTTGTATTCCTATCGGTGTTATATCAATTCGGAATCCGAATGAATCCGAATGACATGCAAAAACATACAAAAAATACAAAAATAAATGATGCCAACCTCGGCAGCCGTGGGGAAATGTGAAAGAGTTCGGGAATACCACATTTTACCATAACTGAATGCCATTGGTTAGTTATTACAAATTTTTTAAAGGTGAATAATTTTATTTATGTGGTTAATAAAACTATCTAAAGGAGATGTTTTATATACTAGAAATATATTGGGACAAATATGGTTGTGTATTTCCCGCTTTTGGATAAAATTAACTTCGGTTTCGTGTGTAATTTTTTCTTAAATAATAAAGAAAATTTGGTCAAAATGTTTTTATTTTCCCTCAACCAACATACATTCTTAATTTTTCGTAAATATTTTAAGCAAATGTACACTTTTTCCCAAAAAAAAATATTATTCACAAGTAACGAACAATTTCAAATTTAACTGATAAATTTCTATGAACGCTGCAAGCCACTTTGCCCAAAGCGGAAGTGGCTCATATTTTTTGGGAGTGTATAGGTGACTCAGAACTTTTGAAGTTACGTGACATTTGTCAATACGAATTTCTATGTATCAATACTAGCGCAGTAAATCGTGACCACTCCTAAAAATATAGCTTGTAGGCTAAGTAACGGGAAATCGGCCGAAGTTGGTGGTCTCAGTATTGTCTCTGGTGATTAGTCCGCGTGTCAATTACGTAGGCGAATTAATTTTTAACCAATTTTCTGAACTGTAAAAAAAAATAAATAAATCGAATCGTCTCATCACGCAAGTGTTTTTGGTTTACCAAACACCATTCTTAGAACATGGATATCTTTAATTTTGGTTTAATTTCGCTCCAAACGTTGAACTGTCAAAATTAAGCAAACTTTTATCGAGTTGGTTGGAAGAAACAATTGAAAAGGGGCTTAAATTTAGCTTTTCTGTAACAGCATAGGTAGGTGCTACACTTAAATTTACAATTTTATCTGCACATATCAAGTTAAATTTTGACATACAATTCTCGCAATTTCTGTCATTTTTGAACAGGTCTGTAGGGCAGTGTGGGATAGTAATGGCAGATACCTATGTTGAGTTCCTGAAGACGGATTTTTTGATGCCTGCAAATGTGTCACTTATAAAATAATGGGCAACTTGATGTTCTTTATAATATAAGCTGTTGCAGTAAAGCCTTTCGTGCACGAAGCTACAGATTTGTGATTGCAGTCAATATTAAGAAGTTTAAATATAAAATTCACATCAAAGCAACTGATTTTACAGTGGAGTGTACCAAATGTCACATTTTACCATTATGCTTTTTGTTCAAACTAGTGGCCTAGTCCTGACATAGCCTCTTGTGGATAATTGCTTTCCCAGTGAGGTTCCTTTATATAACAATTGTTCCTGGACGCTAGGCATACTAGATAAAACTACAAGGTAATATCCGGGCCCAAATATACTCATCGCCAGTGTTCCCAGACTTTGAAGACGGTTTTTCCCTCTTTTTTATCATCAAAAATATTAGGTTTCCTCTAAATTCGAAAAAAATCCCCTCTTTCCTAAGTGAAATTTGCACTTACTTTCATTAAAAAAAATTATACGTTTTTATTAATAAGCTGAAAATGAAGCCGGGACCTGACTTGTAGTGTGGCGGGCTGTGTCGAAATTGCTCCTGTTCCGATTGCGCCACAACGCTCTATGGCGCATTAAAACGAGGCAAATATAGTTTCTCAAATTGCCTATGTGAAAGAAAGACCTCGGAACGATTTTTAGCACACATATTACAACAACTACTGCGAGTCTCGAAGTGTCAAGTAGAGCGTAGTTGTTGTAATTGCGTTCTGAAAATCCTACTTTACTTTGCTTTGCTGAGATCGAAGCTCAAAAAAACAGGCCTAATATCAAAACGAGTTCATATGCATTCATATGCACAAAATTCTTACGTAGACGTTCGATGGGCTGTTTTCTTTCATGAACGGTTTCCCAGAGATTTTTGATTTCCCCCTTTTAAGCTTTGGGACAAGTTGGCGCCTAAATCTAGGACCACTGCTCATCACCATTTTGTAAGCGTTCAGTCTACGTGTAGACTGAGGAGGATAAATTGCGCACAAGAAACACCAAAATATTTGTTAACCTGTCTAGCCACTGGTTTCAGAAAGGATTTTTCCTAGCAACAAAGACTACAACTTATCATATTTAAATTGCGTGTTCAGTTGCGCCCCCAAAACTAAATTGGCGCCGACAATTGCAACCAAGTAAAAGAGCCACCCCTGTGCAGAACTGACGTGTCAAGCAAATCAGAAACTTTTAACAAGCGAACCCCTTTTCCTGAAAAGTCAGCGCGTCTCTTTTTTTGATATTGCATCATGTTCTGCAAGACTTCTTGTCCCATTGCAGCTTACAGCACAAAAAATGTTTTGGTAACAACTTGTAGGAGCAGTTCCATGTTAAGTCGCTAGCTTCTAGAAATGGCAAATGGAATTATACTTGTCTGAGTCTGACCAAGAGGAAAATGGAGAAAGAGTGAGAGTCGTGTTGTTTTTTTGTGTTGCCGGTCCCGGGGGATAGCGTCTACATTATAGTGGGTGGGGAAATGGGACTGGGAGCTGCTTTGGCTGGAAATGGCATTGCCCTCTCGCTGCGGCATTGATTTTGATGTTGTGTACGAAACGAGAATCCATCTACTCGTATGTGTGTAAATATGAAATTAAATTTGACGAAGGCATTGAACCCGCTCATGTGAACCTTTTTTTAATGTGAGACGGAAAAGGAAATAATTAAACCTCGGTTCTAGGTAAAGGTGTATATGTACAAGTGTGTGCAGAAGAGTTTCAATTTCTTGATTGAAATAAAAGTATGTACAAGTAAATTCATACCATAGGGAAGAAAAATTAATGTGTGACAACCAAGCAGATAATGATCCAAAATAAATGAAAAAAACACAGAAGCCCAAGTAGCATTCGAATACACATTTTAGGCCTAGCGACGTTCTGTAGTCAATTCGTGATCCCATTTAGGAACATATGTTTCGAAACAACGAAGTAACAGTTCCTTTTTTGTTTCGGAAGTGGCGCAACACAAAGTCGGAATTGTTTTTGACGCAAATCCGATATATACACAAATTGGGAAGAATGCCATACCATATAATTTATGACGTTATGATACGTCATTCATTTTGTGTACCTGTGTTATGTACCAAAATAATATTCTGACTGCATCAAACATTTCATTATTTAACACAAAACAACTACTGAAATTTTATGGGCAACATCATTTTGCTTTGAAATGTTACTAATGTACTTCGAAAAAAACCATGATCCTTACAAAATATGCTTTATTTAATGAAAACTTTCTTTTAAAATTTGTTATGGTATTTTAAATGCTGATAAGGAGCATTATAAAATCAGTACAAAATAAATCTACGACGTCTATATACACATAATAGTAACATTTTAATCTATTTAATTACACCATATCCACCAAAACTGCAAACTTAAAATTTCTTATTTCCCATACACATTTTTTTTTTCAATGCAAAATGGATACCAAATGGATGGATACAAAATATTCCCAATCAGGAATTCGTTCTTATTTGTGTGGTAAATAATCTATTGGGAATTGTGTTTATTCTGTGTGCCACAAACTTCCCAATCGGGAATCGCGTTTAATCTGTGTTGACAGTAAGTTTTTAGGAATTGTGCGTATGAACACACATCGCCACACATTTTACACGCTGCGGACATAATGTTTCATTGAAGAAACAATTTTTACACAATAAAGAACCTGTGTAGACATAAAATCCCTAGATAAGAATATTCCTAAATGGGAAATGTTACCTAGCAGGTGTCGAAAATGTTACTCATTGGGAATATTTTCTGGTAACAAAACCGTCTTAACGACATCGCTCAAGACACATGACACATGAAGTCGCAAAATGCTCCTTGGGAGGTTGATGAAGCAATTTGAAATTTAATGGCGGGAGGTATCTCGTGTATCACTTTGATGGGTGAAACCCTTTTTTATCAGTGAAAAAGATATCAGATCGAAGTGGAGCACCTGCTATGTGGAGCAAGATAAGATATGCGGTAGATAAGGAGAATCTTTTTCTGTAGTTCTAAGACCATGCGAGTCTTTGGAAGTGTTTCAATTTGACAAATTTGACTCTAAAAATGAATCGAAAGCTAAAAATTCGACCCATGGATTTGGACGCAAGCGAAAAAATACAGCTTTGTAAAGATAACTACGACTTTTTTCGTGAGGAGGGCTTTAAGACAAGAAAACTAAGAAATCCTTCGAGTGTCCCTGTTTTCTGTATCGTGCAGGCTGTGTCTACCATAATAGGTCCAAATTTGTCAACATATCAGCCTTGAATAAGAAATACTTTAATGAGCTGAAGTTATGCCACAGTTGTGAAAGATCATCAGGTGCATTTTGACCTCTCTGTGCAATCTCTTTTGTAAAAGGTACTCAGTACTCACTCTCTCAAGGTTCAAACGAAGTGTTGCGATCTTTGCTGTAATCATATACTTCCTACCATCTGCCACCTCAAGCAATATGGGAATTACTTACCCCGTCCCTCGTGTCAGATGGCACAGTTTACCTATTAATGGGGCTCGTTACCTTCATCCGATAACGAGACTATGTAGACATCCAGCTGTCGCCAAGAATGGCAAGCGCAGGTACGTCTAATATATCTTGTATTGCAAAAGAAGAGCAAAGTGAAACTCTGCCTGTTTGCCAATTGTAGCTTCTCTGGAATTTTTACACTGGATACCAACGTTGCTTAAGGAGTTTAGGTGTCTATTTTCACCTTCGTCATTTGTCTCGCTATATCTTTGCGTCGCCTTAACTGAAGTAGTCAATTTCTATCCGCCATATATGTAAAAACAGTAAAAAAAACTCGCTGAAAACCACATCAACTTGTAGTCATAGTAGAAGTTCATTATCTTTGCGCAAAGCTCACACAAAAACGTAAACAGCCGGGTGAATAAACCCCACCACACTTAAGCTTAGTGCAACTGAACGCGTTTCACAACCCATCTGCCCGCATAAAGTGCCTGCCTTAGATGGTCGAAGTAGTCAACACTTTTTTATGTTTATTATCTAGAAAGTAAAAATGAGTTTGTTGTTTCAGGCAGTCGCCACACCGACTAGATACACTTCTTCCACATGCACGATGCACTCAAAATGTACGCTTCACGCAACTCGTCGCGGTTCCATAGCGCTTTCAACAAATAGTCCATATGGCTTCAATCGATCACCATTAAATGGAGAACAACTGTAGCATGTTAATGATTGTCTGCGTTTACCTTTCAAGAGAATCTACTTCCACTTAGTACGCGCTATATGGAAATGATGCTTTCCCCGCAAAGATACAGCCGCCCTACGCTGTGCGTCTTAATGGTTCCCCCTCGGTGACTTTGACGCTTGAAAAACGATTCATTATTCCTCGCTCGGCATCCTCGTGCATATGGTTACACCACATGTACCTAGTTCCCATTAAATTTAAAATGCAAATAAAGCTGAGAAAATGGGAAAAAAAAAGTATCTAGGAACACCGCAAGTGACCTACTCCCCGAGCAATTGTTCGTTAACATCTTGTTGGCGCTTCAAGAGCGATGGGGAGTGGTGGAGCCATTGCCACTGCCACACTCGTCAGTGTTGACGCTCCACTGCTGCTGGTAGTTTGTTTTCAATTTCAATTTACGCGCGCGTACCGGGAATACTGTGCAAGACACAAGTATCTGGCACATTTGGTTTTGTTTTCGTTTTGTTTTTTGAACAAAAAATAAAGAAATTTTGTGAAATTTGTATCTCGTAAACTTTTGGCTGACACATTGCATTTAATTAGTTGTGAACTCGAACTCGAACACACTGCGACTGCATCTGCCTTCGAGTGACGCTATTAATGAGAACATCCGCAGGCGCAGTGAATTCTTTAATTGCAATAGAAACCGACTCAGTTCTCAGTTGACAGAAACAGAATGTGCACTGATGAGAGACGTGCTTTGGGTTACTGAATTACACAACGCGAGCTGTACTAAATAAATTAGTTGGACTGGTATGTGTCGGTTAATTTTAAATTAAGTTTTTCTGGTATTCGTATCGTAGCGTGCTGATGGACTTGCCAGACGAGATGGGGTTACGTCAACGTCAGTCACACTCTTACAATTGTGTGGATGGACAGTAGTTTTACTTTCAATACCTAACTATGGCGTGGGTGCGAAATCAAATGAGTTCATCTGGTTGGAGTTTATGGTGGTTTCCAATTTTCCATATTGGAAACTGCCTGAATTAGTTAGCTTTGTCGGGTAAATAACAAATGTGGTTTATGTAAATGGATTTGTAAGTTAAACATAGGTATGCTATGCACATAGGCGGTAACACTTGACGTGAAGGCGTTTCGAAGATTCCGTGGTTTTACATTGTAGGTCTGTTCCTTTACTTTAAAATCATACGAATTTTTACAAATTTTTAAATTTTTTTACGAATTTTTACTCAATTTCGTTCCTTAACTCAAAAAAATTGTAAAAGAGAGCAGCATCGAGAGAGCAAGATATTACCCCTAACCTCTCCACTGAGAATCTTATGAAATTTTACTCAAAAAATTTCTTGCTGTGAAAATTGAAAAGGCTATCACCTAACATTTAACAGCTGATTTGAAATACGTTGTCCTATTTGTTTTGATTTCTTGCGTATTAAAATGGTATTAACAAGTGGAAAAATAAAATTGAATGTTCTGCTTAGATTCTTTTTGAATGTCACGACGAAATTCTTCCTTGCTATAAGGAAGTAAGTTCGTAGATTAGCAAATTCTTTGAGTTTATACGGTATTTAACGACTTCTCGTAAACTTTTTAGTTATGTATCTGTCATTTTCATAGATTACTACAAAAGCATTACCTAACCTTTTCGTTAGCGTCTCTCTGTGGGAGAATTTATCCCCACCATTGCCATTTTGACAGTCTTTTCCATTCTTACTACAAAAGTAAAGGAAACAGACCTTTTTTTACGTGCGGGAACTTAACAGTTTAAGCCTTGAGCTAACGTTAGTCACAGCAAAAGCCCACAAATGTAGTTAAAGGTAACGTAATATCAAAATAAAAATGAATGACCATTTTGTTATTTAATTGCAACAAAGCTATCCAGGCAGGTGTAGCGAAGTAAGGAAAACTGTAAGATCATCAACACGTAACCGGGCCTTAAAAGCTGTTTTATGTTACCCAGCTGTTTGGCTGACGTTAATGCGTGTTTAGTCTACGTAACTGTCAATTATCGTGATCACAGAAAACTTGCAAAAATCATAGACACTTTAAAAATAGGGATACCTATGGTTACAACTTTTTTTTATGTTTGTATTATGTATTTATTCGCTTTCCTGGAAATTGGTTCGATTTGAATGCTGCCCCGTTTTTTGATGAACTGACAAAAATTTTACTGATAAAGTAGATTAGTAGCTTGTAATACGTGTCAGAATCACCAACCTGTTTTATAAAAATTATCATAGGTACCATGGCAAGAATTTATTTTTTGACATATTGACAATAATTCTGTGATTTATAAAATTATCCTTCAAATTTTATAAAACATTTATTTACGTGACAGTACAAACTTATAAATTGGCCGCGATCCACTGCCCGCTAGATGTCTATCACAAAATATCCCAGATGAAGGAACGTCCGCGCTAGAACCCTAGCGCCAGCGGCAAAGTGACAATTAACACTAATTATTTCCACACTATAATCAAAGAAATGATACAATATATTATAAAAACGATATCTGAATTGCTATTTTTCTTGCCATATTAACAATTTTATCACAATTCCACATACTCGGTTTCGTATTTAATTTTATTTTGCAAACGTTTGAACGATTTCCTTTGACAGGTCGTTTTTTTTTGTTTTTTCTCCCAATACAGCGGGTAATTTTGCGCTAGATTGAGAAATTTCCCTGAAAGGGATATTTCACAAAAAGTGCTAGACGTCTAGCGCAAATGGTGAAATGTAAATTTTTTTTATATGGAGTTTGACATGCCGCTAGTCATCTAGCGGGCAGTGGAACGCGGCCATTGTATACAATTTTTGTAATTACCTATTTCAGAGATAATATTGAGATACGATTGAGGTTAGGTCAAGAAGTGTTGATATTAAACTGACAAATTGTTACTCCAACATTGTGATTCTCTTTTATAAAAGCTTCTCCTTCCACTCTCTGTTAAACGTATATACATGTTCGTTTTTGTGGTTATAAGACGACGTTTAGACATAATTCACCGTTGTTTAGATCTTACTCCCATCTGTCAAACTTCTGATATGGCTTACCTTAAATCCAATAAACTTTACATTTCCTAAAGACCTTTATGCCATATTTTTCATTTAATAATCCATGCTGACAGTTCGCTGCTTCCATTAACATTGAAATCTAATTCTAATGCCAAGCTGATCAATTACCTAATAATTATCAAAAAAAAAAAACGCTAAGCTCTTCCAGATGTTCAGCAGATTGAGGCAGCCACTAATAGAATTAACAAAGCCATTCCATTTTCCATCACCGTCACCCCCTTTAATTTCTCGAAAACCATAATTCACACATAATCATCAAATAGCCTGAGTTATTGAGGAGCACTCTTCATTCTCCAATCGTTCGCCGCTATTCATAGCCACATCACACACGAGCACATCACTCATTACAAAAATGACTTAAATGAGACTACCTACCTACATATGGGTAAAAGCTGGACAGAAATAGCAACAACAACGCGGTTTTGTTTATTCAATTATTATTTTGTGTATTAAATACAGTGTCATCATTTCCTGTGCAAGAGTATGGCTCTTCCGGTAATGGCGATGGCGGTTGTTTTGCGGACATTAAATTACGCAATAGGTGCTAAACATAGGTACGGGCACACCCAATTATAATGCCATCGAGAAAAACACACGGGAAAGCAGAACGACGCTGAAGTCGGCTCCATTTGGGGCGCATTGTGGTGTATTTGTAATCATTTGCTTAAAGGTTTTGTTTTTGAGGTTATTGTGAATGGCAAAGCAGATAGATCGTTGCAATTATAATGGCAAACATACCGTACGGAGTTTATTGGATTGTGGTAGAAAGTTCACTGATGAGGTACTTTCCAAAGTTTGTTTGTTGTCAATATTTGACACTGACTTTAGGCAATTATTTCGCACCTTTAAGACTAAATTCCTAATGCTTGAACGACATAGGGCACATTCAAGAATCTAGTTATCCTAAGTCGACTTGAACGCAAAAACTAGATTGGTGGGGAACGTGACTTTTTCTATGTCAACTACATATGCGAACTGTCAACATAGCACTCAGCCACGAATTTCTTGACTAGATTCGTCGGCTACGGCTACCCCTCCATAAACGTCAACTGAAGCAGCTGCTGAGATACATCTAGTCAGACAGCTGTCCGACTTATTAGACCAGATACTTCAACGCCCCCATTCTCTAGCCTGAGCCACTCTGTTTAAAATGTATGCAATCATTGCCGTGCCAAATAAAATTTCTTCTTCCCCATTGTCATTGGCCGCATTCAAGAATCTAGTCATCTTAAGTCGACTAGATTGGTCTGGATGAGAGGCAACCTGAACGCGAAAACTAACTAGATTGGTCGGGAACGTCACTTTTTGACAAATCGTGATTTTTTTTTTGTATAGACGTCAAATAATTTTTCTGTGTTTACAAAATTGTGTGAAATTGAATGAGTATCGACGAAAAACTAATAAAAAGAGTAAATAAAAAAAGAATGCATAATTCAGAAGACGATTTAATTCTGCGTAAGTAAATTATTATTCATATTCCTTTGAATTTAGAATTAACTTTATTTCATTACAGTTCGTGCAACATCTTTTGTGATGGATAAGCTGATGACCACATCAGTTCTTTTGAGGTACCCAGCTTTGTTTGATATGCAGGAAGAGCCACAACGCAACCAAAACTACATGGAAGAAATTATACCGATGTACACTCCAGACGAGTTTCGTTCTCATTTTCGAATGAGTCGAGGCTGTTTTGCGGTACGTAAAAGTCTTATAACTACTTTTTCTTTAAGTTACTACGCTGCTTAGGTCAGTGTACAGTTTGTGGTAAACCAGTCTTCAGTTGTGGTATTTTTCTACTTGTTAGCACACTAATAGTGACATTATTCTACTACTCATCCTCTGGGATTCGACATTTCTAATTACAGACCGTCGAATTCGGTTGTCCGAATCGACTGGAATGTCCTGCTCGTTTTCATTATCAATGAAGATGAGCCTCTTATATATCTATTTTTTAAATCCATTCAAATGCACTTTATTCCTTTTTATTTAATACTGTAATCCATTTACTTGATAAAAAAGAAAAAAATTATAATATTTTTAACTTATAGGACGTTTTGAAGAAAGTTGGAAACGCTAAGCGAATAGCAGACGTCGAAAAGAAACTCCTGTTTACAGTTTGGATGATAAGTAAGCAGGAAAGCTTCTTATCAGCAGGTGATCGTTTCAACTACTCCAAAAGCGCTGCACATGTGCTTATATCACCGGAGACGACTTTTTGGAAGAAAGTTTCCTAGAAGCCTCTCCATCAGATCCACAACAGCCATTCCAACGTCAACAACCTATAAATCCAGGGATCTTAAAGCGAAATTATTTAATGTCTCTATTTTAATTCATTTTAATTCATTTTTATTATTATTATTAAATATAAAGAGCTATGTACATAACTTAACAAAACTTAAGACTAACTTAATCAAAAAATAAATAATATACTTAAAACTATTTTGTTATATTTGTTATTTGCTGAAAAAAATAAAGAGTTTATTACATGACTTTAATACATATGCTATCTTCTAGCTAATAGATATACAAACTAAGGAATATGAAAGTTAAAGCGATTGCTCCTTGAGATTTTGAACAGGATGTGTGAATGTGACAACTTTGCCTGCTGGATACCAGAAAATGTGAAAAACGAGATACATTCAAACGTCCTGTTGAAAATCTATTAGGGCAACCGGCTTAACTTTAGCATCTTTAAGTTTGTATTTGTATTAGCTAAAAGATAGCATTTGTAATTAAGTGGTCGACGCATTAGTTGAAATTTTCGAATCAGTTTACAACAGCAGAGTACAACTTTTTGTCCAATGGAGGAGTATAATACATTTTAAAGTTAAAAAATTTCTACCGCGCACCGACCACTTAATTACAAATGCTATCTTTTAGCTAATACAAATACAAACTTAAAGATGCTAAAGTTAAGCCGGTTGCCCTAATAGATTTTCAACAGGACGTTTGAATGTATCTCGTTTTTCACATTTTCTGGTATCCAGCAGGCAAAGTTGTCACATTCACACATCCTGTTCAAAATCTCAAGGAGCAATCGCTTTAACTTTCATATTCCTTCGTTTGTATATCTATTAGCTAGAAGATAGCATATGTATTAAAGTCATCGGTGCTCGGTAGAAATTTTGAAACTTTCAAATGTACTCTACTCCACTGGACAACAAATGTGATTCAATATTTTCAATTAATGCGTGCGTCTACCACTTTAATACTCATATTAAATAAATATTACTCTTTTTTGTTCAATGGAGTAAGACGTTACTGAATTTATCAAACACTTACCATTTACATCTCTTTTGTTGGGTTTGTCTTGGCCATGAATCTTCAGAATAGAGTCTATATACCGCGAAGCAAAGCATTTGTCTGAAATTATTTTATTTTATTAGAAGTGCGAATTATTACTACAAATTCATTTACCTGTTTGTATCCTGCGGCAGACTTCTGGAGGAGCATCCAGGGCGTATTGCACTCCATTATAGACAATTTGGATCAACATTTTCCGGTTTTGTATTTATTTTTTTCTTTCGCTTCACTTGTCAAATCACAGATGACAACAAACGAAATGTCAACTTAGTACTCAGTCACGAATTCCTTGACTAGATTCGTCGGCTACCCCTCCATAAACGTCAACTGAAAAAACAGCTCACATGACCGATTTCGACCAATCAAAACCGAGATTCACTTAGTGAGAGAGCTGTCAGACTTACTAAACTAGATACTTGAACGCCCTCATTGCTGCGTTGAAACATGTCCATCGCTACATATGGCACATGTCACTTCTGACATCTCCGAAAGATAGCATGGCCCATATAACCAAGTAATTACTTCAACATCGGCTGTTAAATTGAGCGAAATTAAGAACAACTATAGGTTCAAACTCACATCCATCCTCAGTTTGCCACCATTTAGTGTCCAAATCTAAAGCTATTACTTCATTTAAGCTTCTGCACATTAAAAAAAAAAAAAGCAAGGCACAACAATGACTCATCGTACAAAACGTATAATGACGCAGTAAAGCATTGCTTTAACTACACTTCACAAATTATTACAGCCGAGTGTGGAGGGTTGGTTACGTTTTTTTTTTATTATATTTCTGGGGATGAATGGCACGTTGTCTCCCTTCTCAGAAGGGGAATAAAATTGATTTCTACATGGCGACAGGCGAGTTGTTGTCGAAAAGAAAACAAGCCAAATTGCTAGGGGTGTCTCGACAATACAACCACTTGACTCATTCGTTCTACCACAATTTGCATGCATATAACAGACATCCCCTTTTATCTGACCAATGAAGGAATTATCTCAGTGGTTTGTTAGTCACCCACACGCTGGGTGCGAAAAATTCCTTAGGGTAAAAAGCTAGACCGGAAATCCTGAAACAATTAGGAACAAATTTAAAAAGGAAAATCGATGCAATGTCGTCGTAGATGCAGTAGTACCCGCATCTACATCTAACACACGATACTTCGCATGCAAGGCACTAAAGAACGAGCATGAAAATTAAATAACCTACGGCATTGAGGTCGTTTTAAGAGCGTTAGAGAGGCTCTTGTGCTTTCTATGCATGGGTAAAAAAAACAGCAGCATTCGTAGACTTGTCCTGTGGGGGTTGGCGTTTGGTGATTTATATTTGGATCAGATAAACGAGTTTGTTGGAGGGAGGAAGCATTCGCTGCGTCTTAAATAGTCCAGACCGCAAAAATAACAAGAACAGCACATGTACTTAAATGTGGATCTAACTTTGAAAACAAATACCAACGTCAAACGAACAATTCGCAATGTGATACGAATAATTGTTGATAGCCACAAAAATAATAATTTCCATATTAACCTAACCTCACATTATAAGTAAACGATATTTAATCAGAGCCAAGGTACGTGGGTATAGGTATAGGTACTTGTGTAGTACGTCAGTTATCTGTGATATCACTTTCGTGTTAAATTAAACAAAAATCGGAAAAGTTTGCATGATAATCCCCGAACACGAAATATACGGACGCGGCAAGTCTACTTGTTGGCATTAATCAAGTTCGAGGTCGAGTTTATCGACGCGAATATATGCCTACACTGCGCCAAGATTGATGACTGCCAAATCAGGTCACGCAACTCAGTGTATTTACAGTCTGTCAACTGAAAAATTGCCTGAAGTATAGTTGTGTAGCTAATTTATGTCTTACACAGTTGCACTAATCACGATCTCATATTTATTCATGGCATAGCGTGTCATGCAAGTTGGAATCTAAATATAAACTGTTCTACATATTCGGCGGGTTAATAAGAAGTCATTTCTTGGCGTTATGTTTTAGATGAATTAGTCTCCTTGCATTATGTTTGTTATGTGCCTACATATTTTTGAAATGTTATTAAAGTCGGCTGATCAACGCAAGAAAATCGCATGCAACTCACTCTTCGCATTCGCATATGGCCACTTAGTGGGAGCAAATGACTCTTAAAAGTATGCAAGGGAAAAACCTTCCTGTTATTTGACAAATGATCTTTAATTTTTTTGTATGTGTAATTGTGTGCATCGATCGCGTTTAGTTGAAAAACGGAAGTAGGTACGCGTTTGGGGCAATTTTGTTATGTTATTTTCATGTGAAAGATGTTGTGCAACTCCATGATCATATGTATAAATTCCATCTTTCTAGGTTAGGAAACAACCAATACATATTTCAATTATATCATGAAATTTTAAGTCAAGAGCCAATATAAAGGGTGTTTTTTTTAGAGGTATAGAACTTCGAATTGAAATAAAACACAAGAAAATCGTTTTAATGTCCATCAATTTGGCTTTATTGGAAGGATAATTTGATGCCATTAATGTTTAAATATGATTTCGGGCATGTGGCCGCCGCGGCTGGTTCGAATAAAGCCAAGTCTAGAGGTCTAATTTTCAACCACTTTTTCGAGCATTTGGATCTGTTTGTCGGCAATAACGCCACGAATGTTGGCTTCCAAGTCCCCTAAAGTTTCTGGTTTGTTGGCGTAGTCGAGCGACTTCACATATCCCCAAAGAAAATAATCCAATGGTGTCAAATCACACGATCTTGGTGGCCAATTGACAGGTCCATTCCGCGAAATTATGCACTCATCGAATGTTTCCTTCAATAAATCGATTGTCACGTGCGCTGTGTGGCATGTAGCGCCGTCTTGTTGGAACCACATCTCATCCACATTCATGCCATCTAATTCGGGAACAAAATAGTCGGTTATCATGGCCAATTGCTGGGCACGGTGGCGAATCGATTCATTCGGGTCCTCTTCAAAACTTTGCTCTATCTACAGCGGCAATTGTTTCTTCGGTGCGCACTGTTCGACGTCTCTGCGGATGCGTATTATCACATAGAGTAAGTGTAGTGCGAAAACGATTCATGGTTAACCGAATTAATTGCTCTGATGGACGATTATGTCGACCATAAAATGAACAGTCGACTTCGGTAAACTTCGCAATCTGAACCATTATTTTCGAAATAAATTTGCACGATTTGCAAGCATTGTTTATTTGTCAACCTGTTCATAATGAAATGGCAAACCAAACTGAACATAAATGACATTAGAGTTGCCAGATTTGACCACAAAATGTCAGCTTTATCTCTATTCGAAAAACCAACCTCTAAAAAAAAACACCCTTTACATTATAATACACTGCTTTGGCATAAGAGGCAAATTTTGTAAACGCAAAAACTATGGTGTTACCTGGGAGACACAAAATTTAGTGCGCAGGAAAAAATAACGCTCCCACTGCAGTACGATGGCAACATTGGGCAGTCATTTTCATTCAAATTCAGGTAATCGCTCATAAGGAACATGCATGGCATGAGATTTTCTTTCACTCTGCACATGTCGTTAGAGAAAATTTGCCTAGAATTAAATTCAAGTACCTACCTACTTTTGATAAAATAGAAAGCTCAAACTAGTTTTAAATTATCCCTTTGGTGGGAGAGAAACAAATTTTCATTGTTTCTTTGAGCCACATTGGAGTCTAGTTAGTGGACAGGTCACATTTTAAGTCGGTAATCAAATTCTAATTTTAACAATCGCGCACGGTGATGTCAAACCTGTTCAAAGTAATGATTATATTCTCTATGTAGGTATTCGTGTTTGCTTGCATTTTTATAAAGTTTAAGTGACTCTTCCACCAACGAATCGAAAGCAACAGAAAGTGAATCCCATTTATAAAAATATTAATATATAATTATTTATAGAGACAATGGCGCCGTACTTATAACATACTTGAGGTTTGACTTCAAATTTACAGACGCTCACAATTGCAAAATTTTTATACTACCAAATTTGCCATTTTGAATTAAAACTTAAAGTCATAGCTAAAAATGTTTATTGGTAAGGCCGAATGGGTATACCTACTAAAAATCATTTTAAGCCTTTAAATTAAATATTTTGTAGGTCACAATGTGTAATTTTAATTAAAAAATTTCTACATTCTGATATACCCTGGACATTAAGTATTATTATTAATATCGCACAATATATAAAGCCAAATACTCAATTTATGCAATGTCATCAGTCAGATTGTCAGAAATCTTATTCCTTACATTCCCCGGCTACAACTTAACTTAAAATTACAAAAATACAAAAACTTAACGAGTTTGACAGCTCAATTGTAGGTTACAATCAACTCTGAAAATTAATGAGATTCGGAAGATTGTTCCGATTCGGGAAGATTTCATTTTCTTCCAATAATAAACTAAAACAATCCAAATACCTGTTATTTTTCGGCAGGTTTTCCTAACAAAACTCTGTAGGTAGAACTCGCTTCCGGACAACTATACACAAATCCCCATGTGAAAACTGTTCTCAAAAGTCGATTGGTGAAGGAGGCCCTTAGTGTTTATTTATTTTCACTTTTGTGTATATTTCGGTCCACAACCAGTAACCTTCGTGGTTTATTTTTATTTCACCCAACAAAATTACCTAAATACAATCACAAAATATATTTTATACTTTTTATTGACACATTTGCGATAAGAATCGTGCCTACGATGTGTTGCACGCGAACGAACATCATTATCTTGACTTTAAATTTGAGGCAAACCTCAGTTTAGGCGGCAGTCAAGCACAAACCATTCGATCAGCAACAGGTATTACGACTATTTACCTAGTAAAATCAAAACAAAATAAGTGCAAACAGAGTTTTTATTTCGTGCAACTATTTGCAGTAAACGAGGTTTAATTGTTAGATTTTTTTTTTTCTTTTCAGATTATCGTTAAACCTCAACTTATTTATAAAATAGTATTAACTAATTGAAAAGCATTGATAAAATGGCAACCAGCCCTAAACCAGTCAAGAAGGTGCCCATTCATTTGCAGGTGAGTTGACTACATTTTCTTTTTAATTATGAGCGAAAGTGATATTGGTGCTGCCCAACAATTCAATCCAATTAGAAGTCACTTTTCGAACCCATTCATCAATTGAATGACATATAACTGTCTGTATAGAGAGTTGTTTTTTTTTATCTGATGGCATAGTGGACAGTGCACAGTGGAACTAGAAGCGAGTCTGTACATCAACAACAATTATTTGATTGTTTATCATTTTCACTTAGCTGGGGTGTTTTTATCGATAAACTTGTGGAACCACCTGAAAGCTGTCAATAAACAGATCCAAAGCAATGGCTTTTCAAAGTCCGAAATTGAATATCTTTTCGTTTGGTCAAGTTCGAAATTTCTACACACAGATAAGGTATCAGTGAAAGACCTATAAACACTTGTTATAACAATCAGCAAAACATATAAGGCAAACTGTACTCAGTACTAGGTTTGTTTTTTGTATGTTTGGCATTTAAATCTAAGAAATAGGATAAATTTTATTTTATCTTGTGGCTTATGGAAAATCATTAATTAAACTACAGACGTATAGCTATGTTTGTCAATTAAGCGAGTTTTTCCAAACCGTTCCCAAAGCGGTATTTTTTGTATATACTGTATTTTTTTTAAAGTCGAACTCTACAACGTTTTAATTACAAAAGTACCTTCTACCATAATCCACAAGCATTATTGTTTGCTTTCCTACTGAAAGTGGCAATAAAACGAAACTTAACGAAACTTTGCCATTAACCAGCACTCACGGTCGAGTGGAATTTTATTTTCCCTACAAAAAATAGCATGCAGTTTACGTGTTTGATTAATGGAGACAAAATGTGTTCTCGGCTTAAAAGTGTCCACAAATATCGTTCAATTTATTTATTTCGATCTGAAATTTGAGAAGTTGGTATTATTTTTAAAAAAAATATCTTTAGAAATGGTAGCTGGACGTTTATTTTCGTTGCGTTACTGTATTTTAGATAAATATGTATATCCTTTATCTGTCAAATCTATTATTATTTGACAGATAAAGGATATTATTTTTTTTTTTAACGGAACCCTGTTATGGGAACAACACAAACATCTTGTATTACTCACTGTTTCAGACGCCTTAAGTAAACTTCTACCAATTAAAGCTAAGTACGCTCGAGCTAAATTTTCGCTCTCATACAAAATTCTCTCCAAAATTTAGCTGACTAAATTTAAGCGAACCCATTTAGCTGAATGGTACGCAGCTCGAGCTAAATAATCAAACTTTTGATTCAGAATGTACCTGCTTTAAGTGTCTGTCAAAACTTAGCGTGCCGATTTAATGGGTTGGCACATTTTCTACATCGTTGTGTATGTATGTGAATTTATTTGCGGAAACGTATGCAAGGATGAGTTTGTTTAATAATTATTACGTGGACGAGAAGTACCTAGAATCAGAAATACTTGAAACAAGAGAGAATTCAATTTTTGAAGGAAGTTTATTCAGAGAACTGCTGTTTTCTGTGACACTTATCAACGGCGTACTCTATGTCAAAATTTAGCAAGGACCTTGGCTAATGTTTGGAGAGAAAAGTTGGACACCAGATAAAATTTATTTGAGCTTGTAGTATGCTACGCTTTAACGAAAAGCGAATGTCAATCGAGAAAGTAGAAAGCCTTTTGCACACACTACGTTTTTGTCACAAACTATATAACATTTTTTAGTTGCAATGAGAAAAATGTCGGAAGTAGGCATTATAAGAATTCAATTACAAAATGCAGTTAAAATAAATCTTAGAGCTAACGCCTACGCACTGCTACTAATGTTTTTTCAACGGATGATAATTATCGTGCCACTGCTAATTTTGAGAAGCCGCGTGTGGCTTGATTGTCAGAACAATCTAGGGACTCGCATTTCACACCAATGGATCTGACAATTATTGCATTAAAACGCTGCATATTTATAGGATTAAAAATACTAAGTTTTACTGTCAGTTGATCATTTCCGTTTAATCTTCCATTTGAAATAACCAATCTTCAATAAATATATTTTCAGAGCGCTCAAAACCGGGTTTACATAAAAAATGGCCAAGTGGTCAATCATGACAAAACCTTTAAAGCTGACGTCTACATCGAAGATGGCATCATCAAGTGAGTTCAATCAACTTCCATTCCGCCCACTACAAATCACTAAATTCCAACTATAATTCTAGGTTTGTTGGTCCGGCCTCTGAAATTGGTGTACCCGGCGGAGTTCGCATCATTGACGCTACCGGCAAATTAATCATTCCCGGTGGCATTGATCCACATACTCACTTCCAACTGAAATTCGGCGGCGCTGTGGCTGTTGATGATTTCTATCATGGGACGAAAGCAGCTGTTGCTGGTGGCACAACCACTATTAGTAAGATACATGTCTACATGTTATGCTGTCAATCTATATCTATGTTTTCTACGTGTAGTCGACTTCGTTTTACCCGATAAAGGCGAATCCCTTGTGGAGGCATACGACAAGTGGCGTGCCTGGGCCGATCCAAAAGTTTGCTGTGATTACGGTCTGCACGTGGGTATCACTTGGTGGTCGAAATCGGTTTCCGATGAAATGAAAATCATGTGCGATGAACTGGGGGTGAATTCATTCAAAATGTTCATGGCCTATAAGGGACTGTATCAACTGAGTGATACGGAGCTGTTGGAGGCGTTCGAGAGGATCCGCTCGTTGGGCGCCATTGCACAAGTTTGTTTAGAGTTTATTTTTGTCTCCACTTTTGATTTCTATACATTCATTGCTTTGTTTTATAGGTGCATGCGGAGAATGGTGATATAATAGCGAAAAACGTGACGAAGCTTCTTGCGGCAGGAGTCACGGGACCAGAGGGACATGAACTCTCCCGCCAAGAGGAAGTAGAGGCTGAGGCTGTAAATCGTGCCTGCATTTTAGCTCATCAGGTAATTTTTTTGCTTTCGTCTCTGAATAAGTGACGTTCTGTGTAAATAAGTTCACTGTACATCCTAGGTTTTAAGGAATTGTAAAAATATTTGTTTCGACTTTTAGTAGTTTGCTTATTTGTAGGGGTTTTTTTATTTCGTTTTCCCAATGCTCTTCAAGATGAATGTACCCACAAATCGTATCAATCTAGAGAGTGCTCCTTGTAAATGCCGCTTCGGGGCTTTTGTACCTACACATATTTCACGATGACCAACGGATCAGTTTCTTCAAGACCGCACTGGGTAAAACTATCCAAATCTATAATCAAAATGTGCTTGGTGCAGTGAAAGTCGTACAACTTTTCTAGTTGAGGAAAAGTATTTTTTCTCCTTGCAAAGGCAATCCTTTTGAATGCCGGAATTTTATTCATTCAATAGTGGGGTTAAGGCCGCCCTCTCAGCAAAATAAAACAGATTTGGTCGGAGGCACTTCAAAATGACCTCTGACATTTGCTACGAATGTTTTGGCGAAGTGGGCATCGTACCGTATTTACGAAAGGATGCTACTCAAGGACAGGCAATGGTTATTTCGTTCTTGAGCTGTTTTATGACCATTGATTTATTTCCTAATTACCTCTCTGGGCAGAGCAACAAAACTGTCAACCATCTTTTTGGGAATCACTCATTCGTCACATCGTTGACCGCGGTTTAGTAAGCGATTCTAACATTGACCTTTATAGGACATTCCAGTAAAACTTATCACTACGGTGAAATATACATACATATTTAGTTTGCTGTGTCGTTTGTTAGATGAAACTCAATAACGCCTCGTTTTCATGGAATTTATGTATGCTATACCTACATATACCTACATATCTTGTGCTTGCGTCTTTTCCTTTATAAAGTCATCCATCAGTGATGAGTAATCCAGTTAAGTTGTTTTTGGTTTCCCTTTCTTTGGTGCATGTGGATATCGCAAGCAACCATCATATCACAGTTCTCTCACTGTAGTTACCTTAATTAAATCTTGTTTATTAATTGGTCATGTCCAATGGGTTGGTCATGACTTTAAACAAAAAGTGACAGTTGGTGTTTTATTTTCCTCATTTCAAATTTTCATAAATATGGCTCCCAAAAAGCAGTATGGCTTCTTGAGGGGTTAGCTTTCCACGGCCTTAAAATCAAATTTGTGGTATATACACATCTTCGTCCTGCCATCCTTTTCTAATTACTGATACGTAGGGTATTTGTTTTTAAAGTACACCCTGTCTTATTTCAATATTTGTATAAGTTCCCGTTTGACACAGCATAGTTTTTCTCCGTTTTGTTATTTTTTAAAATATTTTTAATTTTATTTTAACAGATTTTATTTTCCCTTATGTTCTTATTTTTATTTGTTATATATTGTTTCTGCACCATATGTAAATACAAACAAGGTCGATTGCCCACTGTACGTAGTGCATGTGATGAGTAAAGCTGCTGGCATTGAGCTAGCACGAGCTAGATTCCGCTACAAAAATCGCGGCATCTATGGTGAGACACTAGCAGCAACACTTGGTACAGATGGCACACATTGCCAACACGAATGTTGGCATCATGCGGCAGCTCATATAATGAGTCCGCCATTGAGGTCTGATCCAAGCACTCCTGAATATATGATGAAACTGTTGGCGAAGTAAGTATTCAAGAACGAGACATGATCGAGGCTTTGCGTCAGACCATTTTTTTGTAGTTGGTATTGTTTTTGTATTTGTTCGTCTTGTAGAATAACCCAGACAGGCATCACACACCATATTAGTGTTTTTAAATGTAATATTTACTAATTTTCACCGCTATTAACCATTCAATTGGCTTTTACCATCAATGTTCCATTTTTCTTGGTTTTTTTTTTCTTTATATTTCTAACCTAAAAAAAATAAAAACAGATGAAAGCTCCGCTTTACGTAACCTGTGTGACTTGCAAATCATCGGCCGAAATAATTGGCCGTGCTCGTCGTAGTGGATACTGTGTGTTCGGTGAGACTTTGGCCAGTTCGATGGGACGATCTATGCATGGTGTGAAAAAGGGCGAAAGGCCTTACTATGTAACAAGTCCACCGATTCGAGAGCCGGCCGAAACGCCAAGGCAACTGATGAAGTCATTGGCGTAGTAAGTAAATTGTTTTGTCCTTCTATTATCATACATAAAAGTGCTATATATATACATATATCTTCATTCGTCGTTTGTTATTGTCTTGTCCTCGTAATGTCATATCGTGTACTTGGGAAAGGGAATGTAATACTTTCTTGACATTATGAAATGCTCGTTGCCATAATGGAAAATTTGTTGAAAAAGAGAATTCACTTTATAATTTTTTAAGTTTTAAGTTTGGCTGTAAAATTTAGTAGGAGCAATTACATTTTGCTGAGCACAGTTCTATGACCAAACTGAAACGTCAAGATCTTACAAATGAATTGCTTATTTTTTTTAGGGAAATATTTCGCTAATATTCAAATTCAAAATCTATTTAAAGTAAAATTAATTAAAATTTAAAGTCAATTCATCCGGTTTGTAAGTGACGCATTTAAATGTCAACTGAACTGAGCATCACCTAAAGTCAAGAAATTCTTAACAGGATTTGTCGATTACACCATCGTATAATGTCAACTGGAAAACAGTTCGATAAAAAACTCAGAAAAAAGTGGGTCAATTATCTGTCAAAGTCAGACTTACAAGCTTATTTATAAACGTATTATGGTTTATAGGGGCTGCGAAAAGTTAGGCGATCTTTAAAATACTTCTAAACGAAAAACCTTATTTATAAAAATTTTACAACTGTGTATAGTGCTTAACTTAATAAGCTAAACGCTTTTGTAGGTTGTTTAATGCCTTTATAGAGCTGTCTCATTTTAAAAGAAATCAAAAATAAATTGGAAGATTGTATTGAGGTTTTTATTTTCAGTTAAAAAGATTCTACAAGTATCCTCGATAAGTTGCCTTAGCAATTATTATATGTGCAGATATGAGATATTTTAAATTGTTTTATATATATGTTTTAAATTGCATAAGCCAACCTTTTCATAGGAGTCACAAATCTTCCAATTTTTTCTTTTAATTTTTCCATTTTCAATTTCTATTTGTACTTGAATTTGCATTTATCTTTTCGGAGAGATAAATGTAATAGATTTCTCCTTTTCAGTACCTTCTTTGACGCAACCCCTGTATAACTAAAATGCACGGGAAAATGTTTTATAAATACGAATTTTTGGGAGGGTGAATAAAGCCTGTATAAATACTTTTACAATGCATAACTATGCAGGTGTTTAGGCACGTTTAGGAAATAATAATATAATAAATAAGGCTGCGAGTCTTTTGAACATAATATGCTTTCAAACTTCTATGTCTTTATGAATCCTGTGCAGACACTTGTCTAAGCTTTGCGAAGAAAAAGGCTGTACACACTGGCCCTTACAAATAATCATTTTTAATATTCACAGTAAATAGTTTGTAGGTCACAATGTATAATTTTATATGGAAAATTTCGCCATTCTGAGTTCGTAAAATCTAACCTGGAGCCTGGACACTAATTATGAATAAAAATACCGCGCACTGAGTGAATTGGAAGTACCTAATAAGACACAACCATATTTTTCCTGCATTTTTTTTTTAATTTCTTTAAAGCTGATACTCGATTAAAAAAAGTTTTGAAATTGCTTACAGCTTAAGTCCTTGATATTTTGAAGAGGGTACTTAATATAAATTCAGAGAAAACATTTGGGTACCTACCTTTCGTAACTCATTCTTAAAATTATATGGAATTGTGATGCAATTGGTAAAATATACACAATAGTTTTGAAAGAAAGACAGCAAGCATTCAATTTAGACGTTATTAAAAATAGGTAACACAAAACTTTTGGCCTTTTTTTCTAGATGTTTTAATTAAATTTTTTTTGCGGATGAGATGCGCTTTTCTTTAAATTGACAGATTCATTCCTTGATTTTTGAGACTAGACATTGGGTACGTTCGGATATCTAGTTTATATAGAATGTCAACACGACTAGGTATACAAACGCGTAAAAATTTAATTGTCAAAGATTGAATTGGCAACTAGGGCAATATTCCAGGTTGAGTATAAGCTGGAAGAAAAAATAGCCACCGTATTAATAAACACTGCGCAAAAGTTATTAACTTGTTCCTCAGAAGTTACGTCAAATTTGTGTGTGGCATCTGACGTCTATAGCTAACTTATTTTTGCACATTTCTTAATTAATACTAGGGTAAATGTACATTAAGTTATTTAGAACATGCCCATTTATTAGAGCTATCAAATATATATACGATTGCATTATATCAATAACGAAAGTTTGCAAATTAGTAGGTTAGGTTAGGTTGATGGGTGGATGCTCCAGAGTAACCCTGCAGCACCCCACTTAGGTCCTTGTGGACCCATTGTGATACCCTTTTGCAAATTAGTAATGAAAGTAATGAAAGTAAACACAAGACAAAGTTTACTTTCAAATTAGTAATGAAAGTAAACTTTGTCGTTTGAGATTCAGTTTGTTTTTCGCTGTAATACAATGGCGCGTCTGCATTTTTGGAACATGCGTGAAGTTGGCTACTAGCCTACCATTCCATATATTATTTGCGATAGGTACCAATAATATTTCATACAAAATTGCATATTTTGATCTAAATTGTGTTTTGTGTGAAGGCTAAAAATTATTATTAGTAAGGCCTAATAAGTCAATGGTGCCCCTGCGGCCTGCGTTAACTGTCAAATATTAGCAATTAAATTAATTAAATAACAAACACTTGGAACGGCACATTTATATGAAATTTAAAATGTCAACTGAATAGTCAGGCAGGATTTGACTATAGATTGGTCGGCTAAGTCTCCGTGAATTGGTCATGTGGTCAATCTAGACCAACCAAAAGAGAGACAAACATTAGACTTAGGTACTAAACTACAAATCTGATTGTTCATACTTCTATTCTGAAAGTACCCGAATGAACCTTTCATTTTGCTGAAAAATCGAATCTGCTTGCTGTATTAATTATAAGTTTTCTGTAGAAACGCAAAAAATCTTTGCATTAATGAAAAACTAATTCCTGCCGTGCAGCTATGAAGGAGACGGTGTTATTATTGCTTGTTCTGGGGGTGAAATTTAGAACATATCGTTGAGTAGTTCAATACGCTAAAATAAAGTGGATCACCAACCACCAAGTCGTTATAGCATTTTCGCCCGAGTTCAAATTTTGACGAATTGTCCAAGTACATGCTTGAAATATGGACTACGGATTGTGACAGCTGCAAAAACGTATTTGGATGAAGGTGCTAGGTATATTTCAGTTTACTGGGATGGACATTTTTAACACTTGTTTCGTTTTACATACTAACCTTATATATTTAGGAACATAAGCTTTACAAATTGGGAAAGGCAAAGTCATAGGTTCGCGGGAAATTATTGTAAAGATGGTATGACGTAAAACAAAAATACACACAAACTTCATACTAAGCATTCTTATCTTATCACCAAATCAGTGACTATCTTCAAACGACAGCAACAGACAATTGCACTTTTAATCGTGATCAGAAGGCTCTCGGCAAGGGCGATTTCACAAAGATTCCAAACGGTGTTAATGGCGTCGAGGATCGCATGTCGATTTGCTGGGAACGTGGCGTACACGCTGGTATATTGGACGCCTGTCGATTTGTAGCCATAACCAGTACAAATGCAGCAAAAATCTTCAATCTCTATCCGAAGAAAGGTGTCATTGCTGTTGGTTCAGATGCGGATATTGTCATTTGGAATCCTGAGGCAACGAGAACCATATCCAAGGACACCCATCATCATGCTTGTGATTTTAACATTTTCGAAGGTTTAGTTTGTCATGGAGTGCCAGAGGTTGTAATGGTTCGAGGTAGGGTTTGCTATGAAAGTGGCATCTTACAGGTCGACCGGGGATTTGGTGAATTTATACCAACTCCTGCGAACTGTGGGTATGTTTATGATGCGCTGAATGCTGAGCCGCCGACTGAGATGAACATTACCTTCCAAGAGATGGAGTTGGAACTACCAGCCGGCGAGGCATTGTGTCGTGCATTGAAGAATGGAAATGTTAAAAAGTCGAGGGATTATAAATATTTGGTTTAAAAATAAATGTAACCTAATTGCTAAAGGGGGAGGTTTGCGTTATTATTATAAGCGATTGTTGCACTCTTGCCTCACTTCAAGGGTACCGTATAAAATATGATGACTCGTTTACCAGAAATGGCCGTTATGAACATAAAGTTTAAGTAATAGCTAAGATATGCTCGAAAGTTACTATAGATAGAAAAAGCCTACCGCATCCTTTTTAAATTCATGATGAAGGCAAGTTCAACACCGCTTAATGCAATAACCGCCCAATCACAAAACTTGTATATACAGAAAATTTTATCCGATGGAAGAATACTTGAGACTCAGCTCTAAGCGAAGATTTATTACTTTTATAGCCAAGTAGATGTTGCTGTATATAAAGCTAGTAAAGTTCCTGATTGAATCTCTATACCCACATGCATCCAGAACGTCGGAGATACGAAAAATGCTTCGCCCAAAGACTTCAGACTTCAGAGATCTGATTTTGACAAGGTCCAATTTTGATGGTCTTATAGTATTCCCTTTCAGAAAATATAGTAAAGGGCAGGTTTCATAGGACCGCAGTTTGAACTCTGCGCAGATGGCATTAGCTCAAAACCCCCACAGGAATACTTTGCCACCGTTACTTTGGCATTTTATAGCTTTGTCCACGCTTTGCAATTGGAGGCAGCCAGCTTAGGATCGGGTGAATTGGAAGGCCGTTTTTCACGTGTTACGTTTGAATTTGAATCAAATTTTCCCTAATAGAGTCAAAGACAAAATCAGGGTATTTGGAAAAAGGCCTGATATCATTACTTATATCAAGTTCTTCCCTCTAAACTGAACGTACCTATTCATAAAAGCTGCAAGACCATAATCAATCAATGTGCCTTATGCTTTGAGTAACAATATATCGGTTATCCACTTATTCACGTGCATTTTTTCGTAGACCTTAAGAAAGAGTTATTGTAACTAACAAAACAACACTATGCGCCTAATTGGTGTCCAGGCTAGACTTTACTAACAAAATATTTAGTGTGAAGGCCCACTGATACAAATGTTCACGATGTCACCCCACAAAGTCCCTTAGATTTCGTATAACTTATTGCAAGGTAGCACCCCATTTTTAAAAGAATTTCCAAGGCACTGACCAGTGACTTATGCAAGGCTAACAAAAGACATTAAAATCACAGCTCCGCTGAGCTTCACACCTAGTTTTTGTTTTGTGTTTCCCCTAAATAACCGAACCAACTGCATTCCTATAACAAATGTTGGTTTAAACCTTTATTTACCAACACCAGCAAAGATTAAAAAACTTGTCATCTCCCTCTCTGCAGTGACGACCTCCAGACCACTGGCAGTGATAACTGCACTTTCAACAAGAGCCAAAAAGAAATCGGCAAAGGTGACTTCTCGAAAATTCCCAACGGCGTCAACGGCGTCGAAGATCGCATGTCCATTGTTTGGGAGAAAGGCGTCCATGCTGGTCTGCTCGATCCGTGTCGATTTGTCGCCGTCACCAGTACCAATGCAGCGAAAATATTCAACTTGTATCCGCAGAAGGGTCGCATTGCCGCCGGTTCTGATGCTGACGTTGTCATCTGGGATCCAAATATGACACGCAAAATCTCCAAAGACACTCACCACCAGGCGTGTGATTTCAACATCTTCGAAGGCATGGTCTGCCATGGTGTGCCCGAGGTGGTCATTGTTCGTGGCCGGGTTTGCGTCGAAAACGACAATGTCCGAGTGGCTGAAGGCTACGGCAAGTACCTGAACACAGATACACGTCCCGCATTTGTTTACGACATCCTCGACGGCAAGGTAAAGCCCGAAGAAGTCGAGCACGAAGAGGAAATGGTCAATGGAACTAAAAAGATGAATCTGTGCGATGCTCTAGAGATTGAGATTCCATATCAAGAACCGATTACCCGGGCAATGATATCGGCCAACGTGCAGATGCCTGGCGAAGGCTCGTTAGCCAGCACTCCATCGTGCCGTGGACAGCGTGTCGAGGGCCAGAGAAATATGCAAGAGTCCACCTTCTCCATTAGTGGTGAGTGTGGTTTGTTGGTAAAAATTTCATAAAATCATATATTTAATCACACATTTGTTTGTTTTAATTTACAGAGGAGTTGGACAAAATGGGTCAGCGAGCATGCATCAAAGTACGAAATCCTCCAGGTGGCAAATCATCGGGCTTCTGGTAAACGCTAAACCATAGCACACCGCACAACATAGCAACATAGATGCTTCTGATTTGTAACCATTAAATTTAATAATTATTAACTAACTTAAAAGATTAAATGAATTATATACCCGAAATCTAAGAAATACAAGATTTTTTCATATTTATAAACAAATGAATACCAAAATCCCCGTAATACCTGCGCAAAGAGCATTATATTCTTAAAGATGCTAGTACGAGTAAGAGTATATACATTATTTATTTATATATGTTTAATGAATAGTTTCTCAAGAGATCGTCATTTTAATTGTTATTAAAAACAAAAGTAATTAACTTGACGTGTAGGAGAATTTGTAAGTCATTTTGAGACGTATTTATTTAAATAAAAACGATTACCGTTGTACGCTAAATCAAAATACATATATCCATCTTGGTTAATATTTATTTGTTTAAACAAGTTTCTTTCAGGGTTCATAAAAGTTTACTACTGCGAAGCAATAAGGAATTTGTTGACATAGAGGTCACAATCTTCGACGAATCCAAAATGCTGGGATGCATTGTTTGACATTTTAGCAGCGCGTTGACAGATATGTGATTTCGTGAGAAGAGCTGTGAGGGAAATCAGTAGAGATTCTTATAACAGTACAAAATGAAACCACATAAAATGAGTAACCAAGAAAGCGCAATGCACTTGACGTGGACTTCATTCAACCACACGGCTTAAAGACTTTTCAATTTATTTAACAAAATCGCACCATGAAACAGCGTTTTCAAACGACGGGACAGCAAAGGGGTAGGGGGTGTCAATTGTTGAAAAGATTTTAAGATTAAGATTAAATTTTTTATTCATTACATTGGTAATTACCTAATACAATATTCATTATAATTTACTTAACTTACAAGAATAACTAAGCGTGAAACAATTTTGAAAAAAAGAACAATAAGTAAATTATAAGTGTTTTTCATCAGGGAATGAATGGTTAGAAACATTCTATAGCTATAAAAACTAGTGCCGAATGCTTCGAGTATCAGTTCAGTTGGACGTAGTTAAATAATATATAAATCTAAATTTGGTTTAGTGGAGTGGGTTTAAATAAAAGGTGAGCGCAGTCACTATACAATTACCTTGGATAAAGTATAGATCTCATTTAAGTCGTAATTAAACAGCCATTTTTTTTACTTTTTTGGTAAACGATAAGATATTCAGAGAATGCCTTAATTCAATAGGTAATTATTTATTAAAAACAGGCGGTGCAACAGAAGAGTAATAATTTAAGAAGAGACGAGTGTTGTACAGGGGAATACAAGCAAGATTCCTAACATTCGGATCATGATTTAAAGAATACCCAGATCTTAAGAAAAATATTTTTAAAACTTTATAAAAGTAAAGATGTTTTAAAGGCAATATAAAAGAATGCATAAAAAGTGGAAAACTATGTTCCTGGCGGCTTCTCTTCCAGATAATTCTGAGTAAATGCTTTTGTAAAACCACCAAGGGTTGAATTTTGTTTTTGTAAACTCCTCCCCAACACGATAAACCATACTGTAGTTTCGATTGGACCAGGCCATAATAAACAGTTTCTTAAAGTTTTCTCGAGCAATATAGCCTCAAATGGTACAGTATTTTAGTAGTTTTTTGCAGCAAAGCAATTAATGGAGCAACATTTGTCAGTATTATACGTAACTACAGAATGAGGGTCATTGGCATAGCAAGTGTCAGAGCTTATTAACGTGTTGTAGCAGTACGAACTATGAAAAGTGAAAACTGAAAGTTGTAGGTTAAGAGCAGATATGCTAAAAGACATTATTTTAGTTTTATCGCTAATTACTAATTTATGCAAACTAAACCAATGTCTCAATGCTTCCAAGTCATAGTTGATATCGGCTGTCAGATCTAAGAGGGAGTTGTTGGAATAAGAACATCCTATGTCATCAGCAAACAAAACCAGTGAGTTTACCTTTCGTATTAAGATTGAAAATAGAGTTATATAATATATATTAAGAATAATATTGGTCCCAGAACGGAGCCCTGAGGAACACCAATATTTATATCACTGCTCTCACTAAAAATTTCTCCTATTCTAACCTTTTGTTTTCTGTTGGTGAGATAGGATTCAAACCAATTGAGCATAAACCCTCTGAATCCAGCTTTGTTTAATTTATTTAGCAAGATGGTATGATCAACAGTATCAAATGCTTTGGTAATATCGATGAAGAGAGCAGCAGTTAACTTTTTGCTATTGACGCTATCGTATATTAAGCTGCAGAAGCTTAAAAGTGCATCTTCAGTTGATCTACCCTCTCTGAATCAACACTGTTTATTGCTAAGGTAGGGGATGTTTTCAAGGTATGACACAACTCTAGTTTTAATTAGTTTTTCAAAAATTTTAGAAAAAACTGGAAGCAGAGAGATAGGCCTATAGTTATTCAATACCTTTTTATCACCCTTTTTAAAAATTGGTATGACTTCAGCAATTTTGAGCTTATCTGGAAATTTACCACAGAAGATACTTTTGTTAAATATGTGAGCCAAAATATCAGCAACATGGAAAGCTATTCTCTTGATAAATGCATTAGAATACGAATTATGAGTGATCGATTTCGAGTTTTCTAATGACGTAACAGTTTTATAAACCTCAAAAGATGAAATAGATTCATAGAAGAAGCTTCGAGCCTCTGCTCTTTCCGTGTTCGTATACCTCGTCGTACAAAAGTTTGAACAGGTGATAATCCCTGCATCTCTTATTGTTTTTATCGCAACATTAGTAAAGAATAAATTGAAACTATTGGCTATATCTGAACAATTTGAGATATCCTGATTCTTATAGCTTAAACAAGATGGTATCCCAGTTGGAGTTGTTCTGTTAAATAACTCATTGACTATTCCCCATTCCTTTTTTATGTTGCCTTTAACACTGAGGAATTTGTGCAAGTAAAAGATGATAAGTCACTGTCGCGGAAGAGGCAACGCCCATTTCTATACGCAGCAGGCGAGGAAGAGGGCATCGGCTGCATCAACAGTCGACCTACAACAGCTCTAGGAACTCATTCATATTTTGACGTTTTCCATTTTCCCATTTTTTTTTTTTGAGAAGATTTTATATTGCAAATAACGACTTTTTCGTTTTCCATTTTGATCACCACTGTGCATTTCGAGCCTTCAATTTCATTCGCTGCTTATTTGAGATACATATTTGCTTTGACAGGTTGACAAGTTGAGTAAACTTCCTCTTTAAATATTGGGCACATTCTAAAAAATAGGTCTGCTCCTTTACTTTTGTAGTAAGAATGGAAAAGAATGTCAAAATGGCAGTGGTGGGAATAAATTCTCTCACAGAGAGAGACATTTACGAAATAGTTAGGAACGCTTTTGTAGTCATTTATGAATATGACTGATACATATTTTAAGAATTCGAAAAAGTTGGATGAAAAGTCGTTAAAATATCGTATAAACTGGGTGAAACCCAGCACATGAGATAATGGCTTTTTGGCAATGTTGCCAATACTTGATGCTGGCTGCATAGGACATCTTGACGTCACTTGCTCTTTTTTATGTTGATATTCATGCGGTTCGATATGTGTAGCCTTTGACACTTATCTAAGCGCCTTGCATCAACGCGTTAAATTTTATATTAAAACATTCTAAATTTGCGCCCAGATTGATTTCTAAACATTTGTACATAAATAACTAACAAAAATAGATCAACCCGATGCATTGCGTTTCTTTGCAGTTGAAAAAGTTCACGAAAACGTAAACAAACTTCACTAGTTGTCAAACTTAAACGTACTTGTATTTGTAAATGTTAGAAAAAATCCAGTGTTCTGAATTCTGAAAAAGATTCCTGTTTAAACCCTCCACAGAAAGTTATACAACGCGTTCATTTTCGCTTTAATCTAAACCAATTAACGTCTGTTTATAACAACCTTAAGCCTTATATTTGTTGTTTGTTTACCAAGAGTGCATAATAATAATACCACAATAACAACCAAGCCAAACAATAATATCATTGGGTACCTAAGCAAACCGCAGTGCCTTTATAACATGCAGTATTCATTTATATTCAAATAAGTCAAAATGATCACATGAGGCAATTTGATGTTTTGCACGCCACGACTGCGAAGATGTCGTTTGCTTCTGAACTATAAACCT
Organism: Cheilosia impressa; assembly: GCA_948293265.1. Lineage (NCBI taxonomy): Eukaryota > Metazoa > Arthropoda > Insecta > Diptera > Syrphidae > Cheilosia > Cheilosia impressa. Next base: position 2,258,399 of record OX411880.1, read on the forward strand.
ATAAATAATTGCATAAGATTTGTATATGTATTTCATTTAATAAATAATAACTGCCAGAGAACTGAGCACAACAAAAAATGTGATAGTGTGAAACAGTCAGAATCAAAATGTAAAAGTACAGCCTTGCATTTATTGGCGAATAGAAGACGTTTCTATTTGGATTTGATTTGACTAAACTGGCATGTTTGGATAATGATGCGGCAGTGAAAGAATCGTGTTGACATCCCCACCCGGACTTAAACACCCTGACGTCAACCTAGGCAGCGATGCATACTTACGGTGACCATATTTTAGAATTTCAAATTATGAACAATAGAAAAAGACACAGATTTTACAATTTTCCACCATTCATTTCTTAATTTCCTTTGATAAAAAAGTACTTTATTAAAAAAATATTTTAAAATCAAAAGTTGGCCGGCAAATGTGAAATAGGTCTTTAGAATTTATAATTAATAAAAATCTCTAAAGAAAGATAGAATAAAAAATACGGTTTCGTTAATAAAATCAATTTATTTTTTTAATTTAAATAATTACAGAATATAAATATGCATAAAAAGAATATAAAATATGTTTTACAATGGAGCTACGGGATATTATTTGACATTTCTTCTCTGATTTCTGTAATAGTAGCTGTTGAAGATTATATTGGACGGTGTTAAAGAAATTATTGGCCGATGATAACTGAAATAGGTAAGAAAAGTATTAGACGTCATGTTATCAAGATATGTATCTTGAAAATACAGCGTCGATTGTCGTTCCATATATCTAGCTGTTGATTCAGTTGATTTATTGTTGATTTTCAAATCAAATGTTTTTTTCAAGGAATATTTTGTTATAGGGGTTGATTTGTTAGTTGCAAAATTAACATTGAAATCGCCTGCTAAAATCATTAGAAGTTCGTCAACTTTTGCTCATAGTTGACAGAGCCAAAACTTTATAATTTCTGTGAAATATATACAATTAACTGGAGAAGCACATTATGTCACCAATAGTTGCTGGGGTAACATCAAGTTCATGTGCATCACGGCATACGGTTTTCCGTCACGGCATTCCAGTCGATTTTATTGCCAAGCCGCGCCAATAGGGTAGTTCGCGACAACGTCAGCTTTAAATAAGTAGAAGAAAAAACCAAGTGACAGCTAAAAAACCTTGTAGGAAAACAAAACCGATTTTGTACGGCTGTTAAAAAAGTTATTAATAAAGTGCAAAAAACAGGATAAAAACATTCTAGAATTAAAAAAAAATATGTTTATCAAATATATTTGGTAAAAGCTGAGAAGCTAAAGTAATGGGAATTGTGTGCTTTTTGACACTATTTAAATAAAACACTACTCTGGCCATTTTGAAGCAGCTTTACTATACTACAAGTTTTTTTTACGTTTGAAGCAAAAAGGTAGCCCATCTATGCAAGGATGGGCTTTGCGAAACACTCTATAGATCTTTCTCATCAAACAACTTATCTAAAGAGAATATGTTTTTTAGTACTAGATTACTCGTTTGCTAGTTCATCAAATTATTGTACATTAGCATTATCATTTTGTTAGTTGAATTTTTGATTTCTCAAATTGTTCGTTATTGGTTTAACGTATTTAATTGAAATACATGACAAAATTTTATGTTTCTGTACACATAATAATTCATAATGAACATTGTCTTCAAATTCAAAACTGTTCATTACTATTTATAATGAACGAATGGTCACCGTATTTATACGACGAGTATGAACTCGAGAAGATAATTTATTTAAATAGATTTAAGAAAAACAAACATTGTTGGGCTCCTGTTATTGAGTCAACACACATAAATATTAATTATTCACCACCATTTGTTATCTAAGTCAAATTATAAATACAACAAGTTTTTTAAAAGCCAGTGTAAAAATAGACCGTTGTTGATTGAAGAACAATAGTATGTACGAATGCACTAAGGAAGATTGTGCAAACGATATGAAAATTAACGGGGGTTGATTGTGTCCGATATTTTACGAAGAAAAAGCAGTTAGTTTTTACGTTAAAACTGATACTTCCGCTACTAGATCACAAACATGAATTTCCGGTAAAATAATGCATACAAAATGTTGATGTAGGTATTATAAATAAACTTTTTATGCAAAATACTCAAACCAGTTTCTTCTCTTTGGCATATATTACACAAATATTGAATAACAACAAACTAAAATGGACTCACAAAAATGTTTATGAATATTTAGTATTTTGGTCTATATTTTTATAGTTCCAATAGTAAGGCTGTATGCAAATTGTGTTAAAATGTGTGAATATTTTGACAGCTGGATCGCGAAAAATGTTGCATTTATTTGGTGTTATAGTTTCTTTAGTAGGCCTGATCTTAATACATGATGAAGAGGATTTTATCTGTAAATGCATCTCGGTTTCGATTGGCTGAAATCGGTCATACGTGCAGCTGTTTCAGTTGACGTTTATGGAAGGGTGGTCGACGAATCTCATGAAGAAATTCGTGACCGAGTACTAAGTTGCCAGTTTGCATAAGTGACTGACGTAGGATAAGTTACGTTCCCGGCCAATCTAGTTTTTGCTTTCAGGTTACATCTCATCCAGACCAATCAAGGCGAATTAAGATAACTATATTCTTGAATTTGAAAACTGAAAACATCAAATAATACTTCCTCCAATTGCTTAGTGGTTATAGCCTATCGCCAATTGCGTTCAATAATTATTAGCTCACTATTATCTGACATTATTTATATTTATATTTATATATTGCATAGTAAATTTACCTAACTACAGGGTGGCACCAAATTAATCATTAAATTTTTTTTATCCAATGTGGCTCGTGCGGTGTGTGCGGTTGCACGGTATTGTTGAAACCACATGTTAACCAAACCCCGCTCATCCGATTAAGAGTAAGAAGTCGTTTATTATGACCCAGTACCGCTCCCCAGTAACAGTGTCGATGACGACTTATAAAAAAATTACGACCAAATCACTCCTCCCGCGTGAACGCGGCACTACACAGTGACTTTTAGTGGATGTAATGGCTCTTTGTACATCACTCGCGGTTTTCCAGTGCCCCCGAAATTCACGCTGCGCTAACACTACCGACCGATTATTGGTCAAAAAAATCTCACACAATTATTATTATTATAGTACAGAACTCCATTGCTTGTCTGTCTTATACTGTTCACAAATGTCAAATATGATTGACGTACGACGCCAGTTGCAAAAACTAAATTATTATAACATCTTCCGATATAGTGATTAATTTTGCGCCACCTTGTAAATAGTAAGTCGCTTACTTCTTGTAACTTCTTAAAAATAAAACAAATCGTTAGCAATTAGCTACATAACAGACTTTAGATAGCAACATTTGAATTTGAACCTAAGCTAACAGTAATTTGTGTCTGTTGTCTCTGGGTGATACGCCAAACTATTTCGCTATGTTGTGCACGAATACAAATTTAAAGTTCCGGCGGGCATAATAAAGAAAATGCGACTTCATAATCTATGTCACACATTGTGTTTGAGTTTAACGTCACTGCGTCATTTAGTGACAAAATATTTATAGCCAGCAGTTTATCAAAGTAATGTAAAAGTACAAACAGAACTGATGTTCTCAAAAAAAAAGACTAATTATAGATTATTAAATATTTACAAAACTGCCTCAATTATAAAAATGGTATTAGGCTATATTATACAGTATACTTGATAACAAGTTACAATTTGTTTAGGGATTTAATTGAGTTATATTGGGCATGTGTCGGAAAACGGAGAGCCCAATTGTTTATATTTAAATTGTATAATCTCTCATAACAAAGCAATTTGGCTTAGACCTGTTCTGGATGCATGTATAATACCTGCAGCCTACACGCTACAGTGATAACGTTCAACTACATCCGCTCATTATTTATTCAGCTTTAATCTCTTAATCTATCTTAAGATCGCGTTCAAATTTACGTAATATGCTAACATTGAAGACAATTTAAATTAGGCAAAACACAGCGTTAGCCACCAGTCAAATCTAGACCACCTTAACGGCAACAAGTGCCCTCAAAATCTTCAACCTCCTCCATTCATAAGGCAAAGTGTAAACAAATTAAGAAATGGCACCTATGTTGTATGTAAGTTAACAATTTGTTTCTATTTGACAAGTGATTATAGAAGTGTAAAGTGTAAACAATGTTTAGATATCGTGAGGGTTTTTTGAAAGGGTAAATTTGACCTCTGGTAGGTACACCTATAGGTTGTTTTTGTTTGTTTCTGCCTTAAGTTTCTATTCTATAGTGGAGATGATTTTACAATCGGAAAGCAAGGCTCGTCACTTTTAGTTCACCTCAGCATAGTTTCCAAATGTCAGAAACAAAAGGTTTCGTGCGAAAAGGTTTCGTGCGAAAAGGTTTCGTGCTCTTATGATCTTCAATTCTTAAGTTTGACAATTTATGGAGCCTATGACGGAATTATATTTATTCATTAGGTCTGCCATTTTATTTTTAGTTATTTGCCCCATCGAGCGTACTCGTAATTTTTCTCGGCTCAGTGCAATTAGGCCTTGTCTCAAATATAAAGCTTTTGAAGAAGAGCCCGAGTGTTAATTTCCTGCTGAAAGGCTTAAAACTAAATCAATAAACTAAACACCGATTTCCTTTTCCAGAAAGCTCCCGAAAACACAGTCTACATAGCGAATGGCCAAGTTGTCAATCATGATCAAACATTTAAAGCTGACGTTTACGTTGAGGATGGAATTATCAAGTGAGTTGTTTCAAATGGAATGCAATGCTGATAGTAACATATGAAAATCAATTCAAGGTTCATTGGTCAAGCTTCTCAGATCACTATCCCCGATGGAGTGCGGACCATTGATGCTACTGGTAAATTGGTCATTCCCGGTGGAATTGATCCACACACTCACTTTCAATTGATATTCAACGGAAGTGTTACCGTTGATGATTTCTATCACGGAACAAAGGCGGCAGTTGCCGGTGGCACAACAACTATTAGTAAGTACTTCCATTTTGCAAACATTTTTTCAGCTGTGATATTTCTGACAATAACCCTGTTTTTTTGAGCTTCGATCTCAGTAAAGAAAAGTATAGTAGGATTTTGAGCACGCAATTATTAACTACGCTCTACTTGACACTTCGAGACTCGCAGTAGTTGTTTTAATCGTGTGCTGAAAATCCTACTTTGCTTTGCTTTGCTGAGTTCGAAGCTCAAAAAACAAGCCTAATATTGCTGCCTGGACTACAAGATCGTGTGTCAATGGCGTAAAATGGCTAATTGTCAAAATTGAAGAGGTTTTTGTATTTCTGGATTAGAGGGACTGAAATTAAAAACAAAATCTGTTAAACTGGAAAATGACGAATTGGGATAATTATTTGACACACGGCCTATGATTAACTTAATTGTTTACTTACACATCAGCAGGTCGATGTTTATCTATTTTCATTTATTAAACTCTGTTCTTAATGTTTATAGTCGACTTTTGTCTACCTGCCAAAGGCGAATCGCTTGTCGCTGCCTATAACAAATATCGTTCCTGGGCCGATCCCAAAGTTTGCTGTGACTATGGTCTGCATGTAGGCTTAACTTGGTGGTCGGAATCTGTTTCCGAAGAGATGAAAATCATTTGTGATGAGATGGGTGTGAATTCTTTCAAAATCTACATGGCCTACAAGGGAATCTGTCAATTGAATGATACTGAAATGTTGGACGCATTTGAGAGGATACGATCACTGGGCGCTTTGGCACAAGTTTGCAAAAAATTATTTCTAAATCGATACAAGTTTACTAAGGTCCTATTATTTTATGTAGGTACATGCCGAAAATGGCGACATAATTGCGAGGAATGAGGAAAAGCTACTTGCAGCTGGAGTCACGGGACCTGAAGGTCATGAACTTTCCCGTCAAGAGGAAGTTGAGGCAGAGGCTGTCAATCGAGCATGCATATTAGCCCATCAGGTATGTGTTTAGTACGAAATTTACGCAATTGAAATATAAATGAAACGGTTTTAAAATGTTTTGTTAAATAACTAAAGCTAAAGACACGGGCGTAGCAAAATGATATTTTTACCAAAAATTGCTTTTATTACAATCGTCAGCAAAGTTCCACCATTTCTATTGATCTCACTCAGCCCCAATTTTTCGATTAAGTCTAAACCAGCACTAACTTCACATCGTGCATATTTTACACAACTGAGGCAATTACACTCTTAAACTTTGTCTTTCCGTTTCCCTTTGATCTACTAGGCCGACTGTCCTCTGTATGTTGTGCATATTATGAGCAAAGCCGCTGGCATTGAACTAACACGAGCCAGATTCCGCTACAGGAACCGCGGCATCTATGGGGAAACTCTAGCAGCAGCACTTGGAACAGATGGCCGAAACTATCAACATAAATGTTTCCATCATGCGGCAGCTCATGTTATGAGTCCACCGCTACGTTCCGACTTTACTACTCCTGCGTTTATGATGAAATTACTGGCAAAGTAAGTAGGCATACACTGAAAAAATAAGAAGCGTTATACAAAAATTTGTATGGCGCTTTTGGTGTAGGTGCAAAATATAATGCTTTCATGAATATAATTCTTCTACAGCGATTATCTGCAAACCACAGGCAGCGACAACTGCACGTTTAGTCGCGAGGACAAGGCCCTCGGCAAAGGCGATTTCACCAAGATACCGAACGGTGTTAATGGCGTCGAGGATCGCATGTCTGTTTGCTGGGAGCGTGGTGTTCATGCAGGTGTCATCGATCCGTGTCGATTTGTGGCTATAACCAGCACAAATGCAGCAAAAATCTTCAATCTTTACCCGAGGAAGGGTGTCATTGCTGTTGGTTCGGATGCGGATATTGTTGTCTGGAATCCAAATGCAACGAGGAAAATCTCTAAGGACACCCATCATCATGCCTGTGATTTTAACATTTTCGAGGGCATGGTATGTCACGGAGTACCCGAAATTGTAATGGTTCGCGGAAGAATCTCTTATGAGAATGGCAAGTTGCAAGTCCAACGGGGTTATGGTGAATTCTTACCAACTCCTGTTAATTGTGGTCATGTTTATGATACGTTAAACTCTGAGCTACCGTGTGAGGTGAATACTACTTTCCAAGAGATGGAGCTGGAAGTACCAGCCTGTGAGGCAATATCGCGCGCATTGAAGAATGGAAATATTAAGAAATCCAAGGAGTATAAATATTTGATATAAGCTAATAAGCTATTTTTAGAATTTGTTTGCACGGAAAATAAGTGCAAATGGACTAGCAACTACCTTGGGAGAATGTATTACACAAATATTGTACCTATTATCGAATATCTGTAATTTAAGAAATAAATAAATAATTATAGAAATGTAATTGCTGTTATAGCAATCCAAATAATGATGGATCAAGATTTTTAACTAAAGCAAATTGAAACAAAATTTTATGGAGGTTACGAAACAATTTTACCACATTAACCTATAAATCTGGTTTATTTTATGAGGTCAAGAAGAAAGTACCTAAAAAGCCTTTTTCACTGCGTTACGTCAACCATCTGACCAAGAACCTGCGTTTTATAATTGTAGTAAATGCTGTGAGAAAGCTTCTAAATACAGGGTGGCTTAAATACAAGTTTCTTTTTAAAAATGCAATAAAATGATCAAAATTTCCCATGTATTATGGCTTTATTAGTAAGAACACAACGTCTTTCAAGTGGCTGCCTCGGCTGGCTTAGCAGTACCGCATTCCGTCACTCTAATTTTCCAAGACCTTGTTAATGGTTTCGGGTTGTAGCTCTCGGATTGCTTGGATGATATTGGCCTATCGTGCTTGAATCATTTCCGTATTGTTGGCATAACATTGGTCATTCACGGTTCCCCACAAAATAAAATCGAGAGGAGTCAAATCGCAGCCCCGAGGCGGCCAATTAACATCGCCAAGACGGCTGATAACACTATTTGGGAATTTGGTGCGCAAAAGATCGATTGTGGCATGGCGCGCCATCCTACATGAACCAAAGGTCGTTCAAATCCATGTCTTCAATTTCAGTAAAAAAAAAAAGGCGAAACGTTGTTCGCAGCCTCATTTTCGAAGAAAAATGCTCCAATGATGCCACCACTCTTCAAAATCCGCACAAAACTGTCACTGGAATTGGCTTCTCGTTGCGGCAATTTTGTTTGTTAAAGAACTTTTTGTTCATTCTCCTCAAAAACAACAGAAGAGTATTTTTTGTGCCAATGGAAGTGTTTCAGAAGTGATTTTTTCTATTCCGGATTCTCCCGGACGTTTCTTTTTGCCCGATGGAAAACGATATGACTTTCCGTCAAAATTTCGAGCGGGAAACAGCTGTCAGTCTCAAAAAAAACTTATGATTTAAAAAAAGAAAACTAGATGGCCCACCCTTTATAGCCGTTTGGGTTGGTCGTTACGGACAGATAAGAGAGTTCAACAGCGGATCTTCATTTTTTGGATGAAATAAAGAAATCAATATCATTGCGAACGAGTTAGAAATGGTTTGATTTTGAAAACGTTGTCAAACACCAAACATGATGTCATACATATATGGGTTGTTATAGACGCACAGTCCGACCGCAAAAAATTGCCACGCTCTGACCCCTAGATCGTGCTAGAGAAAGATCTAGTTGAAATGTCATTAGAATCGAAGCGCCAGATCTCATATAAGCATGAAATTCTGATCGCAATCAAAGTATGCAAGAAGTTTGCCGAAAAAATCGACTGCTTTGTCCGCCTTTTTAAATGCACAAGCAAATCTTCCACTGCGATAAAAAAAAAATCAATAAAAAAATAAGCCTCCCTGAGTCCTACACAACAGTTAGTTCAACACTCTGTGCGCATGAAACATTCCATGGCAACAAAACGCGTGGCCAAACAAATGAAACAATATGCAGGGAGATTTTTAACAGTGTACGTACATAAACGAGTTTAACTTGATGCAAGAATAAAATGCTTCATCAGGGAATTATTCTCCGAGAAGGACACGTTACCAGAACAATCTACAATTTGGTAAATAAGTTCTCATTTCATAAACAAGTCGAAAACACTAGATTCCTTTATCCAATAGATAAAAGATAAACGATTCGACGATGTAATCGAATGCATTATCAACTTTAATGAAGCGTCCACAACAAGGGCCGGCCTATCCACCCTTGGCTACTGCTACTACCACTCACAAAAGTACGAAGAAGCTGCAACGTGTTATGAGCAGCTGTGTGCCTTGATTCCAAAGGAACCCAAGTACAAGTAAGTCATTTATTCAAACGCTGAAAAGAACGTAAATCCGTAACTGCTATTCAATAGGTTCTATTACGCGCAGTCCTTGTATCAAGCCGGCATTTTTCCGGATGCTTTGAAAGCACTCAAACAGATTATTGATAACGACGAGCTAAGGGAACAAATCCTGCAGTTGCAGAGTGCAATTTTGTATTCAAGTGAGGACTTTGCGGGAGCACAAGGTGTTCTAAACCAACGCCTGAGCGGAAATGCTGAAACTCTGAACGATGAAGGATGTTTGCTGTATCAAGCTGACCAGTACGAGAATGGAGTTCAACGATTTAATTCCGCTCTGCAAATTGGAGGATTCAATCCATTGGTGGCATACAATTTAGCGTTGTGCCACTTTCGCAAAAAGGAGAAGGCACAGGCTTTGGATTTTACAGGTAGCTATATTCGGGGGACAGTTCTAGGTACCATTTTCAGTGAACGATTTGACAGATTGTAGTACCTACATTTTGCACAATTATTGGTAAGAAAGTTATCAACTATCCTTTACTGTGGGGAGTGACACTGAGCACACAGTCACACGAAACAGATTTTTTTTCAGTTGTCGTTTATGGACGGGTAACCGACGAATCTAGTCAAGAGTTTCATGACTGAGTACTAAATTGACAGATCGCCTATGTAGCTGACATAGAAAAAGTGACATTAACTTTTAATCCAGATTTCAGGTTACAACTTGTCAAGCCAGACCAATGTAGTTGACTGAGGATATCTGTTCTATAACTGGAATTCTGAATTTTGAAAATACACAGTACACCACTGTCCATTCAACATGGGCAGTCAAAATTTTTCAATTAAATTAAAACCTACCAAATATGCTCTTCTCGTATTTTATTACAGCTGAGATAATAGAGCGTGGAATCCGAAACCACCCCGAGCTGGGAATCGGAGCCCAAATGGAAACCGAAGGCAATGCTCGCAGTGTCGGTAACCCAGTTAATATGGCTCTTTCTGGAATAACTCAAGCATTGAACCTTAAGGCTGCCATTGAGTATCAGGACAGAAATATAGAAGCAGCTCGTGAAGCACTTTTAGATCTACCTCCAAGGGCTGAGAGCGAACTAGATCCAGTGACATTACACAATATGGCTCTAACCGAACCCAGCGGTCCAGTAGCTGGCTTCAGAAAGTTGGAATTTCTCTTGGAATTGGGACCACCCGCCTGTCCTAAAGAGACATTTGCAAATATCTTATTGCTGTGTTGTAAGCACGAGATGTATGATACCGCAGCTGACATTTTGGCTCAGCACACTGATCTAACCTATAAGTACTTATCGCAGGTAGGCTTCCAGGAAACCATTACAAATACATATATGTAGGAGAAACTTTTTTTCCAGTACCTATATGAACTGTTGGATGCTTTGATAACAGCTCAGACATCGTCAGAGCTGGCTGAGAAAAAACTTGGCACGTTAGCTTCGAGTTTAGCTGCTAAACTGAGGGGGCTTGCAGCAAAAGTGCAAGAAGTTCGAACAACTACGGATCAGAATGCCCTCAGGCAGGCTTTGAAGGACTACGAGAGCTCTTTGGAGTAGTAAGTTGAAATTATTCGAATTTGTTCCATTATTGACTTTGCAAAATATTTACCTGTCAGCTATCTCCCAGTGGTGATGTCGAGAGCTTGGCTATCATGGCGAGATGACGATTTTGTTGGAGCTGAACGTGAATTCCGCTCGAGTGCAGAGTTTTGTTCGGAGAATCCAGTGTGGCGATTGAATGCCGGACATGTCTTGTTCATGCAAGGCGATAAGTACAAGGAAGCGGCAGCGTTTTATGAGCCAATTGTAAGGCAACACTCGGAAGATGTAAGCTGTTATTTTTTACATTTTGAAAAAGCTTTCCATTTGCCAGCGAAGTAGTGAACAGTTTCTGTAAAAGTGGTTTCTGAGCAAAACGGCACCTTACGTTTTCCTGTGACATTAGTTTTTTTTTTCTTTTAGTCTATCGTTACAATATGCCTTAAAAGCTCTTCGTACCTTCCCAATAAATAAGCACTTTTTTGCCAACAAGTTGGTATCTTTAATAAATTTAAATGTGAACTCAACGGTCACTTGTTCCCACAGATAATGACCGTATCGGCTGCGGTTTTGGCGAACTTATGCGCCTCCTACATTATGACCTTTCAAAATGACGAAGCTGAAGAGCTGATGCGTAAAGTGGAAAAGGCCGAAGAACAAAAGGAGAATCTGGGCAAACAATATCATCATCTGTGCATCGTTAATCTAGTTGTTGGGTAAATTTTTGAATCAACCAAAGAAAGATTCCATTTTTATGATCTATTGCAGCACCCTCTATTGTGCAAAGTCTAACTACGAATTTGGGCTATCACGCATTGCCCATGCGCTTGAAGGTGGGTCTGGATCGAGATTGTACGCAGATACATGGCTGCATGTGAAACGCTGCGTTTTGGGACTACTAACTGGCATGGCTAAGCAGAATATAATTTTGAAATATCCAGCTGTACAGGAGGTTTTAAACTTTTTAAAGTCATGTGAAGGTGGTGGTTGCATAGGAGGTTATTTAAATGGTTGCTATAATGAACTGATTTTACTTTTAGTCTACGGACTCTTAACACCAGCTAATATCTATGCAGCAGGAGAAGAGGTGCCCGAAAAGCCTTTAACAATTGGACTGGAGGCTCGAAAATTAAGGGTTCTCCTGATTAAGTTAAGTGAATATGAAAATTATTAGAGAATTCAATAAACACACATTTACGGCCATTAAACTCAAGTCTATAATATTCAATCGTTTAACCCGACGATAAACCCATTTTTTTAAACTTGACGGCGTTTAATCCGATTGTATTTAAGCAGTAGTCCGGAGACCAGTTTATGTACTTTAACTTGGGTTAGAACTCAATTTCATAATAATATTTATTTCTCGTAGAACGCGAGAAATAAGAAAAGTAGAAAAGCGACATCGAAAATAAAAAGGAGCAAAGGTTTTTTTCCATAATGGTAAATCAACATCGTCCTCGATAACGATGTGGTGGATTTTCGGAAATGTTTCCGACTGAAGAAAGAGGCATTTTGGAGGCTACATACATTCCATGATTCGACTAATGCACTAAAAACTAATATCGGCACACTACAAATCAAATCAATTTTCAAGAAACACATGTCATTATTTGTGAAATAATGCCGAACTCCTCATTTTTTTTATTTACTTGTTCGGAATAAAGCATACGATGTTGTTGTGTAGAATTCAGTTTGACACATTACAAAGTAGTTTATTTTGACAGCTGTCATCCACTGTCCGACCGTAAAGACCGTGACACACATGTTATTACCGTTGAATACCCTGACCCTGACAGGACCATCATCTCCATACACATGTGTGGTTAAATTCTCTTTGCACCCACTTAGTGGACATTGGTGTCCAATACGCATTCTGCTGGGCCCACTATGTGCGTTTAGAAAATTAGGGGAATTTAACGAACATTGCATTAAATTTACATAGTCCAAAGTGGTATTAACTTTTTATGAAACAGAAATCGCAAATATTTTATGGCGAGAAAATGCAGACTTGGCCACACTGTTTGTTTTAACAAACCCGACAAAAAAAAGCTATCAAATCGAACAGGCCCGAATGTAAATGTCAACAATTAATCCAAGTGCTCAGAAGCGCCCCTAAGGACTTTACTCAAAAAGACTCCTGCATAAATATTTCCACACAAATTTCATTAACGTCATGTCAACGTTTTATCTAAAAAACGAACAACGAGAGCATCTCAAACTTGTACGTGATAAATCCCCTGAGGATGTAGTAGAACTCTGCAAATCGGCTTTTGACTATCTCACCAATGGACCAAACAGCTCGAAATACGATTTATTGGCCAAGAAATACGCCTCAAGTCCAGATAAAATTCGTTCCGCCATTGAAGCACTTATATGCCTCTTAATCGATGCAACCAAAGCCAATGTGACCGATGAAGATTTCGAGAACTTGAAGAAGGATGGATTCTCGTCGGACCACATATCCATACTAACGCAGTTTGTTATGAGCAAACGAGCATTTGTCGAGGGATCTATCAAATGGGCCAACATCAAGGCGTATCGTTTGATTAACTTGGAATGGAGACTAGAAGTAAAAATTGCTTCCAGGAGCTTACTGAGCCAAACAACAGTCTTGGTAACGATGAAGTTGAACCTACATACGGAGCCGAAAAGCGAAAATAGAGAATTAATAAATTTTGGCAACAGTAAGCAAGTGCATGAGAACGAGGCAAAGAATCGGAAGGATATTCTAGTTCAGACAGATGCTAACAATCTCATACACATTATTGATGTACTGGAACAGGCAATGTTGGAATCGAAAAGCAGACGAATTCGAAATCTAGTTGGAGCAATTCATTAGGTAGTACGTAGGAACATACGTTCTGTAGTTTGTTAGAAGAAATCAGTGTGAATATATATGTACGATATAGTAGCTAATAAAATGTATTCCATAGGCAATAAGAATTGGGAATTGTTACTTCAGTACACTTTGAATCACTTGCCACAGGTATGAAGGATTTAATTTCCGGTTTCTTAAATTCAAAAGAGTAAGGTTGCCTCATCCGTTATACAATGAACTTGAGCTTTACGATTCTTAGTTCTGTGTGAATGGGATCGCGAAAAAAACAAATTCTCGACCTCCAGCACTCCACAATTATGTGTGGGCGTATCACTTCCAATTAACTTAAAAATATGTTTCCGAATATTCCTTTCACAAAGTTGACATCACTTTGGCGGGATCAAAAGAAAAACAATTTTTGGTTGTAAAAGTATATTCATATATTTAGCTCGTCGTTGAAGTCCCCTTAGTACATACACACAAATCATAATCCTACTCTTCTGCTGACGCTGACGCCGCTGCCTTAGCCTTTGCCGTGACCTTCTTTTTCTGACGATCCGCCTTCCTCTCCTCGGCGGTCTTCTTGAGACCTTTCACGCGTCGTGTCTGAATCTTTGTGACATTTTGCCGACCAAGATGCACACGTCCATGTGTGTTACCCAGTCCATCTCTAGTAATATTCTTCTTCTTGGTAACCTTCAATTCCTTGGGCTGCCTTCTAGCCTGTTTGTACAAGTCCTCAGAGGCAATTCTAGTTCGCCGTATAGAAAAATCAGCTGACGGCCCAATCTCTACCAGTTCAATGCGAGGCGTCTTCTGTCCCGATTTTTTCAGTAAAATCTTGTACGATCGCAAAAGTATGGTGAGATCTTCTGTGCACGTAAAACTCATTACGTGTTCAATACCTTGCAGACGGATTGCATCCACTTTGTCCTTGTGGTAAGTATCAATCAAAAGGCTCCTCAGCCGCCGCAACTCTTCGGTTTGATTCCATTTGGGACCGTTGAAAACAAGGCACGGCTTCACGCAGGTACCTATCTTTTCATTTTTAAACTCAGACATACTCATGTATCGTTTGATTCCCAGCTCAATCATGTCGAGAACCTCGTTTTCAAAGATACGACCCAAAACCAAATTGTTTGGACGTTTCTTCGATGTCGATCCAAACACAAAGAGCGAACAATCGTTTTTCATTGTTAAACTGTAAGAAAAAATACATTTTACGGAATCAAACGCGAATGGCAGTTTCATAAAGTGAAATTGTATCCACTAGGTAGGTACTTACAATTCCAGTGACGATGGATCTTCAAAAGGTGTAATGTCATTGTTACGGTTTAGAACTTTAACAAGCGGCTTCTTTAGTTGGTGTAAATCCTTCATCGCCAGCTTTACATCACCAGTGCACTTGCGCCCATCCACGAATAGCATGCTGCGAGCGGCTTCGATAAGCTGCGGTTCCCTCGCAAGGAGTACCTTTTTTCCCTTGCGAGTTTTCGGTTTCCTATTATAGTATAATCAATTTTTAATGTTGCAAATAACTAATTGTTAGCACAAATTACCTTATTCTCATTAGTGACATGATTGGTTCTGATATTCCTTAAAAATATTAAATAATTTACGAAACACGAATTGCGGCTAACTAGCAAAAATTTGTTGAAGTTTTACACGTGCGTTCCGCGGCTGTCAAAACACTGAATTCTTAGTTCTGTTTGTTTCAAGTGAAATGTCTTTTGGAAGGACGCGTTCATCTTTTTATTAAACAGCTGAAAAACTTAACTACCTAGGTATGTACAATCATTTTGTCCCGCTAAAAAAGTTGTAATTGCCAACTCGTCAATTATTTACAAGATCAAAATTGGTTTCTATGCCTATGGTAAGGATAAGTAATCCGAGTTTTCGTTGGATGAACGATAAACGGACTAGTTCGGTATCAGCGTAAATAATTTCGGAATCTCTGAATAGCAATGTACCAATTGAGATAATTAAAGTGTGAGCTAGGTCGTCGATTGAATTTGCCGTTAAAGAGCCTCGGTTTAAAATGGAATTACAGGCGACTATATTTTGCGGAAGAAAATTATCCAGCAATATTATTTATGACCTAGCTCCAGAGCACGATACTGTTTTGACAGTCTACTCACTCAGTGTGCCAAAAAAGTAGACAGAAGATTCATAGGAAGGTAGGTACCTGCAATTATTGACACTTGTTGAAATATTTGACGAATAAAATTCACTAGCGGAATGATCCAGTTCCTTGGTTTTGAAATGAAACAGCACTTCCACCGCATTTGACAGTACGGTAAAACCAACAAACCCCGTGGCCGTGCTCGTGCATACTGCATACACAATTTTCACTTCCTACAAATCCAAAGTATATTTTCAAGCAATTTCTATTAAAATCCTCATAAAGATGGGAAAAACTTCTAAAGACAAACGTGATATCTACTATCGACTGGCTAAGGAAGAAGGTTGGCGTGCACGAAGCGCATTTAAGCTGTTACACATCGACGAAAAGTTTCACATACTTAAAGGTAGGTGCAAGTGGAATTTACCTATCCTCAAACCACAATAACCGAAATGTTGATTCTTTTACCCCTACCTCTGTAGATGTGACCAGGGCTGTTGACCTTTGTGCAGCACCAGGCAGCTGGAGTCAGGTTCTCTCAAAACGCCTCTACGAGGACGGCAACAAGGAAGATGTAAAAATCATTGCGGTGGACTTGCAGGCTATGGCTCCATTGCCAGGGGTAATTCAGATTCAAGGCGACATCACGAAACTCAGTACCGCCAATGCTATAATTGAACATTTCGGAGAAAACAAAGCTCAGTTAGTTGTATGCGATGGTGCTCCCGATGTCACTGGTCTGCATGACATCGATGAATACATTCAATCCCAACTGTTGCTCGCCGCTTTAAGCATAACAACCCACGTCCTTATGCCGGGAGGTAATTTCGTGGCAAAAATATTTCGCGGAAGGGACACGAGCTTACTTTATTCTCAATTGAGAATATTTTTCGAAACGGTCTCTATTGCTAAGCCTCACAGTTCGAGGAACTCGAGCATCGAAGCCTTTGTCGTCTGTCAGAATTACAAATGCCCAGATGGGTATATCCCGCAGATGATCAACCCAATGGTGGACGACGTGAAGCTAATTGCAAGCGCAACTGAATCTGAGGTTAACAAGCAGATCATTCCGTTCGTTGTGTGTGGTGACCTCAGGGGATTCGATTCGGACATGTCCTACAGCTTAAATGTAAGTTGTCCCGTACAATGTGTTTTACTTGGTTTCAACAAATTCTTCCCCTCAGCTGGACCCTGACAGTACGTACACATACCGCGAGGTTGTGCAAAAACCAATTTCACCTGCTTATAAGGAGATCCTGGACAAATTAAAATCATGCTCAATTAAGCATTCGGCTATAACTGTCGACCATCAGGCGCCAGAGAGCTAAACACCCGACTTAAACAAGACTATCTGAATTTTATTACCCGTAATCTAAAATAATAACCATTCTCTAACTATTTACATGAGTAAGGACTGACTTGTGGTTTTACTCTTGGGGGAGGGTATTTTGGATATTTTGACACCATAGCGATGAACTTTGCCGCCTTCTGGGAAGTCGGGTAAAATATTATGGAAGTTTTCCACCTGTACCGTATGTTGCTCGGTCCATATGCCATCACCGGTAAAGTGGAACTCGCTTTCAATGAGGTACAGGATTAAGGCCAGCATTTCACTGCTGGTAATCTCTTTCACTTTTCGCTTAACATTCAACTCTTGTAACGTCTCCGGCCTGTGAATATTCAAAAACTTCTCCTCTATGCGCGTGCTGCAATCGGATTGAAATATAATGAATGTGATGGAAACATCCGAGGGGGGCAAACTTACATTGGGTACAAGAGTATGTACAAGTTCTTGTAAATGTCTTCTTTGGAAAATTTTTTAGCTGTCAAGTGCTCGTAACACTGTTTGACTTGAACGAGTGGTATGTGACACCAGTTGGGATGACGGCTTAGTACTGCACGGGTTTCATTTTCGTCTTGGTTCAAGATGTTTGCGAGGAAAATGACAACATCTCGTCCCTTTGTTCGATCTGAACCTTCACGTGCAAATCTATGAATGAAAGGTTTAGTGGGGGCTACTCATATAACAAAAACTTAGATTTACTCACCTGGCAAAAGCCACTGATCCACATGACAAAACATGCAGAGACGCACATCGTACCTTCAGCTGATTCAAGTAGTCCAGTCTTAGCCGCGCCTTATTCTGATAGTGTACCAGCCGCAGAACTCTCGGGTTCGTGCAGAGTACCTGAAACTCCTCGACCTCTTGCAAGTCCTTTAGTCTCGCTAGCACTGTGTCTGGACTCAAGGTGAGTATTTCCAAACATCTCATTATCGCATCTTCCTTTATATTAAACGACTTTATGTGGCTCATAATCTTGACCAAATTTTCGGTTGGGGACATAAGAATTTTTGGCATTTTGTAGAGGACTTCGCGAAAGTCCTGCCCATTGATGGTCTTTATTTCCTCAAGCATCCGCTTCACATTATCTGGGTCACCATACAGAGCAAATGCATTCTTTGTAATACGTTCAGTGCTGAATTGCAAATCATTCTGTAGAACCTCGACCATTCGCTGAATGGAATGAAAACTTCTGTGTCGAATACGAGTGTAGACCTTCCACAATTTGGTCAATTCCTTGTCGTTCATTCCTAAACGCTGCGTAAGGTACAAGTTCAGTATATGCATACGCAAAGTTTTTAGTTTAAGCTCTTCTCCGTACTTGGTGGATGAGTTGAGATCAATGTCGGTAAACCTTGTTCGAAGATATTCTTCCACATCAACAGCAAAGGGGATATAGCCATGACCTTTGAGTGTGGTAACATTCTTATTCATCACAGTCACAAACTTGACGAGAACCGACACCGAAATTGATTCACAGCCGCATTCCTTGAGAACATTGTAGCGATTCTGTATTGTCAATGGGTTAAGGTATAGAAGCATTGGTTTCTTAAGAATTTCATCAATGCTGTAGTCTAGGGATTTGAGGGTATTCGCAGAATTGATAAGCTCTTCACGTTTGACATAATGTAGTTCCTTATGATTATTTAGAGCCGCCGTCCAATGACGATGAGTTGAACCTTTGGAATGAACAGTTAAAATTGACTTTTTTGGCCATGGTAGTAGGAGAACTTACCGAGTACTTTTGATAGGTAACCAGCAGTAAGCGGATGATCGGTGGTGTAAATTTCATCGCCTTTTGAGCCACTCACAAAACGAACCAGAACATTTATTTGATTCCTGTTAAGGAGAAAAGTCTTGCGGCTCCATAGCATGGTTTATTTGTTTTTCTATTGGAAGCTCGAAATTGATAATATATTGACACTGACAGTGGTTATGACAGTACACCGGCCATAGCGTTTTTTCTAGAGATCTTGAACTACCAACGTCGGGTTAAATCTTCGAAATTGGGATTTTCATTGCGTTCAGATTTTCAGATAACAAAGAATATAATTTATTTGGGTTAGGTACCTACCCATTTATTTTTTTTTGCTCTTGATCGCTTGCATGCGATTTATTTTGAGAGTTGCTCCAGATTTACTAATAATGTATTGGGTCGGTTAGAATTGGGTTGCAAATGTTCATACATCAATTCGGGTGCACAAATTTTAAAATACAATCAACTATAATTATTATTGTGCCGGTACAAGTTAGTTATCTAGCAGACGTTCATAAGCATACAAAATTTGACGTAACTTTGGTGTTTCGATTGAATTCATTTACGCAGCCTTTATGAATTCGGATCTACTTACATTTTTTTTGTGAATTTTCATATATTAGGCATGTTTTTTTTAGCTTCGATCTCAGCAAAGCAAAGTAAAGTAGGATTTTTAGCACGCAAGTAGAACGTAGTTGGTAAATACGCGTTGAAAATCCTACTTTACTTTGCTTTGCTGAGAGCTAAAAAAAAAAACGCCTATTAACGCAAACGCAAAAAAAGGACGAATGTTTTAGACAGGGGTCTTATCGCGTAAGCACAAAACGATAGAACGATATCGTCTCGACGATGCTTCTACTTCGTGTAACAACCAAAAAACGATAATCGTCGAAACGATTGGACGAGCATCGTTTTTTGTTGCTTCACGTTACTAATTTAAACGTCAAGTACTCTCGTCGAAACGATTCGATTGAACGATGGCTATTTTGCTATCGTTTCATCGTTTTTGCTGCATTTTTCACTTTAAATTAGTTCTGAGAGAAGTATAAAAATATTAAAGGAAAACACACACATTATATTCTCTTTGGAGGCGACTTGCATTTATCCGAACTGTAAAAAAATGCATTCTTTGCAAAAAAAAAAAAATGGTTATTGCACTTATTGGGAATATCAAATGAATTTCAGCTATTTGTTTTTTTAATTTATGCATTTTTAATGCAATCAGAAAAAAATTCAATCATAAAATTGCATTCATTGATTTCTTTTCACAATTCGCCCTTTAAAAATAAAAATTCTACTACCTAGCTATCTATTTTTGCATAAAATACCCAATTCCATGACAACGAAGAAAAACAAAACAAATTTATTCAAGAAAAGAAAAAAAAAGAAAATTCCATCCCTTTTTTCAGTTCTTTAGGTGTCAAAGTTTGTTTACAGTCATGCTCAAACTGTTGAAAACGAGGACGTTGAACGATTCGATTGAACGATGCGACGATGATGTTATGTGAAGCAAACTAAAAACGATATCGTTGTGTTCAATCGTTTCGACGACAATCGTTTCATAAATTACGCGATTAGAGCCCAGGTCTGATATAACCATCAAATACCACCTACTTGGAGTGGCTCGGGAAATTATTATTCTACTACAATATTTCCGTATGAAACTTCGAACTCGAATCCGATTTTTTCATCGATTGGGCTTCTCAAGTTCAGACGTCAACGTCAGACAAACTGACAGCCAATTTATAATTTTTCCTAAAAAAATATGTACAGACCTAATGCGAGGGCATTAGAAATCCAATTGTTAAGAAAAAAAACTAGTTAAACTTTATAGGAAAGCACTTGTGTGTTTGGTCGCAAACTTGCCTCTACGCCGTTCAATAATTCTAGTTAATAACTGGTATTAATTCATATTTCCACATCTCAGTCATAACGACACATAATTTATTTCTGAAACCTGAAATAAACGACTGTTATTTGTTTATAATTTTATATACCTACGTCTATCATCAGTCGGTGGGCTTTTATATAGCAATTGCGACCGAGAACACTTTAATGCTGATTAGTTAAATTGATTGCAAACATACTTACTTGAGTTTGAACAATTTTGCAATTATTTGCTCGCTTCTAAGGAGAGTCTATCGTGTGTTTTCCAACTGGTCGTCCGTTTTTAATTACAGATGGGCTGTTGCGTGTAAAGTTTACATACCCAAAGTACATATTATTACGTTGTAATACGCTACCTACAATTTGTTAGATCTATTTTCGTGCTACCTTAGTTCCGCTTAACGTGGTCAAATATGACTAGTACGAAGACAAAAACCACTTGCGGAGAATCCGACACTCTGTCTTATATGAAGAACTTCCAAAACATCTTAGAAAAGGGCAAAGAGCCCGATATGACAAAAGCGTACAATCCCAAGATGGCCCAACAGTTCGAGAGATACCTTGATCCAACATCCCTGAAGCGTCATGTGCTTCAAAGTGAAAAGATACAGAAATTGATCGATTTATATGCGAAAGCTGAGGATCGACCACGACCTGATGTTGAGCGTCAGGTGAAACGTATTCTAGATGAGATCGGTTTGGATCGAAACATGGCCGTTATACGATGGTGCGGAATTGCTATCACTGCGATTGGAAAACGAATTACATCGGGCATTTACGTGAATGAGAAGAACCTGGGTAAAGTTAAGGACGGTCTGGGAAAGAATCCGGTGCTGTATTTACCCAGTCATCGAAGTTACTGTGATTTTATCCTTATGTCATACATATGCTTTCACTACGACATTGAAATACCAGGAATAGCCGCTGGAATGGGTAAGTGTAACATGACTTTGATTGTTCTATTGACAGTTTTTGTATAGTCCTCCATCGGCCTATGGATAGAGCTAATATGCACCCATTCGAGAGTTTTAACTAACGACAGCAACAAATAAATCAGTGTGGCGATTCACAAACGCCATCCTATGCATTACAAGGGTCCCCGCTTACTAGGAATTTAATTGAATACCCGGCTATTCTGCATCCTTATGATTAAGCTTTTCACTTTTAACCAAACATAATATCAAACGAAGTAATTGGCTATCTGTGTATTATAACATATTCCACAAGCTTACTTGAATTATAGCTTATATCCACTTAGGCACTTACGACCAACTAACTAAGGCTGGTTACACGTGGTTATTATAAACGTATAGACAAAAACGACCACGAATCTCTGGGCTTAGCTATTAATTTTGTTTATAATGCACACATATTCAAGAGCTTCAGTCACTTAAAAATAATTCTTGTGTCTTTTCATGGAGCTGAATTGCTTAAGCCCATTATTTTTGATTTGATAAACTGGATGCAGACGATTCCTGTTGAGTTATTGTGGAACACCCTTGCAGTCTATGATTTAAGATTGCGCCTTGCCCTTGAACTATTCAAAAAAAAAATCACAATAGTAAGAAGAGAAGTATGATAATATGTGTATTTAAATGTTGTTCAAGTCCATGCTGCTTATTATCATTCTCCTCGTCCTTGGTAAGACATGTTTTCTCTCAAGATCTCTTGCATTTCATTCCAGATTTCCATGAAATGTTCGGCATGGGTAAAATGCTGCGGAAGACCGGCGCGTTCTTCATGCGACGATCATTTTCCGGTGAAGAACTGTACTGGGACGTGTTTCGCGAGTATATGTACGCCCTCGTGTCATCCTATCATATAGGTGCTGAGTTCTTTATCGAAGGAACACGTAGTAGAAATTTTAAAGCCCTTCTTCCCAAGGTTGGCCTTTTGTCGATGGCTTTGTTGCCGTTCTTCACTGGTGAAGTGGCCGACATTACAATTGTGCCCGTAAGTGTGTCATATGATAGAGTGCTCGAAGAACAGCTCTTTGTGTATGAGTTGCTGGGCGTGCCTAAACCAAAGGAGACGACGAAAGGATTTTTCAAAGCTCTCAAGATAATAGAAGAACGTTTCGGGCGAATGTACATGGATTTTGGTGAACCTATATCGGCGAAGGAATTCTTCGGCGATGATACAGTTCGAATTCAACGCGCAAGCCTTGCTGGCCATTTACAAAAGCTGAATAAAGACGAAGTGGGACAAATCAAAGAGCTGGCAAATGAAGTCGTCTACCAACAGCAAAGAAGGGTAGTCATAACCACATTCAATCTAGTGGCTCTGTTCTACGCGTATTGTTCGCATTGTGAACGACCGGTAAATATAGACGAACTCTCCAGGGGTGTGCTTACATTGAAGTCCATATTCGAGAAGCTTGGTGCTCATGTAGACACCAACGAAAATGCCATTAAATCAGAAATCATTAAGACTGTTGAAATCCATTCCAATGTCGTGACATTCCATAGGGCCAACTTGAAATTGGTCCCACCAACCGGTGTCGACATGAAGAACATCGATGTTAAGAGACTAAAAGGGCATGCACTGTCCCAACAAACTATGACCTTAGCCGTTCCCGTCTTGCACATGCAGATCTATATTAATCCTTGCATGTTCTGGCTGGCTAAGCCATCGTTTGCTGTTCTGGCGGCAATGAAAATGAACGCGAATGGTTGTCAGAGTTCTTCGTCTGTGGAGCAACTGGAAGAGAACTTTGCTGAATTGTGCAATATATTTAAACACGAGTTTGTCACTGAACGAAGAACAAATGAAAATGCAAGTACATCGACGCAGCAATCTTCGGTGTAGATGAGTTATAAAGGGATTTTTGTTTGCAGGAACTTTTACAGATTCTCACTATGTTACGGAGTGTGGGCGTTCTCAATAGAATGGACTTCTCAACGAATGATTCATCGCGGTTGCTGCTCAGTGCGATTGCGCCATTCCTCTGCATATACTATCAACTGGCTGTAACGCTGATTGAAGTAAGCATGACTTTGGTCTTTTGTTTGGAGCCGGTTTTTTAAAAAAAACTCTACTTATACTTGTCTCTCTTTTTTCAGCATTCCTCAGAGGAGTTTACGGCTAAGGATGCCCTAGTGCAGACCCAAAAGCGCATTGAAGATCTTCTTAAGGCGAAAAGTGAGCAGTACGTGCATCCATATTGCCTGGCATTGGATAATTTAAATATCGCTCTGCAATCGTTTGTCCAAGGGGGCTGTTTGACAAAAACGAAAGACGCCACAACTTTTAGCAAAGTACCAGACAGTCTGCAACATTTGCGGACGACCCTGCAACGATATTGTGAGCTGTTACCATTTAGAAGACTCTACGAAGATACTCCAGATAGATTTCCATCGAAATTGTAGTATAATCGGAAGAAAGCGATTGCGCGGCTTTCTGCGTATATCTCGATTGTATTTGGTGTGTGTTCGTTTGTGTTTTCTAATCGGATTAGGCATCTGGTAGTTCAATTACCTTCTAGGCTAACTTGCTTTTGGATAACGAAGCTTTTTCTAAAAGGATAAGTTTATTTTTGCTTATATTCTTTTGTATTACGGCTATAAGGCCGATGACCGGGTATTGATTCATCGCTTTGTATGAATAATTTCTTAGATAATAAAATTAATTTAACTCAATGTGGAATTTTATTGTTGTTCCAGCTGGTAGCGGATAAGATTAGCAGCTTTATGATGCTTAGCTTGGGACTAAATACCAGGTGGACATTTCAACCTTATGTACGATAAGATACGGTGCTAATGTGCGAAGAATCTGATTTTGTTTGCAGGTTCTGATGACTTGTTGCTAGGTCAGCGCGTATGATATCGTAAAACATACAAACGGTCACATTTCATAATAATTTATTGTTACAAATACATATACACATATTATTTAAATACTACACACTCATTATAGATTCAAATAGAATTGACTCCGTTCTCAGCCTGTTGCTCCCAGTTGGTACCCTTAAAAAATGCATGAGCACTTATTTGATCGTAATCAAGTCTGGAATCAGGTGCTACTTGCAGAAGTCCCTCCAGTAGGTCGACAGCTTCATTGGATATCTCCACATGGGGATACTGGATTGCGCTGTAGAGATCCATGTTGCCCGGATGACACAGTTTGAAGGGCTGCGAGAGAAATTATAGAAATTAAATCGTAGTCAAAGGATTAATGATTGTGAACACTCACCACACCCAAAAGTAATTGAAATAATACGACACCGCAACTCCACCAGTCCGATTTAGTGGTTAACGGTCGCTCGGGAGCAACAAAATGTCCAGCTAATGCCCTTTGATTGCAAGCCACCTGAACACCATCGGTGATGGCTTCGTTTTGATAGAAGTATGACAGCAGCAATTGACCTTTGGAGCCTAGGAGCAGATTGTCTGCATACAGATCGCTGAAAATGAATTACAGATATCAAATTTAAGGCGAAATACAGATGCGACCATGTAACTCACCCCAAAATCACTCCTTTGGAATGTAAAGCATGCACAGCGGTTATTAGTTCCCTTGCCCATTGTTTGACACTTGCTTCGGGCAGGGATTGTTTTTTCTTTGGTGACTTTGGGAATTTCGACGGCGTTATTGGCAATGGATTCAAAGTGTCTGCAGTTAACACATCCTCAGACTTGGCCTGAACCACTTTAAGAGTGTTGGACACGGATTCGAGGAGTTTTTGAGAGCAAACCACAATTTCGGCGAAATCCATGTTCTCGGTTGGAATGTCGGGAGGGTCAACGAAACCAGAATCGTGTGTAGTCGATTTTGCCAGGTCGTCTATTAAGCTGCTTTTATCGGGATCCACATCGGTGAAGATTTGATTTAGAGAAACACTCTTCACAGATGTTGGCGTGTATGTCTTTACGTAGTCGAAAAGCTTCCCGCCCTTGGCTTGTTGAAGTAGAAGGAATATTTTCTGCTCCGATTGAAAGAATGCCATCAAGTTTACCATGTAGGGTACACCCTGTGGTAAGAATACTGATTGCGCTGGTGAGTTACTTGACGGTTTTTCAATGCCCTTCATTACGAAGACAGTCTTATCGGTGACATTTTGTACTAGCATAACGGTGTCGATGATACGAAGAACTTTATATTTGGCTAGATGATTCCATGGACGTTCTAGATACAGAGCAATTGATTTCGAGTCTGGATTATCTGTCATATCGACAGAGAGTTGGAAGTTGATCTGTGGGTATGCAATGAGATCGTTATTAAAGGAGCGGGAGCAACGCTGAAGGAAATCAATTTTACTGAGCATTTAGTTTTATACTCAGGGTCAGAAGCAGTTTACTGTGAGTCCCTTCAAGAGTCTGATATGCGATACAAGTTCCACATTGGGAGTCCTACCTAAAATTTACTTTGATGGCAGAATTTTTTAAGTACATCAAGAGATTTTGCAAACTGTCAAAGAAATCCCGCTGGACATACAATGCTTCGCCCGATCGTACGTATGCTATGCAAGTTCATGGACATAAGTCGTAGTCACGAGTCGTATTAATGCAGATAAGAAGATACACCAAATAATAGGTAAGTAAAAAAAAAAGAGCAACCACTGATTGGAGCGCACACATAAATTCAGGATTGAAAGGGTTAACTCCAAAAATTTAGTCGATATTTCGGATTCTTGTCTTTTGTGTGAGCTAATTTATTGTCTTCAACTTACTTTGCTGTTGTCCTCGAGATTCCGCAAAAACTTTTCATATATGTCCTCTGCTCTGGCCATGTACTTGTTTACTTTAGCTTTGGCAATGAATTTGCGTTCATCATTACAGTCATCTGTCGACACCAATTACTCCAATAAACAAAAAC
Organism: Cheilosia impressa; assembly: GCA_948293265.1. Taxonomy (NCBI): domain Eukaryota; kingdom Metazoa; phylum Arthropoda; class Insecta; order Diptera; family Syrphidae; genus Cheilosia; species Cheilosia impressa. The sequence goes on from OX411880.1 coordinate 2,284,904, forward strand.
ACAAGCAAAGAATCAACTGTACCTTTGGCTCCAGATAAGAGCGCATCAACGCCCTTCTTATACCCCTTGTACGCCTGCTCATATTCCATGTTAACCTCCGCCTGAACGGCTCGGCTAAACTCTAGCGCTGCCTCGTATATATAATCATTATCTTCCCCCTCGAACGAAACCATCGGCGTTAGAATCTTTGAAAAATCTCTCACACCTGGCTTGGGCTCATAGTTGCATTTGTCCACTACATCGGGCACCACCGCCTTTTGCGGCAGTATGATCTCCTCAGCGAATGACTGTACGATGTTATTATCTTTTTTCGGGTCAACCAGACTAAGATTATCATCATACAGAAGATCGAGGTTGTCACAGATCGCCTGTATTTTGCCATTTGCATTGAGATTATGATGTCGTGGCGAATTGTCCACTGAATGTCCGTCATCAAAAAAATGCATAAATGCATGAGATTTATATAATGCTGGGTGTTGAGCCACAAAATCAAGCAATTGCAAGATGTACTCTTTCCGACTTTGAATAATTTTGGCATCGAATCGTTTGAAGTAGCTGTGGTCGGATGGCTCGGGAATTGCACCGCTCAGGTGCATAGACTTGTGACGACGAGATATCTCTCGATGGAGACGTTTTACGTCGTGAAATCTTTTCCATACTGTGATGCAAGTCAAAGCTTCAGGAACAGACCGTGGAAAGACCTAGAAGGTAGGAAAAATCTATTTCCAACATCTGCTGGGAGGTGAATTTATTTTCAATTTTACTCACGATTGATGTAATTTTGTAGACGGTGTAGCCCTTTTTGTGGGTTATTGTATCAGTTACAGTAAAACTGTGTATCCAGCCTCCAAGATTTTGGGTCATGTTTGCTGAGAAATATTTACATTTTCTGCGGAAAAAATCGTTTGTTTTGTAAATAACTTAAAAAATCGAATGAAAACATTTTGACATTTTGTTGATTGTTCACAATAATACATTCACAGTGGTTTTTTTAATCAGTGGTAATGCAGGTTATTATATAGTTTTATTCGCTTTGAATTAATGTTTCTGATTTTTGTGCCTCTAAACAATTAAAATAAATAGTGCTGAAAATTCTACTAGACTTTCCTTGCTGGTGACATCAGCTTTTAATGTTTGATGATCATACAATTTAAATTCTGTACAATTTTGCTTTCTCCTTGCACGAGTTTTAAAAACACTACCTTATCGATGTGGGCTGAATGCGTTCTTTGCGCAGGAAAAACGTCAAAATCTGAGATAAGTCAAATTTCATAATATTTTTTATATTTACGTATGTCCAAGTCCATGTGAATTTATATTGCCCTGTTATTCACTGCCGGTTTCCAAAGTGTACTTAGCATGAATGATATAAAACGCCTCAAGGATCAGCAGAGAGAAGCCCACCCAGGATTTGATTCGTATATGGAGTGCATGACAAGATCTCTGTTTTCCGGCTTGGCTACGTTTTGTTTGGGTAACGCCGGTGCAGTTCCTTGTCTTTGTCAAATTATATAACTGATTGGTCTTTGTTTAGGATTCTCCGGTCTATATTTTGCGCAAAAGGTTGTGCAATCAAAATTAGCATACCCTTGGCAGTGGAATATCCTAGTGTCATCACTTGGCGCTGTTGCTCTTTCCTATAAAATCACTAGTGATCGAACGAAGTCGTGCCAAGCTGCCTGGATGGCAGCTGAAGATAAGCATACAATTCTTAAAACGGACTCATACTAGTGTTTTGGTTTTGCGTAGTTTAAGTAGAACGTAGATAGCGTAATAATGTTTAGCTGTAGGCGGTTTGTGTGTTTGGGTGTTCTGGCGGTGCGGCAGAGGTGGGCCCCAGTAATGAGCAGTAATGTTTTTGCGGCACGATCTAAGTACACGCAATTCACTGGAGTTAAAGGTATCCGAAGTCGAAAGAGTATGTTTGAATCGCATTCAGGCGGTGGCGATGATGAGGATGGTGAACGAAAGCCAGATTTCGGATTAAATTTAGAGGACAGAGACTACGAAGAGGTGGCTAACACCGCGATGAACATATCCCGAGACCATAACATAGAACAGAATGTTTTCGTGCTACAACCGTACATAAAGTGGGGCGCTAAAAAATCTGGTGTTAAGCCAGAGTTGCAGCTTAAAGAGGCCGAAGCACTGGTCCATTCTCTGCCCAATTGGAACGTCCAGCTTAGTATGAAAGTTCCACTTGAATCGCTAGAGCGGCGTTCCCTATTCGGTACCGGGAAGCTGGAAGAACTTAAAAAAATCATCAACAATGCTCGTTCAGGACCGAAGCCTCTTACGTGCCTCTTCATCAGCAAAGGAACTATCAGCTTTGCTCAGAAGCGTACACTGGAATCTGAATTTGGAATTCCAATATTAGATCGCTACTCAGTGGTTATTCAGATCCTTAGGCTGCATGCTACCACTGCCGAAGCAAAGCTGCAGGTTGCAATGGCAGAGATTCCATACATTTGGGGACAGATGAAAGATGCCAATTTGACGACATCGCGTAAGCAGGGATACTCGCTATCGGACATCCAGAGAGAGATGCTTAAAACGCGTGAGCGCAAGCTTAAGGATCAATTGGACAGCATTCGGGCGCACAGAAAGCTCCTCCGCAGCAAGAGGAAACAAAAGAACTTTCCCATTATCGCAGTGGTGGGATACACCAACGCTGGTAAAACGTCTCTAATCAAAGCATTGACCAACGAACAGACAATGCAGCCACGTGACCAACTTTTTGCTACTCTCGATGTAACGGCACATGCTGGTATGCTACCATGCAATCTCGAGGTCATTTACATGGACACTGTGGGATTTATGTCAGATTTGCCAACAGGGCTAATCGAGTGCTTTATTGCTACGCTTGAGGATGCAATGATGGCGGTAAGTAATCATTTTGATTGATTCTATAGAAGCAACTAACTCGAATTGGCTTTCAGGATGTTATCATTCATGTACAGGATTTGTCGCACGAAAGCTGGCTGGAGCAACGACTTCATGTGGAGAAGACATTGGAATCTTTGGCGGCAAATCTGTCGCATATCGAAAATCTGGAACTTCCCCCAATTGTTAATGTAGGCAACAAGATTGACCTCGTTCCGGACGTCACTGAGTTTGTTAGTGACGATCTAAAGCTCGTTTCTTCCAAGAAGTTTAGTGGGATTCAGGATTTAGTTGAAGATGTAGAAATGAAAGTTCTGGACACAACCGGCCGAAAGAAGATTACAATGCGGGTAAAGAATGGAGGTTCCGAAATGCCATGGTTATACAAAAACGCCGCTGTGGTGCGGGCCAGAGCTGATCCCAAAGACGACGAGAGCATCCTTATCGATGTGATCATAACGGATAGCAAGATGCAACAGTTTAAACACTTTTTTTGTAAAAGATAAGTTTTGGTTAAGTCTTTTAATAAATAGTGTAAATTCCTAATTAAGTGTTGTTGGATGACTGGTTCTATGTTTGTGTTGCCAACAGGTAAAATCTTTTTATTTTATCTGGGCCTGTGTCCAAACTAGGATGCATTTGAAAGCAAGGCAAATAATCTTGCTTATTAATCACTCCTCCTCCTTCATTTTGGATTTAAAATTGCCTAGGGTGATATGTTTTGTCTGGAAATTGGTAGCAACAGCTCTAAAAGCTTACATCTGCTTAGAATGTGCACCGTCACGTAACTAAGGCATATTTTTTGTTATTCTTATTAATGAATTAGTTCCGTTTGGCTATTCCTTTGAAGATTCAGTTTAAAGGAAGCATAAAGCACTGGTATGAGATGATTGCTTCGCTTTATTAACTCGATCCATCGTTGTTAAAAGGTAGGAGCATATCGATGGGTTGCATTAAATAGTATAGCAGTATAGCATCTTTTCAAACATTTAGCTGGGCTCCACAATTAAATACTTTGTAGTTCACAATGAGTAATTTAAATTTAAATATCGCCATTAGGAGTTCGTAAATCTAGCCTGGACACTAAGTATGATCAATAGAGTCGCGAAAAATGGTCGTCGGTGTCGTTGACTTGATGATGCTTTATTGCAGCCATAATATAAGTGGTGATTATTGTTTTATTTAAATCACCTCACACGAAAGTGGTAATTAGTTTCAGTAAATTCATCCAACTATACCTACATAAAAATTAAACGAAACTAAAATTTCTGTTCACCACTTCCAGAATTTATTTTGTTTTGTTTTGTGTAGGCCATCGCTTTAAAAATATCAAATTACAGAACTTTCTCATAATTCCTACCAAGTAAACAAGCTGACCTACCAAAAACCGTGTCAAAATCGCGTTGGTATTTATAAAGTGTTTTCCGCTTTAGTCAACTTCTATTTATTATTTTGCATCCCTTTAATCTTGAGTCATACTTCTACGTGGCGTTGTAAATGCACTATAACATTGCATTTACAAAATAAGGCAAGTGCATTTTTGCACGAGACTGAGAGATCTGTTTGTCCGCAGCCAATGATATTAAAGGCGTAAGAATAAGATCACAAATCGCCTAAAAGCCGAAAGTGTCATGGATGTAAAATTTCCGAAAAACGGAAATAAATACAAGTTCCGGCATCAACATTTCTGCAATCAATTGAAAGCATTTCTGTTTCTGATTTAAGACATGTGAAATGAGAGTGGTAATAAGTTTCAGTAAATTAAACCAACAATTCATCAATCAGTTACACGAAATAAATAAAAAAATTGCCGTTCATCACTTCCGGAATTCATTTTGTTTTAAAGGAAACTGGAATTTCGTAAGCCATCGCTAAAAATATCAATAATGCCGATTCTTTTCACGTAACCAAGATGGCCGACGAAAAAACGTGTCACATAATTATAGGAATAATGGGAAAGTTACGCATGTTGATATTTTTATATCGACGGCTCACGAAATTTCGCTTTCCTATAAAACAAAATGCTTTCCGGAAGTGATGAACGGAAAACTATTTATTAATTTCGTTTAACTGATTGGCTCATTTTTGGTTTAATTTACTGAAACTTAAAATCGCTCTCATTTCACATGTCTTAAATCAGAAATAGAAATATTTTCAAGTGATTATAGAAATTAAATTCCCCGGAACTTGTGTTTATTTCCGTTTTACGTATCTATAATTATGGGCAGCACATCCATGACACTTTAGGTGTTTGATTTGTGATCTCATTCTTACTCCTTTACTAGCATTGACTGCGGAAAAACGGATTTCTCTGTCACGTCTCGTGCAAAAATGCGCGTGCGTGATGGTGTAAATGCAGTATAATGCTGCCCTTTTCAGTAACACGGCTATTTAGTATAGGGCATGTAGTATTATGCTGCATTCAAAAATTAAGTTATTTTAAGTCCACTGGAATGGTTTGTATTAAATGCACCCTGAGTACCTGAACGCCAAAATAATGGTAATTTATGGTAAACGAAAGAGCAAATCTAGAAGTTTCATTGAAAAAGGAAGTGCACTTCATTTCTTAATAGTTCTCTCGGGAACGAAGAAAGTTCTGCCTGAGTTCTTTTGTTTTTTTTTCATATTGTTATATCCAAAGGAGTTTTTTAAGTCCCTTAGAAAACCTCCTGTCTAGGTAGTACCTGTTCCTCTAGGTCAGCGCCTGTGTGCCCAGCTCATATGTGGGACCATTGTTCAAGCACTTGTCCAACCTGTGCTTTCTTGGCCATTTGTAGCCGATATAGAAGAGGTATTTTGCTTTCCTGAGAAGTTCTGTCTAAATTTTGCCCATAAAGAACGTGCAATTAGAAGTTCATTGTTGAAAAAACACAGTTTCCTTTTTAAAAAATAGTTTTATTTATATTTGTTCTATAACTGTACATAATAGCATTAAATATTTCAATATTTCGATAAGCAAAGATTTAGCAATTTAAGAAGAAATTAATTTATATACAAAAAAAAAAAAAAAAAGACATTATCCACAATCGCAACTTAACAATATTTTATAACAATAACTGAACAGTAACAAAAATGTGGATCCGAAAAAAACTTTTAAATTATTGTCGCATTTCACAACAGTTATTTGGACAGTTTAAATGTAAAACGAGGTATTGTAAAAATTTTATAATTTAAAAAAAAAAACTTAGCTTAACCTATAAACTTACTTTCTAAATAAGGCACATTTGGAATGCGGTCTTTTGTTGTTCTATTAATTTCTTGTATTTACAATAAACAACTAAATATCTTCTCTGTTCCTCTTTTCAAATTTGGCTTAATCTGTATTCAAAACACATCGATGTGGTGAAGGAATGAAACTAAATAGGAATCCTTAAAAACTAAAGTAAAAAGTTACACGACAACTTAAACGATACTTTCTGGCAAGACATGGATTTTGTTGTTTTCAACACGGAGAAAGTTTCTCCTACTATTCAGTTGTTCAATATATATGTATGTATGTATTTTTTTTTTATTATTCTACGATACTAAAGTTAAAAAAAAAAACAGTTACTACTTAATAAAATAATCCTGTAAATTGCTGTGCCACAGTGAGAATGAGCAAACCAAACGACTTAATACACTCGGAAAGCAAACCGAACCATAAATGAACGAAACGGAAGAGGATTTGTATAGCTGATGCTGAATGTAAAAATAACAAAACGAAGAACTCACTTGAAAGTATGTCAGTTTGGTTTTTGTTTTCTGTCAAAAAATTGGTACCTACAGCAGCGACTGATATAGGTAGGAGCGCCAAGTAAGCAGAGAGTATAATCAGGAGAGTATTTCAGGGACAACAAAAGGGGATACAGGGCGCCATTTAAAAGTGGGTATATATACGTGCGAAATACGCAATATGCGAGGGAAAAAGCAACTCTTGGTGGACGTAAGCAAAACAATATTTTGTTGTTTAACAAATAATATGCAACGACATTTTAATTTTTAGGTTAGGTTCAAACGAACTTTTTGTTCCTTGTTTTGTGGAACGTGTATTAGTGTAAAATGTGAAAATGTGATTTTTTTGCTTTCGGCAAAATGCAAAAAGCTTGGAATTCAAAATTGTTTGTTTTCTTTAATATCTAAATTGTAAGATTTGTAAAATGAAACTTCAAGTGACGTTAAAAGCCTTGTTTACAGTATAAGGTCGTTTTCCATTGGTTCCACTCGCTGATCCACTCATTCTGTAACTGTAATTCAATGGAACAAGAAACCTGCTTCTGATTGAATCCACTAAAGTAGGTATTGGTGAAATGCCAAAAAATAATATACGGCAGCTGTCAGCTGACTTGTATAAAATACATAAACTACACTTGTGTGAGTGCTTCTTGAGTGGATTCTGACTTCAAATCGAGAAGCGAAAGTCTCTTCTCAGAATATCACAAGAAGAGTATTTTTTGTGCCATGGAACGGTTTCAGAAGAGATTTTTTTTCGATTTCGGACTCTCCCGGACGCTTCTTTTTGCCCAATCTAAGACTTGAAAGCAGATTTTGTTAAAACAGTTAGAAACACCTTTCTACGATAATATTCCTTTTCGGAAAGTTCTGAGAGAGACAGGAGGTAAGAAAAGATTTTCATTTATCTAATGTCTCTACCATTAATAACGTTTGATTATTATTATGTTGAGTCCAAACTTGTGAACTGGATAAAACCTTGCTATGGGCTGTTTATAAGTTCAAAGACATGATAACCATTACCAAAACTATCTACTATAATAAGGCGCACACATACCGAAATCCATCCATGTAGCTTCGTCCTAATGACTCAATTAGAAACGTATACTAGTTATGGAGTATATGCGCACTGTTTTGTAAAACGGGGATACCAAGTAAGTACAAAGCAACAAACCGAGAAAATGGATAAAAGTGCCAAACAAAATAAAAGAAAAACGTTTCCTTTGGATTTGGACTATATTGCGATAGTTGCTTTTTTCTCCCACCGCCTCATCTCTTTGGTTTGGCTTTATTTTTTGATAATGTGTTCCTACATTTGCTCGTAGTTGTACAAATTTTTGTTTTTGTTCAAAAGAAAGAGGAAACTCTAGCGAAACCAGGAATTAACAACTCCCTGTAGAAATGTAAGACATGAAAAAAAAGGAAAAAGAATCTAGTTTGAAGGAAACGAATCTGCTTGCAATTAACGGAGAAAACATAGGTATACTCTCGCAAGTTAAACCCATTACCACAAGAGAAAAAGGGGCACCACCGTGTACATTCCTTCATTTTCAGTAGCGAACGAGTAAAATCGTTGAAACTACCCTCCAACTAACTGAATGACAACAAACAGTAATGAAAAAAGTCATTCAGAAAATGAGTATATCCTTCTAATAGGTCCAAAGAGCGAACATATCTAGTAACTACAAATACATTATCTACACAGCATGCACGATTCTTAGGACTCGGGATAGAGGAAGTTGTAACCGAGCCATCATACCGACGGAATTCCAGTAGCTGATTTTGTTTCTGCTGACTCTGTTTTTACCTCTGTTTCCGTTATTTCTTTCGTCCTAGGTCCTTACACAGTTTGCCGGATGATCCTTTAAGCTTATTAAGTAGAAGAGTCTCAGGAATTAGGAGAGACTTCAAAAAAAGGTCTCTGGTAGGGGCTCTTTTTCTTTTCTTTTTGTTCGTGGCTTTAATGTAGTTTTCTTGTGCATGTTGCGGTTTATGCATTTTAAATTGTGTTGTTAGATTGTGCAGTGTAATCTCTGTCATAATTGTGTCAGCCAGAGACAATCTGTGTTGGCAGTTGTGAGGAAGTTTTGCAATTTTTATTTTCTGGTACTTACTCCTTGTGACACGACAGATGACAGATGCCAGATATAATTCATTGTGGTTGTTTGCCACACACAATTTCTTGTGGTACAGAATGAAAAAAAAAGAAAATATTTCTAAAGTCGCAGAGCCAATCGTCGCACAAATATTTTAAGAATTATACCAGAATTATATTTAAGCTTTGCAGTAGTTTACAAGAAAATTAGGCGTGTTTTTTATTTTTGCTCTCCGATCTCAAGAAAGCAAAGCAAACTAAAGTACGATTTTCAGCACGCGATTACAACAACTACTGTGGGTCTCGAGCTGTCAAGCAGAGGGTAATTGTTGTAATTGCGTACTTTGATGAGATCGAAGCTAAAAAAAACAGGCCTATTGTTATCTTAATGTGTAAGCTATCAATAAATAAATGAACTACCATTGGCTGAAATAGGCAATTAAAATGTTCGACAAGGCCTTCAATCCTTCATATGGCAAATCGGTGTCCTTAAGAGACAAAAATTATTGCTAAAATTAGGTGTGGATGCAAATGGAAATCACAGCAGTGCTACTGAAGTTTCTGTAAGCTCGTTGATTAAGTTGTATAACACAAAATCAAAATTTTATGTAGATGTGACGTTCAAATTTAATTTAATCCACCTAGATCGACTACTTGACGTTTATAGATGGGTAGCCGACAAATCTAGTCACGAATTTTCTGACTGACTGCTAAATTGACATGCCCCATGTGTGACTGATGTATAGTAAAAGTGACGTTACCGACTAATCTTGTTTTTACATTCAGTAAAAATGTTATACAAACAAATTTAGTTTACTTAAAACGAAGAGTTTTAGTTTTTTAGTTTAGTTTTAGAGTTTTAAATGACAGTTACTGTAGCTTGCCTGCTAAAAACTTCCAATCACTTTCCAAACGGGGATATTCACGGAGATAGGCTTTGAGTATTAAAGACCATCTTAATCACGTCAAACGCAAAATGCACATCGCGTTATAACTGTCAAAATAATTATTCATGGTTCGGTTCTTCCCTTACAGCACTCTTGTGCAATTGGTTTCACTGCATACAAACAATAAAAGGGTGAAAGAAAATTAGAAACGGAAAATGAGTATTAGCACGTAAGAAATAAATGTCAATTTATACTTAAATTAAAAGGGAATTTCTTGGAAACAATTCCCTGAAAGTACACGACGTGAAATACTTCATTTGCAGGTTCCTCTTAAGCATCAGCAATCCAACTTACGGTGGCATTTAAAATTCGAAATTGAGTTGACTTGACAGTATTTAAAATTTTAAGAACATCTATATCTATCTTTCTATCTTACAAATAAAGTTGACCCTCGCTCTTGCTTCATTCCATTTCATTCCAGACTCAGAATTTAATAATAGAAATGCTCTCCGCCCACTCTTTGCGTTGGCGTTGCTCGTGCTGCTCCTGTTTTTGTTTTGTTACTGACTGATGATGATCGCCACAGGCGACCAACTACTTCACTTCCAATACCACGAGCTCTAGTTAAACCAACGCCAGGCATCATCGCTTTCTTTCTTCGGCAGAGCATCTCTTTCAATGCAGAAAAGGGGGCAACACATAGCTATGGGTGACAGTGGAGGAATCCTCGCTCTTAATTACCGTTGACATGGCATCGGTGGGATCATCGTTGCCCGTCGCACCGGCAGCGTTTGTTGGATGACATCCCGATGGGGGTCCTTGTTGTTGATGCTGCTGTTGTTGTTGTTGTTGTTGCTGCTGCTGCTGCTGCGATGATGATTGCGATTGTTGCGGTTGGTGTGATGATGGTGGCGGCGGTGCACCTCCGCCACCAACGTAGTGAGTTTGTTGATGCTGCTGCTTAAGGTCCTGGTGCTGTTGTTGGTTGTGCGGATCCATGTGACAACTGCCCGGGTATTTAGCTGACTCGTCTAAACTGCTAATTGAATGTACGTACTTTGGTTCATCGAGATACTTTCCATTCTGTTGCTGTTGATGGGATACACTGCAAGAAGAGACGCAAATATATTGAGATTGCTGGCGAGCAATAGAGACAGCTATATAGAAGTTAGAAAGAAATACGTTTTAACTAACAAACAATGAAGTGCAAAGATGTTGTTGGGAGGGGGCGGTGTAATGATGATGATGATGATGATGACCAATTAGCATCCGAGTAGAAAGATTTAACTGTCATTTTGTCTATGAGAACGATGGGGTGGGGTGACAAACTATTGCTGAAAGTATTTGTGGGTCAACCCTCTGTCGCACTTGGGACAGAGGAGGGCGGCGGTCTTATGTAATTTGTAATAATTGAGTGAGAAAGAACAACAAAAGGGTTAGGGAACTGGATTTTCACTATATCTTGCATTTGCTGCGAAGAGCTTTAAAAGTTTCGCAAAACTTTTGAGCACCCAATCTTAATGGTAGGTATTGCATCAGAAATGGTTTCTGGGGGAAAATGATGGATTAGGATTATTTCCGAAGAAACTGTTTAATAGGTTTTGCGGAAATAGCATTGTCACTCAGTAGTTTCCGTTATGATTAATAATCTGAGTGGATGGAGTATTCGTTGTGTATTATTTTGCTAATAAACAGAGACAGTCAGTTTTGGGACGGTGCATATATCCATAATAAAAATGCATGGAAATCAGTTATAGAGAGCTATGTGTGCTTGTTTGTAAACCAAATAGCCCATTATTGCCTTCAGCAAAGATGTGGCCGAGCATTGGGCGCCACTTAATTTTGAATATTATCTGGCCTCACCACAAAGCAGATGCACTTCGACGTCGTCGATTCTAGCCCTATAGCGTCAACAAAGTGCATAGCTGGAGGTAGTTTGCAAGTTAGGACCGCCACCCTGTACCTTCACATTTTATTACCCTACAGCCAGGCTGTGCGTATAGCTTTTTGTTAGATCTGTTACGGTCTATTTAGCAAGTTCTTTGCGGACTAAGTCTACTGCATAAATTCAAGTCATATTTTAGACATAATTTTAAATTTTCGACTTTCGGCAGACATGAACCATGAGATGGCAGTAAAGAGGGGGAAAGAAACACTCCGGGGAAGTGCATTTTGCTTTCCATTCAACCAGTTACACTCTCATCAATAATATTGCATATCCAAATATTGATCCCCTCTATGGGCGCCACTTAGTTCGCATTCCGTCAAAGGAAACCCATTTCGACTAGATACTCTTAAGAGGATTTTGTCGATAAAAATTTAATACAAAACGCAATTAAAGGACAAGCTAAACCTAATTTATTCACAAGTCAAAGCAGCGACGTCAACATCAACTAATCCGTTTACACTCACGTATGCATTGCTAATTGGAAATTGGATAGGCACAAAGGAAAGGTATTTTTTGTTCTGTGACTCACCTCTCACTCAAATGTCCACCGTCGTCCAGATTGCCATAGCTCTCGACAACCTTATGATGCACAACACCGCTGTCATCGCCGCCCATCTCTATCCGTGGCGGACTGCCATACTCGAAATGCTGTCGCGATACGGGAAACAATTGGCTCTCATGCACATAAGTTCCATATTGACCGGTGCTAAATGTACCATAAGGACTAGCCGCTGGTGATAGTAAATTAAAATGCGGACTTAACTCATACGGTGGCTGATAACTGGTCCAACTGTCGACACTACCAGGTGGCGTTACCGTTGTCGTTTGCGGGAATGTCGCGAATGGCGGTCCCAATGTTGCTGTACCACCCAACGCACCCGTCGACGGGCTGCTTGTATTGATGTAGCCCGTCTTTCGTGGCGGCTCACGTTTACGCCACTTTGCACGACGATTCTGGAACCAAACCTGCACTCGCGATTCGCTCAAATTCAATTTCAATGCTAATTCCTCTCGTGCAAACACATCGGGATATGGGGCACGTTCGAATGCACGTTCCAGTTCCTCCAGTTGGTACGCAGTGAAGGTGGTCCTGCAAAAAAGAGAAAACAAGAAATGGCGCCAATTAAATGGAAATGTCCTCACCAAATTGACACATATCAATAATTGCTCGCGAACCAACAAGAAAATACAAATGAAAAAAAAGAAATACAATTTAAATTCGCTCCGTTTGTGCGCAGGTATTTTTGGTGAAAGGACAACAAGGATGATGTTCTTATGGACTGCGAGGACCAAAATATTCACGTGCCCACGCACATTCACCGAGGACATGCAGATTCAAATTAAATTTAACAGAACGTATTTACATTCGTTCGTTCGTTTCGGAAAAAAAAACACACCATGGACCAGGATCTGGTGCAGCAAAAGGACAAACCAGAACCAAACCCACGTAGCTGTGAGCAACCTCCTTTGTGTATATTAATGGTTTTTCGGTTACGAACATAATGTATTGGTAAGTAATTGGGTTTTAATATTTAAAACAGTGGCCCGGGCCACTATACTGCTCAAGGACACACGCCAATCAAGGGGTATTCCGGGCGAGGTCATAATTAATTACTGATTAATGCTATACATTCCGAAGGGACAAAACAATGAAAACCGACAACAAATGCAGCTTTAAAAAATACTTTTTGTGCATCAAATAGAAACTATTCACTGTCAATAGGGAAACAATTTTTTTAAGCAATCGACAGTTTAGAGGAAAAAATAGGAAACAGCCGAAGAGGGAAAAGCTGTTAACAGCACGATGTAGACTGTTACTTTTTGCGTTCCTAAATTCATGGTTGTTATAGTCTGAGTGACCCGATGTCAAATCATGTGTGCTTGAAAGGGGGCGGCTGAAACAAGGTTATAGAAACATTATATTGATGGGAAATGAATGTGTGCATAGGAAGTGGGCATTTTTTGACAGCTTTTCTGATGGACATATGGTTCGCAATACTTTAATGCCTGAAAAGGCCTTAGGGCCTTAAAGGGCTGGATTTTCATAACCATAAATAAAGCTTACTGATTTCGCACATTTTTAAAATATAAAGTTCTTCCAAACATCGTTGATGGGTGGGCCATCTATTGGTTTTCTTTTAAATTACATATTACTTTGACACTGACAGAACAAAGGTTGAAAAAGTAATACAGACACACAATCCAGTTCTATAAGCAGTAAGAAATGGATTGCTTCTCGCTTAAACAGCATTCGAAATACTGGCAGCTTGTCTAAAAAAAAGTCTATGACACTTTGCCGAGAAAGTTAAATTTTTGAAAAAAAGTTTTCGGTCAAAATAATGCACCAACTGAGACAAAAATGCATTCAAGTATGTAAAAAATATTTCTGAGATTGGCACGTTTGTCTCTTATATTTACCTACTTATTAAAGCTTCTAGTGCATCAAAGAAAACCTAAAACTTTGAGAAGCTGAGCGTGCTTGTCGTTTTAGTACTTGTGTGTTATTTACAAAAATGGAAAGTGAAAAGAGCAAACTTGGCTGTCTTTGAATTATATAAGAGCAAAATTACTATACTGACAATTTGCATGAAGTCATTGACAAATAATTCGTCCGACATTAAAGCAATTCCTGTGAAAGTGTAAAGCAATTTTGCTTAGTTAATTCTATTGAAAATGACAGAGAGAAACGGATACAGCAGGTAGCCATTTTAATTTCAACGTCGGAAAACTATGAACCAAGAGAAGTAGTTTTAGATTCGGGTCAGGATGCATGAAGCATACCTTGTGTACAGTAACCTGTTGCGCCTTTGCTTAGCGTTGCAAAACAAAACAGCATTTTTGACTCCAAAAGACAACTGACAGATCACAGATATCAAGTTAAAAAGCAACAACTTTTATCTCGCTTTTAAACAAAAACCGCACGAATATAAAAACTGTTTGCTGATTACTCGTCTTCGTTAAATCACATTTAATTAAGGCACCTAATCTGGTTTATTAAAAATTAGATTTCAGTTCCAAACTGACAGGTTTACTGCCCTAGTAAACTGACAAACGCTTTTATCAAAATTTCGTTCTCAATAAACTGGCAGACAGTTTACACTTATTTGGTATCGGGTGCATCGGAGTAGCTGCGTAAAACTGTTGTGGACTTTAAGGACTTAATATAGAACCGCTGACAGAGCATGCAAAGTAAACACTGTACGCACTCGAACAGCAGTTGTAATTATGAGACAATTTGTTAATAAAAATTCGAATTTAAATTTTAATGCAATCCTTAAATTAGTAACTGCGAACTTTTTCCAATTGTCATTCCACGATCATTTTTAGTTTCCAGGCAAAATTTTTCGAACTCTCAAGGGCGAAATTTTCCATACAAAATTGCATATTGTGACCTACAAAATACATAAACTGAAGTAAAAAATTATTATTGGTAATGCCCAAGGTTAACGAATTTCCATCCAACTGTCAATGAAAACAAATTGCACATTTTTTGATTTATTTCCTTTGGTATGATATCTGACAGTTTATCATCATTTATAGTGTCAAAATGACAAATGCTAGAGGTAAAAGATAACAACGAATTCATGCTCAAAAAGAGGCGCGATTTGCTGCTGTTGTGTAAACGCGCCCATTTACATAAGTGAAAATGATCTGGCAAAAATCAGACTTGTCAAATATTGTCAATTCAATGACAGACAGTGGAAATTCAGCTTCATCTAACTGTTTACAATCTTCTCGAAGTAATAAAATCAGATTTAACTAGAGGGCAATTTTACTAAATTGAATGACAGAAGCCGTCACTTCACTGAGACTGAGACTGAGACTATTCACTCTGAAAATGTTTTAAATATGGTGCAATTTTTCTACTTAGCGATTTGATGTGATTTTCTTGTCGAAAACTAAACGTATTCTGTATTGCTATTCATCATCATTTTACAACAATAGTCCGCAAGATAAAAAAAGCAATTAAACTCCATTAGCCTGTCAAAATATTCAGATAAGTAAAAGCTCTGTATAGGTACATAAATGTGAAAATGATCCCATTTAAAAGCGAAACACATCTGACATCTGCCAAATGTGCTACTGAACGTATACTCCCAACGATAAAAGTCTTCCAATGTTTCTTCTGCTTCTATAGCTGCATGACCAAAGCTCAACATAGTGCTCTTACTTAAGTAAGATTAATTACGGTATTTAACAGACACTTAGGTCCCTCTATAACATTGTCCCCCCATTAAGTTCTTCTTCTTCCTTTTCCCTTAAATAAATTTACTACTGCCGTTTGTTGTAAAACTTTAGAAAACATTTCGGCAAAAAAAAATCAAAACAAAACCCACAACGAACATCGCAGAAAAAAAAGGAATCGAAAAACGTGCAACGCATTCCCACGTTAAATCCTTGAAAACGTGGTGGCTCACCAAAAAGGCAAAGAGAATAAAATGGAGCCCGAAGAAACGTCAAATGAACAAAACACTAACTGTACAGAAAAAGCTGAAACTGAGCAGCACCAGTTTAGCTGTTTTTTTCTTTGCCTCTTATTTTTCTGCCGGAAGGACATTCACACACATGACTGCTAGTCACCGTTAGAATTTTTATTACCGCCGTATTATGGCATATTCAAAAACTACCTTGAGATGGTGAAGGCTCGGCAAGGAGAAGCGTCAGAAAGAGGCCATTGTCGGCAAGCAATAATTTTTGCTTTTGTTGTGCGCGCACATAAAACATGAAGTACAACGACAACGACGACGACGAATACGATTGTAGGAGGACGACTATGAAAGCATCAACATGTAGGCGAAGAACGTAAATAACAGTAAACACAACAATACACTAAACACGAACATACACTAAGAGAGGACAACACTAGACGAAGGCCATACACTAGATATACCACCAGAGTTGGAGAAAAGAATAAGAAAAACCGTCGAAGGATAATGGCTACATGTGTACGCGCCTTGTATAAGTTGTGAAGTAGTTGCTTTTGCTGGAACGTGAGTAGAAAATGAATGAATGAGTGGCGCGATGTGAGAATCGAAAAGTCAAGTAGCGTGGGGAGATTTTAACTTGTTGTTTGGTAGTTTGACTTAAATTATTACACCCGACACAAATAGGGTGTGTTACTTTTGCCAGACAAATTCAGTTTGTTGAGCAGGAAAACTATTGAAATGGGATTTAGTACAGTAATAAAAATGTGTATACTTTTCATAAAAGTGGCGTCTAGTGTAGAGCTTCTTAAGATTTTCCGGAACTGAACTTGGAGTAAATGTGGTATAATGGATATGGTCACAGAATTATTGTGAGGTCGAGATTGGGGTTAAGTGAATGGCGCCCAATGCAAAGCCACTGCTGCCAATAATTGCACGAGTTTTGTGAACGTAATTATATAAAGATTACACTATCAGGAATTTGAGTAAAAATCCGGAGACAATTGATTGCAGTCTAAGGGCTTTCGCAAAACGTGCATTCTATATTTTGTAGTAGATTTCGCAAGGAATCCTTTTGAATTGACCATCGTGGCAGACGTACAGATGATTGTATGATTTTACTGGGTTTGCCTAAGGCTTTAGTAGAATATTTGCCGAAGACATTTAAATGGCGCCCAACAAAGGTCCAGTTTAGAACTGGTTCCCCTTCCTGGCACGTATCGGCGGACTCAACTGTTTCTTTCTTTTTTTACTTCAAGTAAGGTCTATGTGGATATTCCCAGTATGCTTTATTTTCTACTACTTTTTTTTTTGCCCGATCCACATCTATACATAAATACTCCAAAAGGACGCTATAAGTTCGTAAATCGATGGTATTCCTTGATTGAGTTGAAGATAACTTTATTTTGCACAACACAATAGAATGGGGAAAAAAACAACGTACTAAATAAGACGACGTTGCGAAGATGAACGCGAAAAGAAACGAGGGCAGAGAATAAAAATAAAAAAAAAGAGAAAGCAAATTCAACTGAGCTTAACTTTTTACAAATGTTCTGTTCTTTGTTGTGAATGAATCACTCTGCGATAGACAGGACCCAAACGGAAGTGGATTGTAAAAGGATTTTCCTTCACCCAATCACAATAGTCCATAAATAAGATTTTTACGCCCAAAGACGAATAAATGGTCTAATACAATTGAAAAGTGAAATGTCACACAAAAAAAAAGAGAGAAAAAGAAAGTAATTTAACCAATGAGGCATGAAATAAGGGTCTACAAGGTTGTCAACCGTTTAGGAGGTAATTTCAAAAGGTTCTTACAAATTAATAAATTATTCTTAAATCGGGCCGAGTTAAATAACGTCCCTTCATTGAATAAAGGAAGGGCTTGGTAACGATAGTTTTGGGCTTAATCGATGGTTTCACTATGTTTCTCTTCAAAGTTTAAATGAGGTCTTGAGCAGAGCCGATAGGTTATACAAGTGCATCTGTAGTTTCAATTTCAATTAAATTCACATAATACTTTTATTCGTTAATTCGTTGAACTAAACTAGATGCCATCGCTATCCTGGAAGCCGACTTCAACCAATATGAATACAGAACTACGCAAATGGTCTAAATTGTAATAAACTTGTTTTTTAGGATGCGTTCGTGAAACTGCTTCTTTTTTATGACAAATGATGTAAGGACATATGAATGAATTTTAACAATAGTTCGATGTTCAACTTAATCATGAAGAACATTATGTCAATATTTTTGTGTTTTCTATAATACGTTAGATAGACAGGTCCGAAGATGGAGAACTGTAAGAGCCTGAACTGTCTTAACAAGGTAATGCTTTGTTTTGTGCTCAGAAACATCAGCGTTCTACTCTGAACGAGAATGGAAAATGGTTGTTGCTCTATATATCAAATTCGTAGATATAATTGGGCACGTTCAAAGATCTATCTTAAGTTGAATAGATTGGCCTGAACTAGAAAGCACCTTAAAATCTAAGTCAGCGACATATACCTGCTGCCTGCTGAATGTCAACTTGGTAGCCATTTACAAAGTTTTTTATCGGCTGCATTTCCATAAACGTCAACCAAGAAAATACTGTTCAGGAGTTTAATAAAAACTAAAACTGAAGTTAGTTTGTTTAGTCAACGAGTTGTCAGACTTATAAAACTACACTGTTAAATACACTCATTTTATTTATTAGATACAATCACAAATGTTGTACGCTACTTTCAGTCAACATGTGGAGATATCAAACTGACAGCAGATTCAAAACAATTTGTTGATATGCTAGTAGCTTCATATAGAGTGTTTTTTGAGTTTATCGTCAAAAATATTTCTCAATGCACCCTTTTATTGATTTATCCAAGTTTTGGCTTCGGCTGTGTGACAGTATATCGTGGCGAAAATAGACAAGTCAAGCTAGCTGTCAAAAGTAGCTGTGATTTTACAAAAGTTGAACGCACCCATTTTGATACCAAATTTCAATGCAAGCACAGTTCCGTCGCCTGTCAAATATCACAAAAGTCTGTTTCAAGTTGGAGTGAGACGGTTTATACACCATTTAAACATTTCATCGTCAAACTTTCAGTCAGTTCACTTTCCACTATGTAAATAAATAAATAAACAGTCGATCACCCCTACTGCCATAAATCGGCGAACGACAATTGCGTTCCTAAATAAAAATATATAAAAATTTATATCCAACCTTGGGCTAAAATGTTATTGGAAACCTCTAAAATCCTCCAGAGAGTAAATCATGCAAATTTGCAAAAGAATGTAAAAACTAGGTCCCCTTTATTGAATCCATTTCTTAGATATGTCAGATTGATGTGTGTACCTATTCCCCAACTCATTCCAAAATGAAAATCACAATTTTTACGATGATTTATACACCCGAGGATAACTCTTCTAGTGATAGATACAAATGTGTTAGATGTGCGAATATATATTATGTATTACGAAAACAAATCGATAAACCCATTCTCTTATGCATATCTCGGCAGATATTCACCACAGACACCCACTCCGAAATGTTAGTCCAAAGCACTCGACAATTCGCTCGTGAATATACGCAAATACAAAACAAAACGCTGCTGCCAAGAAAACTCATATGTTTCAGGGACACTACCGTTTACAGGGGATTTACTACCCCAAAGCCGTCGTCGTCTTTCTAGCCTTGCTGTCGCTGTGGTGCTTGTCACAGTTTATTACACAACAACTGCGGGTGTTTTATGTAGCAGAAATATTGATTTATAACTGTTAACACTACATATACTCTCAATAGCGTACCAACAAACACACAGCAGCACCAGCAAAAAAAAAAAAAAGCAGAAACTGTAGGAAACGAGCGAGAAGGTTTTGAATCGAACTCCCTCCCTTTGTAGGAAAAAATAAAATCCTCCTACAATAGGGAATTACACAAAAAGAAGGAAAACAAAATAAACTAAAGTATCCTTCCAGTGTGTGTCAGTTGGCAAAATGTGTGCGGTAAAACGTGTGAGGGATAATAATTATACTTGTGCTTTGCGCCACTATTGCTACTATCGTTCTCTGACGTATTTTCTCCTTGTTGGCTCATAAATCTTCACAAACGTCATTATCATTTCTAATTCCATTAACAAGTTGCAGTGCAGTCGTCGTTCTCCTAAATGGCAGTCACATACATCACATCAGTAACAGATGGTGTATATGAATGTGAACGCCCCCGGAAACCCCCAGCCTCATATAGGTACATATGGGGATGCATTTGTGTCCTAAAATGTGACATTCGACGCTTCCGGTTGAAATTAAATAGATTTTGAAGTTTAAATTCGAGCAAATGTCGCACAGGTGATGTAATTTGTTTCACCGGAGGGAAGATGTGCTTAAATTAGCAAATTGGCTGGAATTAGAAGTTGAGCTACGAAGATTACAGTGAAAGCTTATATAGGTATAAGGTAATAGGTCCAGGTATAGGCACTTGCAATAAAGGAGGAGTATGAGCTTCATTAATGGATTTTAAGCTTCCAAATGTGATGCTGCAGAAGATGAAAATTGATTGACGGCTCATACGTACTACATTGGTCTCATGTCAATAAATCAATGACAAAAATTGTCATTAGCGGAGACGACGTCCTTCTTTAAATGGTGATAGACAAGAAAAGCCTAAAATAGTTGATGCTCCGAACGACTGGCGCCCACTTCATTTATCACTAGATTATTATTCTAAATCTGCACGTGGAATTTATTTGGCATATTTGACAGTTGACACATGAAACTTGACGTATTGCAACTTGAGAAACGAATTATATTTTGACATTTTTGCGACGTTCGGTTACCTAGTACATGTAAAACGTCAACTAGATTTGTCGGGACTGGGTATACGAACGGGCTGACTAGTCAACTTCAATTGTTGTTATATTCCCGCGGTTTATTTTGACTTTTGAAACTTCGAAAAGTCAACTGAGTATGCAGGCAGGATTTTATTGGTGAGATTTGTCGGCTACTCCTCCGTAAACGTCAACTGGAAAAACTATTCACTTGAGCAATCTGGGACAATAAAAACGAAAATACACAGCAAATCAGTCAGCTGTCAGACTTACTAAACTCGAAATGCGAGCGTTCCCATTTTGAGTAAAGTCTGACAGTTCGTGGCAACAAGAATATGTATTTCATGAGTAGAAACGTCTATTTTAATTTATCACAACACCATCGTTTGTATCACATAAAGTCCGATTTTGGCTTTACTACGATACCCACCAACAAGCTGCAATAATTACTATTACCATTGATTTCTATTCAACTGTTGTCATTGATTAATATCCACCACGAAATCAGTAGTTAATTTGTCAAATTACTGACCAATTGGTCGTTAATACCAGTAAAACACACCAAACAACTGCACAACCAAAGGTACTCAAAATAATCCACATAAATAATCCTCAGCCAATAAAGAAAACAATTGAAAACAAATAATTAAAACCAATTCTTTTTAATTACAAAAACATATTAAGCACTAATCTCCAATTATAAAAAAAATTAGCATTACAAATTCATCCACAAAGTGTGTGTTAACTATGATCGTGGAATAAATCTGGGAGGAATTAAAAAATAATCACAATCAGTTGAAACTCCCCTTTGAAATAAAACCAGGCTACAGCCTAACGGTAAAGGACCAACAAGTTGACATAAAAAACAACAACAACATGTGGCTGGTATCATTTATCACAAACAAACGGGGTAACTGTGATAATGTTAATCATTCTTCTCTCCCATCTGAGGACTATACAACGCATACTGAACAAGGACAAAAAAAAATTACTCTCGCTTATTATTATTATTGCTGGCAGTTTCCACTCAATTAATTAAACCAAAACAAATGTGTATTACAGTTTCGTATTATTATATAACCTCACTGACATTTCATTGGGATAAATTTTATCTCGTTTCACTGGAAATGTAACAAGTTATGGTTAAAGCGACATCCGACCTTCTTTGGCCAAAAATGTTTAGTTTTTTATATTTGCACCTCCGAGAAGGTATTTCAGTTCAAAATTGTTCCAACGACCTTGCTAGCTCAATTTCGAGCATCATAATATCAAAAAAACAAGCGACTGCCATCTCATTTCTGTTCTATAGAAGCGTCGTGGGAATAGAGGTTTTTGTGCTTTTGACGTCTAATTTTCGAACTCACGGCAGCCAAATTTTCCATACCAAATTGCATATTGTGACCTACAAAATATTTAGTGTGAAGGTTAAAAATGATGAGTAGTAAGGCCCTATTTCTGTATCGAGTACCTATTGCAAGCAATGCAAAAACTGTGCAAAGGAATTTTACTGGATGACAACTGACATCTAGAAAAATCGACTGTCAATTCGACATTGCATTGAAGCTTTTGGAAGTTCTTTATGTCAAAAGTGGTACATTTCTTAAATTGACAGTAAGTTACCACCGGAGTGAAAAACGTGTATATAATCGTTCCACTTGCGTAAAAGGATTTGATCGATATACAGCAGGTTCTCAATTTCATCTGAAGAAGAAAAAGTTATCAAAATAACGAGTAATTAACTAGAATAGTTCGAAGCGTTGCCAGATGTTCCGATTTATCCGACAAGTTATGTTGCTCCGCCTGTTTCCTCGTGTTGCAATTTATTTTCCTCAAAAGGTTAGGTAAATATTTTTATTTTTTTTACAAATTACTGACAGCTTTGTAATTTGACGTAAAAAAAATATGGTTGTGTATTAAAGTCTTAACCGTAGAATCGGTCGTGTCCGCAGCGGCAACGTTTTTAAAACTGATGGATAGTTCACTCTCTGCATTCTTTTTTTGTACTTTTCTATCTGTTGAATTTGAATCCTTATCACAAATTGAAATACGTCACATTGATCGGAGTGGAACATTTTAAGGGAATAAAATAAACTGTCATGGCCGTTGAATGAATTGAGATAAAGCACACGTATTGGTGGAAACCTAAAAAATGTATATGACAGCTCATTCGGAAAACATTTTCTGCAACGCATTAATAATGAATTTAAGTCTCGACTATAAATTTACTTAAAAATAAAACCACTATGAACAACTAAAATTAAAGTCCAAACTAAAAATGTTTATTGGTAAGGCCATCTGTCTGTTGAATTATTATCCAAAAAAATACTTTGTGCAACGGATTTTATGGGACTGTCGAATACGTTTACGCTTACCATATCCGCGGTTAAGGTTAAGAAACATATGCAAATTGCTTTTTAAGTAAAGCCCGTATGACACTACATTTTTTTTTTGCATTTTTTCACACTTTTAAAATGAAACCAGAGCAGTACGAAACATTAGAACGAAAATTCCCGATAGGAGTGAGTGCGTACACACCAGATTCATTAATGGTCAATACGTCAAAAAAAATTACATTCTTGAAATGCCAAAAAAAAACTGCCAGCAGCTGAAAAATGTGATTTCAATACATTTTTGACGTATTTACATTAATGAAGCTGTCACTCCTATCGGGAATTCTCGTTCTAATGTTTCGTACTGCTCTAGTTTCATTTAACAGGTGGGGAAAAATGCAAAAAAATGTAGTGTCATACGGGCTTTATTGAGAGAAAATACATATTTTGGGAATTTATTCCGTCTGACTCCGAGACCAATCTGTCAATCCTGAGAGTTCCCACTTTAGCTCGATATTCTTTTTGCATGCACTGAAAAATGTGCCAAATTCAAGGAGTTGACAGATCGAATTCAATACCCTTGGGTCAAAATCATGATTTAACTGAAAGTACTAAGGAAAATCCTGAGAAAAATAAAACCTATATAAACAGTTCTACTAAATTTTAATTCAAAGTGAAACAATATTTTCGAACGAACTGTTATTGTCTCACTTATTATATTTGGTCAGTGGAATGAAAAATTGCAACAGCAATGTGTCATGTTCATCAGTGAAAAGGCCATGGACTGTAGATGGCTTGTAAACCAATGAGCAAATTAAAATCCATATACAAAAAGGCGGATAAATAAATTCCCAATTCGATTGTTTTTAATAATAAATCAGTTAATGTGGTGTTGGCACAAAAAAAAAATTAAAAAATAAAACATCAGCAACAACAAAATGGTCACAAGTTGTTTGTTGCTTTTACATTAATTGCAGGATTTGTATGGTTGGGACTTAATATTTGTGGGTCCACTGTGTTTGAATTAAATTTATTTCGTTTTATTTTTCGAATTAAAATCCCAACGAAACGTGTGGGCGAACACGTATCCCGTGGTTTTCACGGTTCGATTGTCAACCATAGAACGTGTGCACAGTAATTTATTCATAAATTACCTGTGTAAAAAAAAGGGATTTGTTTTATGAGTTTTGGAATTAAGAGAGAGAGAGAGTTGGCGTTGGTTTGGCAATTATCGGTGCGATTATCCCAGTATTTTGTAGATACAAAGTTATAGTCGCAACAAGTTTATGGAACGAAATCCGCGGAGGGATAACCACTAAAACCCAAATTATCATTCTTCAATGTCCCAGAGTCCCTCTAATTTTATTTTCTATTTTTAGTGTCAAGCTTGAGATGAAATGAAAAGAAACCCAAGTTGCTGCGTTAAGAATTAACGTCGTCTTCTACGACTTCCCTTAACCATTTTCCGATTGTTCAACTGTGAACTTCCGTAAGGATCTATTGGTTTTTTTTTTTTTTCAGAATATGAGGGCGATCCCGACGTTAACCCATTAACAAATTAAACTTTCTGACAGTTGGTAAAATAGAATAAGAGTCCACACAAACATTGCACAGCCATAGTTATGTCAGCTGCTGGTAGTTGCCAGTAGCTTAGTGAACTTAGTAGGGAAAAGGCGATCTATCTGGGGGAATCATTTAATTTACCGATACCGATGCTTGTACAACGCTTCTCTCGCAATGCACTTGTTTACTAACGGAACTACATAATCGCACCTCTTCCCCTTGGGATAAGCGATTGTCCTCTTGAGTCGCATCGACAAGGACGGGCACACACCACTTGTTATCACACAAACCTACAGAAACCGTTCACAATGCTCGGCTATAAACCACTTAAAAAAAAAACCTCAACACGTTATAGTCTCCTCTCCCTTTTTTTTTTGTACATCCCAATCCTTAACCTCTTTTCATCCTTGCTATTCTTGCAGAGGAAATATATCATAAACTTCCCACAAAGACACCGTTTGCCTTTTCAACTTTTCCCATTCACTACCGCTGGCCGCAGTTAATCTCTTTTCGAAACGAGCAAGGACTGCACACATACAATACAAATCTGCACACACACACACAGAAAAAAGAAGAAGGATAAAATGCGCCTTCATAGACTTGCACTCACCTTGTTTTCTTCTTTTTAATCCCGTTCGGATCGCCTTTTTTCTTATCAGACTTTTTGTTTGCTCCCCCAGATGTGCCGTTACCACTGCCACTGGAACCAGCGCCACCGCCAGCTCCTCCTGCCGACGCATTACCACCTCCGTTACCGTTATCGTTGGCTGATGATGAATGGCCGCCGCCGCCACCATTCGTTCCTGTAGTTGTCGTCGGCGTTGCCGTTGTTGTCGTCGAACCGGTATCGTCATTTTTCTTTTTGCCCATAACTCCGTTCATGTTCGAAACGATTGTAGAACCGGCGCTGCCATCCATGCCGGACATAGTGGGTGTCGAAGGACCTCCCTGTGGAGAGCCCATCGTCGATGCGGACTGCACTTGGATTGTCTGACTTTGGTTCGGTGGTCCCGTGTTGAACATTTGCATATGATGATCGTATTCCAATTTTGAGTGTGGCGACGGGCTGGAGTAGTCCATTTTGCCATTCGTATGATATTCCATTGGCTTTCCGTAATCTCGGACAATGAGACCATTGGAACTGTTGCCACCAGGCGGTGAATACTGATCCAGTTTGGTGGAAATGTACTCATATTTTGGCGTCGGTGAGTAGCAGCCCATTTTATTGACGGTCACATAGTCGAGCTTCTGGCCGTAGTCCATTGTCTTGTAGGGGTCCATTTTGGGGGAGCCTCCCGGCAGTAGGGTGTTACAGTCTGGCAGCCGAGTACACATCTCAACAACACCTCCTGGCGATGGGTGCTGCACGACAGACGGCATGCCGAGCATAACGTGAATACTATGACCGGACTGCGGTTGTAGCGGCTTAACGCCCAACGGGCTGAGTGGCCCTGAGAAGTCACCGAAAATCTGATCGTCGAAGGTTGTGTGCTCCATTATACGGGCTGAGATTCAGAATTGATTTGAAAAAATGGCACTTGGTAGCACTGTCTCACTTAATTTGCATTGTTCGTTAAGAAAATACAGAGAACACCTGACCTGCACTTTAATTTGTCAAATATCGTGTCACTCGCGTATTGTTTGACTTTTAGAAAATATCCTACTAAAGGACTTTTATGCTTCTAGCGAGTTGACCAATTCCATTCATCACTTTCGTGTCAAAATGTTAAAATAGTATCAAGTTACAAAATGATGAACGTCATTACTAATGTTTTCACCACGGTCCTATCAAAATGTAAATGATGTATAACGTCTCAAAATGTTCCCTTTTCCGTGTCGGGAAATAAAGCGAGGCCTTTTTTCAGATGTTGCTTTCCAGAGTTGTCAAAAGTTATATTTTAACGAGGTATATGTAGGGCTAGATTTTATTCACCACGTTCCTAAGGATAACACAAATAAATGAGTGGCTGAAAATATCACAACAAGTTTCCGAGCTTTTTTTGTAAGCAAATAATGCTAAGAAGATATTTATTTATTTAGTTCTAATTTCACGAGAATTAACACCGTGGTAAGTTTGTTTTAAATGTCAAAATTTACTCAATGGATTGCTGTCGTTTTTGATTTTCCTATGTTTGGATTTTAATTTATTCACCCTTTAGTTTTCACAAAAAAATTATCTTATGAGTTTGTTTGTAATAAACGCCACAATGTGTGCCGAATTTATGAAACAGATATTGTCACTTCAGAAACACTTGAAAAGACCGTTTAAATAATGCAGTTCCCACACAAGGTAACCTTGCAAATTCGAATCAAACCAATCCGATGGACAGAACGTCACTTCAAGCGAATTGGTAGCACAATTCTTATTTTAACACACCGCAAACTAAATCGAATCCTTTTTTTGACGATTCCTCAAAGAAAAATCGCTAGCGCTTATGGAACTTGAACACTTCCCTTCAATCACTGTAGCTGTCATTCAACAGGTGGCGCACCGATTAATTGTTCAGAGATTGGGTTTATAAGTTGATTCAATTTTAATAGGCGTTCAATTGCAATACACGCGAAATGGTTGCCACCAAGCCAGAGCGGGACAGAGAACCGAATCAGTGTCAATTAATTGGAAATCCCGTAAGTTGTGCACTATGGAATATATGGATGAATTGACTTGGTCCGTTCCACCGTTGGTCAAAATGAAATTGTTGTAAATTAATTAATTGCAATTACTGATGGTGGCTTGCACACCCATCATTTTGTCGTCACTTGTTGCCGCCGCGAGCCAGATAAATGTAGAGGTACCGGGATTCGAGGATGCAATATTGTTTTTTTTAAATACTTTTTTTTTTTCTTTAATTAAAACAAATTAGTGAAATTTAAAGTTTTTTATCGGCAAAGAGATTCCTCGATAGAATCAAAACACTGGGCTCAGTCGTGATGCTTCTATCGTTGGTTCCGTTGGCGCGCGAACAAAACTAACCGAGGTTATATCCATAGAAAGTCTGTACGATTAATTGAGCTCACAAACGGCGATGATTGCCTTTTTATAGTCAATTTAGCTACCAATTGATCGGGATGGTCTGTGGACCAATCAGCGCACAGCTATGGCTGACCGCCTGTGGATTTTTTATTTCACCCCGAAGTTGAATGCGAGTGACAGAGAGACGAACGGTAAAATCGCGACATGAGCTCGAAATTGTTGCATCAAGGGGTGTGGTTATGTACGAACTGTTGGAAACCACCCCTGCATTGACTGTATGCGATCAGAGAAAAACCGTGACGAGAAATGAAATAAGAAAAAACAAAAAAATCCCAGATCGCCTGTTGAGCAGTGGAACGATCAAAGTCAGCAGAAGTTCACATAAGGGTCACGTGCGGTACGGTTACTCTTACGTATGGGATTCGGGGGGATGATGTTTTCCATAGTTGGTGGTAGCCCGTATATCCCATACTGTCCCGGGATGAGTCCCAATTTGAATTCCACGACTTGTATCGCTCTCCAATTGGGATTGCCATTCCCAGCGTGTTTGGTGTATCCTTTCTCGCGTGTCCTCTGGCATTATGCTGGTATGGTAGGTAGGTACTATTGATGTTCAGAGATATCCTCATCCGTCGGTGATCTTGAGAATGTACTTCGGTTTTTCTGGGTGATTTATGGAAACTTGTGGCACCATGAGGGTTGGCTTGCGTCAGTTCGCGAGTGGCGTGTGGGAAATAATTTCGCGTGTTGTACATTTATATATTTTTTTGTTTTATTAAGCGACCTTAATGCCCACACATATTTTACGACATTTTTTTTGCAAGTAAAACTCATGGAAATCATACCGTTTTCATATGTGTGTACACAGACTGTACATGTAGGTATGTTTATGAAGAATTTTCAATTAAGTGGAAGTTACGAGTAGAATGCGCTCGTGTAGAAATGTCGCAGAGTTCAAAACAGACAGCGAACTTGTTCGTGGACAGTGTGTGTCCGATGGCACTCGATGAAGAACTGGCAATAAATGTTTTGGTTTCAGTGCATCGCTGTACAAATTAAGGAACTCTGCCAATGATCAGGATTAATTAATTAATAATTGAAATCAATAAGTTGTTGAAAGAGAAAGAGAGCATACGCGAGGCAGGCATCAGCCCAGCATCAGTATAATTGGGCTCCTTAGTGTCTGCATTGGGTGTTCAAGGTCGATTAATGAATTCGTTAAACCATTTAATGATTAAAATTGCAAATTGATTGGAATTGATTTTATTTTTTGTAGCAGTGTTATCGGTTGTTGCGTAACTTTGGTTGCACTGATTCAATAAATACGTGGAGGAGGCTTCTTTCTTTACCAGATTTCGAACGAAAAATTAAGGGTAATTGTAAAAAGTTGGCTAAGCAATGCAACTTTACCTAAACGGGGTTGATGTATTTTTAGGGGTATCTCCTCAAAAAAAAGCTTTTTAAAAACCCATGTAAAGCCGTGTCTTTAACAAGCCGGGTCTTCTACAAGAACTCAAAGCTGGAACATATCAAGTAGGTATCTTGCATATTTTAGTCCAGTGCGATAAAAAATCTTTCCGTTATTCTTGATCATCAACAGTTTATTTTGTGGGCCTATAGCTAGGCGGCGCTCATGACTGTTTATACGGTATCCCGAATTCGAAATTTTCTTCGCCGAGCCTCTGCTCTGTAACGGCCATATTTGGGTTTGACTTCCTCACTATTCACTTTCTTCCTCTCAGATGGCGCATTTAGTATCGCTGGGCTTCAACGAAAGGAATAATAAGTTCACTTCACTGTTTGATTATACGGAGAAATTGAAATTCTATATAATTTGTATAGCGTGAAGTATTTGTTGTTTTGCTTTTAGGGATTACCGCTGACATAAACTGAGACTCGTGTGTGGACAAATTTCTCTGTCGCATTCAAAGTCAAACCGACAGGCCTTGTTTGCAAGAGCCTTACAATTTATTGTTGATCCCTTTTTTTATATAAATAAATCTGGACCAGTTCTAAAATGAATTTCTATACCCACTAAATACAAAATACTTGCAGCCTTATTTATTAGAATTAGCTAAACACGCTTATACACCTGTATAGTTATGCAGTGTATAAGAATTTATACAGCTCTTATACACCCTTCCAAAAATTCTTATTTATAAAACATTTTTCCATGCATACTAGTTATACAGGGCTTGTGTCAAAAAAAGTACTGAAAAAGAGAAATCTATTACATTTATCTGTCCGAAATGATAAAAAAACCTAAGCAGCTTGTGAGAAATACAAATTCAAATACAAATAGGAATAACAAAATGGAAAAGCAAAAAGAAAAATATGGGAGATTCGGGACTCCATGAAATGGTGGTCATATTCAAATTTTAAGAAAAATTTAAAACAGCTTAAAATATCTCATATCTGCATATATTTCTTGTCGAGAATATTTGTAGAATCCTTAAAATTGAAAAAAAAACCTGGAAACAATCTATTCAATTTATTTTTGATTTTATTTGAAATAAAATGTGACAAATTTTTTTGAGTCAAAATGACATTTCGATACTATTCCACCTCTATACAGGCTCTAAACAACGTCCAAGCGCGTTTAGCTTATACAAGCTCCATACAACGTTGAAAAAATTTTATAAATAAGGTTTATGCGTTTAGAGGCATTTTAGAGCGTGCATAACTTTATACACTCTTTATAATACGTTTATAAATAAGGCTGATTGAGTCTTATTCGCACGTTTTAAAAGCATATTATATATATTATTAGAGTGCGTATTTACGGAACGTATGGTCATTGTACCTATAGGTGACACAGGGAATTGACGAGTTTGGATGAAGACGTGCTCAGCCTTTGCTAAACAGGGTAAGTACAAATTTACGATTTTTAAATAAATTATGTAGCCGCACCAATTTTTCTTTGAACATGGGATAAGATAAGTCAACATAAATACAGAAATGAAGATGCAGGACGCATTCAATTAAGCTAGCTCGTCAAATAAGGGCGAGCTATTGACAGAATCTTGGTCACACGATACCTACATTCTTGTTCTATCAATAGTTTGATTGGTTGCTTTTTATTTTATTAGTTATATAGGCACAAAAATCAGAAGTGATACCAGATATGTAAAAGAAACCGTACAAAAAACAAAGTTTTTTCAATCGTGTAAGATCTTGGTGGTAGCCTTTTTTTTTTGGTGTAAGTTAAGAAAAAGAGCAGAGGCGAATAATAGTTGCTAAAATTTGGTTGTGTGTAGCTGTTATTGTATATTTATTAGAAGTCAGTCGATGAGATTGAGTCAGAGGTCGAGATTGTTTTTAAGAAACATTTGTAATAGGTACGGCTTTATTTGATCTTTTTTTACAAAAATTTATTTTAAGAATTCTTTTACTACTTTTACTATCCTAAATATGTATTTCTTCGATCAAAATCGTTAGAGCGGTTTTTGTAAAATTGTTTAGACAAAATAGTTACCGATATTGCGATGTTTAGTTTGAAAAATACTATTGCTTAACTATTTAGCTGAAAAGCTGAGTATTAGATATTGTTTTGAAGTTCGTTTTTCAAGTTTTATCCAATTTGAAAATTAGGTTTTCGAGATTATGAGCAGTTTCAAAAACTAGCGTTTTCGGTTATTCAAATTGAAGATCAAGGACACAATAATTTTTAAAATATAATTCTTACTTTAAGTATGCATTTTGCAGTTTTCAGGTAAATTTAACAAAAAAATGCCTGTTTTCAAAAATCCATTTTACAATAATATAGAGAAAAACTGAGTTATGATCAATTTTTTCAAATTTTACCATTATTCGATCCTTAAGCGGAAAACTGAGTATAAAGTCACGTTAAACTCATACCTTCTTCAGCTCAAATAGCAGTTTTGGTTAAAATTGTTTTAACAGTAGCAGTTTTTAAGCAAATCTAACCTGGTATGAACATTTTGTATGGGAAGTACCATTAATATTGAGGTTACAGTGCAATAAAAGAAAACGTCTCCGAACTGTAGGTCCACAATCTCAAAATCCAAAGTTAGAACCAAATTCATGCAGCCGTTTTGGCTGTAGGCCTCAGGGTCAGGAGCATAGGGACAGACAAGCATGCCCGAATTGATTAAAATCTCGAGCTCAATACAATATCTTTCTCTTTCTACGTGTACGAGAAAGTTAAGAATATGACATCCATGGCCAAATCAAATATTTGAGTTGCCTCAAGTTTTCCAATATAATTATTCCCATATAATTTAGAACTCCAGACTACACTTTCAGCTGAATCTACACCTTTCGTCACTTTGTTTCCATTATTAATCCAAGTTCTTGTTGCTCCATTATGC
The DNA here is from genome assembly GCA_948293265.1 of Cheilosia impressa. Taxonomy (NCBI): domain Eukaryota; kingdom Metazoa; phylum Arthropoda; class Insecta; order Diptera; family Syrphidae; genus Cheilosia; species Cheilosia impressa. The sequence continues at coordinate 2,316,852 of OX411880.1, forward strand.
TGTGCCATTCTGTGGATGTGATAATACAACTCACTCTCCGAATTAGGTTATCACATTGTCAATATTTAACTCGCCCATATATAACACAGGGCATATTTAACGTTTTAATAAAAATGATGTGCTCCTCACGGGATCCAAGTTTCAGTTAAAAAAGAAAAAAAAAATTCTAAATTAACAATGATTGTGTGGCCTCCTTTTTGTGCCTGAACATAATCCCTTTCATATACTGTTTCGTGCATTTTTGGCATACGAACTCTTTGGCTTCTATTCTCTACATAACAATACAGTCTCTGTGCAGCCCATCAACGACAATGCACTCCGACTCCCGGTCCCGATGGAGTCCATATAGATCCAGATCCAGGCTGCTGCTCCATCTTCCAAATTCATTCGCTCGCTCTCTCCCTCGCCCAATGTTTGCTCTAACATCTGCTATTTAGCATTATTTATTAATTTCTTCCCTTTGCGAGGGCACCTAGAGAGGGAGCTCAAACCACCCTCCGTATACTCGTGCAGTACAGAGCACATGGTGCAGGAGTAAAAGCACAGAATGATGCACCATATGCGACCATATACGGTATGAACCTTGTGCATGGGGAGAAGTATGCAATCATAATTACTATTATTCCAGTTCTTTGTTTTTTCTTCCGAATCATAAGTGGAATGTTACTTTGGTCGGGGTTATACATATATGAAAGGGACTATCCACCAATGGATGTGAGAGTATTCATTATTCGCCGCATTGTAAAGGAAGAGGATTTTTCGTATATTTTTTTTAGACAAAACGAGTGAATGAGGGACGATGGGATCAAGGGACGACAGGGTTTTGTGTGCTGCAAAATCGCTCGTTTTTTAATTGGAACCATGCGGGGGTTAGGTTAAGGTTCTGCATAGGTGGTTATGCTGCGAGTAGGGTGAATTTTTAATTTTTTTTCTGGATAATAATGTACTATGAACCGTATATAGCTTTGGTGTAGGTGCTTTTGTAATGACTACGTTAAAATATTGGTGTGGGTACCCTATCTTATAGGAAAAGCTTAGCTACCTTTAGCATTTACAAGGTCACGTTATCGGTAGGTAAGCAATGGGGTTGTTTATGGTTTAAATTTATAACCTTGCGAAGTTATACGTTGTGAATATCAGCTGGACTAGCGGTACAACAACTATACCGTGCGGCTGTTGTAGCTCCCAACTCCATTTTATCTAACACATTATTTTTGCCTTCGTGTTTATTTCTAGTGCTTTTTGAAATAAATATAACAAAAAGTTGCTGCAACAGGTTCAAGTAGCTTCTTATACAACCAGTTGTTGGACAGACTTTTTTTTTGAGAGAAATGGTAGGAAGCTACAATTTGAGATGGAAGGAAGTTTTTTTAGGATAGGTAAGAGTAGGTACACTTGGATGATAGTCAAATGTCGCAGGAGGTGGAAAAGCGAAAAATAAGCTCGAAAAATAAAACTATACCGGACCTCTTGCTAAGTAGACCAGTGGGGGTTCCAATTAACTGTCCTTTTGCCTATTAATTTCCTAATGTGGGCGCAGTGGCTCAGAGGTTTCTCAATTAGACGTTCGCACTCGGTATATATTTGTAGGTCCTTTCCATTCGACCCAAAAAAAAACAACTCACACAAAGCGAATGCTTGTGAGAAACTAGGTCTAGGGTACACGACCCTGCTTTGTCCTTCGCAGATTCGTGAACCCTTTTGTCAACCTTTTGCACGAAGACTACTCAAACTTGCCTCCATGTTAAGAGGACAGCCGTTTCATCAGCCGTTCCTGGGTCTCGGCACCTATTTGAGAAATTCTGACAACTGTTTAGTATAAAAGTAAACAGTTGCCCATTTGTCAGGGCATTAAAGCTTCTAGCACTTCTTACAACATTATTGAAAGAAGTATATGCCGTTTAGTCTCGGCGACAAAAGAGGGCATTTCACAGCAGAAAATAAATATAACAAATATTCTATACATCTGTCAGTTGAAAACGTTACTTTACTTGCGTTATAATAGGTCTTTTAATTTACTTTTGTAGTAAAATGGAAAAGACTGTCAATATGGCAGTGGTGGGGATAAATTCTCTCACGGAGAGAGACACTTACGAAAAAGTTAGGGAACGCTTTAGTAGTAAACTACGAATAATGACAGATACATAATTCAAGTATTCAAAAAGTGGCACAAAAAGACGTTAAAATATCTGATAAACGGAATTTCGCTAATTAACTAACAAGATTAGTTTATTCATCTAGAAATGAAAGTGATTCGGAATAAATAGACCTTCTTTTTGAAGAATCTGAGTATGTGGAAGAGTTTGTACTGATTGAACAACAAGCATTCGAGAAGGGGAAAAAGCGACACAGCATTAAAAATTACGTGGAGGAGATTGTCCTTTCTTAATCTTCACAGCGAGGAAGAATTTTGTCGCCACTTTCGAAAAGAATCTAAGGATAACAATTAATTTTATTTTGGCTCTTGTTGATACCATTTAAATACGTAAGGAATCAAAACAAATGTACTCATATGTCAAATAGGACAACAAAATTTCAAATCAGCTGTTAATTGAAAGGTGACTGACAGCTTTTTCAATTCCACACCAAGAAATTTGTTGAGTAAAAATTCGTAAGATTCTCAGTGGAGGGGTAATGGGTTGCTCTCTCGATGACGCTCTCTTTTACGAATTTTTCGAGTTAAGGAACGACATTGAGTAAAATTCGTATGAATTAGACAAATTCGTAAGATTTAAAAGTAAGGGAACAGACCTAATAAGTTTATTTATTTTATTATTTGTATTTTTTTTCGCACAAGTTTTGCTCGCAATATTTTACAAAAAGTTGTTGTATAGTATACTAGTCAAAACTAATACCTACGAAGTCCTTACAAAATCTTGAACAAACGAAATTCTAGAAAATCATAGATTAAATATCATTAACCACGTAAAATTGGCTGGTTATCGATTTTTTGGGTTAACTGACCAAACCGTAGATTCTCTGGTTAATATTCTGCTGAACAAACACATTCAATGGTTATCAGTTGGAATAAACGATGATTAAATATAACCAAGATTGAACAAACCGGGCATAAGGATGCTTAAAGGGATCGAATTTTAGAGAGTAATTGCTCGAAAACAGTGAGGTTTGAGTTAAAGTCTCGTAGCATACGAGAGACTGCTTTGTTAAAGTCATAAGATTGAAAGAGAGAGGAGACAGAGGCAGCATAAGCTACGAGGATTTTCTTTCGGCGCATAGATGGTCTGTCGGGAACGGTTTGAATGTGACTTCCCTCATTCGAACTCCATGACAGGTAGTCAGAAAAAAAATCTAAATCTGATTTAAAAAATGTTTTGCCACAGCAATCTGAATATTCCTTGAGTCATTATGCATCAAATCGCCTATCTCGCTCTTAATACAAAATGAGTTCCGAATCTGTGCCACCCAAATCTGATCACAATCTAAATCTGATAGAAAACTCTGCGGCCCCTACGGCGCATTTGAATAATTTCAGCTCTCACCAAGCGATGGGCGATAACTTGATTCACTTCCAACTGCAAAACCGACCCGCACTTGTGTGCCACCAGAAGCTCTCAAAGGGTGGTCCTGCATTTACATTGCTCCCTGATGATCTGGGAGCCAGGGTATGAAAATTCGACGAAAAGGGCCCAATTTCGAAACCCATATTGTTTCTTCTTGTGCCTTTCCAAGCATAAAAGGAAACACTTTGCCCTAGAGCCCATTTCGCCTCCCAACAGTCCCAGTTCCCCCTTCCGTTCCCCTTTTTATTTTTTGATGTGTGAACAGGCTTATATTCATATCGCTCTGGGGAGTCCCTGTTCCTGCTCGACACATGGAGTGAAAGTTCTGCAATGGATGTCAGTGGGACTGGTAGTGGTCGGCCTGGGTCTTGTCGTGTGTGTGTGTGTTGGTGGACCGCTCTTCTCTTGTTGTTGCAGTTATTATTCCAACAGAGCTGACTTTAAATATTTTTTCTCGTTTCTTTTTTCTTTGGTCCTTGTTCTTGTTTCGTATACATGCAGGAGGCAAGGTCCTTCCCCGCAGTCCCCGCTCTTAGTTCGTGCCAAGTGGATAATAGTTTTCTATGCCATGGCATAGAAGTCGTGTTGTGCATGGGAAAGTAACAATTTCAACTTCCTTTCGCCCATGTTTCGGGTTGCCTCGCCTCGTCGTCCTTCTGAAACTCGTCGGCGATTTTTAAAGGATTGCATGTAAAATTTTTAATTTCGGATGCTTTTCATTGTTCAGTGCTGGACTCCCTCTGTGTGTGTGTCTTCGTTTCTTTTGTTTTTTGTTTTTTTTTTGTGGGCTGTGGGGGACCTTAATTTAATTAAAACTGAATCGCATATCTGCGCCTTTCTTATTCAGTTGTTCTTCGTTTGTGTTTCGTTCCGTTTTTTGGGTTGTATGCTTTTTTGTTGGCTTTCATTGGTTTCATTTTGTTTTTTTTTTATTGAATTGTAAATGCATGTATTAGAGAAACAATTAAGAGTCCGGAAAACGTGGAGCCTTTGTCGTGGGGCGGGTGCAAGGACTCTTGGAGCACAGAGTCGAATGTTCTTCATTAAAAAGTTTTGAAAAATCGGAAACCCAACGTGGTGGGTTGGATACTTTGAATAGTTTGCTAGATTGTATTTTGCGCGACCGTGTGTGTGTGTGTGTGAGGGGTTTTTATTCGGGGGAAAAATAACTCAGATCGTGAGGCATAGTTTTGTGGACCAGAAAAGGAGGTCAGGTTTCGTTTTCATGTAAAATTGATTGCGGTCAGGGAAGAGGAGTTTTTTTTTTTATATAAGACTAGCTGGTACCCGTGACTTCGTCTGCGTAGAATTAGTACTTATATTCATATCCTATGTCATTATTCTCCCGTCCCATCTATACCTATAGCTTCTAAAATTAATAAAAGTTGGTTTTGCGGCCGTGAAAAGGAAACAATCTGACTTTCGCATTTATAATATTAAGATTATATCAAGACTACCTTGAATTTTCGGTGCAAATGACAACTGACAACAAAACTATGTTTTGAAATAACAAAGTGATGCCAAATTCGTACAGTTATTTTGTGATCACCTAAAGTATTTGACTATTACAAAAGTATCATCTATCACCTTACCTTACACAAAATGTTGTTCATAAACTAAGCTCCAGCGCTCCTACCCAATTCCCCTGCAAATTTTGCTGTGAACAGTGAAATATGAAATTGTGATTTGTGAATACGTGCAAAAAGTCATAAGAGTATCATGTTTTCACTATAATACTCTTGTATCAGTAATCCATTTTGCCGTCGACTAGGTTAGGTTAGGTTAGGTTGAGTGGGGATGTGAGATCGTCACAAAAGACCAGGCACCAAGACGGGCCCATCGCCATCCCCTGGGAACCATTACGGTTAAAAACCTAAACCAAATCGCCCAAGCAGTCAATTTCCCTACAGAATCTAATTAGTGATCCTATATTGCTTGAGGAACCGACATCCTCTAAGTCATTAAAGAAGTACCTGTCTAGGTGCTTCCTTCTACTCCGAGCAATTGCTTGACACTCGCACAGAAGGTGGGAGATATCTTCCGTGACCTGTAGGTCCTCACAGTATCTACATATGTCCGTACTGGCTAAGCCTAGTCTCATGGCATGCTTCCTTAGAAGGCAGTGTCCAGAGAGTATTCCTATCGTTATCCTTAATTTTGTTCTACTGAGACTTAGTAGTTCATCAGACTTTTTCCTATTTAAGACGATCCAGAGTGCCTTTGAGACCCTGTGTCCTTCCAACTGCGACCATCTTGTGGCTGCTATATTGGAGGTTTTCACAAAGATAACCCTTTTTGCGACGGCCATCGGTGCCGTCGACTCCCTTTCATTGCATCGTTTGTACGGGCAGGACGAATGAAATAAAAATACCTATTACCCTGAATCATAGTTTGTAGTTTGTACACAGAGTTTGCGTGGATGAAATTTAATGTAGTAAAATTCAACTTTTTCAATTGTTAATATTTTCAAAAAGTAAAAATAAGAACTTAGAAAATCTCTATTTTTTGACACGTCATTTGTTAAGATTGGTTGAGCTCGTGAACTGCAAGGGGTAAATATGTTACAGAACTACAGAAATTATATAGGTAGACTGGATTTTAAAAGTAAACCACCTAAAAATTAATTGCACAATTGATTGTCGATGCACACGAACATAACCATTCGCAGTGTGCACTTCATCAAACTGAACTCACCTCCATGAAATCACTGTTCGCTGGTAATTTTCACAAAAAATCGGTCCAAAACAATGTATTTAATCAAATTGAACCACAATAACTGTCGAAAGCTGCTAAAAATTTGGTAAAACTTGGAAAAAATACTGATAAATCACAACGCAAGTCTGCAGAGCACAATAGTATGAAATTGAAAGACTGTGCAAATGAATCAGCTGCCAAACGTTGATGCACACAACGCCATATACTGGCAATACCGGAACCAGCATTTGAAATCATGTTCGATTTTAATGTGTGACAAAAAACATTGCTACAAAAACAAAATTTGTCACACAAATTTTGTGCCAAAACAACTGCCGCAAAAAATTATGAAAAAATATATGTAACGTAAACATAAACGTCATCTATGATGTAAATGGCGTCGTGAAATCGCTCAATACAAAACGTATGGGAAAATGAATTGTCTTCATAATTTTTTTTTTGGGGATTTTTCTGGAATTTTTTGACTATTCTTCTTGTTTTACCGGAAACCAGTCAGAATTGGTGCGAATCATCGAAATCGGTCCAGGCGTTCTCGAGTTATAAACGTAGTAACTAACATCACTTTCTTTTGTATATTAAGAAGAAGAAGATAATTTTGATGTTTTGCGTTTAGGAGTCAAATATACCTACCTTCACAGTTACAATAGAGTGATACATAGTTGCTATGGTACACTACGAAATATGAGATATATAAACGTACTGAGCTTTCGTTTGTTGTTGAAAATGAAAGCTTTATAGCGTTGAGAGTGGGGTACTTCATTTTGGTATACGTATAAACGATTATATTTACATCTTACACCATATTCAAACTTATGACCTTTTTTTTACGCCTTTTCCTGTGCCTCTATTTGAACTGTTTTCATGGCCGTAATGCCCAAAATATTACTCCTATAGTCCAGCAAAATGAGGTTCATTTCCGAGTAATATGACTGACAACACGAGCTACGAGAACCAATTAGAAAGGGTGTAATACTCTTAGTGACGTTACCCATAGTTAGCGTTCCCAGATTTTTCTCGGAGCTCGAGGGGACAAAATGTAACTTAGAGCAAATCATTTGTGCGCACGAAACAGCTCTTTGATTTATTGTTGCAGATGCAGAAAGGCTTTAGTTTTGCACTTAAATTCCTGTAAGCAATATTTCGACTTGGCCTTTACAATGGCCGCACGTTCCATTATTTATCATTTCCAGCAATACTGCCTAGGCTCGTTCCAATTTAATTTTTCTCAACTCTTCCCGTTCGACCGGCTCTTCTTTGATCTTGTGTTACTGGGTTCCACTGCTTTGGATATGGTTGGACATGCAACTTAATCCGATTTTCAAAATATTAGACCAGTTAACTAACACTTTAGTCGTTGGTCAGTTAGCTCCCTTATAGTCACATGGCTTCAACGTTGGACCTAGCATTGAGCTTAAGCTTACTTAATTAAGCTACTTTGCCAAATTCCCTGGCAATTTCGTCATTTAAATCACCACCGGTCTGCCAAGATTTTGTAAACTCTACTATGACTGACTGCAGGTGGTGTTCAGGCATCCTCGTGTGGTTGAGCTAGATCCGAGGTTGATAATTTTAGTTAGTTTAGCATCTGCCTTTACTTTCACATTTTTGTTGCCAACAAGTCAAGGCTCCTGTGAGGTATTACGCAAATTTACTTGCGATGCATGAATAAATGGAATTCCCTCGCATTCTGTCGACAAAGCGACCCAAAAAACGTTGAGATTTGCGATTTGGAAAACCAAAGTAACACTTTCTGCCGTTTTGTTTCCACAGCTCATTAAACCTGGTTGTTTAAGATTTTCGAAGAGGAGAATTTAGATCCAGGCTGTGGATCAGTTACCTAATGCTACTCTTAGTCCTCGTCAGCAAGTTCATTTCCCTAATTGTTGCTAAGACCTGGAACTCAAATCTTCCATATCTGAAAGGCTGCACGGTTAAAAATATGAGGGTGTTTTTTAATACATCCGCAGTATTACAGGTCTATGCAATACACGAAAAATTAGTTTTCAATATTTCCAACTTATTAATTTTTTTTTGTAATATATTTATATTGAAATTTAATAATTCTTTCATTAAAATGCTCACTTTAATACGAATTTTCTGAAATTTAATCTCTAAAGATTAAAATCCAGTATTTTTTTTCTACAATCGAACCCGTTCTCTATTAAAATAATATTTCAATCAAGAACTTATTACAATTAAGTTATAGTTGACCTGAAATATAACATCTACCCTGATTACATTCTAATACGAACTTATTAAAGCCATCAACTTCAACACATTTGTATTTGGTTTTAATACAGAATCTGATTAGATTTAAATATATCGGTATTACTTTTGTACCCAAATATATTATTTTGTCGCTTGGTTAAGAATTTACAGTTAGTTTAAGCGTCCTCTTCAATGGAGTTGATTATTTGGATAAAGTTCTTCAAATAAAATTGTTATAAAAATACAAATAAGTGAAAGCCATGCTGGAGGGTTACATTGATATCCAATGAGAATATTCTTCTTACAAGCAAGTAACTTTAATTTCAAAATATTCTTGTAAGAGTTTATAATATTTGTTTTTTTTTCTTAAGCTGTGAAGCGCAGAGATGTTCCTAGTGGATTTGCTTTTGAAGATAAGCGCTGTCTAGAGATTCGAGTTCATTGCCTCAGAAAGTAAGTAATTGACTGAATAATTAATTAGATGATTCGGGCATTTATGAGTTCTCTTTCATTTCAATTTCTAGAAAAATGTAACACTAAAGGAAGCACAGCGGCACTGTACAGGATTATTTTCAAGGACATCGCGCATTTGCCAACAATTTTTTATATGTATTGTAATATTTCAAACCAATAAAATTAATATTAAAATAAAATATTGTCGGTGTTGAAATATATCCCATACATATTTAAATCGAATCTAAAGAAGTATTTAAATATAATAAGATTGTATTATATTTTAATATTCCATGGGTTTATAAAGAGCAAAAGAAGTTTTGAATTTGAGGTGAGAGTATTGCATTTTAATCTGTTTATTTAATTCTAATACAAATGTATTAAATTTTTTAATTTTTCAATGTAAATAAGGGTTGATTTTAAATACTTTTGCATTGAAACTCATCTTCACCCATATTAAAACTTAATATTGCAGACATATTTTGTAATAGCAGACATTATTTAAAATTAATAAATCTTTTATTAGATCTTTAATTCCAATATATGCAAAATAATAAATTTTAATATTTTCTCGGCATGGACTTATATACAACCCCAAAAATATTAAAATTAACGCCAGGATTTTTAACCGTGTGTGAAACCCTGTGGTGCTTTTGAAGAAACTGAATCCTAAGGTACGTATAGCAAAAGCAGATGCAAACCAGATCTTAGATTGACCCTATACCTCCTTCGTTTCTCTGAAGCTTTTGCGTATACATCGTTGGGGTCTATCTTCCATTTGTGAGTAAAATTCTAGTTGCACATTGTCCCGTAAATGCACAAGTCATAATGGAAAAAGATGGTCTATTTACTGACAGAAGGGTTCTGATTTTTTTTTTCTAATTTCACAGTCCTCCTTAATATTTTATCTAAAAAGGCAATAATTTTAATTTAGTTAATTTTATATTTAGTTAATTTTTGTAACCTGAGGGCTGGGAAAGCTTTTGTCACGAACGTCAGAGTTTTGGTTAAATTGCAACATTGTGAGAGAAGACAAATGTCTCCTTGACAGCGAAGCATTTCTGGTTAGATCTTCCCTCTATGCATTGTCACAACCATCAGTGCTGTATACATAGTTAACAACGGTGCAACTTGATGCCCCAGGATAAGCTGGACTCTTTCTCTATCGTGACTGTGTTATAAAATTTTCAAATTGGTGGCAGTATCAAATTTATTTCCGTCGCCGTTCTTATCAAAGCACACGCCGTTTCGTTACATTTTATATTCAAATGTGCAAAAACCCAACGTAGTTTAAACGAAAGGTCCCTAATGGTGATCAGTTCCGGTTACTGATTATTGAATTGAGTCTTTCTAAAGAGGTGTTTTCTAAAAGATAATTTCATAGAGGGCAGCAGCTTAATAACTCATTTTTATAAATTCCAAGATCAAGACGGTAATCGAGGCATGTAATAACTGGACCTTTGCATCTGGTAAACCTAGATCGGCCTTTCCCGTCCGAGATTTCCTTTCATTGTTAAAAAATAAATGAATATACCGTTCAACCACTCTGTGAGGAATATGTTTCGAAAAGATTTGCCTGCAACTATCAACTCGCATGAGTCATTTCGAACCGTCCTAATGAAGTCGTTTTGGTTTAAGAACATAAAATAAGCTTGGCGATTAATAAAACAAAATTCAATGTATCTTCTGGTGAATATATCTTTTCGGCACAAGTCGCCTATCTGATTCAGTCGCATGAATGACATAGAAACATCCCCCCACTTGACGGCGGCAAAAATACTCTAAAGTGAACCAGAAAACAAAAAATCAAACTGAACCCCTATATCTATTATACACACCACTGGCACTGCATCATCATCATCATCATCATCGTCGTGATGGCTATCAAGGGGTCTTAAGGGATCACGCATCACAAAGAATTTGGATCGAGAGTTTCGTGCCGGAGCCCGAGTCGCACACTATTCTCAACTGTCAGTGGCGGTTTCTGGTGGCTGGTGGTGGTTTTCGATGGTCGGCGCGCGGTATAGATGACGGCAAAATTTTTCGTTGGTTCCGTGAGAGCGGGAGTCGCGTATCGGGCACAGAGAACATTTTATGCGGGACTCTAAATTGATCTTAACGAGGCTTAATTGATTGCGATTGTATGGGAGGCTTGACAGTGGCCACTGTTGCTTGTGTATACTTGTTTGTGTTGCAATAGAGGAATATATTCTCATCCGTGCATGCACAAAGCTTGTGCGGTACCCCATTTTGGAAAAAAAAAAAAAAATACAACAGAAATAGCGGCGACTACTACCGTTGTTGCTCAACAGCACAGTAACACAGAAGTCATCTCCATCATCATCATCATCATCATCATCATCATTATCATCATCGTCGTTGTCGTGAGGAGAGCAATAGTAGAATCTACACTTGGGGCAACGGGGTATTGTTCATGGAACGCAAATCGTCAACGACGTTTGCCTGCCATTGTTCTGCTGCCTTGTTTTGTACAGAGTACAGTATCTGTATCTTTTTTCCATCCACTGGCGTAAATGATGCCACATACTCCGCCGATGTGGTTATTTAATTTTTTTTTCTTTTTCATTTTTGAATAGGAAGCAGATTTTTCATCTCTGACACTGAGCTGTATTTAAATTGATATTTTCTGATTAAATGAAAACGCAAATAAAGCAATTTGTCATGCCGCGCCGCACCCCGCTTTTGTTATATACGGTTTGGAAAATAAAACTCACAAAGGCAGTTATTGTTTCGTGTGAAAAAGTTGTTAACGTTGACAAAAGAGTTTAACTAAATGACCCACGCGAGCTATGTATGCCTAGCCTACTTGCTAGCATGGCGTTCGCCCGTGTGGTGGTGTCGTCCCTTTGAAGAGGAGGAGGTCCTATTGTCAGCCTTTAAGGCTATGGTTTCCAAACCCCCACATAAGATGGGGGTTGCTTTTCGAAATGAGTCTTGGGGACTCAACTAATACGACTTAGCAGTTGAAAATAGTTCTGAGGGAGCTGAATTTTAGACTATCTTGAGTCTATCCTACGTAGCGCTTAACGACTTAGGTATACAGTCAGCTGGTAGTCACTTGTACCTTCGTTCTCGTAAATATTTGCTACCCAACTCATTTCATCTTGAAACTCCTTCCATACTTTTTATTTTTGTACCAACACTTTGTTGCTCCTTCAATTGAAATAGGAGTCAGAGTCTACAGGGACCGCCTAAGTGAGAACCTCTCCACAGTGCAGTCTTATACCACAGACTCCAACAGCCAGTGGTCCCAGGTTACATTATTAAATAGGTAGGCGAAGGTACTGTCGCAGATTAGCTATCAGGTAATCAATGAAAAAGCCTGTGGAATGACGTGATATTTTGTCAGAACAACTTGTCACCTTATTGTCTGATGAGTGTCAATGTCATTTAACCTTCTTAATAGAAAAAAAAGGCAGATAAGACACAACTAAGACCTTGTACCACAAAACTACAAATTTTCAACTGAAGGATTTCAACTATTAATAATATTTTTTATATTACGCCAATCGTACAAGAGAATTAACCAACTTAAATTTGCAGAAGCAAACTTGAGCTAATGGGAATCCTAAACTTTTCAAATTTCTGTACCACAAAGCTGCAAATGTAGACAAAATTGAACCAACATTTTTTTTTATAGTTTCCAACAATCACGGAGGCACTTGTACAAATTGCTTTTTAAATATGGAAAGGAAATTTGGATTATTAACAAGAGCAAATGTTTCTTTTGTAGAATTGTTCAATTGTAGTTTTGAGGTGCAGTCCTGTGGTTGTTTTGGGAGGTAATTTTGTTCTGTGAGAGGTGGTTTTGTGAGCCAACACCTCATACCTCTAAGGGGACAACCTGGCGGTTCTACGGTTTCTTTGTCTTACTGAAGAACATTTTGAAAATTTGGATTTCCAACAAGGGTCAATTTTCCAATTTCTGTACCACAAAGCAACAAGTGTAGAGAAAGTCTAACTGACGTTTCTAATAAAGTTAAAGTTTTCCAACAATCACGGAATCACTTATACAAATTGCTTTTGAAATATACAAGTAAAATTTAAATTTTCAACAGAAGTACAAATTTTTTGTAGAATTGTTCAATATTTGTAGTTTTGTGGTGTTCAGTCCTTTGGTTGCAGTGTAAGGCAAATTTGTTGTGTGAGAGGAGGTTTTGTGAGCAAAAATCGGAGGTTATAAAAGAGAATTTTGAAAGTCTGGATTTTCAACAGGAGCAAATGTTTTTTTTTGTAGAATTGTTCAATTTTAGTTTTGTAGTGCAGTTCTCTGGTTGTAGTGAAAAGCAATTTTTTGAGCAAAAATCTTACATAGAAATAAAAACCCCAAAAGATACAGAAAAATTGTATCAACAAAATCCATGAGCCACCCTATACCCTCATCGCAGTGAAACAATGTCCCACATGATCTTTCCCTCAATCTCGTGAAAATCCAATACCATCTCTGTAACAGGAGGAAGGAAGGACGCCTTCCCATATCCTTTGTGATGCCATTGAGATTTGGGTTAGGCCCACTTCATGCCTACCTCTATATCCGTGTCTCTGCCTTTTTTGCACACTTGCCATTCCAAAAACTTGATTCAAATTAAAATAAATTTCATTTAGTTTCGGACATGAAAACCTTTTTCCTTCTAATTCACACACTACATCGTTAACATAAAGTGCTGTGGACTTTTCGTGTAAATTAATGCAAAATATTCACCCTTGCTTTTGGCCTTTGGAAAAAAATAACAGAAGAAAAAACACAACTCCGTCCTTGTTCCCCGTGACTAATGTCCACATAATCTTGGCAACGTCCGCTTCTTCCCGACAAAAACCTCCACCGCCAATTAGATAAAAGGGAAAAAAAATCTCTCCACTCTTTTAATTAATTCCATCAAAACGAAGATGAAGAAAAAAGAAGCAGAGGGGGCAAAAACAATTCAAGTCCTTGAAGAAAACTGAGAGCAGCTTTATGAGGGATATGGTGGCGGAAGCTGTCATTTTTTGTCCTCCCCCTACGCCCAGCCTGCTGCTTGGCTAAAGTAATTATAACATCGCCTAAGACTTCTTGAGCAATATTGCTAATAAGCCTTTAGGAGTATTTGTCTTCTTTTGCTTGCTTGTCGCCCGGTTTGACCCACCAAACCCGTGGTGGCGGTGTTGTCGACCGCCTCCTTTCCACGTTCTTCATTAAAATGTAATTATTCCACTTCGGGCGGACACAGAAGAATCGGAAGCAGGCAGCGGCAATGGCAAATATTATTATTGTGCTTTTGCGTTTTCCTCGGGCGGGTTGTTTTTTTTTAGTTAAAAATTAATTACGATAACAGGAGACGCCGCTCGACCACTCAGCAACTACCTACTACCTATCTAACCGGAGGGTGATGTACAAATTGGGTTACCATTGGTTATCGAAGAGATAAAGATGCATTCTTCTATCTAACCTTCAAGCGGAAAAGTGCTTTGAGCTCCGACCGGTCTGACCTATTAAGGGAGCAACCCTCAAACCGCCTTGCGTCACAGTAACAACATCTTTGTGGTACCGACCCGCATATCGGAGTTCGGAGTGAAGTGAGTTTCCTTGCGAATTTTCTTCCATTGATTGGGAAAATATTGGAAAATCCACCGCTACGTGTGTGAGAAATTTCCATTTGAATAAGACCCGTGTGCGAGCACGAGTATGTTTGCCTGCAGTCTGAAGTCTGAAGTGGTGATTGAACCCATAAATCGGTTGTTTGTTGATGCGGGTTGCCCTGTAAACAATATATGTATTTCGTCGGTGAATCATCCCCTATTCGACGCCCCTAATGCAATCATTCCGGCAATAGAGTTGTAAATGAATGGAAATTGAATAAAAAAGATGTCGCGATAAAAGTGAAAAGTGCCTCAATCTGTTTGAATGATAAGTCAAATTATTTATAACAGGTAATAAGAATAAGGACTGATCCTGGGAGACGATGAAATCGAAAATGCTAGTTTAGGGGAGGTACTGTGTGACTGGCTGTGAATGGATTAGGATTTGTTGGGAAGGAGGCAGTCGCAAGGTCAAGTAATTCATAACAAATTTGTGTTTCTAAATAGATATGAAGGTAGGACAGGATCAGGTTAACACCACGTTCATACATATCACACCCACAAAACTTACCTATAAAAAATGCGATCGCAAGGACGGCCCAACTTTTAAATGGATGGGTAGCTAGTTCTGCTTTGACCCAGGTCCACCCAGCCACTTAAAATGCAAGCACAATTCGCTCGCCACGCAGGCAGACTAAAAGCCTTGCAAAATGTTAAATTCACTTTGAAAAAAAACATCACTTCGAGGAAAAGGTAAAAAAAAAGAAAACAAAAAATGTCCGAGGTATATGTTGGGCTGAAGCTAAATTGTCGTTTTTCTGATTTTGCCTCTTGGAATCGACGTCTGAGCTTAAAATGGCCACATGGTGATTTGTCATTGTTAAGTATCTTCGTATAGTATTTCTTTGCAACCAGATATCTTCAGTTCAGAGTCTTGTACTTATCTCTTCTTATTTAGAATTCAAAATTCGTCACGGACACCTCACTTATTAGTGCGCATGTATACGCAGTTCTGCATTTTACATATTTCCACAATTGATGAAATAAAATCTGTTTTGCATTTGTTCCAGCTGAGCTCCTGGATGGAACAGGAAGATGTGTGATAGATCAAAATGCTTGGAAAGGAGTTTTCTACAAAGGGCTGTACATTTTTTTGTTTTGATTTAAGATTATAAATATGTGTCCAAGCTGGAAGGAGCAAAGCTGAAATTTAAAAGAGTATCCTTGAGAATATTTATTTCTTAGTCCAATTCACGGAATAAATAAATAAAATACATAGCCTATGGCACGCCTAGAAAGCTAGGGTACATTTAAATAAAAGTTTCACGTAAATCCGCTTGGTAGTTTTCGACTTAACTTCAAACAAACATCTGCCTACATATACGCGATTATATGAAAGTCCTGATAAAGAATGAACTTCGTCCCCAATCCGACGTCAAAATCTGTTACTTCCAAGTTAAACCTATCTCCAACTGAAGTTGCTATGCAATAAAACCATTCTTCGAAGTGAATTGGAAATCAATTTCCCATCGTTTCTCGCTGAACGTTTCACATGGAACGCCCCAGTTGAAAGGCACAGCGGCGTAGAGCTCATTGGGCCTCCTGCCTGCAAATATAAATTGATTGCAACGCTTTCTCTATGTCGAATGTAGACGACCCTCTTCGGCCCACAAGAAGGTGCATATATGCATACAGAGAACAGGAAAACAGGAAAACAGGAAAACTCCCAAAAGAGCAAGAGCAAGAGAGAGGGAACAAATTTTATTATCTGATAGAGAATTGATAAATTGCCCAATTGCAAAAATATGAAATCCGCACTTCAGAAACGACAAAAAGGCATCTCCTCCATATACACCATTGCGAGGAGATCCAGGAACAATTTCGCTGAATTGCAATTGCAATGCCACCTGCAGCTGCAACAAACCGGGACTTGCCATGCCCGTACATCGCACTTCTCCACTCCAACGTATATAGTTCTCTACGTAGTGCATTTTGGAACTATTAAAGCCAACCGACCGACGCGACAGGCAGACAGATAGGCAGAGATGCAGACGAAAATGCGATTGTGTTTGCAGGAAAATTGGATCAGAAGAACCGAGATAGGGTGTATGGTGAGAAGGAAGCACCAATGATGATGATGGTCGCAGCCCTGGGGATGGGGATACGGGGATCCACCAAAAAATGCCTCATAACAGAATGCATTTCATTCTTTTATCTGTGTTTGCTCCTTTTTCCCTGCCAGCGCTGTTCCGCTACGATAAGAGTACCAAGTCCTTGCAGAAGCATCGACATATACACACATACACGGTGGGGTGAACGAGCTTCAACTGCTGCTGGTTTTGCAAGATTTACGAGTCTTTTTGATGTTTTCACCTAAAAGTTCTTGCGATGGATTGCGGGTGCTGTACGAATGGGTACACCGGGAAGTCTACGTAAGAGGGATTCGGGTCCCACAAACGCCGACTCGCAGGCAGAACAGGAAAAAAGGAACAACAACTGAATAAAGGACTCGGATATAATTGTTTTCGAAGCATCCATGATGTGTTTCCATATTTCACGAATCTGCATACCGACCGTCGGTAGTTGTGCGGCTGTTTGTTGGCAGTGCTTGCTGCGGTAAAGTGTTTCGCCCTTGGGTAACAAAAAGGGAAACAACTAAAGTATATGCTTAGTGGGAACAGCCAACACCTCATATTTGGATATAGTCGCATTTGAGGCGCGGGGCTCGATGGGATCGGTACACACATTTTTTTTAGATCCTCGATGGCGGTCCTAACTAGCTTTATGCCAAAGTAATGCTGCATTCAAGTTCGTGATCAAGTCTCCTTGTTGGATGCCGGGCAACTATAGATATTACCCCTTAGTGGATGTAGGCTAAGACTTCAATTCCAGTCTAGCGGTTTTAGAATTTTTTCTGTAACGAAGTTTTTTCAGTGACGGAAACTGACAGTATGTTTTCGCTAAGCTTGGATCACTTGTACTCGAGCTGAGATTGGAATCCCAAACAAGATGACCCTACCCGATTCAGTGAGTGCGATGGAAGCTTCTGTCCCAATGCGTGCAGCATCAATCGGTCTGATGTACAGCAACCGCCAGCTAACGTCAGTTAACAACGAAATCGCTGTAGAAAGAGTCTCTGCCTGTGACACTGTAGCCTTCCATCTTCTGCGATCCCGGGCACGCTGCTTTCAGTTATCCAGGCATCCGCGACGGCTTGGTCTTTGAACCAGGTCTTCCTTGTCGTCTCGAACCTGGCGGCTGGGATTCGAAGATCCTCTAAGTTGGAGCATTATTGTCCATTCCCTCGATGTGGCCTAGCCAATATAGTCGATGTATTTTGGCCTTTTGGACTACATGCACATCTTGGTACAGCTCATAGAGTTCGCGGTTGTATCTTCTCCTCCATTCGTCCTCCTCGCACACAGGACCAAAAATCCGCCGAAGAATTTTTCTTTCGAAGGAGCCCAGTATCAGCTCTCCCTTCCTGCTTATCGTCCAGCACTCGGCGCTAAAGCAGAACTGGAAGCATAAGGGTTCTGTAAAGCATACATTTTGTCCTTCGAGCTAGGAGTCTTGAACCCAATTGTTTTGCCAAACCGAAGTAGCACCGGTTTCCTAGGGTAATTCTTCGTCGGATCTGGGATGTCATTTGTGGATTTATGGTACTCCTTAACAACCTCGAAATTGTTGCTATAGTGACGTTCTGTCCTATGCGGTGGACAGATGCTTGTTTGTTTGTTGATAGCATGCACTTAGTATTGTCCTCATTTACTACTAGGCCAACAAATTTCGCCTGTTCTTCAATCGCCGTAAAAGCTTCTATCACGGCACGCTGGGAGCGACCGATGATGAAACAGACATCGAGCTGTTGCACAGCGAGTTTAATAGTCGTATCATCGCTGCATAGTCTCTATACCGGAGTTTGTTATGGCATCACGTGAAAACTCCTCATTCAATCCGTATGGCTATGGATTTTTCATATCCAACATAGGGCTTTTTTTTAAAGTTTCCGGAGGCATATTTGATTTTTGTTCGGAATACAAATACAGGTGCAGGTCGTGGACACTCGAGTCCAACTGAAAATCCGTATATCCGAAGCAAACAGCCACAAATTGAATAGATCTGCCTTTGCAAGATGAAATGGAGCAGTCTATCAGAGTATCAGAGCATACCTTTGATAAGGTAAATTTTTGGTACAATAGATCGATAAACTCGAAAACCCGCAGCCATTTAAACGCAGCGGTGCCAGTCGCTTTAAATATATCGAACAGTCGCCGGGCAGAACTGAAAAAATAAAAAATCCTAGTGAAAGGGATTTAGCTTTCACTTACTCCATCCAATTTTCACTTTGTTTTTGCTTGAAAAAGTAAAGGAACCTTCACCTACAAAATCAGGATAAACAGCAGCAATAACTTTTCCATACAAATAGAACTTGTATGCATGAAATTCAAGTGCTCACTCGAAAAGTCAGTATATTAATTGAAAACTTTTAGCACAGCAGTAGTTTCATCGGACGAGAATCCGTTGTCGAAAGCTGAACAGGGTATACAAGAATGTATAGAAACATGAACTTTATGGCATAACTCCGCATCCCTGTGCGCTTTTAATTTCACTGGTTTTGCGAAATTCATTTCATAATTGGAGATGTTAGTTGCGAACAAAAGAACCGCAACTGCACAACAAATGCGGACGAACAAAATAAACGAAATTTGCAATTGACAGGAACAGTATTGCGCTGTGTGTATGGACAAGTTTGTCTCGGCTTCGGATTACTCGCTTTGTTTAGTTTCGTTGTGTTAAGCTGTAAGGACCCCTGCAACAAATCTCTCCAAAAAAACTAAATATAAATCTTTTTAAATGTGTTCAAAGGGTGTGTAAATTCATACAGTTTACACAAGCGGGTATCTTTGAAGGCTACTTCCTAAGCTGGTGCATTTCTAAGATTTTCTGAGTCGTTAGAAGGCTTTAAACGCTAACGTCAAGAAGGTGTAGCATTGCATCTAAACCGGCCGAAGGAGTGTGCCTAATAGAACCTGTGATGCATATAACTATGATTGCAGATTTTTGTACATGCGTTCAATGGATTTTATACTTCACTATCGGGTTTTCCTAGGCGTTTTAATGCGCGAAATCATTATTTTGTTAAATGAAAAGTCTTGTATTTTTCAAACAAAAGTAGCTTAAAGCCTGCACATACCTATTGCATATATTTAAAAGGAAGAAATTTGTAAATCGGTGGAATAGTTCGTAAGATTTTCGAGGACTTCCAATTTTGCCATTCAGTTTTATAAATAGATTGACCACGACTCCGAACAGAATGGGTCAGACTATGGTGTAGAGGCAGCTTTTTTCTATTGACTGAATGACTCACCTCGGAGCTCTACTATTTGGTAGCCTTCCATGACTCATTTTGCCCGAGCATCCCGAGTTTCTTGTCCCGTTTACGTTTCACCGAATATAAAAATTATACTTCCCAAAGACCTGTTACATTTTCGAATCATTCGACTTAGGATTTTTCAAACAAGTTACATATTTATAAAGAAACGACGCTCAAAAAGAGGTTCAAAAGATGGAACTATACTTCAAATTTTGTGAGAGTGGACGCCTGACAGATGTGAAACATCGAAATTATTTTGTACAACTAATAGGTATGCATTAAAGAACAGGTTATGAAAGGAACTAAATATGGCATAATGAAAAAATAAAAGAATTTTTTTCTAGAAAATGATGAGAAAATAAAAAATGCAATATATATTAAAAATAACAGTTCTTCTTAAATTGGTTTTACCCACTGCTATATATGTTTCACATAAAAAAGTGAAGGTGCTGAAGAAAATAGAAGAAGAGTGTTTTTTAATAATTTTTAAAAACGCCTATGCATCTGTTTCAAGTAAAAATGAATGCGCTTTTTATTTTATAACACTAAAACTATTTTTTTTTTAAATTTATAACAACTTACAATACAAAGGCAGAGGCTTTGTCAATCCTTGAGCTACCAAATTGTCAAATAATTGGCCGCGTTCCACTGGCCGCTAGATGACTAGCGGCATGTCAAACTCCATATAAAAAAATTGACATTTCACCATTTTGCGCTAGACGTCTAGCACTTTTTGTGAAATATCCCTTTCAGGGAAATTTCTCAATCTAGCGCAAAATTAGCCGCTGCATTGGGAGAAAAAAACAAAAAAAAAAACGACTTGTCAAAGGAAATCGTTCAAACGATTGCAAAATAAAATTAAATACGAAACCGAGCAAGTGGAATTGTGATAAAATTGTTAATAACGTAAGTAAAATAGCAATTCAGATATCGTTTTTATAATATATTGTATCATTTCTTTGATTATAGTGTGGAAATAATTAGTCTTAAATGTCACTTTGCCGCTGGCGCTAGGGTTCTAGCGCGGACGTTTCTTCATCTGGGATATTTTGTGCTAGACATCTAGCGGGCAGTGGAACGCGGCCATTGATTCTCGCTGTACAAAATCAAGCAGTTTTTTGTTTGACTTTCTGGACAAGTCAACTTAAAACCCCCATCATCTTGTTGTCAAAATCAGTTAGTATTCAATATATTTATGTATTTAGTCGGCCCAAGCGAGGTATCCGTCGGAACAGAAAAGTCTCCGCATACTCTGGCTGAACCTCAAATCACTATCCGTTTTCGTAAAAAAAAAACAATGAAAATGAATGATCTCACGTCTTCGTGTTGTTTGGTGCTTGTTTTTGTCGTTTGATTTTGCACTGGAAACACAAATTGAAACAATAAATACAAAGAAAAACACGTTGCTATATTGGTTTTGCTTTTTATTGGTCACATTTATTAACACTTCACTGCAAATCGTAAATAAATTCCACGAAATATTTGTCGTCAAAGGAAACAATTTGTATGAAGCTGTCAAATATGTCGCTCAAAAACAAACAAAACTGCAACAAAAAAACACTGGAGTGCGTGTCACTTGCATCGGAACTATTCTCCGAACAGCTGTTGGAGAGAATACCTCACAGCAAAAAACCTCTGAATCGTATAAAATCGGAGAATTTTCCGTTTCTTGGAATACATCGCGAGAGCCGAGTATCTTTTATATCTCGAAAACTAGTTCAGAACATTTTTTTACGAAATTTGAAACATGGCGGACCTACTGGATTTCAGAGAACAAAAGTTTAAAAATTGTACAATCTACGAAAACGGGTTGCAAATTATATACATCTCGAAAACAGGTATCTAAGATACCTTTAAAAAACAATACATAACCCAGTTTTCGACATAAGAATAGGTTAGCTAATCTTCAAAGTACTGACAGTTTTTTTTTTGTTTCAGGTGGATGTTTTTTTTAATAACTTTTAAATGCATGGCTAGGCTATGGCTTCTCCTAGTCTGTTTTGGTTCTGGGCCTTATCAAAAAATCGCCAACAGCAGGTTTGGCTTTTCCTTTGTAACCCTCGCTCTCATAAGGTGAACCGGTCATTTGCAGCAGCCAACATAATGCGGATCAGAATCGGAACAATGCTCGTGAGCTGCATCACGCACGACCGGACCAGCTGTCCTCTACTTCACCCTAGATGTAATACAAAAATGAAATGGATTTTGCTACGGGACGAAATAAGATGTATTCTGTTTCTGTATGAAATTCCCTACTCATGTTCACATGCACATATTATACGAGTGGGTATCCGTATCCGTATCCCTGTTTCACAGTTACATATTATGCAATATGCTTTCCTTGTGCAGAATTTCTCTATTTGTCTGCATGTTGAATGTTTATTTTTACAACGAACTGCAATAGCTGTGCCGTTGCTCCCGCTGGAGCTTGTGTTGAGTTCTGTTTGTGTGACACATGAGGCGGAAGATAAAGCACAGAACGGTGAACAATTTGACGCAGCAGTAGACAAGGTGAACACAATCTCCACATACAGCTACTGTTGATGTAACTGTAATAAAAACGGTATTTCTATTTCTCGAATATGATACATCAGTTCAAGGATACTCATCATTAATTTACAAAGATTTGATTGATTTTTTCTTCAATTTCATTTTCCTAGAACGAAGAGCAGAATAAATAGAATCGTATCTGCTTAATGTATATGCGAAAGTTGATTTCTGATTTTTCTATTTGCACTTCCTGATTGAAAATGACAAAACAGAGGGAAGATTGTAGGAGACTTGATTTCTGAGTTTCGCTTCGGATGTCCTTAGGGTTTTTCAGTGTGTATACACCCGCAGAAATGTGTATATACACAAAATATTCTGTGGGAAAAGGGAATTTGTAATAAAATGCATTCGCCATGGAGACATCGTTGAACTCCTCAATTGTGTCCTTTACATCGGTCGGACGTTCTATTGCGGTTGTGCAGGGAGGGTGCATGCGAAAGGGTGAAGATGAAGATAAAGGCGAAGGGGCAAGCATTCTCTTAATTAACTTATCGGAGATTTTATGATATCCTTTTGTCGTCATGGGGTCTTAAGACGCCAATAAAAATCGGAATTCCGATCGTAAAGAGATTTTTTCTGTATGATAAAAATTGCATCGTAGCCCCGCGGGGTATACGCATTTTAACCGGGTTGCTAAATATTATCGATGTCGAAGGATATGTATTTTGTTCTGGTTGACGGTGTGACATTTGGGTCGTGCACTTTGTGGGAACTTGATGCGATTAGCTGCGTTCTTTGACATTGAAGAAGTCAACATTTTCGACCTTTGCTACCTTTGGTATGGGCTATATGGGCTTGATGGGAGGATGATGCGGGTAGCGAGGAATTACAAATATTACTCAATCGAAGGAACGTCAGAAGCGGACGATTTTCTTACAAAAAGTATCAATTGCATATATACAAAGGGAATGAGCGAAGTCGCTGCATCCACTGTCTAGCTTCCAGATATCAAAAGCAACTCCGACAACCGTTGAATAAAAACAAGTTCGGCTTTCTTGCAGACTCGAGTGCCCAATCCAGTATATAGACAAAGTTTTTCGGGTTTTGGGACTACACACATTTCGGATACAGCTAATCGAACTCGCCTTTTCCCGCCTTGAGAATCCCTCGCATAGCTTTGTGCTTTAAAAGGATCTCCCGCTTCCTATTTTGACTGCATTTAATTTCGGAAACTGAAGAAGCTGCGGTTTTCTAAAGTGTAATCGTGGAGTCTGAACCCTTTGATGGACTCTAAATGGCATCAAGTTGGCAATGGCCATTATACCTAAAGTTCGGTGTTAGGTCCGGTATAAGTACCCCACCGCCATGGTAATCACATAAAGAGAGATACCCTATAAGACCAGATGTCAGCAAGCGACTTAGTCAAGAAAACTTAAAATTTTAGAATAGGCTGCAGTATCAAAGAAATTTACCGTCCAAGCGGGGTGGCTTTTACTTCTTAAAACCCTGGATTCATAGGTACGCCATCTGATGCGGGAGAAAACGAATCTTCGACTGTTATGGACATTTAAAATTTACTTCAAATTTGGTTTAAGTTTGGTTCAAGCCAGAGCCTGTGGATATAGACAACCCAGGTGTAGTAAAATCTTCACGGTACTATAAAAGTAGCCAAGTGTCAGGTTTTAGTGTCTTCGATGAAATCGACAGCACTAGATATCACAGGCAAGCCCTTGTTTTTTAAGCTGAGATCTATAGCAAGTTATGCTAGGAATAGGTGGCGGGATCGGACATATGAGTGTCTGCCTCTGTATAGCGACAACCAGGCTGTGCTTGCACAAACCTAGCTTAAGATTGGAAGAATTCTTAAATTCGGTTTCGAATTTGAAATATTTGAATCTCCTGGTCACATTGGGATTGGGAAATATGAGGGCTCTGTAGTGAGGGAATTGAACAAGGCTCATCGCATTAAAAGACTTTAGACAACTTATTCACATTCTAATGGAGCATTTCATTTTCGCTAACATCTTACTGTGTTAGTTTTAAGTGACGCCAAAGGATAAGAGCGCATACCTATGAATAGACCGACATTTTCTTTGTTTTTGTCCTGCCTTTGCTCGGATCCGGTATCCAGTCATTGGTGCTGATGTGACTCAGATGATACTGTAAGGTCCTATTCGCTGAAGTGTATTCTCGGCTTTATTCGGATCTTCTATTTATAAAAGAAAGGAGTCCATCAAGACGACAATAAAATAATTGTCAAGCTCTTTATTTTATAAATTTTTGTTTCTAAAACAAAGGCCACCTAAGTTACTAAGAACGCAAGTGCTTTTTTAAAATCAACCAATCTTCGGTTAAGAACTACTACAGAGTTAGGGGACTAAAAATAACTGAGTCAAGGAAACTCGGTTAAAAATACCGATTTATCAAGAATATCCTTTGAATTTCTCCGTCGTAAATAATAAACTTACTCTGTAAAATTTATTGGTTGACATCAAGCTAGAAACTTGGTTTATAACAACTAAAAAAACTTTTTAACAACGACTTGTTTTTTTTTTCACAGAGACTTAGTTAATTTTACCCCATTTTTTTTAACCGAGCAAAATTCGCACTAATTCAAAGCCAATTATTTTCAATAATTTCCTTGCGCATCTCCTCACAGTTTGTCAACTGAAATAATAAGCTTTATGGTAGCCGGATATCCCAATGACATCCAGTCATCGACAAGTGGAAAACCACTCTCTACCCTAAAACAGCAAATAACCATCCCGAAATCGTTACAGGCTTACCCATAACGAGGTTAAACACAAGTGCTTTTCGATAAGTATTTACCTTTACATTGTGCACCGACTAACTCTACTTATCCCAGCTGTTAGTCCTTTTAAGCGGTGGCCATAGGGGAGCAATGCATTTTTTTTTTTGGAAACAAAATCAAACCCACAGGCGCTCCAAAAATCGCCACCAAAAGACATCATTAACACAAGGACGCACAATTGACTGACATTTTCAACAATAAATTTCCAATGCGATTGCAATCCGTTCACACTATCTCCCTGCCTATCTCTGGTCTATGGCAGCCTCAAAAACTATTACAATCCCTCATCAGGGGATCGGGAGGAAATACGATGCCATTGTCAACATTTCCCTGGGATACGACTGGGATTCATGCGGAAATAATTACCACAGTGTCAACAATGTGAACTGTTTCCAATTCTATTACAAAATTATTACAATTTGGGTCCCATTGATGTTGGGGGTTGGTACACCACAGCCAGCCTCACACCCCGCCTGGCCAAAAAACACATCACACAAGTAAATGCTCCCGCAGGGAGTGTTCACTGTTGTTTTCCATCACCAGAGTCCCCTCCAGAGGCATCCTCTTTGAATGCTGGCGCTGTCTGATGTGTGGTGCTGCTAAGAGCACCATGTGTATTCTGCGGCCTTCAACAATAGTCCTGGCTAATGTGTGCAGCTGAGAGGAGAGTGTGTTTGTGCACGAAAATGTAGGACAATGATAAACAAAATTCTTTGCCGACGGGTGAATAATATATATAAATTCATAACAATAGTGTCGAGCAATAATGGTGGCAGCGAACCTAACTAACTGGGCCTCCATTGCACTCATTGAAGAAGGACGAACGGGCAAGGCGCGCGCGGCGGTTGAAGGTCTTTTGTTGTCGGTGAGCTGGTAATTGTGCTTTTAGGGGTTGAACCGCGTGCTGATTAATTAATTTTGCTAATTTTCCTTCGATTTTTGCGGCAAAGGGATTCAATTATTATTTTATGAATGGCAGCGGCGGGTTGTAAGGATCGCCAATTGGCAGCAGCTTCTAATGGCAGGAGCTTCAACCGAGGGCGAGGCACTTGTGGCCCAGCGATGCCAAAGTACTTGGCAGCACCGTATTGATTGTTGTACACGTAATTGTTTTCCTTTTTGTGGGAAGGTTTTCGGTCTGGCCATAGACAAGACTGCCAAGAATGTTTACACACTCCGACACCTTCAAAACACATTTCTCATTTCGGTTCGGCGTCGAATATATCTATACTCCGTTAGCATGTACAAGTACATACATATAGGCTAGGCACCTACTTCAAGTGCAGGGTGTAGTTTTGGTTGTTCATCGTCTATGGGGCGTAATGTTTTCCATTGTTCTTGGATTTGGCAGAAGTGGCCATGTGTACCTAAATGTGATTAGATTCCACTGCAAGTATGATGAATTGATAAATGAGATAATAGAAGTGGGTGTGATATGGAATACAAATGGGTTTTGCTGGCGACAGATGCGTAATTAGAAGTACCGATTTGTATGTGTATTGTTTAAGCTTGAATTGATTTCAGGACAATGTGCGCAACTATGGCTAAAGTCGCTAACATTTGGTTTAATAATTGATTAACCGTGCTTAGTTAGCGTCGTGGGTGCAGTGGACTACGAAACGAGGTGTCGAATGATGCATCGAAAATTGGAAGCCAGAACCAACTATAAATAAAAACAAGTAAAAGTGTTATCATCGGCCTGGCCGATGCTTTGATACCCTCCACTGCATACAAGTCATGCAAAATTGGTTTTGTGAGGGAGGTACCAGAACTACTTGACCGACATAGCCCATTTTCAATACCAACCTGACGCCGATAAAAAGAAGTCCTTTCACATTACATTTACCTACGTCAATTACTTTGGGCGCTATCGTGCTATCAACGGACAGACAGACAGACAGACAGACGGACATGGCTAAATCGATTCAGAATGTGATCCTGATTCAGAATATATGTACTTTATGAGGTCTCCGGTGACTTCTTCTTGGCGTTACAAATGTATTGGTGAATATACCCTCCTGTGGAGGGTATAATAATCCTTGGTTCTTGGACTACATATAAGTCCTTACTTTGGACAAGGTGGCGCAAAAGCCATCACCCTATCGGAAGGTGCTACCTAATTCTTGCAAATGTCGGCAAATGTCAACTCTAATTTGGCAGTTGTCAAGTGAACAGGTACAAAATACACGTCAACAAGACATTAATCATTACGAGACTGCCAGCATCTCGGTCTGGCCAGCCCCAGCAGCCGTTCTGCTGAGAAAATCGCTGCTGTTGCTGAAAATCTCGCAGAGAACCCTGGAGTATCGATCAGACGGCCACACAATTGGGCATCATTCGGCAGTTTTCAAAGCAAATTTTGGCAAAAGACTTGAATCAAAGTGAGCAGACAGTGCACCAGCTGCGCATGTAACCTACGCTCAAGCCTAACCTCCCGTTCTGGCGATTTGCATTGGTCGGCGATTAAAAGGTTCCAGCCATATTTTCACGGAGTTTTTTAAAGTCACAAGTCTATGTAAACAAGCCTCAGACTTTTATTGGCCTTAAAGAGAATATCCGCCAATACACGTCAAATAATGCGATATTGCTACATTGCGGGAAGTTGATGGAAAATGCCATAAATCGGTCTCCAGTGGTCATCAATTCTGGCAGCGGTTTATTAGCCGATATCATTTTCTCGACTTTATGGAAATAGATTTAAGATATCAAATGAACATAATCCTAAAGTATAACCAAAGTATTCATTCATAAAATAAAAAAAACTAAATTACAGCCGAAGAACATCGGGCGACAACTTTTGCACCACCTTTTATAATGTAGTTTTATTTCTTTTCCCGACTGCAAGGCGTTTGCGAACTACTTCATGAAATTGACTCCGGTCTACATAGTTGAGTTGCAAAATGTTGCAAATGAAAGATAGGATTATGTTTCATCGCTATCCGATGTCTAGAAAAGCAGTGCTATAAGCTACAAGTACAGATTGTGTTTCACAAATAATTAGAAGGTAGCTTTAAGTCTTGGAATGCCTCGGCCAATTGAAGTTTCTTTTAGGGATCGTTGTAATTCAGCAAATAATGCCCATTACAACTAAACCCTCCTACCTATAACAACTTACAATACATTGGCCAAAAATCACAGACAAAGAAACACTAAAGAAATAACTCCGCTTGCTAGTGATAGTATAAATGCTTCAATGAGTTCATCTGCCGCATTGTTTTTAGCTTTGTTTACACTGAGCCACTGAGCTGTGAAAATCTAGACAGAATTTGCAAAAAGCTCTGTTACCGATTCCGTTCTTATTCTGTTCGGTTTTGTAGTACAATAAATTGTAAATTGTTGTGTAAGAAACTGTCCACAAAAGATGAAAATCGCCTTCTAACCAACATGACTTCAAGTTCGTATTAGAGTTCATTCGCAATTCTTTCAGGGTTCCAACTCGCGTCTTATGAATTATAGGACAGCCTTATGTCGCACATTTCTAACACGGAAGATTAAAGGGATGTCTATTGTCCAATACTAAACAGCCGTCTGACTGAAAGGGACAGCAATACCTTTCACTAAAAAATACGTGACACATATTTTGGTCGGCCATCTTGTTTCCGTGGTAAGAATTATGGGAAAGTTCATCATTTTGTAATTGTTTGATAACGATGTCTAACGAAATTCAGCGTTTCTATAAAACAAAATGGCTTCCGGTAGTGATAAAGAGACAAGTATTTATTTATTTCGTATAACCGATTGATGAATTGTTGGTTTAATTGTATGACACTAATTACCAATCTCATTTCACATAATTAGTTCAAATCAGAAATAGATAAGTTTTCAAGTGATTGCAGAAATGTTGGTCGCCGGAACTTGTGTTTATTTCCGTTTTACGTATCTATAATTATGGATGAAACATCCATGCGTGATGTCGTAAATGCAGTACTAAGCTATTTAATTTTGTCTCTATGCATTGTTTTAAATGGTTTTGTTTATTTTTGCCAATGTAGTCGTCCCCGATGAACTGATGACAAAGCCTACACAAATTTCCGAAAAATAACCTGCTTATTGCGTCAATATGAACACAAACAAACCCTAAAATCGGAATTGCAATCAAAATAGCCCAGACCTACACTAATACCATCAGCACGGACTAATCATTCCGATTCCGTTGCATTAATAATGGCGCTCCCAAACTAAACCAAACAAACACTCGTAATAATCGCATTCAAATAAATATCAATTATCGAGCATTTTCCAATCCACAGCGCCACCGTCTGCCACAAATCACAATTTAATTAAATTGCCGGCCAATATCCAAACAAATAGGTCTTTCTCTGGCCAGCAACATAACCAAACGTGGTAACCCGATTTTGTTTATATTTGTTTTGGTGGCTAATTCAACAAAACACCACGACCTGCACTACGAATTTTAATTAAGATCGCCCCTTGGGTTTTTTTTTTCTCAACTATGATATCCCGAATCAATCAGATGTCGGTTGTGGGAACAAATTGAATTCAATTAAAAATCAAAACAACCTCAAAATATGGTTTCGCAACTTAGAAAAAACAATTCAATCGATTATTCGACAGAGAATCGCCCTGCGACAATGTCTTGAGGTATAGAGCGGAAGCGAAGGAGCAGACAAAGAATGAATATGTATCCTTCTGCCAGACTGTATCGAAGCAGTCCACCCCCCCTCCTGTGTTCTACAGCAGAAACAGATGAACTCCTCTTCGCTGTTTCTTACTCTCAATCAGTTTCAATTGCAATTATATGGAGCTCGTTTTCGTGTTATCTTCGCGGTGCACATCTATTGCTGGTCGCGCCACTCCATTCTTTTGTTCGATTAATTGCTTAATGAAATCTCTACAATCAAAGTCTTCGGGTAGATAAAATTGTGTAGAGCATCGAATGGATGCGATGCAATGGAAACAGATCCCTCGACATTCAATGATAATTGTAAAGTGGCACAACCATAATCATTGAATTATTGCTGGAGCGGTGACCGACGAGCGGTCTGCTATCATGACCACCATTATTCCGTTGCAATGCAGTCATCAGTTTGCTACCCTTGGTAGGTGGAGAGTTCGTTTTTTTTTCCTTCATGGTTGCCAACATTTAAGGTTGTTGATGGTGACTACTTAAGGTGGTAGGGCGAAACACTTTTCATACAATGTCTGGCTTAAGCTAAAGTCTGCCCTGATGAACAGAAAACATAAAAGAGCCTTAAGTAGGGTAAACAGAACACTTCCATTGTGTTGTCGATCATGGTGTGACATTTAAATCATAAGTTACACATGCAATGGCCACATTCAAAAATTATATTAGTCTGTACTAGATGCACCCTGAACGCAGAAACTGAATTGATCGGTAACGTCACCTGCGTCACCCATATATGCGAAGTGTCAAATTATTACTCAGTCACGACTAGATTCGTCTTCACTATATTCGTCGGTTACCTTTCCATAAACTGAAAAAGCAGTTCAGGTGATCGATCTGGGCCATTAAAAACAGACACAAATTAAGTCAGCCATCTGTCAGCTGTCAAACTAAGCTAGATACTTGAACGCACCAAATCATTCGCAGAAAAAGAGCGACAGAGAGACTCGTTTTTCTACAATCATATAACCAGCAGTGATGCCAGACTTTTCGGACTGAAATTGCACTATTTTGTTCTGACAGATAAAAAAAGTCATCGCAGAAATATTTTTTAAAAGAATAATTGATTAGTCCTTGTTGTTTCAATGTTTCGACCAATAAATGCGCTATGCTTTTAGAAATGTAGTAGATTGATTTTTTTTTTGAAGTTAAAAGGCAAGAATTCAGTTCTGAGTTTCGCTGTCAGCTCGCTAGCTGTCATTCATTTTCAAACTCATCATCTATATTGCAAAAACTTTTATCAACTATTTGCATTATGGCAAGCGCAAGATTAGAATTGTGTTCAAAAAAAGTGTTATCTTCTTCATACTGCATTCACCAAAAGATAAATATTTTTCAATATCAAAAACTGACAGACTTCAGGGCAACATTTTGCGTTCGATATAGTAGCGGAATTTTCAGGGTTGTGTAGGGTTTTTGACAGGAGTGAAAATTTGCTGACACTTCTCAGTGCGCACTAGTGGGCACACTAGTCCTACCTCACCACGTCAAACAAACCTATTTTCTCGATCTATTTACTACAAAATTGTAGTAGACTACATTTTTTGGCAGTAGGTATAGATTTAGATTTCGAAAAAAATGCAGTAGGTCTCCTGCAATTGCAGCAAAGTGGCAACTGTGCTCTGAAATTGAGGCATCCGTCAACTGATTGGACCAAGAACTCTATTCTTGGTCTTTCTTTTTCCATCTGAGAAGTCAATGTCACTTTTGACTCATAGAACTCACGTGCAGCCTAACTTTGGTCTGCAGCAAGGATTTACCAGCATGCACCCGTTAGTACTTCTCAGAACCCTCTGTAAAACGCTCTTTCCTCCGTTAGAAAGAAACTATGCATCATCACCAGTGGATGAGTGCAAGTCAAAACTGGTCTTCGCCTTACATATCGTTGGAAACTGATGGCAACCCTAGACCGTATTGGAGCATCCATTCATAGCAGATAGCGCTACGAAAAACAAAGCAATTTACGATTTTAATGAACTCCTAACAAACTGCTCATTAAGTGGCAGCCTTTGGGGCAAGTTGTCCTCAATAAATTCAATATGAGTTGTGGCAAATGTCCGATGCACTTGGCGGTGCAAATCGATCGTCACTTCTGCACCACACTTTCGAATGTCGAACGTACCCCGCGCATAGTGCCCGCTGTCGTCATTCACACTAATATCTAAACCGACCTTCCTCAATTTATCCAACAACACACATATATCGCCACCAGCATCATCACTCTCAAGCCTCAAACAATAACCGACTCTCCCTGCAGTTCGGCGGAGGCATGACACAATCAAGTGCGTGGAAAACTGGCCCGAGAGTTACATTCCGCAAGGCAATTGCCAAAATGAGCCACGGTCCTACCCTCATATGACGACGTGTGTACCGCGCATTAGAGAAGCTCGAACTCGGGTGGTTGACCCACACAGCGTCAGAGCTGAAGGAAATCCTCTTCGACAATTGCATCCAGCAATCAGTCCGCAGCGTTCAGGGCTTCCTCGTATATGGCCGGTGGTGGTTGTTGCAGCTCGGGGTAGTTTATTGTTTCGTATTGATGCCGTTTAATAAACGTCGATTACCTAATCTAGCTTCGAGAGGCGGCTCGTTCGCCGGCCGGCCGGCTATATGCTGACCACGGCGCGATCTTCATGGTGGTGCGCTTAACTGGGTTAGTGGGTTTCGCGCCACTCGCCGCCGCCGGCCGTCTGTATATGTGCACGAATCAGCGAGCACATGTGCTCGGCTCGGCGGCCGTGTCCCTGCCCTTAAGTGGATTAATTAGGGTGGTCGAAATTATTGAACATGTCCGCAAACGAAAGAGCAATGGACAGACAAACGGAAAATTTAATTTCTCTGTCAGTCATTTGTGGCTGGGTCCGCTGATTATTATTGAGTAATGCAATCAAGCGGAATTGGTAGTATTTATGGTGAGTGATACTGTGATGTAGTAGTCGCACTTGGCGGAGCTAATTTGCGTCAGCTCTCTCAATTGAGATATCTACAGTCGAGCAGAGAAGTGTAGTGAAAGGCAAATTGATTTGCGGACATGGCTGGCCCACTGATTAATCGAGATTTGTGAAATCACTTGTGAGTGCGGTTTGAGATTGAGATCGGGGGTAAGCTGAGGCAGCCTCGAAGAGTGGTAAGTACTGTCCTTTTAATAGATTTTCAATCAGGCAAATGTTTCAGTTGTCAAGTAGACAAGTTGTGAAAGAATTCTTCTACGATCAGGTCAACCAATTTCTACCAAAGTCTTTCTTGAAATGTTCTGTGGGCTGTTGCAGACATGAAAACAGTCCGCTCTTCTACCACCAATTACCGAACCAAACAATGTACAGGGTGGGCCAAATACAAGTTTCTTTTAAAAAATGCAATAAAATGAACAAAATTAAATTTTTCCCATGTACCTATTATGGCTTTATTAGTAAGAGCAAACATTCCCATTAATTATGGAACACAACGTCGTTCAAGTGGCTGCCTTCGCGCCTTCTGTCGCTCCAATTTTCCGAGGCCTTGTTGATGTTTCGGACCGTATCTCACTGATGATATTGGCTTGAATCGTTTCCGGATTGTTGGCATAACATCGGTTCTTCACACTTCCCCACAAGAAAAGTCCAAAGCGGTCAAATCGCACTGTCACTCTCGAAAATTACGTGCGGATTTTCCGAGCCCCACATGCGGCAATTTTGTTATACTAAACAACTTTTTGCACTTTTTGAACTTGCATACAGCAGGCATGGTGGGAGCCTCATTTCATGATACTGGCCGCATTCAAGAATCTAGTCATCTTAAGTCGACTAGATTGGTCTGGATGAGATGCAACCTGAACACAAAAACTAGATTGGTCGGGAACGTCACGTTTTCTACGTCAGCCACATATGAGAACTGTCAACTTAGTACTCAGTCACGAATTTCTCGACTAGATTCGTCGGCTACCCCTCCATAAACGTCAACTGAAACAACTGCTCTCTCGACCGATTTCGACCAATCAAAACCGAGATTCACTTAGTGAGAGAGCTGTCAGACTTACTAAACTAGATACTTGAACGCCCTCACTAACTTTCTGTCAAGATTTCGAGCGGAAAACAGCTGTCAGTGTCAAAATAATCAACGATTTAAAAGGCCCACCCTTTACATCCATGCTTTCTTAAAGACAAACCTCTTTATCACTCTGGTGTAACGGGAATTATTCCGCTTGATATTTCGAAAGGATTTGACGAAGTTTGGCATCAAGATCTTTTGTCAAAAATGCGTGTTAAAAAATGGATCTCAAGGTTGGCTATGAAAGAACATTTCCCCATTGAAGTATCAGCGATACCAAATAGACCTACTCGACTTCAGACCATTTAGGGAAGCTCCTGTCAATCTAGCTTCTCCTTGGGCATATCCATATGTGTTGCTCCTGTTCGTCATGATTGAGCACTTAACATGTCAAATGACAACCACAATTTAATGGCTTAAATATTAACATCCTGCACCACCAAACGGAACAATGTAAATGATGAACGCAACCACTGTCCCATCATCTATTACTCGAAATCCGTCCTCGTATGTGCGGTGAGTTCCTAATTTCCTTACAGTCACCCAATTTCAAATATCCCCAATCATTCGATTGAAATCAAGTGTTATTCCATTTAATTTAAGGCAGCTCCGATGAGTTCACCACAAATCCCTGCAAAACCCCATTCCCACATACCTTCCATAATCCTTCGAATATTTATTGCTTCAATGACATCTGAAAAATTGCAATCTCATCACTTTGTGCGCTCCGGAAGTTAAGTCCTTAGCACATATGCAATTGAACCGAAAAAAAAGGATCAACACTCCCAACACAATTCCTCTTTCCATATCGAACTGTTTCTGCTGCAAAGGTCCTACATCTTGGGTATAGTGAAATGCGAAATCCTGGCTAAACCACCAATTGACTACAACGGCAAGAGCCGGACACGACCTACATACTGGCGAGCGAGCATTCGGGGGACACACAGAAAGGGGCACAAACTGGAAGCCCCAATTGTGGTCAGATTTGGTTGGCAATTTGTGCGGTATGCCTGTGGAGACCATAAGTTGCAGCCAGCAATAGCACGAGTGGTCCTGTCCAGTGCAGTTTTTGGGGTTTTATGGCAAGAGTGCTCGTAAAGTTTGCCAGCGCGCCCGCGCCAGACCCCAATGAACTTGGCATTGGATGATGCTATGGGTGGTTATGGGGCTCTCTTTTGCAGGAAATAGCTTTGGGTTGCAATTATTTTGATTTTCAGTCAGTGCCATGTGCCCGAGCAGCGCTGCAACATTTCGAAGGAAGTTACTTAATTTTTTAATGGACACAATTGTGAAAGTTGCGACAAACTCTTAACTTTATGTTTCCAGGGCGTAGTAAGTGTACAATCTAGAATTGGTGCACTCCGTTTATGGCTTACTTTATGCGGTGGCGGGGTGAGGTTAACAGTTTGCAAGTAACTTGTTGGCTTGTTTTAAGTGATGATTTGTGGTATTTTTGGGGAACACAGTTTATGGGAATAATTAAGAATTCCCCTTCTGACCCCATTTTGGACTGTTTTCATTTGGTTGTGTGCAATTATCATCAGGCGACGAAATTGTTGATATTGTTGTTCATTTGCTTTTAGTTTGAGATAAAGAAAAATGCAAGCCCGGCTTTATGGGAATAAATGTTCGACCGAGTGGTTTTGTTCAAAACTATGCCCGCAAGGAAAAAGCGGGGTCGGCATTCTGTGAGGCGAAACGTTGAAGCGTTTTCGTCTGCACGAACGATTTATTTTGATTCATTTCCTTCGTGCGCACGAAAACATTGCAACGCTTTCGCTTTACGGAATCTGACCTCAGGTTTCAGTTTACTTCGGCTACGACATCCAACCTTAAGGTAAGGACCTTTATAAAATATCTCAAAATCTTACAACTGTTTCGAGAAGATTATCTCATCAAAGTAGTCCGTCTGCCACAGTCACCAATTTGGGAATGGGTTTATATTTAGTAATAATTAGTCGTCACAATAAATTAAAAAATCAGAAGATGGTAATGCCCGTGACCCATAATTAAAAAAAAACGTTTCTTCTCAGTTAAATGTTCCGTGTGTGCACTGTGCACGCATAACTCTAAAACGGATCGTTCGATTTTAACGATTTTGGACTTGATGTATTCGTATTAGCCCAAGGAAGGCTACCTTTTGTCACGAAAACACTTTAATGGAATGAAACAGGGGACGACAGTTTCTATGGGGACCGCACTATATAGATAGAAAAAGGGGGAGTGCCACTTTAAATACAATAAAAATGATTTTGGCGTCTCTCACGCAGCCAGTGAGAATTTCAAACTTTTCATGTCGCAGTCGTAATGCAGGACGTATGGCGAGGGCAACATTTGGTGAAAATAGAAAATCCAGACATTCTGAGAAAAAATCGAGATTTCTCCAAAAAGAGTCAGATCAAAAAAAGATTGATCTTTTTGCCAGATCGAAAACGACATAAGCAACAACGCAATCGGGATCAGCTAAACAGCACATCATGCTGTTTTCAGTATCTACATTTGTTCGAAAACAGAACGCTGCACATGGACTATGACATTTTTTGTTGATGATTTGATAAACCGACAGTTGGGGTAGTTGATAATGATGATGACAGGTCACAGGTTTCCTTTTCGTTTCGTCATTCCAATTAAATTGGAAGGACTTGCTACTGCGTGTGGCTTACCACATATCTGTGGGCAATTTGCATTGTGAAGAGTAAAGTTAACCAACTGCATTTGATTTTGTGTCGGTACAATTGGATTTGGGCATTTTTAAAAGTTGCGCAAGCTCGACGCACCCAAAATTTGTAACGGGACGCGTTTGATTTTAAAGAATCTCAAATCAAATCAAAGTCGCTTGAATGCGACGATTTTTTTGAAGATGTTCTCATTCCGCTGATTCCGCTTATGTAGAACGAGTTGCCATTCGTATTCAAGCGTCTTCAATTTAACGTGAGTCTCGTTTTCGCTATAGCAATAATTAATAAATCGCAAGGACAATTGCTGGATGTTTGTGGCATCAATCGATTGAATTCTCATGTTTCCCACATGGTCAATTGTATGTGGCGTGCTCATGCTCACTCGTCAGCAAGCTTTGTACGTGTACGTGCCCGATAACAAAACGAAACATGTTGTGTATAATGTGTACCATGAAGTACTTCAGTAAAAAAGCGGAATGTTGGCAGACATGTTAATCAGTTCAGTTTGAAAAACATCGAAAATGTTATACTGAAGTTATAACAATTGTACTTAATAAAACTTTTGAATAAAGAATTAAAATAGGCAGAATTACATAAAGCAGCATGTGTATGCTCTAAATTATTATTGTTATTACATTAAAGAATTTGGACGGAACGAAGTTCGCCAGGTCAGCCAATATTACTACTGGAGTTGACTTTTATTTTACAGTAGAAGAGCAACCAAAACGACACTACCCCATGCCGTCACGATAAACAGTCAAAAACTGACTCTCGAGTAAAATTCCACGGACTACCAAAACTTTTATATTTGTATACATAGAAAATGGTAAAACGACAAAAATGTAGGCTCTTCGAAAGAGTGAAGGAAACCTTACCGACAGGTTATATAATATAAAAGGTGTTAGCTTAGAGATGAAGAAATTATTGAAACGGCTTCAATGGCTCATTAGTAAAGGCTCTTCAAATATGGGGATGATCCTATGAAAGGATGTGTACATCAAAGCACCGATCAAGTATGTGTGGAAAAGACCATGTAAAAGACGATTCTATGTCCCGCTCTGGGGCCCTACTCTCTATTTCGTTTCGAAAGTCAATCCTATTCGAAATTGCTTTCCGTTCCGCTTTTAAATGGGTACTCTGTAACACTTTCGAAATATAGAAAATAATACTAAATACTTTTTGAACCTAAAAATAATTTTTCTCGAGTCTCTAATTTATTTCGTAGAAGATCTGTCTAAACAACAAAAAAATCAAGGAAATACACGTACGTAAAAAAAAATTTAAAAGGAAAAATTATAATTTTTAGTGAAAAAATTTCAAATAAAAAAAAGTATAGGTAATGAATTCCGTTTCTAATAAAAGTATTTTTCTTTTAAACTCAAGGTATGGCCGTAACCAGTTTATACGGGCAGTAAATGCAAAGTACGGCAGTGCATCATTC
This sequence comes from Cheilosia impressa, assembly GCA_948293265.1. NCBI lineage: Eukaryota > Metazoa > Arthropoda > Insecta > Diptera > Syrphidae > Cheilosia > Cheilosia impressa. Next base: position 2,354,795 of record OX411880.1, read on the forward strand.
ATTTGTATGGCAAATTAGGATGTGCACACATGAACTCCACAAAAATTTCAAACTGTTTTTGTTTGAAATGCATATTTTTTATTGAAGATTCCCTAAAAACTCAAATATGTTACTAAAATTCAATATCACTAAGAATTTTTATCAAAAACTTACATTTTACGATATTTTTTTAATATTTCCGTTATCTGATTTGTTGTAGAAACAAATTTTCCACATTCGAATGATTTTGACACTCGTAAACGTGTTGCTAGGTACCAAAATTTCACTTTCGGAATTTTAAATCCGTGAGTAGTAGATTTCATTCCGCTTTCGAAATAGAGAGTTCAAAACGTTCGTTTTCAAAAAATTTTACTTTCGGAACGAGATACAGAGTAGGGCCCCTGGTGCCTATAGTCTTCCGTAACGATATCACAGCCCCACTCAACCTAACCTATTTTTCTAACGCTAAACAGTGATAATTGTTGTTTTTCAACATATTCCTAAGGGATTTTTGTTTCGCAAATGGATTTGAGGCATCCATTATTATCCTCCTAGTATCCTACAAGTAGTTTTTGAATATTTATATAGTTTTACCAAGTGTAATCATTTAAGACACTGACACTACCCTCCAGGGATACAAATACAAAAATTGCTCAATTGAACAGCCTCTCGGCAAATAGATGGTAACCATTTCAACTGACTATTTACTGTAAAGAATCAAGTCCAAATCAAATATCGATTTTGCTCACAGGACCAACACTGCCAGAGAGAAATAATCAAACGTCAAATCCTAACCATGAATAGGACCTTGCATAGGATAACCAAATTGAAAAAAATCATCAGTCGGATATCGATGACGGCCACAAAAAACACCCATCCCCCCAACTCGACAACACTCGAGGAGTGTGTGAAGACACACCTGAGGTCGACATACACACATCACCATCACCATCGCCATCATTCATGAATCAAGTGATTGTTCCCACTCGAAGCAAAAGCGGCAACAGCTTACTAGAGCGAGGATTCAGATATAATACCTGTGCAGACAAAGCCACCGGGTTTTTGGTTCCCTTCGCAGGAAAACACCAAAAGAGGATAACTTTCAGCAGCTTGCCTATGAACAAAAATAAAAACTCAACTAGGGCCAACTTCATGGGTGCATATATACAGACACACCATCAGCGAAAGTATAAGCCTCCTTTCCGATACGCCTTACCTCCAATGAAACGAATGATTTAGGACTCTGCGATATCACAAGTCGGTCGGTTGTGTCTTTTAGCTGCCTCATCCTTCGATTTACGGCTGGATAAGCGAACGCGTATACATGGTTTGGGTATAATAAAACGTATTCTCCTTTTGTTGGCACCCAAAAAAAAAAAAAAAACGAAGACCACAGAGAAAGAAAAGTGAAAGAAAAACAATTTTTTTCCTCTCTCCTGTCCGAGGATAATACCTTTTTAGGGATGTTGGATCTTCTGGGTGCTGTGTTCACGTTGAGCGATATCTGTTTTTCCAGCAAAACGGTAGATTGGTGGAAGGAACCGACCGCCGCGACGCAAAAAGGAATTATGAGGGATTTGTAATAAAATGAGTAAATCGCAAATAAAACATTCTCAATTGGCAAGGCAGTAAAAGCGATGAGGAAAAAATAAGAAACAAGGTACAGAGATATGTACTTTATGCTCACAATAACTGCGAGGCAATTCGGGGGATAAGCAGATGTTTTACAGCTCATCCAGAGTCCCTTTTCAAGACTAAACGACTTACTTTGCCACGGAAGAGATCGCTTATGGGCGCATAGGATTTTGAAATATGAATCTGTAATGAAAGTGTCTCAAGTAGGGCCATGAAATATCGGGGTCAGAGATTGCGTCTTTGGGTTCGGCAGACTCTTGCAATAAGGGTTACGTTTGAGGCAATAAAAAACGTTTTCAACGAAATTGACATGCAATTGAGGTTGGGCCATTTGGACTCGTTACATTATCAGTGCTGGCCGAATCTGAATCAGAAATCTGAGAGAAGGACATCTTTTTTATGTAAATTTCAAATGACGGTAACAAAAGCGAAAATGGCTGAGTGTAAGATCAAATTAACCGACAAAAAGCGACACAGGAAAAAAAATGTAAGACCAATGACGGTTGGATATAAACTTGAACTTGGAACGCCAACTGAAACATTTTTGAGGAGACTATAAAGCTGCGATAAACTTTTTATCGATTGCTGAGGTTGGCTTGCCGGATCGGCAAGATTCTCCCCAACGAAACTCCAGCTTTGGGTAGAGGAACTTCCTTTTATTACCTTTTCTCTTAAATGTATGGTTTCATTTAGTTACAATTTAAGATTTCACAATTCAAAGTTAGAGTTCAAACAACGGGTCCGTCTTGAGACAGTCTCGCCAGTCTACAGGTCTGTCTTGCGACAGTTGGGCAGTCTACAGGTCCGCCTTGTGACAGACTCGGCGGTCCACTGTCCACTGTTCTGCCTTGCAAAAGTTCGACAGTCTACAGGTCTGTCTTGTTAAAGTCCCTGCTGTCTACGGGTCCGTCTTGCGATAGTTCGTCGGTCCACAGGTTCTCCTTGCAGCAGTCCTCCACTGCCGCAGTGATGCCAACCCTAATTTTCAAAAGTCTGTAAGTAGATGAAAGATAAAAATTCTGTTGAATATAACATAATTTTATTCGACCGCTGTAATCGCTGGAATCGATATAAAGGGTGATTTTTTAAGAGGTTTAGAACTTTTTTAAAAAAAAAAACACGAAAAATTCGAAAAAATGAATGAAATATTTATTTGAATCGATAGTTTGAACCTTGCAATTTAATGTTTAAAGATAATTTCATGCAAATGTTGACCGCGGCTGCGTCTCAGGTAGCCCATCCGCTGAGTCCAATTTTGGCATACTCTTTCACACATATCGGCCGGTATCTCAAGAATGAATGCATGGATGTTGGCTTCCAGTGCGTCAATCGAAGCGGGCTTGTCCCTATACACATTAGCCTTGGCATACCCCCACAAAAAATAATCTAATGGTGTCAAATCGCACGATCTAGGCGTCCAATTGACCGGCCCGAATATTCTTCCGAATAGACTGCTCAGAAGGTCGAGAATGCCGATCATAAAATGGGAGCAGCGCGCGATGAACATTTCGAACCGAGCACGAATTTTGATAGTAAAATTCAATAATTTGCAAGCGTTGTTCATTTGTAAGACGATCCATGGTTAAATTGCAAACCAAACTGAAGCTGTTTGACAGTGACACAAGGTACTAAACACACGTCAGCTGTCAAAACCAGTGTTGCCAAAACCAAACCAGCTAAAAAATCACCCTTTACTTACTCGTTGTAGTGCTGGCCTTGTTTTTGAAATCATACATATTGATGTTAAACATGTTTCTGTGCTCTTCAGAGAGTTGTACCTCATAACACGGGGTAAACAGTGCACTTTATGTAAATACCAACCCTGTTAAGCCTGTTAATGTTTTCGTTTGAAGACTGTTTCTTAGTTTACTCTTCATTAAATTTACTGCAGAAAACAGGTGCTCAACATTTGCACTGCTACGGTGTGTGGAATTTGCGCAAATTCCGAGAGTAATGGGAATAATAGAGCCTTCCGGTCCTTTGCTTTTTGCCACATAAAGGATCTCTTTTCTCTACAGTAGAACAGTTTATTTCGCGCAATTTCGTTTTAAATCAATTGGAACAGACCATACCAACACTTTTGGTATAAAAAAAAGACCCACACAAGGTATCTATCCCCCTTTTCGCTGGTCCAGACAAAAGTCCGCAGCCAGCTTGTTTCTAATTAAACAGTTATTATTAAATTGCTCTCACATGTCAGCCAATTCCACTGAAAGTATTTTTAATAAAACAACTTTCCAATTGAATTTCTACCTGATCACCGTGCCTATTACCGTTAACTGAATCAATATTCATCAACTACATTTAATTACGGCATTTATAATTGTCCCGTACAATTGTCAGCAATTTCAAACTGCCCATTTTGAAATAATGTCCTGTGGCGGGACACGCATATCATCGCGTTATATTGTGACCTCGCTATAGCACTGAGTTGACTTTTATGTTCCGCACGCTCCGTTTCCACCTCGCATGTCGACGGTATAATAACGTTTTCCACCAACGGATCCTGCTTACAATGTGATTATTATTATTTTTGTGGTATCCAAACTGTAAAATCTGTAAACCTCTCATCTGGCAGAGAGACAACAAAATCCTAATTGACAATTTGGCTGATGGTTATCTGGCGAGATACGTTCATCCGTTCATTTTCAATTCAACCCGAAATACCACCGCATTCCGAAATAGAGTTCCAGCTCGTATGAAAGTGAGAGGTATAGTGCAGAAAATGTATACACAGACGACAAGCACTAACGTGAACGTCCCAATCAGCATGCATGCGGTCCATCTTCTATTCCCTGTTTGTCATTGATATTTAATTAAATGGCTCTCCTCGGGGAATGGGGCTGTGGAACGGTGGAACAGTTGACTCAGAATTCCGCCGGCCGGTCGGCTGGTATGCACACATTAGTATATAGCAAGGATAAAAGAGACAAAAACAAAAAACAAAACTGAAACACAGACAAAAAAGTCCTGTGGTGCTGAGCTGATACGGAAATTTTGCTGTGTTTTGACCGCCGCCGCCTGTTGCCATTTTGATGATGTTTACGAGCATTTTTGGGGTTCGTCTGGGGACAGCTGCCTACATTTTTGGAGCAGTAGATTTTTTTCTTTTATCTGATGTGATTAGTGTACACTTTGAGGTATGGATAGGAACAAGGTGGTGTGGTATGACAAATGGCATACATAATTCAGTTAACCTTGAAATTTGCCAATCGACCGCGGCTAAGGATAAAGGAAAGATGTTTCTGCTTCTTGTCGCGTGGGGCTCAGAATATTGTAATAAAGCTACTTTTACACGTGTCATTTCGTGACAAATTTTGACATGCCGACGTCACAAAAATTCGGCCATTCTGTGTCACTCCGGAGAGTGCGCTGCGACAGCCCGCCTAACCAGACACTTGGCAGGCCTGCCTGCATCGCCTGCCAAGTGTCTGGTTAGGCGGGCTGTCGCAGCGCACTCTCAGGAGTGACACAGAATGGCCGAAAACACGCAATGACACATTTAGGACAAATGTTTACATCAAAATGATGTCGACATGCCAAACTTTGAGATGAAAAATGGTGAATGTAATCGTAACTTAAGAAGTACTGTCAATAAGGGTAATAGAAATTTGTTTTAATGTGTGCCCCCTTGTTTAAGTATGAGTAGGTCTTGTGGGGTTCAATAGGCGTCACCATATGGCTCTGTCTAAAGGCGAATATTCAAACGATTTCTGAAGACAAGAACGAGAAGAAGTCCACTTTTTCGGAGCTTTATACAAAAACAACCTGAATGACTTTAAAAATTAAGACACCAGAAGTCTCCTAAGCTTCATTTCAAGCTAAAAATGGGTTTACCTACGAGTTGTTTAAAACACTTTTTTACAGATAGGTGTCACAAGGGACCTTAAGAGTATAGTGGGCTAAGTGTGTCACCTCTTGTTAATAGCCACTTCAATCTTACCCAAGCCTTGAGATAATTTATGACTTATATTGAGTCAAATGCTATTTAAAAAGGACACATTGATCCTGTAGTCACTTCTTATAAATTTTGTTTAGAGCTGTAATGTACTAGTTCTGACGAAGTCAGAGGTAAGGTTAGTGCCCTCTTCGACAAGTTAGATGGGTTAGGTTAGGTCATCACGTTATGACCAGAGTTAAAGGTCCATTGTAATATCACATTAGCGAGGAAACGGGTGACAGCCTGGAATTTCGAAACCGACATACTGGTTTTGTACGGATCATGACTAACTTAGATTTGCCAACTTAAGACTCTAAAGGCCTAAGAGTAGCCTGACTATTAATGTGGATGGTGATACCCTTGATATTGATCCCATCTCGAGTTGTTCCAAATTTTCGAGTACGAACAAGTCTTTGTCGGAAAAATACTACACAACTTGCTCCACTTCGAATGCGTTCTTTTGAAAGCCTCTTTACAGATCAAAAAGGCAGCTGCGCTTACTTCTAATGGTGGAGGCTCCTTTCTCATTTAACTACTGCCTCGTGTAGAGCAGTTTTCACCGATTGACCCATGCCGAGCGATGCATAAAATTTATTTTGTCCAGTCCGTCCAACCGCACCTTTTGGACAGCGCTGACATCTGGTTTGGAACCATCTAAAGCCTCAGCTAATTGTTCCCTGTATAGATTTAAACAGCTGAATGCGCCGATTCAAAACTCATTCTAAGAAGCTTGACTCCGTCAAAAATAAATCACTGATCATCATCCATTTAGCTCTGTAGAACTACCTGTTTAAAAGTGCACAAGACTGTCTTGATTGGCGTTAAATTTCTCCCGAAGTTCAGGAGGCCTTGTTGGTATTTGCTGCTCTACTGAACCAGTGGTTTTCGGTTTAACCCCCAAAAAGCACATATTACAGGCGTGGCTATAATTCTTCCGGAGAATCTTCTAAAATCTGTCACTTGGGTAAAAATGATAGATAAATTAAATTTAAAATTGTTCTTAAAATTCTAAGAAGGTAGGCCCACGGTCTTGCATAAAAGTTCCTGGCAGCGGTCCCCGCGCTCTGAGTTTAAAAAACATATTCTCAAGAGTTTTGATACCCATATTTGCAAAGAAAAAGCCCAAAGAAATTTTAAATTTCATTGACTATGCAACTAGGAAAACCGGTCTTGGTTTTAAAGGTTTAAGGCTTCACCAATACGTGCGTTTTTGATGTGATGGTGGAGTCCGTAGGATCTCTTGTAAGCTACCAACTATATATACTGAAAATAAATATCAAAAGCTGATTGGAAATGGCAACCCCATTTCAACCCTAAAACCTTGTCTCTAAATTGGTCCCCATAGCGCCGTAAAAAAGACTCCAATAGCACCTCACGACGGAGATTGCGTTAGCAAAAACAAATGAGCAAACTTTCATTGCTAAACATTTTAATAAGCATCCTATTCCAGTCGCTTTCAATTAGCGATCTACTTCCTGCAACAAAAAAGTGGGAAAAACGAAAAACGAGAAACAAGGAACCTAAAGACGACAACGCCAGCGCCAATATAAAAGGATCCAACAAAGTCGATAATCAAATCCCATTAAAAGTGCTTCCCGACAAAAGAGTACATTAAAAAGACAAGCCAGCTCGAGATGCAGAAATTAACTGAACATCTGTTCAATTAGTGCACAAAAAGGAAGCGGAAGTCGAGTTAAAGGTCTTCCCAACGAACAGAGAGAGGTCCTGCCACACTACAGAGCGCACAGACTCGATGTCAGATTAAATTCTAATTAAATTCAAATTAAAGACTTTGCCCAACTAAAATGGACTTTCGATGTGCACCCACTACAAGTGGGTAGGTACGTGTGACTCTCTGTGAGACAGGCGCATTCAAATTAAACAGCCAAAGGCACTTGAATCGGAGCGACAAACATTTTCCCGCTTCGCTCCTTCCTCTAAATTTGAAAATTTGCTTGCAAATACACCCAAGCTAATCAGCCGTTTTGTGTTTGTATATATATCTATGTCCAGTGAATAACAACACAAAACATTCGACCCAATAAATTCATTAAACTTTCCCCCAAATTCTGTGCAATTAATTTTCCAGCACACGGCGTACATACGTCCAGTCGGAGCAGATAGTAACAATAGTTTAGTTGCCGGTATTCGATACAGCAAGGATAATGGGACGGAGGTAAAAAGCCGGCCATTGTTATCGAGTAAGTCATTTCCTATTCAGAGTACGAGTGATCATGTTATCCGTGGCACGACTGAATTTCCGGTTGCATTTAACGAGAATTTGTGGATTTTTGCGTCTGAAAGTCAGTGTGCGGAGTTCCGAAATTTTCCCAGAGCGGAAGTGCACCTTTGTTTGGTATACGAGTACTAAATGCCGAAACCGACCCAAAACGGCGGCTAGGGGAAGTGAACTTTTGTTGATGGTGATGTTGCCTCAGAAGGGCTACAATGCACTGGGGGCGTTCTGCAAATTTCGCTCGGTTCACAGGAGAGCGTTGGTTCAATTAGCACTCTATTATTACGATGAAGGGAGTAGATGTAAAACGAACTATGCATGCTTTCATTATCGAACATGGGGATACGCTTTATTGTGATGATAGTGTTGGTATGTACAGTATCTATTGGAATTGGGATACAGTGCCTGGGAAACGTGTACGTAGGTGCAACTTTACCAGAGTTGTTTTAAAAGGGGGGCTACAATTTTAGAGCTGCACGCGGTTTTGAAAACTTGCTTTGATCTATTTTAGCTGCCCATCTCATAATTGACTGTCAACTATTAAGTCACAATTACGCTTGCTTAAACAAAATTCTGGTAACGAATTAGCTGCGCAGCTTGAAGCTGTTTTTGTGTTTACTTAACACATCAGGCTTTTGGGGCAGAATTCTACAAACATTTCCCAATGAAAGTTGTCCGGGGAAACTATAAGCTCAAGAGGGAGTCTTCTGCTGCTTCTCACTTTCTATATCATCAGTTATAACCTTGAGTTCAAGCCTGCAATAGCTGGTGAGGTCAGACTTAGAAGTGGACGTAGAGCTGGTAAATTCACAATTCACCGTTTGTTCGGGTGCTGTCAATGGTCAAGATGACAGACACAGCTGTACCTTACATGAGCTGCTTTACTCTTGCATGTTTGGATCTGAGGTTGGTGGGCATTTTCAGGACTAGTCAGGATACTGAAAATCAGTTGATGAAGGCTAAAGCCTTCAAAGTAAGGTAAGAGTCAAGCCTCTAGGCAACAAAAGTTTTCTCCGATAAAGACAAATTCACTGATGAACTTGCAAATGGGAAAGACAACGTCCCTTAGTAGATAAAAAACAAATTATGAATTGGCGCAACAAGTCCGCAAACCCTAGGCCAAGCCTCTCACAACCATTCGTTTGAGTGAGTTTTACATTTTTGGAACGTATGGAAGGGGTCCAAAATTTAAAAATTGATCGTAACAGCTGAATTGAGAAACTTTTCCGTGACAGTATAATGCTTTTCAAAAACGTTGGTAAAAGGTATCAAACCCCAGTGAAAAGAAAAATTTAGGTGTTCCGTAGTTCTCTGGGGGAGGGCCTTGAAGCCACTCGCTCAGCCATTTTCATCTACATTTTCATCTAAACTTAGGTCAGATAATGCTGTTGTACTGAATAACCTACCTATCCGAATATTTATGATTTCCCGGGATGGCAGAGTATATACCTTCACCAACTGACCTCTAAAGCTTTTCTTGGTTTACCCAAGTCACAAGACTGGAGACCTCATAGATTTCTATAGCCCCCTTCTATCTCCTTATTGACATAGAGTGCACGATAATATTAGTCGTGGGCTTGAAACTATTTATGTCAATGACCTTACAAGTGAAGCTTTAGGCCCGAAAAGTCCACAACTGAACAAAATTTCACACATCAGGGACAGATTACAGATAAAAGAAGTCCAGATCGGTACTCACCATCTGTTTTTCGATTTTAAGGTCACAAACGACATCATTTACAGAGACAAGTTGTGCAAAACCTTTGCTAGTTGCACTACTTCTTTACAAGTGGATACGAACTCATTGAGAATTTTGGTCTTAAAAACAGGACTTGTAGGATATATGTTGTTAGGAAACTTGTAAGCAAACGCCATCGGCATCAGCAACCGCTCCGTCAAATTGGTTATATTAAGAAATCGCTACTAGAGTTTTCCAAAACCTACTTCGTGGTATTCAAATCTACTGCGTAAAAAATGCATCAAGATTTGAATGAAGGTAAATCCAAGCCTACAAGGGATCGAAGAGAAAGTCAGTTAGATAGAATCTGAGTTGTATCCTCTCAGAAAACTATCACCTTATACAGGGTGTCCCAAATCGATCACCATATTGAGAGATGCCATAACCTTTGCAAATGGCGAAAACCGTCAGACTTGTTGAAATATTTGTAAGGCAAATAGATGAAGACTACAAGTCGACAAGCCATTTTAAGTTATACCTTGCCATGAAAAATATATACCTCCTTAAGACTGTGGATAACTCGTGCTGCAACGCGAATCTCAGCAAAAATTACCCGCCCGGCCTACACTATCTGGTCAAACACTAAAGCGCTACATTCGAAGACTCTAGAGCAACAAAATTGAAGAAAGCAGGGCCTCGTAGTGTTCATTCCGACGAGAATATCGTCGATGTAGCTGAAGAGCGGATACTAACGGTTAAGCCATTAACGTGGACCAGGCTATACAGAACCATTAACAATAAGTTTTCATTGCCGCAAATCTGATAATGACATGTGGTTCTAAGTCACGCGTCTAAATATAAACACAGGCTCTCGAAGCTCTGAAAGAGAACTGAGTAAAATTGAACCTAAAAAATGAGATTTTTGACCGATTTAAAAAATGGGTTAAAATTAACTAAACACGCGAACCTATTCATTGTTGAAAACTAACGAGATAAAAGGGTTAAAAAAAAACACATCAGTTGTTGTTAACCAAGTTTCTAGCTAATATCAACTAAACCTTTTTTTTTTTAAATATTCTGCGAAAATTAATAAATCGGTTGTTTTTTTTATAGAGTTTCCCTTAACAAGTTGACTCGGTTATAACTAATCCACTTACTCTGTGGGAGCTTTATTAACAGTATTAACTGGTATACTTTTTAACCGAAAGTTGGTTGATTTTAAATAAATAATTTTTGCTACAATCATTATGCACGAATTTTAAAGAGATTGGCTGCTTTGCCGACATAGCGAACCGATTCAACCATTAAAGAGTTTATTTATGTAGCATCACAAGTCCCCGAGGCCATAGGGATTACTCCTTCGCAAACCTCTTCTCATGGGCAAACCGATCATAATCCACCAGACATAGCCAACCCACTCGATAAGATGCCTTATCCCGAAATTAATTTGAATCGGCCGCGAGCTATTAATTAATCAAAATAGATTTCATTCCTCCCGCCAACCCATCACACCCAAAGGAGAGGGTAATTTTACACACTTTACTTGGATCGTAGACCACCAGAAGTCCAACGAAAAAATAGTCATAATAATATTTTCCCTCTCAAAATGTTTGCGCGCTCAATTTATGTAAATCCAATAGCGAAAGCAGTGTTATAAATTATTAACAATATATTACAGTCGCCCATGCCACCCGTACTATAGGTGGAGGGAGTTTATATAGGTACATCCAACGGAAGCCGCTCGCTCTCGCTCCCCAACTTCCATGAGGAAATCCGATTATAACTCTGTTCATCTCTGCAGCTCTTCTTGTTTTAAATATTTATTAATCCAACATGAAAAATTCACAATAAAAAAGATCCCTCTCTGGCTCTGCATAGACGGGACACGGGAGTATGAAAACTACAACAGAAACAGACCCGTCCGCCGACACACAAAAAAGCGGGATGGAGCGGAGCCAAACGGAACACAAACCGTCCACACACGTGTTGAGTTAATAGTGTGTTTAAAATTTAAATGCAAATCCTGTTGAGGAAGGAAAATCCAAAGTCCTCCCACCGCCATGCTTCGGGGATAAATTATTATTCAAGTTGCGAAGTTAACTAATCTCGGCGCACGATTAGGAAGGATGTGACGGCAAGGACGACGCCAGCTACGACTACGACCGACATGAACTGGACATACAACAGAGCGTAGGTATAGGTAGGGAAGAGCATTTGGTTTTCTGCGTTAGTGTGGCAACAAATCACATTTCGTTTGCCGGACCGGGACACCAAGCCCGGAAAGTTTATGTAGTTTTTATCGTCGCCACTCCACTATACGAGTGTGCGTGTGTCTTTCGGCATAACGTGCATAGGAAATATTCTAGATTTTATTAGGGAAAAATGTTTTTTTATAGCCTTGCGCGGTACCATTACATTTCTTATTTATATGCCGAAGGTATATATTTTAATAGGGGCAGCTTGTGGCAGTATTTTCAGCTGATGGTAAAGGTCAGGCAGTAGTTCATATTGCATGCTCTGCTCGTAGCTAGGGAGAGCTTAGACTTGTTAAAAATTGAGTTCCGTTGTTTTGGGTATATTTATAGAGCAAGACGTGAGTTAATTTGGCAAGCATCTTTATGAGAGCGTGTCTGTACATCTCTGCAGCTTAGGGGTTAGGTTACTCGGAGATTTTGACAGATTGTCTGGCTTTAAGTGCCCCTAATCAAATATTCATTTCAATTCAACCCGAGTTGTTGGGAGTGATTAGGATAAGCAAAGGTGTATAGGTGGGTTTGGGTATGCAGAAGTTCCTAAGCTATCAAACTTAAACTCCGACTAGGTTGACCTTTATGCGAAGTGGATTTCGCTGAGGATTGTATAATTTGGTTGCGTGGGCTTGGTGTTAACTACATTTCGGGAAGTATTCACTGGAGGGCACATAGGACGGGATTTTGTCCAATCCCTGAATAGGCCCTTCATGGTGATGAGCTTAATACCTAAAGAACATGATTCTCGGTCTAAATCACTCTAATAGAAGTATGATAGTTAAATAGGCAAAGGGTGACCATTGGCTCTGAATGATTGGTTTAATGTGACGAACTGGCAGAAAAGACTTTTATAAGATACCATACAACTTAAACAATATGAAAAGTGCATACAATGCTAAACGGGCCAAAAAACCTGGCGATTGATCAACTTGGCTGACTGTGGCCCGTTTTTAGAAAGGGTAATTTTAAAGTCTTTGCTTAGATGTTGGCAACGGCCTTAAATTTGTTTCAAATCTAACATTCACAGCCTACGGTATGGGTCATGGAAACTTTTGGTGCATTGCCAAATTGAATGCCGGGCTAACTCGTATAAAAAGCACCGGAAGAAATTGCGCTCCTACTCAATGTGGAGCAACTACTAATTACGATCAGAACGGGAAACGCTTTGGTCACTTTAAACTCGGTCTTCAAAACATACATACTTTGAAATTTGAGCCTTCATGATTTCTAAAGTTGTTCTTAAAAGTACTTAAAATCGGGTCGTAGACTTACCTTCAGTGCAGATAGGTCCAAAGATGGTTAGGTCAAGTCTGACATATCTCCTCTACTATCATGGCAGTTGCACTTAACGAGTAGGAGGCGGAAAATCGAGAGTTGCGGATGGCTCACTTAAGCATAACGCGGCCTTGACCCTTGCAATGAATGGATACAGTTGGCGCCCCAGGTCTGTATATAAGTACTTAGACCCAGCTTCTCAAAACCAGTCGTTTTGTGTGAGTTTGTATTTTAGGTACGAATGGAAGGGACCTGCAAGTTGAATCTGAGTGATAAGCTCTATCCCTTGGATGTTTGTCAGAGGTGGCGAAGTGGAAAAATGAATGAGATGTGCTTTGTGAATTTTTCCGGGGATCGAACCTGAGACCAATCGTTCAGTAGTTCATCACAATCACCACTGAGACGTGACATTAAATATGAATACTTGAAGAGATTTTGAGAATCGTCGGTGGATCGCGGATGGGGTTATCATATGTACCCCTTTAAGAAGGAAAGTGTCCCTTTTTTCGTCGTACCCCTTCAGGAGAAAAAAATTCCCGCTTTTTTATAGATCTCAAAAAAAAAAAAAACAAGTAAAAGTGTTATCATCGGCCTGGCCGATGCTTTGATACCCTCCACTGCATACAAGTCATGCAAAATTGGTTTTGTGAGGGAGGTACCAGAACTACTTGACCGACATAGCAGGTTTTCAATACCAACCTAACGACGATAAAAAGAAGTTCTCTCACCAAATTTCTTTCACCTACGTCAATTACTTTGGGCGCTATCGTGCTTTCAACAGACAGACAGACAGACGGACATGGCTAAATCGATTCAGAATGTGATCCTGATTCAGAATATATATACTTTATGAGGTCTCCGGTGACTCCTTCTTTGCGTTACAAATGTATTGGCAAAGTGAATATACCTTCCTCTGGAGGGTATAAAAAACTCCTCGCAGCTGGTTCGACATGCCACATTGAAATGCGAATTCATTCCAGAGTTTTACAAAAATACCTTTTGTGCTGCATTTTGTGTAGCATCCACTCAGTGATGCCAAACTGTGAGTAATTACCCCTTTCGTGGGCATTTTGCATTTCGAAACAAGCTATAAAAGAGCGAAGAAAGAACATTTTTATTACTGGATCTGAAGAAAGACCATTCAAGTTGAATATCGTGGGGGTTTTTCTAACAACGGCATGAGCAAATGACATTCAGATGGTAACCTACTATTATTTATAAAATCAGATGAGGGCAGGCTTATTTATTATGCGTGCCTTCGTATTTTGTAGAAAAAGTGTTTGAACTCGAGCAACTCAATGGTAACAAGGACAGGTGCGGAAGCTAAAACCGTCGACACAGTTTGACTTGACATAAATTCGTATAAGTTTTCAAGTGCACATGATGCCCGATGCCCGGCGGCTAACAAAACCCGAAAGTTATTTTGTCAAACTCTTATTGTTGCGATAAGAAGCAGAAGCGTGTTTAACTAATTGGAAAACAGCATAACAACTCGTACATCCATAAATCCTCGATTGACTTCTTTGTCACGCATTCCAAAGTTGTCCACTCTCTGCTGGCTTTTCATCGGGATCGAGAACTTCATCCGGATGTTTCCTCCCTTTCACCCTTCATACCTCCTTCGACAACATAATTGCCCCGCATTGATGGCTATCTGTATTGACAATCGAGTGTATCTACTGGAATGCTCTTGCCATCTAGTTCGTCCTCATCATCGTTCTGCTTTCGCACAGCTACATAGTATTTACAAGCGAAAAGTCAAAAACAGTCTTGGACTTGGATACAAAAATATTTTCACATCTTGTCAATTGAGGCACTGCAGGACCATGAAAAAAGATGTGAAAGTCAGACTATGTGGCAGGGCGTAACGTAAAAATGAGCAGCGCCCTCTCTGAGCCGGAAGTTTTCCAACTTTTCGCCCGCAAAAAAAAAAATAAATAAATAAAAAAAAGGAGAAATCCATTCCCTTGATAGACCATTGAAATGTTAGATTCGATGGGAGTGGGCCAGGGGACAGGGCAACAAGGTAAATTGTATTACAAGTTAGTTTGGCAAGGAACTCACGTTCATATCTCGATCTGGTATTACACACAGAATCCAAGAGAAGTGAATTATTGCGACTCGAACGTGAGGAATAAGTTTGGATTCCTTTTTTGCGCCATCTTGGCAGAGAGAAATAAAAGTTTTTATTTGAGGGCCTCTCCCAGGTGGAGCCACCCGAACCGCATAGCTCATTCATTGCAATCTGTCAGGCATTGACAGTGGCACAGGCGGAGGGGTATTGTTGGCGAAAAACGCGTTAGCCGCCATGTGATTTGTTTGGCATTTATGATTAATTTATTAGCTGCGTGGAGAACCCTTTTCATTTTCGTGCGAACTTCTTAACGAACAGAGAACCTCGACCATAAATCGAATTTGCGACTTTGACAGACAAATTAATCGGAACGAAGAGTTTTGCCAACTGAGAATTTTTTTGCTAATGCACAGACGACCATGCAGGTTTTTTTTGTGACGTAAACAGCGCAGGACTCGACTTCTAAGTGGATAAATGGTATATGGATCAAGGGCACAGCGGATGGCGAACTTGTTGCTTGGCACTTGTAGGACGGAGTCTCTCGAGGAGAATGGCAAAGGTTGTGCGAAGTGCGATTAATGTGTACGCAGGAATCATCACAATAATGGCTGTAATACTGTTAAGATATTTCGAAATTTTGGTTATCAAGACAACAGTGACGTTGTACAGAACTTTGGTCAGACAATTAGGTTCGTTATACTCCTAGTGAGGGCAACAACAATTTGCTCCCAAAAACACCTTAATCTTGGTTATTGTGGAGAGTGGAGCAGGAGTGGCAAGAGCATGTATAGCGGGTGACTTCACTGCAAATATTGATCGAAGCTGGGAAATTAAATATAGCGTCTTCGAAATGGGCACTACAATAACTTAGACCTCGACTCTCTAAAGAGAAAACTGCGAAATGTAAAAAAGAACAAAAAAAACAAGCCGGGCTCTTTAAAATGAAAGGTACTGAAGACGGTCTTGCACTACATTTAAAGCTGGATTTAGACAGACGTGCACCAAGAAGCTTCCAAATGTCAAAAAAAAAACCAAGTCGGGCGTCTTAGAATGAATGGTACTTTATAGGCACTCGAAATGCAGACGGTTTTGAATATAGAAAAGAGAACATTAGGCATACAAACCGATGAAATTCTTGTGCCGATGCCAGGAAAATATTTCCAACAAAAAAAAAACCCAAGGACAGACCATCCACATACCATTTTCGAAAAAGGAAAGAAAAAAAGTTTAAGGAACATTTTTAATATGCTGTCGGAAGAGAGAAAGAAAACCCAATTCTAGTCAATGAATAACCAATCAATCACCCGCTATACAGAAGAGGGTAGCTTACAGGCCATAAAGAGTCTAAGAAAAAAAAAGCCGCTTGTTCTAAAGTCTTCAAGTTCGGAGGCAATTCCTTGGAAAGGCGGATACAATGATCATCAACCAGATAAGTGTGGATGAAAGCATGCCGATGATTCACCTCTATAAGTCTCATATAATAGAAAGGCGATCTTTTGAGGTCAACGTGGGCTTTGAAAGAGACTTTCACGGCCCCTAATGAAGTACAGGCGAAACAGGGTTTGGTCTTAAAGTAAACGGGGGCAGTTCCACATAAATGCTTTAAGCAAACAAGCAGACGTTAAAAATTGATAAAACGTCTTCAAACCACGCTCAAATCAACCAGTAGTTGGATATGTTGTCCTATGCAATCGACACAATGCTTTGTCCACGTTAAGTGGCAGATCAATCAATGCTGTAGTAGAGAGGATCTTAAATCCTAGAGAATGGGATTGGAGAAGGAAGACCAAATCCATGTGTCATAGACCAAGCCACCGCGGATGCCAAATCGCTAGGACTGCACAACTAGATGCGAGTGCAGAGGATGCCAAGGGCGGTGATTTTTTGCAAGTCAAAATCCCGTTTAGTAAGTAAGTAGGTTTTAGTACTACCCAATGACCATCAGTGTTACGCAAACGCTTCAACCGCTTAATATGTCACTCTCAATGAAACTTCCAATTCAGAAACAAGACGAACGCCATGCGCTCAATAATAATGTTGTTAACCATCATGGAGGCCTCTTGTGATCCAAGAAGCAGGGCGACAGAAACAGCACCAGCTGTGAAACCCAAGGAATGCTATTTGAAGAAGAAACATCGCAGAGCGGTTGAGCAGTATCTATTTGTACACTCCCACTTGTCACTTTTTGAAGCGGTTTTCTTACGCTGATATACGTGCAGGGTGGTCATGTTCGTAAACTAAGAAAAAAATTAACTGGTTGTACAGAATTTTTGTCTCCCTGTCTTTTCGAATAGTGGGCGCGTATTTATAAATATCTGAGGAATACTGTTCTCACGACTAAACCTTTGAATATCTGAACCAAACGTAATGCTTTTTGGCAAAGGAATGAATTGGTCAAAATTTAACAAAACGGCTTGACACTCGGCCGCATGAATGTGACTTAAGCCACGAAGAACCTGCAGCGACAGTAGCAAGTGAATCGGCATGTGTACAGTTCATAATTTACGCAATATGTAATTTTGATAGAAAATACAGATTTTTAATTAGAAAGCTTAAATATTTTATTGGCGTGGCGGCCTTTTATCTTTTATCTTTTGTTGAAATTTTCAATGACCGCTTCGCATAAATGTGGCTGAATTTCATTAATACACCTTCCCACTTCCTCTTTCAAAGGCGTTGCAGGTCGTGGGTTTGTTTGTATAGACCTCTGACTTTAAAAAACACCAAAGAAAAAAGTCGAAAGATCATATATAGCCAATGAGAAACACTATCTTGTAAATTTGGTGAGCAATGCCTTGAACAGCAATGTATAACCTTTTGTCTTTGTCGTTTAGATTAGACAGCGTTTGAGCTCAGATTCTAGTTGAATATGAATGAATTGCATACGAAGTCTTTGGCTGGCCCAAACTGTCCTTAAAGCTCTCAATACAGCTGTTAGGTGACGCCATCAAAAAGCACTACATTACTACTACAACCAATAATACGACTCTCGAGCTAGCGCGATCTTTGGCAAACTGCCCCTATAGTTGGGTTAAGGCCTCTTTCCACTCGAGAGCGTCACCTTAGGTGAGATCTTTCGCTTCTGTGTTTTTCCTTCAGGTTTGTCATGACAAAATCAACAAAATCTCTGACTTTGCTAATTGTGTAGGTATGTCTTCTATAAACTTATTGTTCGTTACTTTTCAAATGCGAATAATGAAACTAGTATTGCATTTACTCCTCTCGTTGGTATTTTCCAACTTCTTCAGTTCTTTATTCGAGCTTATTGCAAAGCAAACTCGACACTGAATTTTAAATACAACAGCACCAACTTTTCGCATCCACCCTGTATTCAAAGAATAAGCTGTAGGGAAAACAGTTTTGATTTGAAAATGATAATCGTTGCTGCGCACCCCCATTGGTGTGACATAGAGTGAAACGACTTTTTACAGCGGTTTTAGTTTTATAGCTACGTACCTAATTCGCTGACGACAGCAGCGTCCGCTGTCCACTGTGCGATACTGAGTGCGGAACATATACGAATATGACACACAACCCGCACGGTTTCTCGACAGAAAAAAATTCTTTTCATATTTTTTTTTTATCGTTTTTGGACCCATTAAACAATCAGCTTCAATTAAATTCAATTAAAGAAAATATGCTCGCATAGCTGATGCTCCTCCGGCCAGAGAGAGACAAAAGGTATGATGTACGACATCCACCGCTGGAAGATGATGATGACGACAACGACGATGGCGATGGCGATGGCGACAATGCCTCCGATGGCAATAACAATTGTATGTGTACCGCCACCATAGCCGGTCCCTAGAGCTATCTGTCCCCGGCACACTCAGCATCAGCAGTGTATGTGGGCCTGGACTTGGGCATCCAGTCTGATTTGAGGGCGAGGGAAAGTTTCCGCTATTACACACGAGCACTCGTGCATCGTAGAATATGAAATATCGAACCAGGAAGACCCGTCCGTCTGGAATGGCAATAAAAATGCAGTAAAACGCTGCCAGCTCCAGAGATTACCGATGCACAGAAAACATTTTATTTACTTAATAATATTTCGGTGGACGAACGCTAGCCGATGTATCTCTCGCTCGCTGCTCTGTGATACCAACTTCACCGACAACGACACCGACTCCGATGAATAAAGCTGGAGACCGGGGGAAAAATAAAGAACTGCGGAATTTAATTTTGGGAAATAAGCACGGATGGATGAACAAATGGACATTTGGATGGATAGATGTAAGTTTATGTCTGTGGATTTCTGCGGGCTCGCTCTTGAATGATGCCATCATCAAGAACATCACATGGGAATATAATTTATACAGACTGAGTATAAGGAATGCAAGTGTGGGCGCTTGTACGACCTCGATTGCAGCAATGCAAAAATATGAATGGATTTGAATATGGTAGAGAAGCTTCAGAATGGATTATCACTATTATTTATGCTGCATACCTGCATATCTAACAACTACGACTACCTACATAACAATGGCAAACGAGAAGTTGTCTTAATTTGATTACATTCCTAGGCAATATCGATGTCCGTATATCTGCTGGAGAGACTTTTAATGGCAGATTCGTGAATGTGTTGTTTATTCAAACCCTTAATTAGCAAAACATGAGAGAGCATTGTATAATGGAAGCTAATAATTCGTTGCAAGTAATCAAGTGGATATAGGTAGAGATGTACTACCAAGATGATAGAATAATGGATTCGATTGGCACTACAGGGCCGAGCATATCCACAGAAATAACTCCAGAGAATCAAGGTTTCAGAAGCAGAACCAAACAGAAATTTTCAAGTTTGCCTGTGGTTAGAATTTTGTGTTTCTTGAACTATTTTCAATAGTAGTTGTTGGTATATTGAAAAATCATTCGATTTTTAAGGAACATCCAGGAATTGAATTCACCTTTCATTTGGTCCATGGTTCATAAGAATCTCTTTAAAACCACCGCCTTAATCGGTACGCAAAGTAACGTGTAGCCTACGTGTTGAAGCCGACTTAATAGTTAATACTTTAAATAGAAAAACAATATTCAAAATAGTCTTTTGATATTAAGTCGGTCAGTATATAAAAAGAAAAGAAAAAACAAGTTTTCACGGAGGGAAAAAAATATATTTAATAAGAAAATAACATAGAAAAAATAAAAAAAAGATAATTTCCTCCTTTTCTTATTATTACATAATAGGGTATTACATTATTATCACGCAAGCATACAGTCCACGGACAGAAACTGGTTATCGAACACTACGCTCAAAAAGAAAAAGATTGGATTTTGAAGTTTTGAAAAAATTGTAAGCTAAAAGCTCTCGCTTTAACTATTATTTTTGATAAAAAAAATTGTTGTTTGAACAAAAATCGTTCTTGGTGCTTATTTTTGCATTTTTACTTTTTTGAAATACTAACAATTAAAAAAGTTGAATTTTACTACATTCAATTTCAACTACGCAATAGTTGTGTACAAATTTTCTTTCATTCATCATGCCCCCAAATGACGCCATGAGAGAGAGGATCGACGGCCGAAGAGAGTACAGTCATAAGAATCACAGAGCACTAATAGGAAATTTAAGAGAAAAAGTTTTATTTTAAAAATTCAAAATTTTGCGGAGGCAGCGTGACCATTGTGCGACTTAAGTAACAATTTGGCACTTTTTTCGAGATTTTTTGCTATTTTGACTGAAGAGAGCTATTCAACGGCTAAAGAGAGGTACAGTCATAGGAAATTTAAGAGAGCATTTTCAAAATTTCCGGGGGAATCGGGTAGGAGCTAAGAGTAGGAAGGAGTGCTGTCCAGTGCTGCCACAAGGGAAAAAATTTGCGTAGCAAAACTTAATTTCTGTAGCAAAACTCAAAAGTCCAAAATATAATTTTTTTTTCGAAAATAAACAAAAAACACTTAATTCTTTATTCAAAGTAAATATTTTTTTAAGGACTAGTACAAGTATAGTTGGTAAACTATATATTTTACAAAACTATAATCAAACAAAAAAAAAAAAAAAAAACATTAAAAACTTCACTTAAAAGGCGCTTTGCATGTAAGCATTGCCTTTATTACAAGATTTTTGTTCTCATTTCGTGCTTAAAAAAAAAGTAGCAAAGTAGGCGTTTTTAGGGAGAGTGCGTAGCAGCGTAGCAAACGGGCAATTGCGTAGCAGTTTTGCTACGATCGTAGCAAAGTGGCAGCGCTGGTGCTGTCTGCTATTATGTTATTTCAAAACATAGTTTTGTTGTCAGTTGTCATTTTCAAGATAGAATTGATATAATACAAATATTAAAAATGCGAAAATAAGATTATTACTTTTTAGCGACCGCAAATGCAATTTTTATGAATTTTGGTATAGGGATAGATGGGACCTCTGAGAATGACACAGGCGAAAACAAAACGTGAAGGGGTGAAGTAGGGGGTTCAAGTTTAAATGACGAACCAATTATTTCTCAAGTTAGAGATTATAAAATTTATCATAGGTACCTATATTTGGTATGAAAGAAATACATTTGCTGCGTATTTTACCAATGATTTTAAATGTGTAGGGCTAATTGGTTGGCTGGAAAGATAGGATAGTTTTGGACCCGATAAGTGGAGCTGTTGTTGATACATATAAATATTTTAATTGAGTTTCTCGAAGTACTAATTCTACGCAGACGAAGTCGCGGGTACCAGCTAGTTGTTAATAATATCGAATTAGCTTGTCAATTCACCTATTGTATTTTCTTAAATCAACAGCAGATTGTTATTTCCATAGCAACTTTTTGTCAGATCCAGCATTTTAAATTGTTGGTTCATCAGCTTTTGTAGTTGTCCTTTTTATGTACAATACCCTTTGTTTTGGAATAATTTGTATAGTTGCCAAACACACGCTATATAAACTATTTTTAAAGCAACTCTCTTTAAATCTAATTTGTGCCCAGTTTCTAAGCAATTGTTTCTATGTAAATTGTAAATATAACATAACGTTTAATTCAGTTCTCTTTGTTTTTTTGTTTAATTTATGTATTTATTATGTTACAGTTACTGTTTTCGCTTTCATTGTATCATGCATGATAGAATATTTTGTTGACTCGTTCCAATTTGGCTTTGAAACGTCGACAGCATCATATCTGGTAATAGAAGATTAAGTTATCTGTTATAAGAAAAACTGCTCTTTTGTTTTCGTTTCGCTACATTGTCGTCGGTCGTCGTTCCTATTCAAGGGAAATCAAAGCACTCTTGTAAAATAATAATAAAAGATACGCAAACATATTTATAAGTTTAATAATTCGATGTATTAAAAAATTAAATTTTACAGGTTGAATTAAATTAATTTTACTTCTTATTTGAGTTAAAAAAAATTGACTCCAAATGGTATTTCCTTATACATAGGGGAAAATGTTTCCAAATGTTTTGGAGTTGTACAAGTCAGATACTCGTACATAGGTAGGGGGAGAAGGGGATGGTGTAAACGCGGGGCAGGTGTGAACATTCCATCCTCCGACTACACACTACTATGTAGCAACAACTAGTATTTGGCAGTACTTACAAAAAATAAACACGATTACACTATACTAAAGCGGGGAAGAACCGATTTCAGTGTAAAATTTTATTCACGAAAAAAGTTTCTCGCTGCCACAAGGTAAAATTTTGAATGAGTGTTAAATCGTGAATTTTAAGTGAAGTTTTTGAGCAATTCGAAGTGAAAGTGTATGTTTTTGTAGCTGCAGCATAGTAGTTTCAAGTTATTTTGGTAAGTTCTTGTTTGGCAACCTTTTTGACTTGTCAGAAAATTTTCTTCTCAAAAAGGCCAACTGGGGCAGCTGTAAACGGCGTAAAGGGGGTACTTGTGAACGCGTTTACACCTGCCCCATCTTAATGAGTTTTTAAGCTGAGTGTTAAAATTGCAAATATCCACTTCTATTGCTCTGATAGAAGATGGTCCGTACCTACACAAAGAAAGGGAGGGTTGAAATCCCCGAATCGGTTTATATGGCTGCTATTCGTGAAGTCATGTTTCAGAAGAAATCTTACAGATAAACGGCTGCAAAATTTAAAATAAATTTAACAACTTTGTTTAAGGCTATAACAAATCAGAGTGGAGTTCAAGAAGTTGATGAACCTAGTCTTATGGGAGGTGAAGTGTGATGATGATGACTTTGCAGCTTCAATGCCTTCTGAACAGCCTTACTTGTCGGAAAGGGGAGCTTTGGAAGAACTTTCTATTCTTAATGCTTACAATGAACCCTTAATACCACAATCAGATCATGACTCTCAAAAGCTCAATGCATAGAAAGTGTTCGTCCATTTCCAAAGTTTGTTCGAAAAAATACTGGCAAAAGAAAGCTGGCTAAATCAACCATCTACACAGATACACCGGAAAAAAATAAACTTTTAGAAAAATTTAATGCAAAACAACCGAAAAAGCAACAAAATTCAAAAGCTTTTCCAAAAAAGAATTTGGTAAGGACATTATCTAGAACGATGTTTAGATTTTTATTCACTGTCTTTTTCTGTAGCGACGGCAGGATTCATCGGACTCTGAAATAAGTGTGAATTTAAATGATTCATCTGGCGGCTCTTACTTTTGTGAAGATTTTTCATCGGATGACTCAAAGAATTGTCAGAAAACCTGATGATCTCAAGGATGGAGAATTTGTTTTAGTCAATGCCGATCACAAAGGACGTCCGATTTATTTTGTTGGAAAGATAGTGCAAGTCCATAACCGATTTGACTTTGACATTCAATTTTTAAGAAGGTCTGCATCGAAAACTTTAAGCTTTATATATCCACTCATTGACGATATCTCCATCGTTTCGCGAAATGCGATAAAATATATTCTTCCTGGTCCAGTTGATCTACCAGGAACATCTCGAGCTGCATCTAGATACACTTTCGACACTGATTTAAGCAATTTCGTCATTCGCTAATTTATTTAAAATAATAAAATTTCTTGTTTATACCTACCCCACATGAGTTTTAGTTTTGTTTACACATACCCCAAGGACGGGGCAGATGTAAACAATATTACTTTGTTTTTTAAGGTCAGGGATTTTTATATAGATTCTGATATATTTCAAAATATTTTATACAAATCGAAGGCCAATATTAAAAAGTTAATTTTTGTTCAAAGCCATGTGGTATTTAAAGCCCCAAATTTATTCTACGACCAAACTTCCAAAATTCGTTTACACCATCCCCTACTCCCCCTACCTAAAAGGAGCAACATACATTAAACCGGCTTCGATCGTCCCGCCTGCTATATGGTTAAGTGCCAAGTATCATGAGTCTACTCGGGCTCTTCGGCATTTACAGCTTACAAACTCAAAAAGCAGCTTAAAGATTTGAGCCTGGATTGTGAAAGAATTGCTAGTGTGCCTCCAATATTAAATGAGTACAAATGATCTTTCTTCTATTGACCTACTCGTAAGCAATCTTGCCCTTTGAAGTTCCCCAGAAATTTTCGAAGTTCAAAACACGTTTCGTATAGAAAGATGCTGCCTTCGCTCGAACTTTTTAAATGCCAAAACCAACATCAAATTAAAAAGCACGCCAGTTTTTAACCGCCCTATTTCCTGTCAAAGGGTAGTAGGTCACATTTTAAAATCTCTAACGACGACCTCATTTACTTTTCACACCGAAGGGCGTCCAGACATCAATCGCATTTCGTTTTTAATACACGACACACTTGCCTAAACAATGTTTCACTTCAACAGACGTCTACGCGCTACCCAATCGATTATAACAGTATACACCAGCCTATTCAGATTTGTCGAAATCTAAACTATGTCACAGCTTGACACAAATTTGTAAAACTATTTCCAATCGATAGAACCCAACCCATACTTTTATTTCATGACATCTCACATCCAATGCCAGCGGCACAAGGGGCACTCAACCATCACTCTCCGTCTCATCAATCGTACACATCGATGATTCTGAACGAAGGATACTCTATCTTGCCATCGTTGTGTGGCTGCTCTATCCTAGATTACCGCTGTCGAACAGTTAAGTGTATACCACTTCCCACAGCCACTCATTCATCATAAGTATTTTGTGGAGGACGCCAAACTATAACAGTGCCATTCAGCACCTACTTATGGTTCTATCCCAAGGAGCTCAAGTGCGGGCTGTGTACCAAAGTGTAAAGGATGTCACTTGCGTTGTATTGGACCCTTGATCTGAATTATGAAACGAAAAGAACACCACAATCGATATAGAGACTGACCCCAACTCGGAGGATAATAATTATCCCCAGCAGCAATTCCGACAGTGGATATATTTTTGCACGTCTGACATATGCAACCAACATAATCCGCTACTTATGCCCTTAAATATGTGTGCTGGCGTTATTTTTGAATAATTACAAGGGACTATTAGTACATGTGTCGAATCGCAAACACATTTACCCGCAAATTCCGAAACTCAAGTGATACACATTCTGAAGGAACCGAAACCGAGTTATTAAAACTTTCACACTTGAGGGATCCAACCCATCGCACATTTGCATAATGAACCCTGGCAAGGTGTCGTCCTTGTCGTCGTCACATCGTTCTCTTCCTCGTCGTCGACGTGCCGTAATCAGAGTTTGAGTTTGAGTCATTTTCTCTCGTGCTGTTGACACCGCCGCGCCGACCGAAGCCGCCGCGCCGCCTGTATAGTAAACATTGAAACGGAACACTTGTGCCTAACTATATACTGCAATCTACAACGGTGCGGTGTGATGATGATGATGGTGATGACGAAGGCGGACATGGAATGTAAATCTGAAATCCTTGATACAAGTTATCAAAATAATTATTACTGTTGAGGGCTGTCGAGCTTTTAAGTGAAAAGTTGGTGGCAAACACGCACTGTACGAGGATGTGTGGGGTGTGTATGCAAGGTCGTCCTCTTGACTACCTAGTTCGTCGGAGTCCTCCATCTCTGGCCTGGCATACCTTTCATTTTGTTTACCGCAACCGTCGAATTGAATGAATGAGTTTAAGTGGTGTGCATGCGGTGTGGGTTAGGATAGCACAGTGGGGTCGGGTCATTGGTTAATGGTTAGGTTAAATTTTCCCAAACTATGTGAAACTTTTCATCGCAGAGTTCTAGCTTGCTATACAAATGGACATCAGGGCAAGGGCGGAGTAGAGGTGTACACACGTTTATGAACTATTAGAAAAGGAAACTTTCATACACAGCAAAAGTGTATATTTTTAGGTATTTACAAATATGGCAGTTGCACCTTATGCGCTTTTAAGCACACAAACTTTTTGTAGCAAAAGCACGCCGGTTTATCAAAGAGGATATCTCTCGAAAGGGACCTTCCTTTCAATACTTTGTCTCTGGCGGAAAATAGTACACAACAGTGATGCAAATCGTCTTTTCCCGATTGTAATGAAAACTGAAAAGAAATAGTACAGTGATAACTCTTTTCTCCGGAATACTCGAGACCGAGCTTAACAAATATTTTCTTAAAAAAAATCCGGATATTAGAGGTTTCCGGTTATTGTAGTTTCGGTTAAATGAGTTTTTATTGTAGGTGCTGAAACGTAACAAAAAGTACGTAATTTTCTTGAATACAATTTTTTTAATTTATTCCCTTAATGCAAAAAAAAGTCGTACGTTATTAAATCTAACGGCCATATTGTTCAATCCTAGTGTAAATTAGGTTTAAGTTAGTTTTACACTCGACTATTTAATCCGCATTTTTTAAACACGATGATTTTAATCTACGTTTATAATATTAGTTCAAAAACATGCATACTAAGCCCAATGGATAAAGATGCACTTAAACGGTTTAATTACCGATTTAATCCCGATTTAAACCCATATAAAATTCATTTAAATTTCACTCACATAAAATACAATTTCAATTTATTTTTTGTTCTTCGTCACTTGGATATTGATTTGATTAGCTGTGTGCTGGTATTAAGTTTTATTGTGTTAATTATGAATTTAGCCTCAAAAATGCCCCTTTTTTAAGCCGGAAAAATTTTCGAAAATCTAAGACACTATGCCTTACTAATAATCATTTTTAACCTTCGCACTAAATATTTTGTAGGTCACAGTGGATAATATTATATGAAAAATTTCGCCACAGTAAGTTCGTAAAATCTAGCCTGGACACTAAATTTGATTATAAGTATCGCGCATTGACTCAAGCAAAAGCAAACTTGTGCATTAGAAGACGAGAAATAAGTTGATTCACCATCTGCTCTTTCATCAGCTCTTCGACAAATTCGCCTTCTGATGACGAAGCGATCAAAATTTCATCCTCTTCACAAATTGAATTTATTTTCGTTTTTTTTAAAACATTTAAACTGATCTCCGGAGTGCAGTTTAAATTCAATCGGATTGAACGTCGACGAGTTAAAAAAATTGAGTTTATGTTCGGGTTGAAGGACTGAACATTATATGGACTTGGGTTTAATTTTCAGAGTCCATATGTGAAATAACATCAAATATGTTCGATTAATTTCAAAAACTAAAAGTAATACAAGTAGTACTCAAAATTGAAGTCAAATAGTACTGAAATCAGTATAATAGTAAGCCTTTAAGCTAGATTCCCTATATCTACTGGTAGAGGAGAACTGTAAAATTTGTTGGAATCCAGAGCGTATTGAAATGTCTCCAAGAAAGTTTTAAAAACCGTCCTCTGAGACTCCGTGTTTTTTTTAAATACAGCCTATTAAAAGCTTGCTTATATAAAACGCCGTGGTATCTTTAATAGTATCGATTACTTTACTCCTTTCGCCTTTCATTCATAAAAATCGGGTACGACAAAAAACAGTTTCAATACAAGAATTGTAATAAATAATGCGCCTAGAGCAAAGTTGAAGAACTGTCTTAATAATCCAGATTAAGGGCTCTTTTTAAATAAATTGGCAGTTTTTGGGGTCATATTATTCCTTAAGCTGGGGTACTCTTTTTTACTTACTTGCTCCTAGTAAAAAGGCGGAGTAACGTGTGACTCAGTCTTTAATTTTGTTTCAGCTTGATGCGGACGGTTTTTAGCTCTCGATGTCTTCGAACACATACAAAGAGGTCCTGTCAGCACAATTAAGCTGCCGCCGTTGGCCACCTCAACCAAACACAACTTCAGAATTGAAGCAAATTGAGTCGGACGGCGAAGAAGTTATCGGTAAATGTAATGGCTGAGGTGGCGCTAGTTGAAGTGCAATAGGAAACATAAAACTTTAATTGGATGTACGAATAGCTGCAAAGGGAACTGTGCATTGGCAATAAAAAATGCTGACAAATCGGTTTCTTGTCAAAGAACCGATGTCATGAATCGGATCTTGGTTCTCATATGACCATTTCGTTGCCGCAACTGACAAAAAATAGGACACCTTCAGTTCTAAGCTTGACCCAAAACAGGGCATTAATAGTCGTACCGCTGAAGCATCTAACCGGGGGTTACAACCGCCTTCGGAACTTTAAAAAATCATATTCGTATTAGCTACTGTCTAACATCATGAAATGGGGCCCAATATTTGTGACGAATGCGTTATTGAAATTAACTCTATGAAATCACATGGTGTAAAGTACTCGATCGCGGGAACGTCAAACTTCACAATATTAAGGGCAGCTGTGAGTAAGATCTATATTATCACATTCTTTGAAGATACTTATGGAGACAAATACAGAAAAGTATTATCAAATTACGTCGCATGTTATATGCTAGTTTAATAACCAAGTTCTTGGACTAGGTAGGTCCTAAATGTTACACATAAGCTGAATATAGAATTGGTAAGAGTCTTTTTTGTTTCATAATTCTGAAGCTGTTTTTCGAAATAAAGATCAGAATCTGAGCCGATACGGTTTCGAGAGATCTTGGGAGAAATGAGGATAACATTTCACACAATTATTGTCACAGCCAGAGATCTCCAAAGCAAAAAAGTTGTTGCTGAAGTTATGAGAGTCTTGAGATCAACTTCCAGTACAGTGCCCACAAATACAAAAAGGGCTATAATCGAAAAAAAAAACATCCAATGGTCGGTAAAATTTCGCAAACTATTTCATTCAGATGATAATTTTCGGCCGCGACTGTTTAAGCAAAGTAGCGACCGCAAAGTAGGATATTTACGAAATTAGCTGCTAAATATTCACCAAAAACTTGGCTCAATTCAATATTGTCTTGAATATTTTATCAACCCAAATAAAATATATTTTTGATCAAAAACTTCCACTTTTGTCCACAAGCGCCCCCCTGTCCGACTACACACTTAGCCGACTTCATCCAACGTATCATGCGTGTGATTGCGAAATGCGTTACAAAACGCGAACCTTACTCAAGTGACAGTCTTCCGCAAATTAAAACACTTCCCAGCCGGTTTTTAGTTTGATAACCTGTCCTCGTGTAACACTTTAAAACAATCCCCAAATCAAACGCACACACATACACAATGCTTGACACTGACAGCAGAATGTTTTTGTATTGTTTTTGTATGCCCCGCCACATCCACCTATAGGCAATGCCTTAAGGAAGACTAACTCCTCTACCCCAGGATAAAAACCAATGACAACACCGTCGAGCGTGCAGGGGATGTGCGTAGGGATTCCATTACATCGTGGTAATCTCATTGAATATTTTATTTGAAACCACTTCCGTGTGTTCCCCAGAAGCCCATTTACCCCAGGAACGAAGTCGGCCGCATACGCCTGCATATGTAAAATTCGATTTGCATTTTAGTATGCCGAAGGGATGCATAAATGGTGAAAGCATGTTCGCCTTCTTTGGTGGCGCTTGCTTGCGTACAGAGATTGACAATGAATTTGAGATGACCTCGAATGGAGTTTTGAAAGCATATAACAAAGGCTCGCCCTATAGCCGAAGCTCTAGGTAGTCATTGAAAATGGTTTGGACTGGTCCAAGGAGGGATCTGAGGCCCTAGCCTTGTTAAAGGTGCAAAAATGTCAGGGTGGATGACGAGAATTGGCCTTTGATTGAGGCAGTTAAAATGGTGGCTTGATGAAAAATTCATCAACCTTCAACAAAGTCTATAAGAGTGCAGTGAAAGGTAACGCAGGTTAGTGTTCTCAGCTGTGGGGGTATATCTGCCTAAGGGACTTGGGTGATTTAAATTATAAAAAATGTGTCAGGATGTTTTTTGGAGAATTCTTTTATATACTGCTTGAGGCTTGTGTCAAATAGTGCCTTTTCATGCAACAAAGCACTTGTGACTTTAATTCTTTATGACGCTGAAGCTTGCACTCGATCGTAAGCTTGGACTATATCTAAAGTGGTCGATTCGACAGGAGGATTCTTCGTAAACTCTTCGGTTCCTTTTGCATTGATGCGCCTTTGGGATAAAGAGGATTCAACGACTATAACTAGTTGTACAGTGACAACGACTATGCAGAAAATAGCATTTGAGATCGTTGGACATACATACAACAAGCCTTCAAGATTTAAGTCTAAACCAGAGGGAAAACGGACAAACCAGAGAAGCTCGCCTCAGGTGGGAACGTAACTAAGTCAGGGTGCGCAAATGTAGGCAGATAGCTAAGGATCGGGGTATCTGGAGAGGCTTGTAAGTGAAGACCCAGGCTTACACCAAAATATGGCGCCATCTAATATCATATAGGTCCATATCCGACTAGCTTCACATAACCAAATGTCGTCTGTGTGAGTCTTTTTTTTTGGATTTTTAGGACGACTGTAAGGGACCTTCAGTTTAACCAACAATTAGGTCGCCCTTATGCTACAGGTTCTTGAAAAGCGTCTCTATAACAAGGCGTTGGTCCTGGGTATCTGAAAGCAGGTCAGCGACAAGCATGGTTGTTGGGTGCCAAACAGCGGTCCAAGGAGAAGTGAAATTCTCTAAGGGTTTTCCGAAAACGGGCCAATAAAACAACTCGACGGATCTATAGCAGCCTGGTTGGCAGAAAGCGCTTTAACTGCAAACCATGGTTCGTCTGTATCAGAGAGTGGTCCAATACTAGACTTCATTTTTGTAGAGCCTTCCAATAAACCTTGAGTCTTAAGGCCCTAAGCTTACGGCCCTTTCTAAAAAGGAACACGACTACCATAATTTCGTGAGGCCTTACAAGAGAGGTGGGCTCATCAGTGTTATTAAGCGGTCCAATTGCAAGCGCCAGGCCTTACGGGCAAGGGCATTGTTCCTGTAAACGATGTTGTTTCTTGAACCCTCAAGCGATTGAACCTAAAACTTAAGAAGCTAAACAATTCCCTTGGCTTGGAAGATATAATACGCTTTTCGTGCTCCAGCTCTGTAATTGGAAATCTACAAAGGGTTTATCGGGCCCGCTTGGTATTACGGGCGGAGATGGCAGTAGTTGGACTTGGGAAGGGTGGGGTCTCAAAACGTTGAAAGGCTTTAATCGTGACTCAGATCACCTTCTTATACAATGTGTTTCACGTTGGTGTTTGACATTCAAAGTATGGTCCTCTGCCCGTCTTGCATGAGTTAAAAGGCATTCCTTAATACCGCTCGCTGCATCTTTGAAATCTTCTGGGCACAGTTCATCTTGGTCGGCGGATATTAGCCAGTGATGTACCAGTTGCAAATACTGCAGTATAAAGTCGGTGTCTTATTATGAGTAACGAGGATGCATTGACTCAGGCAAAGACTCCTCACACACCTCCAGTACGTTAAGAGGACGAGAAAGTGTGACGACACTAGGGACATTTACTTACAAACATGACCTACGTAATACCCAAAAGAAATAAAACAAACTACAATCGCAGTAATAAAGATAATCCCTCACAGACTGACATCCTTTTAACTCCGGGGCAGTTATACAATTTTTAAGGCTCGCAGCAAACAAAACATCCTCCCACCTTTTCCTTAATGATTATCCTCCTAATCTTATTCTGCCAACTTAACCCTGCAACAAACAGCCCTAAATTTTTCAAATCCAAGTCAGGCCTTCAAAGCTTTGCACATACCATACGTACCTACACCCAAATTACATTGAAAATCTCGATTATTTTTCACCACTTGGATGTTTTACGATCCGGAGCCATACAGACCGCACATGATTCACAATGATTGCTCTGTTGACGTTCAGTGTGAAAAATATTCACCTCTCGTCAAATTTACAGTTGCCCATCAGGGTATACTCGTGGAGCCTCAACAGGCGCACAATGTATGGGTCCGTCTGGCTGTAATAAAATCAAAAAAAAAAGCAGCGGTTGATGTAAAATACCGTGTCCTTCATTTAGCACCTGCAAAGGATAACGGCGTCGAAATAAAAAGGAAAACACCAAAGCTGTAATTGATGTCCTGGCTAAAAAGCATATTTATGGTCCGCAACAACGCTCAGAACGTTAAAACGGTCTTAAAGCGACTCTGCCAGCATAACTCTCTCCCCCACCGAGGCACACTACTCTATTCTACCCCCACTCTGGTCCTTTTCATAAATTATTCACTTTACATGCGGAAAATTTTGTTTATACCCTTTTTTTGATAGCTGGGATGAAGGCTCCTCGTACTCGTCGAGGACGAAAGCGACACTAACACCACTTCACGGAGACTGCTGCTGCTGTCGGTGATGGTGATGATAAGAGGTTTTTCGGCCAAAAGAAAGGATCACTCGCAGCTCACACTTGGGAAGAGCTTTCCAAAAAAAAAAAAACCAAACACTAAAAAGAAAAGCGCAAGGCGCAACATTCAAAGGACCTCGCTCCCCTGTTCCTTTTGGTCGAGAAGTAAGAAGGCGTGAAATTGTTTTAGTGCCGCTGAAAAATGAACCAAAGTGAGGTATGAATGTGTGTGTATGTGTGCAATAAAAATGGAAGAAATGTTAAGCCGGCCGAGGGGGTATGGGGATGATGTTGGTGGGCGATAAATTAAAAACGCGCTGGCAGGGGGTATTTTAATAACTTACGGGGTGCTTACATCCCCCAGTCAGGGCAAAAATCCTTTGGCACGGCTGCTAGTGCGCTGGCAACGATGATGATGTTGGCGTAGGGTGTTTTGCAAAGTTATAATATGTCCCATTCTCTCGCTTGGTCTTTCTCTCTCTCCAACTTCAAGAGGAAAATTGTCTTCTACAAAAGGTGGGCGAGAGGCTTTTTGACACAAATTCTTTATTTTGCTGGAAAGTCTTAGCTGCTGCTGTTTCCTTTAAGAAGGGTACGGAATATTGTGGCTCACCTAAATGTCCTAACCCTTCTTTTTTTTTTCTTTTTTGCTGTTAACAAATTATCTCAGCTCCTCGTGCGAAAGGTACAAATTTACCGTACCTAGTAAGTATAGCCTATGAATAGGTACATATCGTATATATTTTTGGGGAATTGTTTAGTTTGGCTGTCACATAAAAGGGATGAGTTGAAGGGTTTGTTTTTTGAATGGAAAGCTGGGAGAGGAATGTGAAATGGCGGTGTGATTTACAAGGGACGACTACTTTGAACGTGGTGGATTAAAGGTCTTTAAAAACAAAATGGCAACTGAATGCAATAGAACAGTGTCAAATGAATGACTGTTATACTTTCACCATCGATAATCGATGAGACGCAATTATTCAGGCACCCAATGTTGGCGTTAAGTCCAACAGTAGTCCTCCTCTTGAAAAGCTACCATTTTACTGAGAATGGACTGTCCAAACTTAAGATGTTCAAAAAAACATACATAGGAATGACTGACTGAGAGATCTATCAACAGGTCTGTGGACATGAAATACACGTGTTGTCCTTCACCATCTAAAGAAGATGTGCTTTGCTTTTTGGATCAGTTTCCTTTTTCCGAAGTAA
This sequence comes from Cheilosia impressa, assembly GCA_948293265.1. Taxonomy (NCBI): domain Eukaryota; kingdom Metazoa; phylum Arthropoda; class Insecta; order Diptera; family Syrphidae; genus Cheilosia; species Cheilosia impressa. The sequence continues at coordinate 2,388,532 of OX411880.1, forward strand.
GTACATACTTATTACTTACTACTCTTAGTTGCACTTTTCAATACAGATGGAGCCTGCAAATCCAATCTTGCAGCCCGAAAATTTCAAGCTCGTACAGCTTATGAATGATTTGGGTGATTGCAATGAGTCAAAAATTAAACGTTGCTCCATTTAGCCTTTTATTATGACTGAAAAAGTCACACAGATTGGGTAAGTAGTTTGCCCGCAGTGTGACCAATTCAATGTGTGAGATTATGCTAAGTTCAGCTATAGGTACCTATAGCATGTTTTTTTTTATTAAAAAAATTCTTAAAATATATATTTTTTGGAAATCAAAAGGTGTTAAAAGCCCGAAAAATTGACAAAAACGCTGTTTTTCCGACGAAATGAGATATAGTTGAAATAAAATAAATATAAATTTTAATTTAATTAAGTTCAGTTTTTGTTTCTGTTAAATGAAAATAAATATTAATATTATTAGTATTAAAATAAACTAGCTGGTACCCGCGACTTCGTCTGCGTAGAATTAGTACTATGAGTAACCCAATTAAAATATTTATATCAACAACGGCGCCACTTATCGGGTCCAAAGTGAAATATTTTTGTGAGAAGCTGATGGTCACACTGTCTGTGATTCTTATGACTGTACTCTTTTCGGTCGTTGACTCTCTTTCGTGGCGTCATTTGTGGGCATGATGAATGAAAAAAAAAATTCTCCACAACTGCGTAGTTCAAATTGAATGTAGTAAAATTTAACTTTTTTAATTGTTAATATTTCAAAAAAGTAAAAATGCAAAGATAAACACCTGGAAAATATATTTTATCTGACATTTTTATTTGTTAAGATTGGTTAAGCGTGTGAACCGCAAGAGGTAAATATAAGTTAACTTCGTCAACCACTCGCACGCGCAGCGGAAATGCTGACCTAACGTCTGGGGTAAGAAACGAATTTCCAGGGAAATTGTTATTGGGAAATAAAATGCAAGCTAAGGAAATCAATATTGTAATAAATGAAAATGCAAGCTTTGATAATTTAACTTGTAGGAGTCTTCTCTATTCTTTAAGTTAGTCTTAATCGATTCTTCCAATAATAAAGGACAGGGTAATCTGCCCTGAAAAATATTTTTTTAACAATTTCGGCGTAAATTCTATTAACTTATACTACTATAGAACTACAGAAATAATATAGAGTGGATTAATATTGTTGGGCTTCGTTTAAAGCCCCCTCAAAAACATCGCGTACATCACTTTCTTCTTCAGGTGGATAATAACATTTTGTTACTGCGACGAATTTACCTACTTTATGATTTGATTTGAGAGAAAAACATGTTTTATGGCAGTCAGTATGTTTCGGCACTAGCTGCCAAAGTCTGCCCATTATTGTCCTTCCAATTTGAAGCAAACAGATTTCTAAACGCTAACTGCCAGTGTCGCTCCGTCCAGTGCCAATGGACGTCGGATCGGAGGGAATCGCTCTTTGGAATATAGCCACTCTGTTTCGTACGAAAAAACGTAAGCGGCGACGTGATTTTTTAGTTTTGTTTTCTCAAATTCTGAAAAAATTTAATTTTATAAGTTTCCTTTGAGAATTTGAGAAAAGAATCTAACAAAATTCCTTACTCTTTATTCTTTCTTTAGAATTTACTTTGTTTGTTTATTTTGAATATACAGTCGAACTTGGATAAGTCGAACTTCGATAACTCGAATATTTAATAACTCGAATAAAATTGGTTGGCAATAGCGCCAACACTAAAATTTGCATGTAATTTGTATTTGATAACTCGAACTTCTATAACTCGAATGTCTTGATAACTCGAAAAGATTATTTAGCGTCACCTTCGATAAGTCGAATTCTAAAGGGGGAATTCCCTAATTCTGCGTGTTGTAACAAGTTCGTTTTATAATGCATCGCTTTCGGGGGCACTGAGTTTGAATGTTCCTTATACATACCGTGTAGAAAATCGTAATTTTCGTATGTGTGAGTAAACATTTTCAAATTTCTTCCAGGTTGCTATATTTTTCTGAACACCAAAATAAAAATACTTTTCAGTCATGTATAACAGACTATTTTAAATAATAAATACATAATGTTCCTTTCCTGTACTTTTTTTGTCTTATATATTCGCAAATAAATACATAATTATATGTATGTACATATTTATATCAATTTTGTATTTTACTTGATAACTCGAAGTCTTGATAACTCGAATTTTTTTTGTGGCAAGTGGTGGTTCGAGTTATCGAAGTTCGACTGTATATTTTTTTTTGTTTTCCCTATGTAATTTTCGTTCAAATAAAACATCAACAAATTATTTAAATCTTTTAACTCTTCTACCTATCCCTCTAAAATAGGACATAAGTCCCAAATTCAAATTCGGCCTTATGTCCCATTAAAGTGGGACATAAGAACCAAAAATAAAAGGCTTTATGTCCCTGGGCCTTATGTCCCTGCGCCTGGTTTACTAGAGGAAGGTTTATTAACTGTTGCAGTACTTTAAAATTACATTAGATCAAAAGACGAAAATTCGGACTTACTCTTTTTTAGCAATTCCTTGGCTCAGGTTCCGATTCCGACGACAAATGAGAAATGACTTGGTTTTGGCGCGTACCTATTCGAGAACATTTCGCGGGATATTTGACAACTTGTTTTAATGGGCGCATTCAAATAACTAAATGTGTCAGATTGACGGCTAGCCATGTTTGTTTTGGAATCGGTAAATTTAAATTTACTTATAAAAATCTGCGGCAGCCAGGTTACACGCTTTGGCTCCAACCGAGTGCGATTTTTGCTCGGCTAAAAATAATGGTTAAAAATTATCTAAGTCTCTTTTGAAAAAACAAACTAATGTTAAGTGCTACTATTGAAATTTCTAGATTGATATCAAACAGTTGGTTAAATTCTACAGATTTAGTTTGTTTTTAATGACTGAGATAATCTGGAGGGTTTTTTTTTTTAAAACTACCAAGTTTTGAACCGAAAGTTGCTTGATTTTAAATAAATAATTTTTCTGCGTGTACCTCCTTTTCGCTGTAATGCAATGTAATGTACTCGTAATGACCCACAGCACATCCGAGTGTCAACCCAAATCTGCAATACGTCAGCAGGACATACAGAGAAAAGCATTTCAGCAATTTGCATTATTTCCCTTTATCCTTGTATCCATTGCCTGCTCCTTTTCCTGATCCGGTTCTACTTCCTTTCAGATGATGTCGAATATATTACAAAGAACTCGAGGACACGTATAGACTAGCGCAGAGTAGTGGCGGGCTTGCGACGGGTGACAACGCTTCTTAATAACAATGTCGACTTGCACTAATCCCAAAACGTTACAAAAGTATATTCAAGCTATTATTGGGGCTTTATGTCAAGTCGGCTTCCACTAAGGGTGAAAGAACTTAATCCTTTCTTCTGTTCTGCTTCGTCATCCGAACGACGTATCTCCGTGCATTGTGGGCTGTGTGTTGTAGGAAATGGAACTAATACCCTGCGATTAATGTCCTTCATTTGTGTAAATGAAGAAATGATTATTTTCTGGGGAAAACGTTATACGTATCCTTTTTTAGACGAACATGCATGTAGGCTTTGAGCTTTCACTAATTAAGATTGGCGCCTCAACGAATTGCTGTTGTTTTTTTTTGTGGCTCTCATGACCTTCAAACGATCAAAGGCGAACGTCTTCGTGCTTCGGCTTGCTCATCCAAGAATATATATATCTATGCGTAGAAGGTATATATAAAGCAATTTCGGTTGGCTTATGTTTTATGAGCAACTTGCCGGATTAATGAAGACGAAGAAGGTTTTACCTGCAAGCATTTAGGGCCGCAGTAAATCTATATAGTGAATACGTGCCCATATCCTTGCTGGGCGGGCGGACATATTACGCATATACATATATTGTCCTGGACAGAGATTTAAATTGAGCGAGGAGTGTGCGACCCCCCATTGTCTTGCCTGGACTGGAAAGGGACAGTTAAGCGTGTAGATGGTCATGAATAAAATAGGAGAAAATTGCTGCCGTTGATTTAGGTGCGTGATGTTTTAGTGTAGGTAACGCCAACGTGTCTGCGGATGGATTTTAATTTATTTACGCAAGATTATGAATAAATGTGGACCAATTTGGAAGGTAATTAGGGCACACAGAGCGCCTGTTCTGAATTCTAAACGGATATCGTTTGTTATCGTATCGCGACTTGTCTTTGGGCACACAAAATGAGAAACGAAGGTAAGGTCGCAGGATTTATGTGTGTTCCTTTGGTAGGTAATTCAAACATTCGGACAGCCTATAAATTCCTGCAGATCCTAAGATAGACTAATTTTATTACCGAGGAACCAATATTTTCTCTGGATTTATCCCAGTAAAAAAAAAACCGATTTGAAAAAGTCACACCTATCTGCAGGCATCTTAGGCTGAATCTTATAGGTTTGTGTTCTAATAGACCTTAGCCCATTATAGTCAATGGAAGAAGAGGTGGACTCTTTTGAAAAAAATGCGTATATACGATTGGTTTTGAGAGTTTAAACTCCTGCGTGAACCAAAAACCGAGGACCAGAAGAGTGCGAGGACTAAACTATCAGTGCCATTATAACACATTAAGAAAAAGGTGGTCCGCACGTCTTCAAAGAACTATGTGGCCTTGCTTAACGGTGCATAATTTTTTATCTAAAGTACCTACTGTGAGAAACGATTTCGCAACATACTACTCGACAATCGGAATGTACCAGAGTGGCTTTCGTCTCAGGGGATCAGCCACACAATAAATTATTAGACTGACGCCGGTCCTGGAAAAGACCAATGAATTCGAAGTCGAAACTCACCACCTTTTCGACCTTTGACTCTGCAGCCACATACGACATTATCCATCGTTAGGAGCTCTTTATAGAGAGGACCGGAAGAGGGATCCCTTCAACACAAGATCAGTGTGAAATGTACAGCTTGAAAGTAGCTCTTCCCAACTGGCGGATGGCATCCCTTCCCGTTGATTGAAAGAAGCTGGCCCTGTGTACGTGTACCTGTCCCGCCAAATATTTTTTAGGTCTTTTTATCAAGCTGACCACGCCGTCCGAATGTGCCGTACCTACCTACAGATACTATATGGAAGAGCTGCCAATTGCTATCCCCAGCAATCCAAAGTAGGATTAAAATAAATGTGCTACAAGGTACTTAGTTTCCCATTAAAGGAACTCCATGGACAACAGCTGCTGCCATTAGCATAGCAGCGGGAATTTAAATTTAAATCACATGTATACCATGCCCTACACAGCAGTCTGGTGCAGCAGCAAGCTCCACTGCCACATCGCCGTATCAAAAGGATCTTTTATTCTCGCTTTTATTGTGCTTCCATTTTTCATATCTCATGGGGAGTTACATTTTTTTCCTGCGCCGCTCATTCATATATTTCTTTTTTTTATTATTTAACGTGCTTGGCGCTTTTTTGCGTGCGCTATATAAAGTTTGAGCATTGCGAGCGTGCAAAATCCCAACGAACTGTAAATTGCGTGCGGAAAAAATGCACGCTTTCGATGCAGAAGCAGAACATCCGGGAGTGTGTGTCGTGTGTTTGTCAGTCTGTCTAGCTGAATGTGTTGTCACGGGTATTGATTCGTATTGTGTTGTTCGCGGCCGATTTGGTATGATGATCCTGGGCTTTGAGGACTGGAATGGGAATGGGGATGGGGATCTGTATGGGACCAGCCAATAGTGGTGGTGGTATATTTGCTCCATTGTTGATATGTACAGCTGCAAAATATACCAACGCGACGCCAGAGGAAATCGGTGAACATGTTTTAATCACTAGGTCCTTTTTACTTCCGTGGCGATTTGTGAACATTTAACAGGATATTTTATAGTCACTATCTGACTGTGTGTGTGTGTGAATGGCCAAAAGAGTTGGCGGCCATTTAAGGCTTTGGTCTGATGGGCAATGGTGGATGGAGATGTTTTTGGTTTTTGTTCCGGTCAGGGGAATTATTGTGAAGAGATAAAATCAAATTTTGCGTGACTTGTTTTCAACCGAAAAATAAAATCGATACCCACACTGGACAGGGTTCAATATTATTCAAGAATAAACATTTACAACAATGCATGTGCGAACGAGTTATCATCGTTGTTGGTGTTGTTCATTTTGTTGTACATACATTGATTGGAGGCTTTGTGTGCGTGGCGCAGTCAGATAATATTTGAATTTGGTAATTGATGAGTGTGGGTGTTGGTACTCATATTTGTATGGTTGGAAAAGTGCTAACAACGAAGACATTATCATAACTCCACCGTGGATTTAATCTTTCTGCTGAATTTACTTTCCAAGCAGCTAGAGGGTGAGTTAAGGGCTTTGCCATTCATTAACCGGTCGAATAATATTTATAAATTGTGGTCTATTTTGGTTGGTAGTGGTTATAGACAGCAAGTGTATCTTAAGGTTTTTTGCTCTGCGCGTTCTCTGGCGAACATCTGACAAATATCCAAAAGTACAACTGCCATGAAAGAACTTCTCAATTCAGCCGTTCGGACTCGGCATAATACTGTTTTTATATTATGTACAGCTTCCTATTACAATAGTTAGATACCTATACACGTAACAGAATGATTTGAAATATTGTTTCATCATCAAAAAAATTTTTTTGTGATTAATTCTTCGAATTGGCAACTCTTTAACCAGCGATGACCTGTTTGACAGCTGAAAACCATAAGTAAACTTACAAAAACAAACAAATAAGTTGACCTTTCCATTGCGCTATATATTCAACCCAGCTGCGGCTTGTTTTTTTCGAGATTATAAAGTTTGGAAGCAGGGCTGCCATTTGATAATTTCGTTGGGGAGTAAGCAGAATTTTTTTTATTGTAATACAGAACAAACCCTAAGCAATTTATTTTTAAGTAAGGTTTTTCCAATTGTGACGGGTCGTTGTTGGCTGCAATTTTAAATAGGTGAAATCTGTCTTTCTGGTATTTATTATCCAGTCACTGATGTCAAAACACCACGGCATAAAATTTTATTTTAAAAATGAGTGGTCCTCAGTATATACGTTCCGATCATTTTACTGCGGACGAATGGTGGTCCTTTAAATTTTACCATCCAAACGTTTGCTTACAAACATTCAACACGAGCATTTGAAAGATGTTATATTATATGATGGTATACATAAAAATTGAATTCTTCTTAAAACCTAACACACGATTTGTTCACTTCCATTTCCATTTTATTCCTTGTTTATTGGAAAAAAAAACCTTTAATAGTTGCAGATGAAAGTAAATTTATAGGATCCACAAGAGAATTGACCTGTTTTTTTTTTTTTTTTTTTTTAATTAATACCCATGCCAAGCTGGCTGACACTGCGACTATTGTATCAATGGGGAAAAGTTAGTCTAAGAGACTTGCGACTTCCCTAACGAAGGCCAATAAGTCTTTAGTAGCAGAGAGCGCTATATCTGCTGGCGTACGAGTCTCTCTATTAAAGACACGTTTTCTTAACCAATGAAAAGCCGGATAGTCACATAAAATGTGTTCTGAGGACTCAACATCCTCCAGACAGAATCTGCATTCTGTTTCCGGACAAAGGTTCATTTTGTTGAGGTGATATCTAAGGCCATAATGACCTGTGAGGAAGCCCGTTAGCTTTCTTATGTTATCCTTACTGAGCCTAAGGTTTTCCTTATAGGAGTAGGGTTTAATTAATCGTTTGGATTGTCTTAGACCAGGGACATGTTCCCAATGATCAAGACGAAGTTGTTGTTCCCAATCGATAATTTGCCTTAGTGCAGTAGTCCAATTGACTGTACCAGTAGGGTTATGGTCCACAGAGAAGGTATTCTGAATCAGTCCTAGCTAGTTTGTCTACATGTTCGTTGCCTGCAATGCCTTGATGGCCTGGTACCCAACCAAGTCTAACCTTGTTGTGTTTGGCGAGGGTTTGCAGAGCATCGTGACAGCACTTAACTGTTTTAGAGTCCATTGTAAGGCTGCTTGACTGTCCGAAGAAATTTGAATGGTTGCGCCCTTCATACCTTTTTTGGAGATTAGATCAGCGCAAGTTTCGATCGCATGGATTTCCGCTTGAAAACCCGTGGGTCACATCCCCATGGGTATCGAGACTTTGGTGTTGGGTCCAAAGACACCAGCTCCAACTCCGGAATCCATTTTCGATCCATCGGTGTACCAGACTAGGCTTTTTGGGTCCATTGTCGGAACTCCATTGGCCCAACTAGCGCGTTCAAGCAGTTCTACCTCATATAGTTTACCGAAACTGTACTCCCTAACCATAATGTCCGGGACGGAGCGAAACATGTCCAAGTTTGGTATAATGTTAAGTATCTTCAGATGACCCACATGATCAACTGGATTAAATCTATTTTCTGTCTGCAACTTAATGGCGCATCTACCAGCAGTCTTCATAATGAAGAACTGCAGTGGTGAGAGCCCAATAATGGCCTCAAGTGCTGTTGTTGGACAAGTGCGCATCGCACCTGTGATGCCGAGACAGGCAATTCTTTGAAGCTTCTGAAGCTTATTTGCCGTAGTTCGTTCAAGTACTTTCGGCCACCAGACGATTGCCGCGTACGAGATAATGGGTCTTACCATCATAGTATATAGCCAATATATCATTCTGGGATTAAGACCCCAAGTTCTGCCGTACAGGCACCTACAGGGCCACATGGCTCTAGAGGCTCGCTCTGTGGCGGACTTGATGCGTAAGTTCCAATTTAGTTTTTTATCAAAGCTGATTCCGAGATATTTTACTTCGTTGGAGTAGTTTAATGAAGTTCCATTCAGGATAATGGGTTCTAACATGACTAGTCTCCTTCTGGTAAAAGGAACTAGAATAGTTTTGTTCGGATTGATGGATAAACCTTCCGTGTTACACCATTCCAGAACATGCAGTAGAGCATTTCTCGTTCTACTAGTAATGGTAGCACAAAGCTTTCCACTAACGACAATTGCCAAATCGTCGGCATAACCGATGGCGTCGTAATCAAGATTATATACACTGACTAGTAGGCTGTCTATGACGAGTGACCACAGCAGCGGGGAAAGCCCGCCCCCTTGGGGGAATTCACATGTTAGATCAACTGTATTTTGTAAGTGTAGATGTTTAGATATGTTTTCATTTTAAATCAGCTTAATTGTGAAACGGGTACACCCATCTGTGTTGAATGTCGTCCTGTGCTGTTTAAGGACTAGAATTGAAAAACGAATTGGAGGTCTTATGGACCGTGACCTTAAATAAAAGACACTTCTTCTCAGTTCAATAAATATACCTACAAAACATAAATTTCTTAATACTTATTATTTTACAAATTTATTTTTATTTTTGCAGCTGCAGTCCTAAGAAAACGCCACCACCTCGTGCCGTCGCGATGAACAGGATAAAACTAACTTTTGTTCGCTGTACAATCGTGTAGTGTTCGTAAATTGTTAATAAAAGAGACTGCATAGTTAAGGCCATCCTGTATAAGTAAAACAACTCGTTCTTCAGATTTTTGCTCATCCTCATCCCTTCTGTTCCCCAGTGCAGAAGAAATTACTAACATTTTTGTTGACAAAACAATCATACGAACAAATTTCCCTTACTCTCCACACCCCACAAAAAACATTCCAAATTAACCTCGCGTGTAGCCTGAAAACTCCCACTTTGATATTAGGTCCCGTAATTGGTTTTATAGCAGTAAAGGTCAGACTATCCCTGCCCAGCTATTAAATCAACACATTTTGCCAATCTGACAAAGTGCCATTCGACCTGACAGCAACAACAACAACGAACACCACCACCAACTATAATACACGGCACAGTCTTTTCAAATCAAAAGCATAATCCCAGTCCGATGCATTTCCAGTTTAATCGTAAAGCTTATTATTTGTTGCAATTACGCTGCGGCATAAGCGTGTACACACGAGTCCCCTGCGGTTTCAAATTGAAAGCGCACCCATGCACCGGCATCCCGGACACACACACCGCCCTTAATATGAAAATGTAATTTTCCATGCGAGTACTTTTGCGAGGGAATGTAATATAGGAAATGAGTATGGAACAGGATAAGGCCCTCTCGGTTCACACAAGTCATGGTCTGCTAATCGGCCAAGTACATGATGACCTGGGCAAATTTTCATACAAAATTCCCGCACGCAAATATGGTGTCGAGGTTCGTCGGCTCATAAATCAGCATTCGTTTGATGATATTACCCAGCCGCACAGTGCATGCGAGGATGTGGGTGCAGTGCCATTTTTTTCTTTCTACGAATAAAGTTATCATCAAATTAATGATGATCCTTTGACATGTTAATTTTATCAAGTCTGTACGACTGACGACTGAGGACTGATGTCTGACGAGCTGACACGACGGTGTGTTGAGGTTTTTCACAGAATTGCGAATATGCAAATGAGCTGACGCATTCTCTTTATCATGTCTGTGACAGGTGGCCAGAACAATTGCAGTAGCTGCCAAGAAATGCGTTCCATCGACCAGTCCCAGCATCGCATACACGCTGAGCAGTCAGCATTGAGGGCACATGCCAGTAGCGGGTGGCAGACTGTGTTCAAGCGTAAGCAAAGGCAAAACATTTTCTTAATTAGAAGAATGCTATTTACTGTCCGGGGGTGGATGTTTACACATTTCGATGTCCTTGCACCAGTTTCACACGGCTGAATTGCACCTTCCATTCGACTGGCACCCTTGGCCAGAGTTTAAGTGCTGTTTTGCTGCACACGAGTACATATATGTGTGTGCCTTTCAATTCTCTTCAAAGCACAACAATTGTTCCGGTGAACTCCCGCAATGAAAAGGAGTAACAGGGTCATCATCGTGCAGAAGGTCATGCTGGGAGAGGATGTGGAAACACAATGGGAGTGCTGCTGTACAGAATATTTCATATAGCTGCAAAGCAGGCGCGTGTTTCATTAACGCTTTTCGTGCTCTCTATAGTTATGCATTTAGGTTGCAGAACTAAAAGCAAACGCCAAGTGAAGTCAAGGATTCAGGTTTTTTATTTACCTTGGTGAAGCTGTTTTGCTGCCACTACAGAGGTGCTCAATACGAAGAGTTTGGTCTGACAAGTCCAGTGGAAGTAATCCATATATCGTCAAAGGAGTTGCTACATTTATGACCGTTTCACTGAACATTTTTAAATCAACTTCTTTAAATTTCATCTTAAGGCTTTTTTCCACTGCGAACGTCTGACAAACATACTTACCTTACTGTCATGAAAGAGCTTTTCAACTGGCTGTATGGACTCGGCATAAAATTATAGATCCCTTCCATTTGTCTCAAAAATTTAAAACTCACACAAAGCGAATGGTTGTGAGAGGCTAGGCCTATGACCCTTATGGACCTGTTGCGCCAACCATGTAAAGGGTCATTAATTTTTCGATTTCGAAAGTAAAGCTAAATAAAAGACACACAGCGATACATTTATGATGAAAATTTTATTTCATTATAAAGTTTGGACTTTGTCTTGCCTCGGGAAGATTCGTAGCATGCGATTCTTTTAAGGTAATTT